>CM060690.1:91376601-92024101 GCA_030686995.1 Artemisia argyi
GTTATCTTTTGTTTTATAACTAAACTTGCATTATAAAACGTTTTTGAAGCATCAAAATGAGTCAAGATAACCGCACCTCCACATTGTTTTCATTTAGGCACACACTAGAGCATCCACATTATAATAGTCGTTTACTTAGACTAAAATGTGAAATTTTGTTTTTCTAGGAATCATCATGCCTCCTCTAACCCACTACGACCACAAGGACACCATTAAGTACCTACCCAAACACCACAAAACCAAAGGCCTTACCCCAAATCAAGTCGATGTTTTCAAAGCCTTAGAAAAATACTATGTCCATGAGGGTAGAACCATTGACCCGTCCTTCCTAGAAGGCACAAACCTCTACACCGAATTTGCCACAATCAACTTTGAGTGTCTTTTAGAAATCAACGAGCCTATTTGTCCTTGGTTCATTCTATAATTCTATGCATCCGTCACTCTCTCCACAGATGAGTATGGTTGCATGTCTATCAACTTTAGGGCTAGTGGTCATCAATAATCCTTCACTCTTGAGGAGTTTGCTCAAATCATAGGTGTCCCAAGCCGTGGTACTTGCGTCTACTCCAACTTGCACTCCCTCTCAACTCTTGACACACTCTTTGACCGCATCCATCCCTATGATACCCCTCTTGTGTCCAAAGATGAACTTCGTAACCACCTCTTTGTTAGGACAACCAACACTAGGAGAACCCGTTCGGGAAATGAGGTTGATAAGGACCCGTATGGAATGGAACTTAATGAACTCAAGCCCCAATTCAAGAAATGGGAGGAAGTACTTAGAGCCAATGTCATTAGCACAATAGGAAACCGAGATCATATAAATCTTTGCCTTTGCTACATGCTCTACTCCTTGTCTGTTAGGCAACCGTTCAACCTTGCCTACTACATGGCCAAGAGAATGGCCGACATTCCCGTGCATAGCACAACGGCTATGCCGTATGGAATGCTCTTGACCCGTCTCTTTAGGTTCATCTCTCCCATTCTACCAACTCCAAACGGTCTACGCCTTGACTACTCTCTCATTCCACACACCTTTGTCCCACTAAGTGATAAGAGAGTGTACAAAGCCCAAGGAAAACGTCCTCATCCTCCTACCTCCTCATCATCTTCCTCAATGAGTGAAGATGACTCTTTGCCCAACTCTAGGCTCCCACCTCTAGAATACCTATCCCAACTTCTGGATATTCCAAATGAGTCGGCAGAGTTCAAGCAAACAAAGGGGATGTTTAAGAATCTTGGAAGATTCCTTGGAAAGCTCAAGAACAAGATTGACCGTCAATGAGTGCGGGTGTGTAGGAGTGTTTGGCACAAGGTGCTATTTGAACAATTTGGTCGTTTAAACAATGATTGTGATGTATTTATGTGTTGGTACAATTTGTGATACTATTTGGAACATGTTTTAACTAACAATGATGCAGGAAAACAACGTTTGGCACGTTGTCAAATTTTCATGTTTATGAATTTTTCACTAAGTATAGTGAAATTCGCTAGCCCCAGGTCAAAGTCCTATGGTATGCGTGTTTACATGTCCATTTTTTGCATTGCCAAACCAAATATGCATTATAAATTTGATTTTAGGAATTTTCGAAAAATCTAAAAATCATCTTGCGGGTCAAAATCGCGGACTGTATTATTTTTCAGGTCTGGCGGATCTGGCGGCACCCTAGAATGGGTTCCGCCAGTGTAATTTCTGGGAAACCTAGAAATGGCCCAACGGATCGGACGGAACTCTCACACGGGTTCCGCCTGTGTATTCTGAAGGTTCCGCCAGATTTCCTACAAAATTTTTTTTTGTAGTTTTCAACATTTCAACATCCAATCAACAAAATACCATCCTTTTAGATAGAAACCAATTTCCTGCAATTTGTTAAGTACAATTACAGGTGCACATTTCGGTTAACCGGTTCGGTTTTACCCGGACCGGTTTGGGTGGCCGGTTTGAGTCAACATGGTCAAGAACCAGACGTGGCGGTTAACTGGTTCGGTTCCAAACCGGCATCGAGAGGAAAAAAACCCAAACCTATCCGAACCAGTTTGGTTTCGGTTATATGCGGTTTGGTCGCGGTTAACCGGTTTGGACCGGTTTGTATTATTTTTTTTTTCGTTTTTGGGCCTATAAATACTAGTATACTTACTACCCATTGTCCCATTCACATAATTATCAGTTCTCACTTCTCAACATTCAAAATTCGATGTCTCGCAACAATTCCCAAGTCCTCACAAAGATTTCTCACAACATTTCCCAAGTCCTCCAAACAAACCGTTGGTGATTGTGAACACTCCACCACCTACAGAAAATGAAAATCAACAACAAAACACTCCAGTTGAGAATGAACCGGTAAACAATCCACCGGTGGAACAACGAGCATTGACTGATGAAGAACTCTTTGAGCAAGATATGCAAGTCGTGAGTGAGGCTGTAGAAGCTGAAGAACGTGAGGCAGCTGCTCGTAGGGCTCGGGAAAATGCTCGTAGGGAGCGGCTAAACAGAGAAGCACCACACCGATGGGCCTTGGGGTTAGGCCATCAGCCATCAGAGTCTTCTTCGTAGTTTCTATTAATCGTACTTTGTATTTCATGTTTTAACTTTAATGTTTAATGTAATCCGTGTTTTAACTTTAACGTTTAATGTGATTCGTGTTTTAAATGTTATGTTAGTTATTTTAGTTTAGGTGGAAATTACAAAGTAAACTTAATAAAATTCAACTTTTATTTAATACAACAAAAATACACTTAAAGAAAATACAAGATCAAACATTGAGCCTTTCTCGTGTTGAGCAATACTTGAACAAATGAGCCCTCATTGAATTGGTGTTGTTACTAGCATTATCCAACGTAATTGAAAAGAGTTTTTGTTGCAAATGATACTTAGTAAAAACTTTTCTCAACATTTTGAATAACGCATTTCCCGTGTGAGGAACCGGAAACTCTTCAAATGATATGACCCGCTTCATGATTAGCCAACTTTCGGGTTCAACCCAATGTGCGGTAACACAAAGGTACGAATATGGCAAACCATGAGGAGCGGACCAAACGTCCATTGTCATGCTAACACAAGTATCTAAATTATGAAGAAAAAAAATTAATTCTTGTTTGGTAGCTTGCCATATGCTCATTGCATCACGTTTTAGAGTCATACGGCTTACATGAGTGTACATTGGTTGGACATGAGTCTGCATCACCTTCGTCGTATCCTCGTCATCCCAATGGTTGAACGGCAAACCTCTTTTGATCACCAAACCGGAAAATGCTTGACGGACTGCTTCATGATCGTATGCAAAAATACTCCCGTCACGAGCCATAGAAGATTGACCCGCTTCCGGAACATTTTTTAGTGCCTTGCAATACTTCTGGTTGATATGAGCCCTCAACGTCGAGTTGGAACCCGCCGACATTATACTCAAGCAATGCTAACATTGAGCCTTTTTCTTGTCGTCTGACATTAGGACGTAGTTGAAGTGATCCCAAGGATCGTTGACACGGTTACATGGTAAAATTTTGACAACCGTTTGTACATTTGATGAACCAGTAGCGGTGGTGTAGGTGGTGGTGTTTGAAGTTGAACTATCCATTAGTGAAGATTAGAGAAGATTTAGAGTGTTTTTTGCTTTGTTTGAAAGTTGTGATGAAAACTAATAAACAACACTTCTATTTATACTAAATAAGAAATGGTAAAATGGTAATTTTG
The DNA here is from genome assembly GCA_030686995.1 of Artemisia argyi. Classification (NCBI taxonomy): domain Eukaryota; kingdom Viridiplantae; phylum Streptophyta; class Magnoliopsida; order Asterales; family Asteraceae; genus Artemisia; species Artemisia argyi. Next base: position 91,380,293 of record CM060690.1, read on the forward strand.
AGACTAATTAATTAAAAGCCGGTCCCCCCCCCCCCCCCACGTTACTACTTACTATCCATTCAGTATCAACCTGACAACTTTGAATTGAAATTTCAAAAATTCCAAAAAAAACCTAGCCCCTACACCAAACCGGTTCCTAACTGGTTAACCCAAACCGGTTCATATATCCGGTTAATAAAACTGATGTCCAAACCGGCTATATGCTTGAAATGTCCAACCGGTCCCTAACCGGCGGTTTGTTGAAAAACCGGACCGGTTTGGGTCAAAACCGGGTTTGACCGGTTTGGTTTTTCGATTCGCTAGTAGTCGCGGTTCGGTTAACCGGTTCGGATGTGCACCTCTAAGCACAATAGGGTAGTTCTCATTCCTTTTAAATCAAAGAAAACCATTTCCCGCCAAATTTCAAAAAATACCCATAACTACCTCAAGGAACCTTCACACATAAAGGAAGGAACCCTTCCAAAGGTTCCTTGAAATCTCTGAGACATATCATTCAACAAATTTGCCAAAACTACTAAGCATTTAGTGCAAATCTTTGTCTTCCTACTTCACCATTTTCATTGGATTGACTTCCATGATTTGACAACCCACAATTAGTCTTCCAAATCATTAGGAACCTCCATTTTTGTATGCCTAAACATCAAATCCAAACACTCCTTCCCACACTCCTTCATCACTATAAATTAAACCATCCTAAACACCATCAAATCACACCTTCTCCATCACAATTTCTGATCTTTAAACCATTTTAACAATGACTAAGTCAACTATCACCTCTCAACCATCAAGACCCGTCCGGAAAACGGCCCGGATAAGTGTCGAACCACTTTGGTCTAACCAATCCATAAACCTAAGCTCCTTATCCTCGGATGAATTCACCTCACCAATCAAAAATGAACATTTTATAAACCTTGCATCTCCATCTCCATCACCCAATGAACCCAATGAGCTTACTCCACCACCAACAAAATCACCCATTGACCCAACTCCACCAAGTGCTCCAACCCAACCATCCAAAACTCCATCACCATCACCATTGCCAAAACTTGAACTTATGGAGTTATTTGGGTCTCCTCCAACATCACCACATCCTTTTGTCCAAGATCTCAATGATCTTCCACCAAGACCAACACAACCACCACCTTTTTCAAATGACCAAAATGAGCATTTTAACCACAACCAACCACCACAACAAGTGTACCACCAACCCAAACCATTGTTGTTTCACCCTATCTACCATGACATCCATGGTCCTCTTTATGGAGAACCAAATTTTGAAAACCACGATCACCCAACTCCACCACATTTTCAAGCCCAAACCTTTGAGTCTTTCTTTCCTTCCTATGAGGAAATTCAAAGCATAGTCGAGAATCACCTCCATCAAGAAATGAAATTTCAAACCACCTTGCTTGACTCTATCCCAAACCCATCCTCCACCCAAGAACCAAAAACCAACCCATCCTCAAACCAAGAAACCAACACCAACCCATTTCCACCCAATCATCCCCATGTTTGCTCACATTGTGAGCAAATGTTGAAAATGGTTGAAAGCATGAAATTGTTGTTTCACCAATTCCAAGACGAAACCCGCTTTGCATTCCTACACGTCATAGAACGTTTGGATGCTCTTTCCTACCCAAACAAATCCTAGACAACATTTGGAGGCCTTTTGCCCCATTTAGGAAAGTAGGATTTGATTTTTTTTATTTTCTTGGTTATTTTTAGTTTTTCTTTTAGAAGTAGAATAATCTTTCCTATTTCTTGTCTTTGACTTTTAAAAGTCAAATTTTACTTGGAATGATATTTTTTTTCTACTTACTTACTTGCATTGTTGGTTGATCATTTTTTAGTTGTCATTGTTGTTGCAATGTGTGTGGTAACTACAAGCTTGATTATATATATCACCAACTAACCATTTTTTTGTAGGATTAAAATCCATGTTTCTCATCTTGGCACTCCTTTTAGGGGGAATAACAACCAAGGGGGAGCATGTGCATTATTCCGCTTCGCTACTCTACTTTTTGTTTCGACAAAAAGGGGGAGAAAAATATATTAAACCTTTAAACTTAATATGATTTTCATCACTTAAGTAAAACAAGTTTAATATAATTTTTTTAAGTCTTAAACACTAAGATTTTGTGAGTTACTTAAAAACAAAGTTTATGTTTTGTCATAAACAAAAAGGGGGAGATTGTTAATACAAATATCGCCTAAAAATGTTATTTATATTTTACGATCTTTGCTAAGTTTTGTTAACGACAAAATGTAAACTTTAGTTTCTAAGTAAATCATAATCTTAGTTTTAAAGACTTGCATAACTAGACATTGGCTACATTTTACATTTCATAAAACACAACACTTTTTATTTCTTAAAATAGAAATGTCACATCACATTTATGGCAAGTTTTGTCAATATACATTTATGGAATGAAAGTGTGTTTGACTAACCATATGTTTACTTGCACAAGTTTTATGTTTGACTAGGTGTAATGAGATGTGACATTGTTTGGTTTGCAAGATTTATTGCAAAACCAACTGCAAGCCCGGCGGAACCCTGGGGGTACACGGGCGAAACCCATCTGAGGGTTCCACCGTATCCGCCAGGTCTGCAGAAGGTTTTGCTATAAATACTAAGCCACAAGTTTGATTTTTGGCTTATCACTCTACATCATATTTTCACAAATTCATTCATTCTTTCATCTAACCCTTTAACCTCTCATATGTGAAGTTTCTTTTTGTAGAAAAGAGATTCACGGGTTCATACAAAGTTACAAGTATTCAACACAACGTTGCAAGACTTGTTAGCTTAGTATTGTGTAGACTTGTGTAGTTTACACTTCATTTGATTGTGTATTTCCAGTAGTGATCGGTTAGTATTTTAGTCCTCAGAATACAAAGTGTGACGGGAGTTGTTGTACCCTTGTAAAAGAACTAACGGGAGTGGTTGTACCCTTGTAAAAGAACTCGACATCTAGCTTAGTGTCGGTAAACGTGTATAAGCGACGTGTAAGGTTTTCTCCGCCGGTGAAAGGAGCTTGTTGACTAGTGAAAGAAACTCTCGAGTTGGATACTCGGGGCGTGGACGTAGGGCAAGGAAAAAGAGTCCTTGTAGCCGAACCACGATAAATACTCGTGTTGTGGTTTGATCATTTCTTTCTTTATACTTGCATGTTATATATTGTGTTTGTGTATATATCTTTGATCAAACGGAAAGTTTCAAAAGATAATTAAACAAGTTAAAAAGATTTTAAACGGTAAACTATTCAACCCCCCTTCTAGTTTTCCACAAGACACCAGCGGTATGACGGCCCCAAACTAGAAAAAAACAAAAAAACCAATTCCCATTGTGCATGTTGCAGGAAGTAAACCCGCAAAACTATTCGGTGTGAAACATATTTTTGTTTTTCATTATTTTCAGAAAGTTATATCGTTGACTATAAACTATACAATGCAGCGTGTTAGATTTACATACGAAGCCACCATCTACAAAATGAACAAGCAGAAGTCCTACTACTATAAATGCTCAACTTGCGGCAGAAAAGTAACAGACAAAATTCCGTTCCCAAAGTGTAGAGACCATGGAGCACAATAAATTACCAATTACAGGTAATGACAAATTTTACTAACACAACTCTACATCCACCATTTACCTTTAACGTATGCCATTTTAGCTTAAAATTATGTATATTCTAGAGCATACAAAAAAAAGAATAAAAGAATTAAAAAAGAAAAAAAATGAATTCCTAAAACAACTTAAAAAAATGACTAGACTATGTATAAAATGAAACAATATGACACATGTTATTTTATTATGTAACATGTCATTGGCATCTATTTGTTACTTACGAAACATTTATCTTCTAATCGCAGCTGTTGTTTTAAAGCAATCATTGGTGATGAATCGGCACATTTCCTTAACCTGTTTTAGACAAGAAGCCATCACACTAATTGTTAGTCTACTGTTTTGTATCTGATGATTGTTTTTGTTTGTTTATGCTTTGTGATGGATTTGATATGTGATCATGTGTGTTTGTATTTAATGAATTTTGTTTCGGTTTCTTTAGGTTTGTATGTTATTAGTGGATTGGTGGATATGTGTTTGTGTTTGTTTATACTTTTTGATGAGCTTCATATAGGTGATCATGTGTGCTGAATTTATGCATTGTGCTACAAAATGTGATTTATTTGCTTCTGATTGTTTTTTGTAATTTTTTCAATGCTTTGTTTGTTGTTGGTTGATTTCTGAATGTTGGTTTGTGTTTGTTTGAGATTTCCATATCTATTAGATTGTGATTTGTAGTCATGAGTGTTGCAGTTTGTGTTTTAAGATCTTTGAAGTTTTATTTTTTTTGGGCCTGCGCAAAAGGTGAGATGCTTAAGTGCGATTTTGATTTGATAAGTCATGGTGCAATGTTAAGTAGTTGTTCATATATTTGTTTGGTTTAGGAATGTCGCCTTCTTATTGTTTGGAAGAAAGTGTCCGCCAAGTTATGCATTAAGTAGTGCTATTCGACATCTCGCCATGCGCCTCACACCTAGGAGATAAGATTTAAGAAGGCATTATCTGTACAATGGTCCGATCGTTTGGTGGAACTATTGCAGTGGGGGCAAGGCGCTTTACATGTAAGAAAAGATATTTAAGTAGACGTTATATGTACAATGCTTCAGATTCATTTGATGAAACTGTTGCAATGGGAGGCAGAGATTATTCATAATGCTTTACAAAAATGTCCTTTTTCTCAGATCAAATAGAGTTGGGCTATTGTATTTGGTCATGTGAACATTGCGGCCGAGCACCAAATGAAGTCATACTAAACATTTGATTGTACACCCGTATGTTGTCTAAAGAAAGAATTCTTGCACTTGAATACTCTTATGCAGTTATTCAGGATTTATCATAAGAAGTAAGATCCCTATTTTGTGTAATAATTTTATATGTATTATATCTAACATCTAAAATTGGAATAGGATTATCCCTTCTTTTTTTTGTTTTCAAGTTCAATTATGCATAGTCAACAATAACTATGAAATTTGATAGATCATCAGTGAAAATAAACACGCACTTTCGAATTTGAAATTCCTTTGTTATAAAATTTAATAAACAGTGTCGTATACAGACACTCCACAACAACGCGCGAGCTGAAATCCTTGTTATTGCTAAATGTAAAAAACTTGCACGCAACAAAATTTAAATTTTTTGTTGTACACATAAATAAGCAAATTAAAAAATTTCCTCCTTTCTATTTAGATTTAGACATACCATTTAGTGTTCTTTTGAAAAAGAATAACTAAAATAGTTGTATGTGTAAATTTTAAAAATTTCATTACTAATTAATTGCTTTTAGAAAAATAATGACCATTGTATGGCATATGTAAGCTTATTATGTATTGTAGGGTATGACTTACAAAACTTAACAATATAGGCAATCTTTTTTTATATTCTTTATTAAAGTCAAATTACAAATTCTAAACATAGAAAATTAACTTTACAGTGACTCTACTTTTAGCCACTGATTGATCATATACTTGTGAGTCATTTATCTAAAAAAAGGTCTTGTAAATGCACAGTTTCATATTTGTTGTTTATTTTACTTAGGATATTATTAATAGCTTGATTTCATAGTTATGTATGTTGAAATTGTACAATTTCATATTTATGTATATTCCAATTGTGTTATGCTTGTTACCACATATTTTACTTTTGGAACTCTAGTACAATTACCTTGTTACATAGTATTAATTTGTATGATTAATAGTGCTTAGTTTAATTTTGTTCCAGATTAATTTCATTTTATTTGGTTAAGAAGCAGATTATTTAAAGTGGCCTTGTATGATATTCATGTTCTTGTTTCTTTTCCTTACTTAGTCGATAATAAAGTATATGCTTGTTTAATTGAAATGTTAGTGATGTTATATTGTTATTTTTTAAAACATCGGCTTTTATTAAGAACTAGCAAAAGCTAGAAAAAGAAATTACATGGAAAAATTAAAAATTACATGATTTTGTAACCAACCTATCCAACTAAACTTAAGCTTAAGATTTCTAGATGAATTCCACAAGAAAGATGAAGAAACGAAAGAGTCCCAAAGCATCACCTTTTAGGAAGGCAACTAGAGAAGACCAAGCGATTACAAAAGCTCCATATTGACCATAAGAGAGTACCTCCTACCCCTTCAAGAAACGAACACACCTTAGAAGAAGCAAGCAAAGAATCCAGCCAGGAATACCACTCCGAGATGTTGGCACAAAACTTCATTAGTTGATGTTTACGCTTATTTGTAAGTTTGGTAGAAGAAAATGTGCCATACGAATTTCATTTTGGATATAATTCAATTCGTTATGAAGACTCCGAAGAGTTGGAGGTAACTTAATGATGTTAGAAGAACTAACTCGATATAGAATTTGGAAAATTTTTCATTTGACATGAACTGTTATTTGAGTTTATCTTGTTATCATGTTTTTGCACCAATTTACACTTGTGATCTTCTTTTGATAAGACTCATTGGAGAAATGCATTTGTAACTCATGATAATCATACTTGAATCTATTTGTTGTCAGATGTTTTATTTATTTATATATATCTTCTGCCTAGAAGTCAGCATTTTGTATAATGTTTAACATATTGTAGTGTAATTCTTATAATATAGTGAACATACTAATGGTTTTGCATAACAACCTTTCAATAGAATTTATTTGCATTGTAACATGTGGGTTTGAGAAAGTACATGTGATGTTTTCATAACAAAAAAGAGTCGAATTCACTTTTTTTTTAACGGCAATTTATTGATAAAAGAAAACTAGCAAGGCGCTAGAATTACAAGGAGGACTTTAACCAATCGGTCCAAGAACAAGACATATGGCCTCTATACTTAAGCCAAAAGAAAGAATGCAAACAAATTTTATCAAAAATATCATTTTTTCTCATAGGAAGTGAACTAAACATGACATTATTACGATACCGCCATATCCACCATAAAGAAGAAGCAATGATGATGTACATGCGTTGAATCTTCTCTTTAGACACGTTCCAAGAACTCAACCAAGCTATCCAATGGTTCATGGAAGTAAACAAAGGAATAGAATTGTCTCACCATGATCGAACAAACCTCCAAATATTTTTAGCGATATCACATTCGAAGAAAATATGAAGGCTAGTGATCCGAGGATTGCGGCCTCACAAAAGGTTTTCCTTCTCAAGGGATCTTGAGAAGCTTTGTGATCCTCCAGGCAGTCTACCTGGTCATTGTAGTGTAGTATAGGTATGTTCGGGGGATTGATCGTTCTCTAGAGGAATAGTGTCGTTAGGTTGAAGTATATGTCAATTTAAGCCTAAAGGTGAGGGATGATTCTTTTTTAATTTTTATCTTTTCTGAAAGCAATAAAATCTCAATTTTGAAGGAGTGAGCGAAATTAGTTGCTAGTCAACTAACACAAAACTAATAATTAAACTAATAATAAAATTAAGTAACAAGAAAATAAAAGTGGTGGACTTCTTATAATGAGACAAAATTGTTTACTTAGACATAATTACTCCCTAGTTATCTTTTGTTGATTCGTTGAATGTCACCGTGCAGTTGTTTTAGTTGAAGCGTTGTATTCCTTAATACCAGTCATGGGGGTGTGCTACCTTCTCCAACTCTATGAATATCAATTTCTCCTACAACGACACATTTAGTACCCTATCATAGAATCACTAACATCAATTCATGCATTAAATACAACGAGAAAAACCAAGGTAGCGCACATACGATTGCGTTTTTTAAGATGTTCAAGCTTGTTACACAATGAAGATCAGCTAGTTTTCTTAACCTAACGCGAAGCAATCAACTAAAAAATAGACAACTTATCAACAATCAATAACTAGGTTTCATTAGATCTAAGCAAACACTAATAAACTTAAGCTAGCATGTAAAAAGGAAGAAAAGATAGACAAGTAATCAAACAACACATAGACATATTGAGTGATTAAAAGAAAACATAACTTCAATTGAACATGGAAGAAAAGAGGGTATGAAAACCCTAAAAATCCTCTAAAAATTGTACTAAGGTTTATGTCTCCAAAGTTGCACACTAATGAATGAAAAATCGAAAAGTATATATAGATTTACAAGGCTGACGGTGTCAGGTTATAAATCCTGACGCCGTCAGGTCGCCCTTTTTAGGGTTTCATCATGTGTAAGTTGACCTTCAGACGTCGTCGTGTTATAACACTTCTGGGCCGTCTCTTTTTAAGCTAACACCAGACGACCTACATGTAAATACACTTGACTCCATCAGGTGTAAATCCTTCAAAAGTTCACTAGAGCGTCATGTGTAATATTTCCAAGCTCCATTATCTTCAAGTGACGGCGTCACCTATTAAGGTGTGACGCCGTCAGGTGCAATTCCTGATAGGTTTTCCATAACTTTGCCGTTTTCTTAACTTTTGAGCCAAAAAACGTCCAAAATGCTCCAAATTCCAGAAATCACGTGTTAAGTAGCTAAACTGAGAAAAGAAATGATTTGAGGCAATATTTGATCATATATTCACGAATTTAGGCTTAAATTATAGGTGATGATGTAAAACATACAAAAGCAGCGGAACATCACCCATTAACGGATCCATATAGCCATATGATCAAATCAATAATTAATATAACGATTATATACCTTTGTAGCGTGATCACAGATTCACCAACACACCAATACCCACGAAATGAGAATGAGAAACCCTAGAGATCAATAAAGTCAATCTCTTCTATGTGTGAAACACACTACACGTCCTTGATCACCAACCGGTTCTAGTCTTGACCTCGTAACAATGATTCTAGCTTCAACCTCCAATAGATTAAACAAGAGTAAGATCAAAACCACAAACCCTAGAGGGGAATGTGTATGTGCTGTAGGTTTTAGGAGAAGGAGAGAGGGAGAAAAAATAGGTTAAGTCCGGTTCTTTTGATATCCTAATAATGACCAAATCAATTAGTAGTTATCAACATGTAACTTACACTTAACCCCTTGTTTTTCCTCCTCTTGCTCTTTATATAATATATAAAATGGTATCTCTATGTATAAGTGTGTGACACCATAGGCTCACATGAAAATTTTGTTACAAAACTAGAGATAACCCAAACGCTCCTAATTCAATGTAGCTTCGATTGAATGTACCCGAAAATACATATTAGTTATGTATTTCCTTTAGCGTTAGACATTATGCAAATGATGTTCAAAACATAATGTTTTTAGTTTGTATCAACAATGTAAGAGAAAAATATTTTTCCTAGTTGTGAGAAGTATTTTTGCAAAAATTTGGCATGGGGTGTTTGGTAAACATGATGATGTCCTACAAGATACAATTCCTAACTAAGGAAAAACGTGATTAGTGTTGGTTTACAACAAATGCTCTATATGATTTCTTAAGTTAATGTATAACCCCAAGTTTTTATTTTTGTGCATAAATAGAAATCTTAGACACAGATCACAAGTGTAATTAAGTTTAAAGTACTTACAATGATGTTTAGAGAGCAAGGAGGATGAAGGAGAAACCTAATTTTCGTGTGTGTTGGTATTGTGGAGTGAATAGTAACTGTTGTTGTGTTATGGTAAAAGTTTAAGGGGTGTTTGGTTTAATAATAAAAAAATAAGCCTCGAGGATTGGCGAACTAGGCGGAACCAAATATGGGGTTCCGTCCCCTTTATCTGAGGGTTTCGCCAGTTCAGCAGATGAAAAACCAAAATGAAATTGTTTTGATTTTTATGATTTTATTCTAACATTCAAAACTACAATGAAGGTTCCATAATCCTATTCCAAGTATAAGAAGATTAAATGGTTCTCATTTGAGAGGTTTCGTGAGAATATCGACAATGTTGTCTTTCGAGGATACTTTCTCGATAGAGATGTTTCATTTTTGAACATTGTCACGAAGGAAGGGATGACGGATCTCAATATGTTTAGTACGAGCATGTTGAACGGGATTCTTGCTGAGGTCGATGGCACCTTTTTTATCTTAAAGAATGGATATGCCATTGAGTTGAATTCCGTAGTCAACAAGAGCTTGCTTCATCCAAAGAGCTTGTTGACATGCTTTTCCGGCTGATATGTATTCGGCTTTAGTTGTTGAGATAGCGAGAGCCATTTGTTTCTTAGAGAACCATGAGATGAGACAATGTCCAACAAAAGTACAAATACCACTTGTGCTTTATCTATCAACATAGTCACCGGCATGGTCCGAGTCAGCATACACTATGGTTTCTACTCCCGTTCCTTTAGGATACCATAATCCTAAGTGTGTAGTACCTTTGATATATCTAAAAATTCATTTACGGCTTCCTGATAGGTTGTTTTACGATCTTATTGAAAATGAGCACATAGACAAACACTAAACATAATGTCGGGTCTACTAGCCGTGAGTTAAAGTAGACTACCAATCATTCCTCTATATTTAGTGTTATCTACAGATTTACTTTCCTCGTCCTTGGTGAGTTTAGTTTCCGAGGACATGGGCGTTTTGATTGGTTTTGAACCCTCAAGACCAAATTTCTTAAGCATGTCTTTTATGTATTTAGATTGGTTAAATAATATCCCATCTTCTAATTGTTTAATTTGAAGTCATAGGAAAAAGTTGAGTTCTCCCATCATACTCATCTCAAACTCGTCATGCATGATTTTTGAGAAATCGTCACATAATTCTTGACAAGTTGATCCGAATATGATGTCATCAACATAATTTGGACTATGATAATATGTGAATATTTCTTCTTAGTGAATAGAGTATTATCAACTAAGCCCATGGTATACTTATGGTCAACTAGGAAGGTTTTAAGTCAATCATACCATGCTTTTGGAGCTTGCTTAAGTCCGTATAAAGCTTTTTTAAGTTTGTAAATGTGATTAGGATTTTTTAAAATTAGTGAAACCCGGAAGTTGAGCGACATAAACTTCTTCATTAATAAACCCATTTAAAAATGCACTTTTGACATCCATTTGAAAGAGTTTAAAATCATGTGCACATGCATATGCAAGTAAAATCCTAATAGACTCAAGCCTAGCAACCGAAGCAAAAGTTTCATCGTAGTCAATGCCTTCTTGTTGATTATAACCTTGTGCTACTAGCCTAGCTTTGTTTCTAGACACTATACCATTTTGATCAATTTCATTTTGAAAGACCCATTTTGTTCCAATTATTGTTTGATTCTTAGGATGAGTAACTAATGTCCAAACATTATTTCTAACAAATTGGTTTAGTTCTTCTTGCATAGCTATGACCCATGATTTATCTTTTATAGCTTCATTTATATTCTTTGGTTCAATGGTAGACACAAAACAAAAGAAATTACTTTGATTTTGGATTTTAGATCTTAAGGTTCTTTCATTAATTTTTCCTATGACACTATCTAATGGATGGCTTTTAGATTCTTTAACATTAACAAGTTCCTTGTTTAATAGTTCATCTTCCTTGTCATTATGGGTGTTGTCTTCATTTTCAATGACTTGACTTTCAACTAAGTCATCATCTACCAAAGGTGATGTCTTAGAGGGAGGTGAACTTTCGTCGAATGTTACGTTCAACGATTCCTCGACTCTTAAGGTTTCTTTGTGTTGGTTCCTAACTTTTATATCATTTCGCACTTATGAGATATGTTTTGAAAGAGAAAGATATATTGTTAGAGAGAGAGAGAAGTAGTGAGGAAATAAGAGATTTTTCTTATTCCTAGTGAACCAACCAACACCTCTCAAATGAGAGGTTACAAAGTATTTATAGGCCATGTCTAGGGCAACTAACATCTTTCACATAATATCACTTATAGCCCTTCGACTTTGGCAAAACATGAAAAGTTAATCATAATAACATATAACTTAATAAAACTTAACATAAATAATAAACTAATGCAACCTATTACAAGACTCATTGACTCGATAATGATTGTTACTTCAAGCGTTCCCAACAATCTCCCCCTAAGGGATGATCATTGAGATCTCTCTTTGATTGCATTTATGATCATCACTTTTGTTGGCATAAATATTACGATATTTAATCTAAACATCCTCTTCATGTTTTGATGATGACAAAGATGTAAGCTACAACACATAACGTAAAGTGCTTAAGTTACTTGTGATCAAAAATCATCTATTCATTCATACATCAATATCTCTCGACATCTCAACGTCTCAAGTATGCTTCAACAATCACTTAAGTACAAAATGTAAAATGCACAAGTCACTCGTAACTACGAATCATCATCTCAAGGCTCTTATGGACTTGGATAATTGGATGGGCCAAGCATACAAGACTTCTACATATGGACTTAGTTAATTGGATTGGGCCAAGCATGCATATGGACTTAGCTAAATGGAACGGGCCAAGCAAACAAACACGCCCATTCGGGGCCTAATAGTAACCAGCCCAACAAGGCCCATCAAGACCCAACAATGCTTCTAGAAGCCTCTAGAACATGGAGGAAAAATGGAAAATTCAAAATTCAAAATTTGAATTTAGGAGGGAATGGATGGAATATTCTTTGGCATATTCCTTATGCTTTGGAATATTCTTTGGCATATTCCTTATGCTCTAGAATATTCTTTTAGAATATTCTTTGGGATATTCCTTGTGCTTTGGAATATTCTTTGGAATATTCTTTATGCTTTAGAATATTCTTTGGCATATTCCTTATGCTTTGGAATATTCTTTGGCATATTCCTTATGATTTGGAATATTCTTTGGCATATTCCAAGGTCTCATGAGCCTATAAATAGAAGCCATTTCTCCACTTCTTGGGCGCAATTTTGCAAGCATAAAAAACACACACATTGATTATTTCAACATAGAAGTAGTGGTATGAAGAAGTAGTGTAATCATCAAGAAGTAGTGGCGTGAAGAATTAGTGTAGTCATAAAGAAGTAGTGGCGTGAGAAGTTGTGTAGTCGTGAAGAAGTAGTGGCGTGAAGAAATAGTGTAGTCGTGAAGAAGTAGTGGCGTGAAGAAGTAGTGTAGTTGTGAAGAAGTAGTGACGTGATTAAGTAGTGAAGAAGTTGTGTAGTGACTAGTGGTGTGAGATTGGTTCTAGCTAGGATTAGAACCCGACATTTAGCTTTGTGTCGTTAAATTGGTGTAAGTAAAAGTGTGTATGGTTTTCTCCGCCTAAAGGGAGCTTTTGATTAGTGTTGTGAACTCTCGAGTAGGTGACTCGGGGAGTGGAGTAGGGCAAGAAAGGTGTCCTTGTAGCCGAACCACTATAAATCATTGTGTCCGGTTTGCATTCCCTTTCTCTTATCTCTTTTCATTTATTCTTGCATTTATCGCTTTATAACTATCCTTGCCTATATGTCTTAGTTGTTGCTTATATTGTTGTAATGTTGATTATGTTGTAAATAGAAGTTAATATTGTGATAAGATGTAGAATTATATGACATGGTCTAACGGACTTAGATGTATTATTCACACTTCTCATGTTAAGTTTAACTTAATTGATAATTTGATACAAAATGTTTTAATATTTTAAAAGGAAAACTTATTCACATAAAGATCAACCAAAGCTCCATTCATAAAACTAAGTTTTGAAAACAAATCCAAAAGCACACATATAATTGATCATATTAATTATGTGTTGTTTTCATACTAAACTCTAATTGAAAGTTTTCAATAAACATTGAACAAATTAAAAAGAGAGAAAACTATTCAACCCCCCCCCCCCCCTTCTAGTTTTTCACAATTGGTACCAGAGCCACGTCGCTCTAATTTTCAAAACAAATGGTTTTAAAAATTGAGAACGATCCATGTATCAAATTACCCATTAAGGAGGATTAAATATGAAAAGTTTTTTGTTGATTAACTTGTATTAGTTTTGAAGTTATATACACTAATTATACTAGCACGAGATAAGATTATGCTTAAAATAAGTGTTAAATGTTCGGTATTAAACTCAGAAAGTTTCACACATTTCCGCAAAGTCAGAAAACAATTTTTTACAAAAAATGTAATTTTGAGTACCAGATGGGTGGCCCCTTTAAATATTTAAGAGGTCCGCCTGTCTGTTCGCAGTTTTTTTTAAAACTTTGAAAAATCATATAAAAATAACCGTAACTCCGTAGAAGTTGTACCACCCGGCGTTTTAAAGGTAATTGAGTCTACTTTCATTTAAAAATACTTACAAGTAACCATTACAAACTTACATAAGTTATAAAGTTAAAATACTACACGATGGTCAAAAACTTATGTCTCGTTTTAACTTAAAACTTGTATTTTACCATTTCCTTTGAGTCGGGCATTCCTAGTCGTTATATCTTTGAAAAATTATGTATTTATGCTTTCAAAATATTGATATTAATTAAATTATAAAATGAGTAGGAAACAATTTTATTTTCAAATAAAATCGAGCTAAGTAAACATTGGTGTATATAATACACAAAACGACGACAAGTGTTTTATGTGTTATGTGAATTTATTTGTGATTTTATTTTGTTAATAGAGTATATTAGATAATCGTTGCTATTTGAAATTTAGATATCTTAGCATATGTACCATGTACTCTATTAGTTCGTAGCTAGTTGTCCAATTATGCCTTACTAGATCTTATGTTAAAATTTCTTGCGTTAAGTTTGCATAATTAGTCTTGCATTACATATAAGTATAGATGGCTTAATGTTACTTAAACATCTTGTAAATGCGTTGAATTTAGTTACCTAAATATTTCAAATGATCTAATCTATTTTCAACAAATGCTTAAATATTTTCAACAAATTACTTGTTTCACTTTAGGCTGTTTAAACAAGATTAGTAGTTATATAAAAGGAAAAGTATTTTCAAAATCTAAGTGTGTTCATTATACGTAACAATAAATAGTTTTTCACATAAACAAAACATATAACAATTATAAAGTACTAAGTCAACTTTCAATTATTCACTAATCTCACTCATAAATAATCTTAGGATTAATGGAATACACTATCAAAATGTTTATTTATTTTAAATGAGTGTTCGTGAGGGTCAAGAAAGATCTTGATATTATATCAATTCATTATTCAAATTATGGTTGATATATTTATCAAATCTAATTGACATGTTTTTGTGTATGGACAAGAAATTGGATCCTTATTTGTTTAGTTTCAAGATTATATCAAATTACAACAAAAGATATAGTCTTGAATCTACATACTCAATCACACTAGATTGATATGAAAATATTTACATCCTTTGTAGATGAAAAGAATATGCATTGAATCATAACTCACACTTATGTTGATAATGTCATATTGAGTCTACTTGTCCAATAGTTGTGTTCCAAATATTAGAATAATATGTTTAATACATTCATAAAATATACAATGAAGTAGGATTGACAACTTGGATGTTTTGTCTGAAATATTCAAGCAATTTATATTGCAATGCAATGGATAAATGTGTCATATCCGAAAAAACCAAACATGAGCAAACTAACAACATATGTAAACTTTGCTCACACTACTTAAAATCATCACTTCAAGATAAAATACATATTTAATAATAATACACACTATGTATTCTATATATTTCATTTTCTATGTAGCATGAACGGTTGTGTTACAAGATAATGCACTACATATTACTTTTTGAAATAATATAAGTTATTAGAATTGAAAAATAATTTGTCACAATGCACAAACAAGTAAAATTCATTTTTCTTAATACTAGTTAAATTATGGAATATAACATTGGCAAAAATCATAGAAAATAATATTTGTTTAAGAATACATAAATGTCTAATTTTAATATCATTTGAAAATCACAAACTCATTTAAGATAAATCATCTTAATGAGATTCATTTCACAAGATATGCTAAGGAGCATTCTTAAATCAAGCACATTTATTAAATCAAGTAATATGCCATCAAAACCAAACAACCGCTAAATCATGAACAAAAGATTAATACATTTTGTTTACTCTTATCAAAACATTCAACACATCTCTATAGAGATCGTGAGTAAAACGCATCATCTAGATTTATCTTCATAAGAACATGATGTTTGAGTCACATTAAGCCAAGTATTAGTGAATCAAGCAAACTTCATATTTGGTACTCTTCGATAGGTAAATTTAGGAACTCAATTTCTTTTAAAAAGAGAATGACTACTGGAGAATCTATTGACTAGAAAATCAATTTAACCTAACGGTTGAATTGCTTCTATGTGAGAAGTTGGGTGTGTGTAAACCGTAAAAATGGTCGTGTTTAGCCTTAATTGAGCACCACTAGTAATAGTCTCACACTCATTCTCCAACTTGATTAAATTGCTATTCCTAAATATACATAACGCTAAGCTTACTTTTACGAACTTTGTTTTTCATTAGTGTTTTTCATTTCTAGATCTATGGCATCTCGCATATATGATATTTTTAGATTTTTACTTGTTCCTATATGTTTTGATTGTATGCCTTCGTAATTGTTTGCTTAGTTATTGAATGCATGTTCATTATAAAAGTTTTTGTCTTTCTCAAACTATTCCAACATGATATACATTAGGACATCTATATAATACTTGCTTAAATGCTCTTAAATGCTTTATTCTAGATGTCTCATCCATCTAGGTATATTCTTCTTGTCTTTAAAATTTATACCCTTATTTCATGAGAACCTTAGTGTCCTAGAGTCTCCATGCATACTCACTTCCTTATTCATGTTACTCTTTATGTCCGGATGATCACGAATTTAATAGGAAGGGAAAACACACACTCACATATATATCTCTACCTTACACTCAAACCTCATCTTCACTCAAACGAACCCTTTCACAAACCTCATCATAATAACCAACCATCCATTCTTGCTCCCAAAAATACACCTTCATCTCACCCAAATGATTCTTATGAAGAACATGCTCAATCTCAAAATAACAATCCTAATCTCAATGTACCATCCAAAACGCCCTCCACTCATGGAACACCCTTTTCTTCCATACCTTCATATTCTTCCATTAATGATTACCTTAACTCACATTGTCTCCACCACCAAAAATATAACCACCACAATTTACCATCTTCACCAATAACTCGACCTAGTCATCCCCACAATTTACCATCTTCACCAATAACTCCACCTAGTCATCTCCACTTGATGCTCATTTCCTATCTTCACCAATAACTCCACATAGTAATCTCCACCTAGTCCACCAACTCACATGCTACTCCTATGTTGCATTTCCAAACATCCATTCCAAATAACAACCACACTCCACCACATCACCTTCATCCGATCACTTGAAGTTCATTGAAGAACTTAAAGAAGCCCATGAGCTTAGTGCTCTACTTGCTTTACACCTTGCTCAACGCAACTTGGATCAACCCCCTTCTAGTTCACCTTCATCACCCCACAACTTGAATCAAGTTGAAAAACATATCAACAATTATCCTTGTTGTATCTTTCTCTAAAAACAAACCATTGCCTTAAATGAGCATTTCTCTTGGATTGAGCACCTTCTCACTAGATCCCATCCAAACCCTCCACTAGCACAACACTCTAACCCTCAATCAACCTCCTCCGCTCCAAACTCTCCACCTCCAAACTCTCCACCACCAAACTCTCCAACATCCATGCACCCAAAAATATACCTCCATTAATCCAACATCCTTACCCTCACTCAACCACCTCATTTCACAAATCCACCTTTAGTCGTCAACCAACAAAACACCAGAAAAATTCCATAATTCCCAATCATCCACCTTTGATAAACGATATTGATGAGGCGAAAAATGAACCATTTTTAGGAGGTCATTTAAGCCCGAAATTGAATTTATTTGATCAAATATTGCCCTAAATCGTTCCTTTTGTGATTTTAGGTACTTTTGGAGTGAATTCTGGAAAAGGAAGCATTTTGGACGTTTTTGGAGCATAAAAGTGAAGAAAACGACAAAGACTTAATTTTCCATGTTGGTAACAGTACCTGACGGCGTCAAGAAGGAAAATATGACGGCGTTAAGAGCAAAATGCATGACGACCCAGAGAAAACCTAAAGGCGTCAGAAGTAGGGCGTCAAGAGTTATTTTGGTGACGGCCTGAAGAAGGATTACACATGACGGCGTCAAACCAAGATCTAGGCAGTCCGAGAACTTTATTGCCGGCGAGATGACGGCGTCAGAAATTTACTCTTGACGCCGTCACCTTACAAAATCTATATATACTTTTCTATTTTTCATTCATTAAAAGAGGAACTTGTGTGGAGAATACTAGGGCCGAACCTAATAAACCCTAGGTCGTTTGTAACAGTATGTTCAAGGGTTTTCACCCCTTGAAACCTTTCATGTTCAATTAAGATAAGTCTTCTTTCAATTCATTCAATATGTCTATGTGTTGTTTGAATATATCTTATGATTGTCTTGATTTTAACATGCTAGGCTAGATCTTTCATGTGTTTGCTTAGATGTAATGAAACCTAGATGTTGATTATAGGTTGATTGCTTGTTTATAGTTGTAATGGATGAATGATTTCAATGTTAGGCTTAAGAAAACTGGCAGATCTCCATTGTGTAACTTGCTTGAACGTCTTAAGAAACATGAACTGATGTGTACTAGGTTTTTATGATTGTATTTAATGCATGAGCGAATTCTAGTGATCCCATGTTAGGAGCTTCTTAGCCGGCTCGACATAGGAGTGAAGTAGGAGCTTATAGGATTGGGGAAGTAAGTACGCCACCCCATGAATGGTATTAAGGATTACAATCCGTCATCCACGCAACTGTAACAAGTAATTAACCTGTAAAAGATATCTAGGGTGTAGTGAAATCTAAGTAAACACAATTCTCCCATATATTACTCACACCTCTAGTATAATTTAGTTTCTTTTCATTTTTATTATTTTATTTTGATTGCATCTTAGTAATTGGGTTAGTTGATTAGCAACTAATTCCGCTCACTCCTTCAAAAACCGAGATTTTTATTTGTTTTTATACAAACATAAAAAATACAAAAAGAATCATCCCTCACCTCTAGACCTAGTTCTTAGGCTTTCTAATCCTAGCGACACTATTCCTAAGTTGAACGATCAATCCCCCGGTACTTGTCACTATACTATACTACAACGATCAGGTACACTGCCTGGTGGGGGTTGTAAGCTTCTCGAGATCCCTCGAGAGGTAAAGCCTGGTGCAATTCCCACGCATCAAGTTTTTAGCGCCGCAGCCCGGGGAATAGTTATTGTCTAGGTTAGGATTTCTTTTTATTAGGTCTACTTGCTAGATTCCTTTCTAGTAAGATTTTACTTTTATTTTTAGGTTTTCTTCAGTTTATCTTTTTCTTCGTGCCTTTGTTCGTAAATTAAGTTCATTGACTATTCCGTTCACCATTATGGAGAACGCGAATCCACAAAGTCCGACACTAGAATTTTACCAGAAAAATATAATTACACCAGTTTGGATATACCAAGATGGGGGAATGAAATAAGGAGGACAGGATCTTATATTGATTTTATTGAGTACCTTGAGAAAAGAGGCCAAGTGCATAAGACTTTTAAAGAATTCACCTTAGGAGCTCCATCAACCCCTCAAAATGCCTCACTTAGTAAAACCTATGCACCATATAAGCCTTCACCTAAGATAGTTTCGTATGAGCCACCTAGCTGCATGTCATGGTTAGGCACTACCATAATACAGGATGAATACATAGGTGACCTTGATGTGATGGAGGATGTAGCCGAACATGATCACATTGATCAAAAAGACCTAGGTTTTATGATCGATGATGATGAACCTCAAGAAACACATGATGAATCTTTTGGGCAATTTGTATATAGCAGTTAGAATATTGAGGATGATTCTTATGATTCGGATATAGAAGTTGAGATGCCTAGAGAAGCACTTGAGATACCTGGGAAAATGTTAGGGTTAGATTATAATAAAACACATGTTGAGGATATAGGTGATCTTAACACAAGGAATGGTGAAGTAAATAACATGAGCCCACAAAGTACCCCACAAGTCCTACCATCATTTGATGCGTACACACCTCCCTTGACTTACCCGAAAAAAGTAGAAGAGACTATAGGAACCCCAATAGAGGTAGAACCTTTGAACCAAACACAACTAGAGGATATAGGTTTGAATACTTATAATGATAACCTTACTCTTAGTTCTTAGGAAGTTCCTAGTTTTGATGAACCGGAACCTCAACCAAAACCGTTACCTAATCTTCCATCCTTGGATGAAAATTTAGGAATTGAAATAGGTTCCGATCCACCCATCAAACCATATAGTCCGGGTAGTCTTAGGACAAAGGTAGTAGACTCTAAGCCTTGTAGAGAGGAAGCTGACATAAGAGTGGAACATGACCTTACATACTTACATCACTCATTCATGATTGATCATAAGAAACATTATGGGTTTAAACCAGGTTTATTATGTCAAGATGGATTCCCAACTAGGAGTCTCTCGAAGTTGATTGAAGATGATCCCTTTCTAAGAGAAAATCTTAATCCGCCCACTAACCCAATTGAATTAGGTAAGGTTATGATGATAGGAGCACATCCCTTTGAGCATATAATTCATCCACCACTCTTTCCTTACGAGGCATATTTCCACCCTAAGGGTGTGTATCGCTACTTCCACCCGCACTTAATCCTAAGTGTAGGGAAAACCTCCCCTATTTCCGCTAAATAAGGGTAGAGTCAGGCTCGTGACTCGAACAAAAATAAGCGCTTCTTGGGAGGCGACCCATGTCTTGTGTGTTTTCATTTGTTTTATTTGTTTGATTGTTATTTGTTTCCGTATGCATGCTTTATTTTTATTGTTGGTATATCATGTTTCAAAATTAAAATGGTGAAAATACTTAATTTTGATGTTTGGCTTAGTCTTAACTTCATCCAAAGGTATTTCGCAAAAGATAAGTGTAAGGGGAAACCCCAAATATGTTTTTAAGAAACAAACTCGATCGTGATTCTCCACAATATTAAGTGAACATGTATATTCATATTTGTTAGAGTCAAATGCTTGTATCGAGTCATAATGATGTTTTGCAGGATTTTCCAGGAAGCAGGACGAAGTTTTTACAAGAATTTTCCGGAAACTTAACATAAGAATTTCTGCAGGTCACTTCTGACGGCGTCAGGAAGAAATTCCTGATGGCGTCACGTGTAAAATTCTGGAAATTTTACCAGTTTTGTTTTTCTAACGGAGTCTTAAAGTTTTTGTTGAATCTTTAGTTTTATAATCTCCAGGAGATCTGCAAACATCATTCCACAAGCATTATATCATATTTTGTTTTCTAGGATTTGTTAGTATATATAGATTGCCGCCGATTATACGCGAGGTTGCCTTGTCTGTTTTCTCAGGTTTAACAGGTTATATATGACAAGAAGATGATTTATATTCTGGAAGGGAAGCTTTGATTGTTCATTTTCTTGGAGGAAGATCTAACCTGGTTACCATATTATCGATTCCGGGCGAATCAGGGGAGTATTTGATTTCATTCTTTTACCTGTTTTACTTTTACATTCTTTACTTTAACATTGGGGACAATGTTCATCCTAAGTGTAGGGGGAGGGTAAAATGATGATACCTTACAGATACACTTTCGCTTGAGTTTGTTTGTTTGATGGTAGGTGTGTAATAAAACTATGAGAAATACTTGTTAGTGTAATTTTAGCGCCAAATTTAAAATTTTTTACAACATTTAGGAGTGAAACTTTAGCTATAGCAAGCGTTTCATGGATAGGAAATTGTATGACTAGCACAAAACCGTATCATTCAGAAAAATTTCCACCCAAATATGTGAGGTTCGCCTTTAGATTTGATAGGAAAAGCATTTACTATTAGTGCTTATGAGTGTATCGGTAGCATTTAGATTCTAGAACTAGCGTTAGTGATGCGTCCCGAGACCGCTAGTGAGACTACATTCGTGTAGTAGGATTTACTACATGATAAGAGGCATTAGGATCACCCTTGTGTTAAACCCGTATCATAATTACTTGACCATTTAAGTCATATTACTTGGCTAGTTAAGTCAATTAATTTTTCCCACACCCTTAGCGTTGTACTCATTTTTAGTACACGAAACCCCTAGTACACCCCTTCGAGCCTATATTTCGTTTCTAACTTTAAGAATCTTACTTAAAGGAAGAATTTGTTACACCCCACTTAAATGTATAACCAAATCGCCTTAGCCTTCCGTGTATGCACTCATCTTTAGTGCATTATTGTTATTTGTTTAAACCCTTAGTTAATTATCTAATTGATTACATGGTTGCTAAGTCGAGTCATATCCTTGTACATATTGTTTTGGGACGATTGGGACTCATGGGTAAAGTACTTGTGTTATGGAGTAATGGGGAAGAACATAATATTATTACCCCCATATGTGCGTTAATCTTAAAAGTACTCCAAGTGTTTTAATTATCTTGATTCGAGTCATTAGATTAGTTTATTGTAAAGTATGTAAAAATTCAAGTGTAAGGGGAATGTTCATTTCCTATGATGTATTATTTTGGATGGTAGGGTAAGAGTGTATGCCAAAAAAAAAATAATAAAAAATAAAAAAAAAAGAGAGAAAAACATACGGACTACCATCCCGTTTCATTCTATGTTTATTTTATGTTTTTATTATTTTTCATTTATTAGCTTAAGTCGAGTCTAGTCTTGGCTTAGCAACGCCATATTGTACATGTAATTAACCAAGATTATTAACCCTTTAAAAGACCTCTTTGATAGTTTATCCTAGGTGCTTAAGCCATGTGGTGGAGGTTTGATCCTTTCCCAAGCCTATGGTAATCTATTTTGCTATGACAGGTAATGTGAGATGTTTTCCATTTCGATATTGTGATATTACTTTATTACACCCGAGAGATGTGAGTATCTAAACACTATTTGTGAGGTGCTAGTGTATGACCTCCGTGCTTGTCTTTGGTCTTTAGTGGAACGATTATTTATTGTAATTACTTTTATATTAGTGTTAAATGACCTCTAACCTATATTTTGACTAGAATAAAAGCGCATTTGCTTGAGGACAAGCAAATCTCAAGTGTAAGGGTATATGATGAGGCGAAAAATGAACCGTTTTTAAGAGGTCATTTAAGCCCGAAATTGAATTTATTTGATCAAATATTGCCCTAAATCGTTCCTTTTGTGATTTTAGGTACTTTGGGAGTGAATTCTGGAAAAGGAAGCATTTTGGACGTTTTTGGAGCATAAAAGTGAAGAAAACGACAAAGACTTAATTTTCCATGCTGGGAAGACGGCGTCAAGAAGGAAAATATGACGGC
Source organism: Artemisia argyi (assembly GCA_030686995.1). NCBI lineage: Eukaryota > Viridiplantae > Streptophyta > Magnoliopsida > Asterales > Asteraceae > Artemisia > Artemisia argyi. Next base: position 91,403,489 of record CM060690.1, read on the forward strand.
GTCAAGAGCAAAATGCATGACGACCCAGAGGAAACATGAAGGCGTCAGAAGTAGGGCGTCAAGAGTTATTTTGGTGACGGCCTGAAGAAGGATTACACATGATGGCGTCAGACCCAGATCTAGGCAGTCCGAGAACTTTATTAGCGGCGAGATGACGGCGTCAGAAATTTACTCTTGACATCGTCACCACACAAAATCTATATATACTTTTCAATTTTTCATTCATTAGGGAGGAACTTGTGTGGAGAATACTAGGGCCGAACCTAATAAACCCTAGGTCGTTTGTAACAGTATTTTCAAGGGTTTTCACCCTTTGAAACCTTTCATGTTCAATTAAGATAAGTCTTCTTTCAATTCATTCAATATGTCTATGTGTTGTTTGAATATATCTTATGCTTGTCTTGATTATAACATGCTAGGCTAGATCTTTCATGTGTTTGCTTAGATGTAATGAAACCTAGATGTTGATTATAGGTTGATTGCTTGTTTATAGTTGTAATGGATGAATGATTTCAATGTTAGGCTTAAGAAAACTGGCAGATCTCCATTGTGTAACTTGCTTGAACGTCTTAAGAAACATGAACCGATGTGTACTAGGTTTTTATGGTTGTATTTAATGCATGAGCAAATTCTAGTGATCCCATGTTAGGAGCTTCTTAGCCGGCTCGACATAGAAGTGAAGTAGGAGCTTATAGGATTGGAGAAGTAAGTACGCCACCCCATGAATGGTATTAAGGAGTACAATCCGTCATCCACGCAACTGTAACAAGTAATTAACCTGTAAAAGATATCTAGGGAGTAGTGAAATCTAAGTAAACACAATTCTCCCATATATTGCTCACACCATTAGTATAATTTAGTTTATTTTCATTTTCATTATTTTATTTGATTGCATCTTAGTTATTGGGTTAGTTGACTAGCAACTAACTCCGCCCCTTCTTCCAATACCCGAGAATTTTACTTGCTTTTCATAAAATATAAAAAATACAAAAAGAATCATCCCTCACCTCTAAACCTAGTTCTTAGGCTTTCTAATCCTAGCGACACTATTCCTAAGTTGAACGATCAATCCCCCGGTACTTGTCACTATACTATACTACAACGATCAGGTACACTGCCTGGTGGGGGTTGTAAGCTTCTCGAGATCCCTCGAAAGGTAAAGCCTGATGCAATTCCCACGCATCAGGAAGTAATCTGCAACAAGGCTCCCCTAGCTGCTAAAGGTTACACATAAAGAAGAAATTGGCTTTGATGAATCAGTTGCACCAGTAGCAAGGATCGATGCATAACGCTTATTTTTGGCTCATGCAACTCATAAATCTTTCATCGTATACCAAATGGACGTGAAAACGGTCATTTTGTATGGGGAGTCAAATGAAGAGGTGTATATGAGTCAACCAGATGGCTTTATTGATCCAGACAGCCCATATGACGTTTATGTCCACGACAAAGACGTTTATGGACTCAAGCTAGCATCGAGGGCATGGTGCAAGGTGTTGTCAGAAATTTTGCTCAAACACAATTACGTCAAAGGTTCAATCGTTCCAAACTTTGTTCATATAAAAAAAAGGTGACGACATCATGCTAGTCTAAATTTATGTCGATGATATTATTTTTTGGATTTACAAATCCTAGATTTTACAAAAACTTTGAAAATATCATGCGAAAGAAATTTGAGATGAGTATGATAGGCGAGTCAAAATTCTTTTTGGATCTACAAATTAACAAAACTCCTCGTGGTATCTTTAATTATAAAAGCAAATACACGATGGAATTTTTGAAAATTTATGAAATGGAAAAAATCTAAATCTGTAAGTACACCAATGCTACACAAGCCTAAACTAGATGAAGATAAACAAGGTAAACCAGTTTATGCTACAATATACCGTAGTATGATTGGTTCACTCATGTATCTTACATCTAGTAAGCTTGGTGTTCATTTTGATATCTGCATGTGTGCCCGTTACCAATCAAGGCCAACGGAAAAGCACACTACTGCTGTAAAAACGGATCTTTCGGTATCTAAAAGGAACCATGCACATGGGCCTTGTGCATCCGAAAGATTCCGGTTTCGAACTAATTGCCTATTCAGATGCAGATTATGTAGGTTATCAAATTGATTGCAAAAGTACTTAAATGGTTGCTTTATTCATGGGGGAGAAATTAATTAGCTGGTCTTCAAAGAAACAGAATCACACTGCATTATCTACTACAGAAGCTGAATACATATCACTCTTCGATTGTTGTACACAAGTGCTATAGATGAAGATGCAATTGACAGATTATGATTCCATTATTTGCATAAAGACACCAACAGTTCTTCGTCTGAATTTCGAATCAATTGTTAGCAAAAAAAGATGGTTCTTCGTCTGAATTTTGAATCGATGGTTAGCAGAAAGAAAGGGTTCTTCGTCTGGGTCACGGACCAATTGTTAGCAGAAAGAACATAGGTTTCTTCGTCTGAATTTCAAGTCGGGTGTTAGCAGAAAGAACATGGGATTTCTTCGTCTGAATTGCAAGTCAGTTGTTAGCAGAAAGAACATGAGATTTCTTTGTCTGAATTTCAAGTTGGTTGTTAGCAGAAAGATACTAAAGGTTGTTCTTAGCCTGCATTTCAAATGGATTCGAAGAAGTTAAGTATCTTATAACACAGTACAACACCCACGGATCAAGCACATAGCAGTCAGATACCATTTCATCAAAGAACATGTAGACAGACGGAATGTGGGACTGTACTTCGCCAAAACTGACTACCAAACTGCCGACTTCATCACCAAAGTTTTGTCACCGGAAACATTTGCATATCTACGACATCGTCTAGGAAAGGGAAGCATGAATGATAACAATGGCGATAAGATCAAAGAAGTCAACAAAGTAGCAGTCAACACGAATACAAATACATCTGGTAAAACATTCGGGTAATTTTATTACTCATTATGGCTGTTGATTAAATCACAGATCAACACCCGTAATTAAAGAAAGGACCCTGAACGTACGCTTTAGTGCATCAATCCTTCAGAAAAGAAGAGAAATCTTCTTATTTATTGTGAGCAAAATTTATACAAGATTTTACAAAAAGATTTTCTTTCAAAAACCTTTTTATAAATTTTTTTGCTCATAATACCCAAATCTCGAGCAAGTTTTTATGATTATTTATTTAATCTTTTTTATGCTCGAGTAAGAATAAAATTTCAAAAACAATGCTACCCACCTCATCAATAGGTCAAAAACAGCTTAAAATCTTACGCTATTTTTGAGGGGGAGAAAATGAGAAGTTTGTTTTTGAAATCAATGAATAAGTTGTTAAAAGTTGTTGGAAATCTTTTAACAAAAATGTTGTTGCAGTGAATAACTGATGAGAAAATTGTTGTTATAACAGTTGGGAAAATACATCAATTCAAGGGGGAGTGATAGATTTTATTTGAACATTTTTGACATAACACAAAAGTTCATTTACATGAACTAAAATGTCTTCAAAAGTGGTTAAAATAAAAAGGTTAACAAAAAGGACTTTAAGATAAATCTAATTTAAACATTTTTGATACAACACAAAAGTTCATTTGTTTGAACTAAAATATTTTTGAAACTTGTTGAAAAATAAGAGTTAACAAAAAGGACTTTTATGATTGATTTCATTTAAGCATTTTTGATATAACACAAACGTTCATTTACTTGAACTAAAATGTTTTCAAAAACTTTGTTAAATGTATAATGTTAACAAAAAGGTCTTTGTGTGAATGTGAGCTTAAACAAAGGGGGAGTTTTGATTAAATTGTTAAAACTATCTTTGAACCCTCCCCTAGCCCAAAACTCTCGCAATACTGGGTCAAAATTAAAATGTTCAAAATTTCAAAAAAGTTATTAACTCACCCAGTCCCTTTGTGAGAGAATCACACAAACCTTTTGACTATCACAACCCTCTCTCACTCAAAAAACACTCCTATCGCAAAACTCTTACAAAATCAATGATTTCTTGAATCTAGTGTTTCCACTGCAAAAATGAGTTTTCAAACATCTTTAACTTGTTGTTTTATATCTTTGTTATGTATTTCATACTCTGTTATGCATCACATTGATAGAAAATAACTTGTTAGGGTTGCGTTTTAGAGAATGCACTATGATCAATATTGGTTTGCGATATAAGGAGTTTTTGAAGTAATTCTGGTGGTTAAATGACTAAGAAATAGTGTTTTGATCATTCATTTTAAGGAATAATTAGGTTTTAAAAGGTTAGATTTGGGATTAAATGGATCAAATTGGGCATATTTTAACTGTAAAATTTGTGACGCTAATAATGGTTGGTTGTGATACTAAGGGTTAGAGCCATAAAGTCTTTACAAAGGTTTTTAAAAAATCGAGATCTTTGTGAACATTTGTTGCGTCTTTGTACGAACATAATGTTGCAAGAGATCCATTGTGAGATCTTTATTAGTAGTAAAAGTTTTAAAAACTTTATTCTTAAACGTGCTTAATCTTATACTACTATGTATGTTAGAATACCATATTGAAAATTGAGAAAGAGTTTTTTTTTATATACAAAACTTTTATGAATCTGATGAATATCTGTGCTTAAAAAGCGTGGTTTAAGAGTTTTTCCTCTTTCCCAAAATGTTTTACGATAGCCATTTGTATCACTACTTTATTTTGTGAGCCAATGGTTGATCATGTTTGCGAGAGTTGTTGCAATACCAAATCATTGCGAGAGCAAATCTTGCAAAAGTTTTTTACCAAATTATTTTTAAATATTACTTTCTCAAAATTTTCAAAAATATTTATAAGATTTTCTTAGAGTATTATACTTTATAAAATTCTTATAATTATTTTTCTTAATTTTGACAAAGTAATATTTGATCAAAACAGTTTCTAAAAGGTCATCTCTTGTTCAGAAGCTTAAATTTTTGTCAAATTTATTGTTCAAAAATATAAAATTTTCACAATTGAGCTCATTTTTAACACAAACGTGTATTTCTCAAGTTCAAAAATCATATTTTAAAATGAGAAATGTCAAACTTTTTCTGAAAGGAAGATTTTAAACTTGTGAATACAAATTGCATACGATGAGTTTAGTATTGATTAGACTATGATTGTATCCCGACATTGCTTTTAAGTAATTCGAGATGCATACGTTTAATTAAATAATTAAACTTTTTCTATGATTGCACTTTGTTAAAGATACACGTTGTGAATGACATTTCATTATGTCAAGGTGAATGTATGATTTTGATGGATTCAAATTTAAATTATTTCTCGGTTGCCAATGCTATGAATTTTAATCATTTAAAACAAATTCATGCAACCTTGAAATGTTTTTCACTCAAATCTGTTTATTCAAATGGTTTTGAGATAACTCGACACTATCATAACCAAGAGTATCTCATCTTCAAAGTGGCTATTAGGGCTAGTTGTCACTTAAAAACTGATAATGCATCCCTTTAGCTACGCAACGTAATAGAGTATTCAAGGTTTCAATACGTTTCAGGAAATCTCACTCTTATGCAACAAAAGGCTCTTTTGAGACGACTTGTATTTGACTTAACTAAGAACTTCTCATCTTCAAGATAGTTATAAGGAATAGTTATCACCTAAAAGCTGATAATGGACTCCTTAAACTAGGCAATGTAATAGAGAGTTCAAAGTTCATCATTTTTCAAGAAATCTCATGCTCGTGCAATTAAATTATCTTTGTAAATGTTTTTCTAAAACAAGTTATCTAGTACGTACTAGATTACTTAAGTTTGAAACAAAGGTTGATACTTTTTCCCAAAACTTCATAAAGGTTAGATAAATGTATATTTTTAATGCATGAGCAATATAAAATAACGTTATCTCTAAACCTTCAAATCTTTAGAAAAAGTATCACAACAAACAAACTTTTGGTGAGGATAAACAAAAACAGACAGAGAGAATTAAATCGCATGTGAAAAGAAAAGAGCAAGCGCTTATCTATAAAAGCAAGAAAGCATAAGAAAAGAAAATGAAATGAAAGATGCTCGAAAAAGAAATGCCAGAGCATATAAAAACAGACAGAGTGAAATAAATAAATTTAAATTTATCCAGGTACTTATCTGATATCATATCAGTTTCAAAATCACATCTCACAAAAATGGCTCAAGAACAAGAACAATCACCACAACACATTTAGGAAGAAGTCAATGAAGTTTTCCATTATCAACGACGAAGAACTTCTTCCAGAAAAAGAGTTTCTCAAAATTGGAGTTTTTTAACCATCATTTTATCCCATATCATTTCACTGTGATCACTCCACAATCGTTGAAATTCTCAAGAATCATTCCATATTTCCCGCAATCACTGAAAATTATTCCAACGTTATCATATACCCTCACAAATTTTGGCACCACATCCAACTCGTGGAAGACAACAAACCTACAACTCTTACAACAAAATGTGGACACCTACATCTTTGAATTCACAACATCGTTGCAAAAGAAGTCGAAGAAGAAGGGAGAAACATTTGTACCTTTTGTGAAGGTCATCAAGCTCATCGTTGCAGAGTTGATGAATAGATGATATTACATCTCAACAAAGACCTAATACTAAAACACATAAGCATTATCTATATCTTAATAGTGTTATTGTATCTTGTTGCTAAAAACACGAAGGTAGTAAAGGAGTTTGTACAGGTAGCTAGTGTTTCTATGGAAAGCTCAAAACTGAGCGGACCTACCTAGGAAATGCATAGGAAAGTTGTGTCTAGCGCCAAATTAGGTTAAGAAGGGGAGACATAAAATATAAGCATATGTTGGAGACATCACAGAAATTGAAGTCATGTAATGACTAAAGCAAATGTGCTGAAAAGAAAGTGTCAAGTGAATATGCGGAGTTGGAGGCATTTATGGGTGATATCATTTCTACGTGAGTAGAAAAACTTGAGAAAAATAACGAAGGTGCTAAATTGGATGCCTTATGGCAAGAAAAGGGGGTGAATCAAGTGCAAAGTGACCCTTTTAAGGAATATAAGGATAGACTGTTGGATAGGAATATAAGTGATCGTATGGATGAAAAAGATGGAGATTATAACTGGGTCGGTGCTTAAACACTTAGAAAGAAGCTTAGGACGTAGAAGAAGTTTGACAACAGTAGTTCTTTTTAGGACCTCTGAGTTAAACCAACTCATTTTATGATGCTTCTACAAATCCTTATGTGGATTTCGAAACAGGCGTAGTGGATTCTTCTAAAGAATCTTCACGAGGATCACCCGGAAATCAGGCCAAAGTTAACATCACGCCAGCTCTGAAAGCCGGTCGAACAAGTCATGTGTCATGTGTTGATTACATCGACAAGTTTGCTAACGAGTACTCTATGTGAGCTCGGTTAGTTACCGATTACCAAGGAGGAGAATACCCCATCACCATCATCATCATCAATACCAACACAAGAGTTAACAACAACATGAACAACAAGAACAACAACAACAACAACAACAACAACAATTACAACAATACCTACATCACAAGCACCATCAACTGCAGAAACTCATACATCATCAACATCCACAGTGAAGACTACCAGACAATTACCTCTCAAATTACCACATTTGCAACATCAACAACATTTATTCCAACTGCTCCAAGGAAGAAACACAGATAACCTTTTGGTATCATTAAAGGTTTCATCTGTATTTGAAACCTATTAAAACCCCATAGAAATAACGGACAAACAAACTTGCCGAAACCTATCTCGACACCTTCATCAGGATAATCCCTGTCAGGATCATCCTGAGGGGGAGAAATGGCATACGAGATTGATATCTTCAATAGCTGCTAGTACTACAATCATGGAACAATCTACATCATCTCACCAACAATCACAAAAACTCTCATGCTCATCAAAACCTGTTGAAGATGTCGAAGAACACTCCACAGAGTTAATTCCGAAAGATGGTTTGAAGATGTTGTGCAAGAAGATGAAAGGGAAGCAGCTGAAGTATGTTAGACTAAGTTGCATGAAGGGGGAATAAGGTCAAAGTAGGGGTTGGATAAAGATGGGTCAGTGCAGAAGATAAGGAGTTAGAGGTGTAAGATGAAAAACCCAACGGTTGAAAAGCCCGATGAAGTATCATCTGCATCTCGTAAGTCTGCTGCTGAAAGTAACGAGGAATATGACAAAAGGGCTAAAACATCATTACAAGATATCTTCTACAATGAATAAATGATCAAAAGATTGAAGATAAAACAATCAGCTGATAACTGATGTGTTTAATGCCTCGTCTACTTGGGAATCATGCAATCCATAAGACTTTGACCATAGCTTTATGAGAGATATCTTCAAGAATGTCAAAGCTGCACCCAAACCTCCCGTTACTCACCAAAACATCCCAAATGACATTAGAATATTTATTGGTTCAGATGTTCTTCAAGCAGCAAGAGATGGATGTTGACTATCAAGCATTGATAAGTGGAGTTTTGCAGATGATAAATGATTGACCGAAACTTCGAGAATTACAAAAATGCTAGAAGATATATATTGAAGCTCGAAGATACAAGGACCGGTTGCCTTACATTAGAAGACCCGAATGATCTACCCTTTAGGGGAGATTGTTGGAACACGAAAAGTATAAATCAAGATGCAGGGACTTCCATAAAAACAAGATTAGGGAACCTTGTAATTTGTTGGAACATTGTGATACCAAGCATCTCATTGCTTATCTTCAATGATGCTGCACACCAAGCTCAGAGCAAATGATCAATGCCGAGGTTTATTCGGAAGAGAGAGCTTCAAGGTCATCATCAGCATTAGTTGAAGTCATCAATGTTCGCTAATCTAGACTACATGTATTTAGGGGGAGATTGTTGGAACACAGAAATACAAGTAGTTCACTAGATTAGATATTCCTCCCCCGAGAAACTTGTATAGTCTCGAGGGGATTAAAAATGTTGTGGTATCACACCTTTTCCTAGGAAAGGATGGGAGGTATCTCATCCTTATGGTTTTTTACTATAAATACCCTCACAAGTCTCACTTGTGAGGTGTGTATTTCAATAATAAAGAAAAGCTTTGTCTCACCACTCTCTCTTCCTTCTCTCTACTTTCTCTCTCTAACATCAACACCACCATGGGTGTGACCGGTTACTATTCCGGCCGTCCACCCGACACCACTATAAACATCAACCTAGACTAGATATGAGATCCTACACCACTCCACAGTGGTGGCAGCGGTGTCCTTGGCCGGGTGCTCTTTTTTAGCAGGCGGGGGAACTTTTGGTTTGGAGGCATAAGCAAACTTACCCTTGCCATTCCCTTGTCCCTTGCCAGGTGCCAGCGGTTTCCCCTCGTTCTTTTTCTGGATTCTGCCTTAGTTGAAAGCTAGGAAAACTGGAGCCTTCTTGGGCATGCCTTCGAAAGTGAGGTAAGAATCAAGCTCACTCTAAGGATTTAAGGCATGAGATAGCCCAAATGCTCCATCTGGTCCGTATAGCATTTTATTTTCATGACATAGTTACTGACAGATTGGCCATCTTCCTACTTGCAAGCATGAAAAGATTTTACAGTGTTAAATAGTTCTTGATGAGCTTGCTGCTCGAACATGGTTTTTAGGTCTTTGAGCATGTCAAATGATGCAAGGTCCTTTAAGTTCTTTTGGAGCTTAGGGATCATGCTTTCCAACATGAGACAAGCCATTTCTTTTTGTTCATGAACTCTATGAGTGTAGGCGTTACGAACCGCAACAGTGGCATTAGCAGGAGGTGCTTCAGGTAAAGCTTCTTCCAGATGGTAAAACTTTTGTTCAGCCTTGAGGACAATCCTTAAGTTACGGTACCAGTCCAAAAAGTTGTTACCATTCAATTTCTCTTTCTCGAGAATTGATCTGATTGACGAGTTGTTGATGGTTTGAGTAGGAGTTGTCATTTACAAAATAAACAAAGTTCAAATTTTAGTAATTTTCAGTAATTAATCTTTTTTTAAAATTAACTACCCAAGTTCACAATATTAAAAAAATTTATTTTACGAAAAGGCTAAGATCATCATTGAGGTTCCACCATCACATCAGTTGATCTACTAGCAATGGAGGATTCAATAGGTAGGTAACATCGACCAATTGCATTACAAGTGCAACTCTTAGATCTTTATGGGACTCACGGCACTAGTGAACAAGCAACTAGTGTCAAGCTGGCATGTTTAGTCCCATCGTTGCCTCGGGTTAAGGTCTCACCGCTTAACTTGATTAAGCCATCCAATTTGAGAACGTGTGAGAATATATCTAGGTCCCACACATAAAGAATAGTCACCTTGGATTACAATTCAACCTAGGTCTCACGCATAGGCAAAAGATAATTGCAAGTATTCTCAAGGGATTGGACGACATGACTTAAATTTTGACGGGTAAAAGTTTTTGATGTAGATTAAAAAGGTGTACGAAAGAAGCATGCATTCATTCTTTGTAGTACAAGTTAAAAACTTTTCTTAACTTAAGTCTAATCATTGTTTTAATTTATGTGTATCGAGTTGTCCATTTTCAAGACTAATATTAATCCTAGGTGGATAATAAAGTTTGGTGATGCGTGGTTTTGCAACCTTGCAAAAGGTTTTACTTCTCAAGGGATCTTGAGAAGCTTGCAATCCCCACTAGGCAGTGTACCTGACTGATGTAGTATAGTGAGTGGCAAGTACCGGGGGATTGATCGTTCTCCACAGGGAATAGTGTTCGTTAGGATTGAAACTAATCTAACTAGGTCTAAAGGTGAGGGATGATTCTTTTTGTATTTTTATATTTTATGAAAAGCAAGTAAAATATCTCGGGTATTGGAAGAGTGGGCGGAATTCGTTGCTAGCCAACTAACCCAAATAACTACTTAAACAATAAAAATAAAATAACAAGAAAATAAAATGTAGGAACTTCTATATGGAGAAAAGCGTATTTACTTAGATTTCATTACTCCCTAGTCATCTTATATTGATTAGTTGATTTGTCACAATTGCGTGGATGAAGGGTTGCATACTTTAATACCATTCGTGGGGCCGTGTACGACTTTCCCCAAATCTATAAGCTCCTATCTCTTCCTATGACGACACGTTTAGTATCCTATCATGGCCTCATTAATAGTTACCTATGCATTTAATACAACCAATAAAACCGTAGTAAACATCCGATTACGTTTCTTAAGACGTTCAAGCAAGTTACTGTATAGGAGATTAGCCAGTTTTCTTAAGCCTAACGCTAAAATCAATCACCCACAACAATCAATGACAAACCAACAATCAATAATCAATAACTAGGTTTCATTAGATCTAAGTAAACGCAAATAAACCTAAGCTAGCATGTTAATAGAAAGACAAGAATAAGAAATAATCAAAAAAACACATAGACATATTGAATGATTAAAGGATAACTTATCTTCAATTAAACATGGATGAAACAAGGGTATGAAACCCTTGAAAAAGGTTTGAAATTTGACTTAGGGTTTTAGCACAAAAGTTCCTCTCTAATAAATGAAAAATCCAAAACTATATATAGAATTTACAATCTGACAACGTCACCTTATGGGACGTGACGCCGTCAAGTTGCCGCCAAATTACCCCTCGGATTGCCTAGATCCACTTCTGACGCCGTCTGGTTCAATTTTACTCTGGGTGTCTCTCTTTAACTTAATACGTGACGGCCTTGGCATTTTATAACGTGACGCCGTCACATGTAAATCTCCAAATTCCTTTCTAGCGCGTCAAGTGTAAAACAAATATCCACCTCTTGATCAACATGTGACGGCGTCACCTTGTGACCTTTGACACCGTCAGGTACTATTTCCATCTTGGATTCTTGACTTTGTCGTTTTCTTCACTTTATGATCAAAAAATGTCCAAAATACTCCATTTTCCAGAATTCTTGTCCAAAATTCTTGAGGTAATATTTGATCATAAAAACACAATTTAGGGCTTAAATGGCCCTCTAAAAGCGTAACAAATTTCTCCTTATCATTTGGATAATACATAACAAGAATAACATACAAAACGAGTTATTTATAAAACAATGATTTTATGTTTCAAAAACTTAGTTAAACTAAATCATAAGACTTAGTTTAAAAATGGTTTGTGTTTCGTTTCATGTTTTTAGAAAACAATTTGCAATTTACATATAATCAAAGCATACATAAGTAGTAAATCAACAAACACACAACCATAATATGCAAAGCCTCAACCGATGAAAAAACCTATGATCGGTCTCGTGAGCCATCACGAGAACCAAGGGTCAACGAGGGACAAGCCTACACAACCACACGGAGGGCTCCCATTTGCTCCAAGACAATCAAGAGCAAGTAGAACCCTTTTATGCACATGAAATAATGAATCCGCCAGCCTAGAATTTCTGTATTGGGAGGCCCAAAATGCCTAGAAGGAGTCTTCCTCGGGCTTAGCACCAAACTACAAAGTTGTAGGCCCATGTATTTTGTACTTGCACACCAAATTTTAGCTAAAAACTCCTTACCAATCGTCAGGAAAAGCCAAAATATTGCAGCTTGATCCAATAGCCCTTTTTCGCATAAATGTCTTTAATTCTTTTGCAATTCCATTCCAAGCAACGATTACATGATATAAAAAGTAAAATACATCTAATCTACTATATATCTACTGTAATGTGCCCAAAAAATGGCAAAAAACCAAATTAAAATACATACAAGAATGCCGAAACAATGGCAAAAACCTCAAAACAAGAAATTAACAACATATCACAACAAATCATGGCACAAGTGGTCTAGGTTTTCATCGGCTTTGCATACACACATAATAATACAATAATATTATGATTAAAACAAGGTGTTGGATAATTCCATGGACAAACATGCATGTATTTGCCATGGATGCAAAAATAATTAACAATAATTAAAGATTTAGCCAACGAAACGAAGAAATTAATTAATAAGAATTAAAACCCCGTTTGGTATGTGTGTCAAATGTCTTAAGGATCAAAACCCACTGATATTAGGACCTTCAAAATATCATTTTACCACAGAAAAATTAGGTTTGGAGGCTGATTTAAAACTGTTTCCAAAATCGAGCAAAATCGTGCGTTTTAGGCCATTTTTCACGTACCTGACAAGTATACCGATTAAAATATGCATAACAAATGACCATGGGATCAAAAAGTGCAGACCATAAGACCCCATATGGGTCGAATTAAATTAAAAAAATTAGCCCTAGGGGCTGTTTTGAAGTTATCCTTTTGAATCCATTAAAAACACACGTTTTTAGCCATTTTTACGCATACAAGATGATCATATGACACTATATGATGGCTCGTGATGCCACTATAGGTGATGATGTAAATAAATAACACAATATAAACATACAAACGCAGCGGAACATCACCCATTAACAGATCCATATAGCCATATGATCAATCAATAATTAATATAAAGATTATATACCTCTGTAGCTTGATCACGGATTCACCAACACACCAATACCCACGAAATGGAATGAGAAACCCTAAGAGATCAATAAAGTTAATCTCTTCTATGTGTGAAACACACTACACGTCCTTGATCACCAATCGATGCTAGTCTTGACCTCGTAACAATGATTCTAGCTTCAACCTCCAATAGATTAAGCAAGAATAAGATCAAAACCACAAACCCCTAGAGGGGAATGTGTATGTGCCGTAGGTTTTAGGAGAAGGAGAGAGGGAGAGAAAATAGATTAAGTCCGGTTCTTTTGATATCCCACTAATGACCAAATCAATTACTAGTTATCAACATGTAACTTACACTTAACCCCTTGTTTTTCCTCCTCTTGCTCTTTTACTCCCTAGGCCGGCCATATGGGCTTGCCCATTTTTTTTGTCCAATCCAATATTACTAAGTGCAAGCTAAGTTATTAGTGGCCCGTTATTGATCCCAAGTTACGTAGTTTTATATATAGTGTAAATACGATAAATACAATATATAAAATGGTATCTCTGTGTATAAGTGTGTGGCCCCACAGGCTCACATATGTCTAGCCATATAAGTATTTATTATGTCACGAGCATACTCCAACATAAATGACCCCCTAAAAGCATAACAAATAAACCTTTATCAGCTAGATTTGACATACCTGTTACATGAAGGACACGATATATCCGAGATTTCGGTGCCACGAGTAGAAAGGTTTAACCAATGCAGGAGCATATCAATCTTTAAACGCCATAAGAAAATGTTCACTTTGCGAGGGAGGGTTTTGTCCCAACAAGTAGAAGTAGCCGAGGATGGAAGAAGATGATCGTCTAAATGTTTACAAGTGATGCCACCCGTGAAAACTCCATTATTAGCAATGGACAGTAGCATGCATCTAAATTAGATGAAATGACAACTTGACTAATCTCGTTAATAAGATCCTTAATGTATGCCTCATTACGAGTTCCAAGATCAGATCTCGAATAGTTCCACGACGATTGGCTGTTGCGAATTCGATCAATAATCAAACAGTATTTATCTTGATCGAGCCGAAATAATCTGTTATATCAAAGATACAATGGGGAATCACCTATCCATAAATCCTTCCAAAACCAAATAATGGAACCACAACCCACTCGAAATCTAATGGAGTCAATGGGGAGAAAACCATTCTAATAAACCATTCGAATGAAGATAATTAGTAGATCCAACAATCTTATTTCAAATACCTTTCGTGTTGCAACCGGCGCGATCAAAGCCACCCTCATGGCCATGTAACGAACGGATAACATTAACCCAAAGTGCATTAGGGTTAGAAAAGAATCTCCATCGCTATTTTTGGAGGAGGGCAAGGTTAAATGACTTTAAGCTCCCAATGCCTAAACCACCTTTACCGAGAGAAGCTAAGACAGTAGGCCATTTACCCTCCTTGTTTGATCATATCATGTTTGCTTAAAAAAGGATTAAACTTAAAGATGTAAATAATAAGAGAAAGAATCACCATACAATAGTAAATATTTTTTAACATGCCATACAATAGTATATGTGTTTTTTAAAAGCCATTAATTAGTCAAAAACTCGAAATAACAGTTCATGTCAAATGAAAAAATTTCCAAATTCATTGTAGCATCAATTCTTTATCGAGTTAGTGCTTCTAACTTCATTGCGTCACCTTCAACTCTTCGAAGTCTTCATTACGAATTGAATTATATCCAAAAGTAGCTAAAAGTCATAAGTTACAATAAAATATCAGTAACATTTCAACTAAACAAGCATATACTTCATTATCGACTAAGTAAGGACAAGAAACAAGAACATGAATAACATAAGAGACCACTTTAAATAATCTATTTCTTAACCAAAAAATGAAATTAACATGAAACAAAATTAAACTAAGCACTATTAATCATACAAATTAATGATATGTAACAAGCTAATCGTACACTCAATTTCCAAAAGTAAAGTATGTGGTAACAAGCATAACACATTAAATATTAAATATACATAAATATGATAGTGTACAATTTCAACATACATAATATGAAATCAAGATATTAATAATATCCTAAGTAAAATAGATGACATATATCAAATTGTACATTTAGAAGACCTTTTTTGATGAACTAGTTATAATACCTGTGCACGCACGGAGTTTTGACATAAAATTTTTATCATGTATTTAATACCGAATATATTGTTTTAAAATGTTTTGAACTTTATATCTATTAATTTAGTATAAGTCAAATTTATTTTGTAATAACAATACCTATTAAAAATAGTTGCAACACTCTTGTATTCGGCTATTTTCACAGTTCCAAACACCCCTAAAATTAGCAATTGAAATAGTCTGAAACACCCTTAAATTCAGCTATCAAGTCAGTTTCAAGCACCCATCAATTCAGCTATTAAAAACAGTCATAAACGAGTTCTGCAATTAAAACAGTCATAAAAACCCTTTAATAAGTATTAAGACAATCATTAAAACAATCCTAATCACCACTGAACCTAACTATTAAGACGGTCCTAAAACCCTTTAAAAACTTACTATAATTAGTAGAAAATAACAATACCAAACTCTAATAACTTAAGCAAGTCCTACTTTAGTAAACCGACTCATTCTTTTCGCAACAGATTTTCAAGTGAATAAGACACATTAGTTACATTTCTTTCTAGATCATCATTATTCTATATTGCAAAAAATTCAAAAGCAATCAACTCATCAAATACTTGTGAGTTTTTTTTTTTTTTTTTTTTTTTTTTTTTTTACTTTGGAATAAGGTTAATGCAACACATATCAGTGCCTGAGACAAAGGTATTTATATAACGTTAGCTTGTGATTATGTGAGTTAGCCGTTTAATTACATGAAAATTCAAGAGACAACTTGATGTTAAAATTCAATAAGCACATATACCATATAAGCAAATAATTATATCAAATTTATGTTCTAAATAACCTTAAAAGTAAATCTGTAGTTGATGCATCAGGTGTAGTTTCGGGGGTTTTATGGTTCCTACTTTAGCATACTTGGGGATGAACTTGTATTCCCAGTCTCTAATGTGTCAAGTTCAAATAAACAATGCATAAAGACCAACTGGTATATAAAACATCATGAAAAAAAAACATCAATCAGCTAATACTCAAACTATTGGCACAAAACGTACACTTTTTTTTTTCTTCATTTTTTTCGAACTTAACAACGTGCACAATACACTTTCTGCTAAAGTAATAAAAAATAGAAGGTGCAGCCTAATAGAGCATATCACTTGTCAAAATGAGTAAATTAGCTTTGTATAACGTTTTTAACTGACAGACATGCTGAGGTTGATGTTGATGTTATTGTTTAACTTTAACTATTGATATCATGTTGTACAAAATGTGCGAGTTTAGTAGCACATAATAAGCGTTAATTAAGTTAAAATATGCTCTGTAAAGTTTTTAAAATGTTTTTATGGATATTCATATATAAATTTTAAATAACAGTTGCATGAGTCGTTGTTATAAGTAGAATCGCGTATATTTATTTTCATATCACAGTAACTCATGCTTACTATTTGATATTTATATTCCCGTTACTAATAATTCAGCCGTATTTAATATTCTAATCCGTGTACGTATAAATTAAACTTTTAAATAGAATAACACGAGTCCTTATTTAAAAAAATATTCTAATTGATGAAAATCTAAAACTAACAATATTAAAACTAATTCGCATATTTACCGAATTTTGTAATTTTAATGAATGAAAGTCTAAAAACTAAGACTAATACTCATGTAATTTTAAACAAAGTTAATATTATAAAATATAGGGGGTATAAAGTGCAAGGGGTTATTTGTGTTTTTTCTAAAGTTATTAAAAAACATGAAAACTTATAATTTTACACTTTACTCTATATAAATTATTTAAAATTCAACCACTAAAGTTTTATTAATTACTTCATCTTTTTTTTAAGTTTTTGTTTTCATAAATTTGACACCTATATTTTTATGCATTTTTTTTTCTTAACCAAATTTCTCCACAAAATTTATTAAGTTTGACCAAAATCAATTTAATTTTGACTTTTTATTGACTAATCACGTTGCTCGATTTCGCCTACGTGGCAAAATCGAGCTCTCCTATTGGCTCAATTTTTTTTTTCTTTTCAGTGAGAAAGGATTTGCAAAAACTGATGTAATTCTTTTATTATATAAATAAATAAAAGATGACTCACAAGTATATGATCATTGAGCGGCTTAAAAGTAGAGTCACGTAGGATTAATTTTTTTGATTTACAATTTGTAATTTAACTTTAACAAAAAATTTTTTTTAAAAAGATAGACTATATTGTTAAGTTTGGTAACCATGCCATACAAAAGCTTACATACGCTAGTAGGAGTGAGTAGACCGAGGACCGGACCGAACCTATTTTGGTTCGATCGTCGGTCCACACTTTACCTTATGTTCGGTCTTTAGTACGGTTCAATCTAGTCCAGTCTTACGTACAACCAACTATTTTGCCTTTTCAGACTGGATCAGACCGAAGATATTTGGTCCGGTCTAGGTTTGTCCCGATGCTCACCTATACAATGATCATTATTTTTTTCAAATCAATTAATTAGGATTTTTATTTTTACTCAAAGTAAAAAATAAAAATAAAAAATAAAAAAATAATAATAATAATAATAATAACTTGTGTTGATTAAAAATGAAAAGATTTAACAAAAAGAGCTCTTGAAACGACGTCGTTTTACCTTGGAAAAGAGCTTGAGCTTCTTCAACAACAAGAATGGCGGTTTAGTTCCATCACATAAAATTGACACTAAAATAAATAAATGAAGATCGTAACTTACAACGTAAACGGTCTTCGACCACGAATATCCCAACACGGGTCCCTCCGTAAACTCCTAGATTCTCTCGATGCAGACATCATTTGCATTCAGGTATACAATTAGTATCATTTTCATAAATGACGTCATTATGACATCATCTGATAGAAATTGTTTTTTTCAGGAAACGAAGTTGTCAAGGCAAGAACTGAGAGCTGACGTGGTAACAGCAGATGGGTATGAGTCCTTTTTCTCTTGTACCCGTTCTCTTGAAAAGGGTCGCACTGGTTATTCCGGTATGTACCCACCTTAACTGTTTCTTCAAATGCCTTAATGATGATAAAGTTTGTTTAATGATGTTATGTTTTTGTTTGTTTTGGATATGTTTAATTGATTTAGAATAACGTTATTCTCTGGTAAAAAGTAAAGTAACGTAACTCCCAATACCGTCTTCCACGGTGTATGGGGGAGGTTGATATGTAGACAGCCTTACCCCTACATAAGGTAGAGAGGCTGCTTCCGGTTCTACCTAAGGTAGAAAAGGACCTCCTGCCTTTTGTAGGGAGTGAGGATCGAACCCTTGACCTCTTGGTTGAGAGGCAAGGGGTTTTCCAACTGATCCAACCCTACTTTTTTCTCCATTGTTTAGCTTAAATGTTTTTTTTTGGAATGGTTCAATTGCAATAAAGTTGAGTAATTTACTTAGACCGGCCGAAATGCTGGTGGTCTTCACGCCCCTTCCCACAACCTTCTCATCATCTTTACCCCTAACAATAATTTTCCTTTCACCATTTAAGAATACCTCTCAAACACTCCCTCTCCATTGGCACCTATTCTTCCATTTTTTGGGTGGACCACGGGTGAAGGAGTGTCACTACACCCGGTCTTACTGCTGTTAAATTGTTTGTATGCCTGATTGAATGATCACCCAAATGGAGCTACAATATATCATGTTGTTGAGTTAAGTATGAGAGTACCTTGTGTAGTTTTACATATTTTTTGTGCAAATTTTCTTAAAGATGGAACAAAGCATTAGCGGTGTGTGTTTTGTTACGTTTATCCACTGGCTTTTGTGCATTACCATTATCTTGTTAGCATACACTTCCAAGGTTTCATTAGCAGCCGAAGGCACAGCTAATTTGGTTTCATTTGTGTGTTCGATAATGTATGCCACAGATTGTTATCTGCTATAAATTTTATTGGTGAATGCAGGTGTTGCAACATTCTGCAAAATACAATCTGCTTTTTCAAGTAATGAAGTTGCATTGCCGCTTGATGCAGAGGAGGGTTTCACTGGTGTTTTAGATAATTCCAGAGGATTTGCCACTAGAAAAGATGATTCTCAGGCAGGTGTGGAAGAGCTTGAAGAGTTTGACAGAGATGAGCTTCTTAAGATTGACAGTGAGGGACGTTGTATTATCACTGACCATGGTCATTTTGGTGAGTCACATGACATTAGTTGTTATTACTTATTTCCCATGTTTTTCTCTGGAAACTAAAAGACCACAAATTGAACAACAATGTCTTATATATCTCTTGCTAGTCTAAACAGACTGTTATCACTGAAAACACTGCAAAATCAATGATTTTAGTTTGTGTTTCGATGTTATCTAGTTTTGCTAAAGGCATTCCATGTAATTTAAGATAATCAGATAGTAAAATGTTACACTGTTACAGTTCTCTTCAACATTTATGGGCCTCGAGCCGCACACGATGATGCAGAAAGGATTGAGTTCAAACTCACATTTTACAAGATAATGCAGGTAATGGTCTACGTGTTTGCTAGTTTTTACTTCTTCCCATCTTTTCTCTTCATACCGATGATCAAATATCAGAATAGAACATAGTTGTGTGTCACCGTTTGAATTAACATGGTTCCTTTTTAGAACATACTTATGTCATACTTTGTATGACTTTGACCAGTTTGACTCATTTCTTTTTTGTACTTAACGCTTTTAGCTTATTTCATTTGACTCGTCAGAGATAAAGCATAATACAATTGAACATATATTTTAGCGTGAAAATTGCCATCTATAGTTTTCATTTTTGGTCAGGCCAAACTAGTTGTGTAGAAAACTTGTTCATGTTGATCTATTTCTTGCTATTCCTTGCCTTGCTTACTCTCTTTTCGTGTTTCTATCTCCGTGATGGTAGCTCAAACTCAATGCTGGGTGACATGTAGCATACTGAGGTCAGTAGGTCACGGGTTGAATCCTGTCCTGTGTCCCTTTAATCATGGTATTACATGACTTACCTCCCACATGTTGGCCGGGGGATCGGGCCGCCAATAGACTGGGTCTTTTTTTTCATACAACTTTTCATGTTCCTATTCTTATAATTACTGTTCTTTTTTGTTCTTCTCTGAAAAGGCCACACATAATCTCTTCTCCTTGTTTCAGCTGTTGTTTGTTCTTGTGGTAACATCCTAGTAACACTATGTCATGAGGCATGAGGCATGTTGAAGATTTCTTCTTTCTGATAAGTTTTTCATGCTTTGTTCTAGAAACGATGGGAGGCTCTCATACTTAAAGGAAGGAGGATAATTGTTGTTGGTGATTTGAACATTGCTCCTTCATCTGTAGATAGGTGTGATGCAGGACCGGATTTTGAGAATAATGAGTGAGCTTCTTGTAACTTGTCTCTTGTCTGTATATTCTTTAATTAGCAAGTGATACTTTAGGCTTAGCAACTATATTATCCAAACATGTTTGAAATGATCAGGTTCAGAAGCTGGTTTAGATCTTTATTAGTGGAAAGTGGAGGTGGCTTCTTTGACGTGTTCAGAGCAACACATCCTGAAAGGTGCAAGACAACTCTGAAGTTCATTGATATAGCCTATTAATAGTCTAGGATTATGTTAAGTATGTTTCCAGTATCTTACCATCTTTAATTATTCATAGAACAGAAGCCTATACTTGCTGGTCTACGAACACAGGTGGTGAAATTTTCAATTTTGGGTCAAGAATTGACCATATTCTATGCGCTGGTTCATGCTTACATGAAAATAAAGATCTGGAAGGTCACAATTTTTTTTCCTGCCATGTTAAAGACTGCGACATATTAACGCAATTCAAGCGGTGCAAACCTGGGACCACTACAAGGTAAATTTTGATATCTGTGATAAACATTTATACCGATTTTCGAAACACATCACTTTCATACGGATCAAACAATTGAACTTTGGAGCAAGCGAGAGCAAGACTTATAACGTTTCATGTTCCAGTTATGTTCTTTTTATTACAATCTAGTAGAGTTAGGAAAGTCTGGTGGAAGAAATTCCATTTTGGCCTATTTGGTTATATTTATAATTTGTAGCCCATGAAGGATAGTTTTTGTCACAGGGAAGGAAAAATATACTATGGTGCAGCTAAGTGAACTTATAGCACGATTATCCTGAACCATAGATATTTTTTCGTCATGGATTATGCATGTGCATTTACTTGAGACTTTTACAGAGATGTGTGAACAATATGCATTGCTGTAGTTAATTACATGTACCCCACATACCTGCAGCTACAGATGGAAAGGAGGGAAAGGCACCAAGTTGGAAGGTTCAGATCATGCGCCAGTTTTCATGAGTTTAATAGAGATCCCGGATATTTCTCAGCATAATACTCCGTCTTTATCCACCAGATACTGTCCGCAAGTTCGAGGATGTCAGCAGACTCTTGGTATTATTAAATTTTCTGTATTCTTGGATGATTATATAAGCGAGCGCGTGCACACACACACACATTAGGAGTATGTTTTTTCTTATAGAAAATATTGATTGCCTGCAGAGTGCAGACTACGTATGTTATAAACGTTTTAGGAAGGTTGTGTATAGAGGCGTAAATTCCAATGTGTTGGTATGGAAACATGTTAATGGGTCAAATGGATTTTTTTT
The DNA here is from genome assembly GCA_030686995.1 of Artemisia argyi. Classification (NCBI taxonomy): domain Eukaryota; kingdom Viridiplantae; phylum Streptophyta; class Magnoliopsida; order Asterales; family Asteraceae; genus Artemisia; species Artemisia argyi. The sequence goes on from CM060690.1 coordinate 91,425,564, forward strand.
TTAAAAAAATAATAATAATAATAATAATAATAATAAATGAAAGAGATCAAATGTGTGAACGTACTGCACGGGTTAAACAGGTTTGAAGTCGATTCAAATGTATTCAAGAGCTAAGAGTGTCCTATAGCGTTTAAAACGAAAGTATGTTACTTTTTTCTTTGTACATTAGTTATTATTAAAATTCTGGAAAAGGGACTAAATTGTGTTGGCGGGTCGGCCCAACTCTGTTCAAACATAAAACTTACTCGTTTTTACCCGAGCCCATTTTGACCATTACACAATCTGTCTGGCTTGCTCATTTACCACCTCCAGTTGTGCTCACAGTAGATAGATACTTAACTTTAAAATGATCAGCCTTGGTTTACAGTCATGAATGCATGTTGCAGTGTCAATGTTATCGAGGAGGCAATCAACAGAGGAAGTTAAAGCCCATGAACAGTCTGGTTCTTCTCTTGACGAGGAAACTCAAGTACAGAGCTGTGAGCATCTTTGTAAAAGTCCAATTCCCGAGAGTATTGAAACGCACTTAGTCGCTGATGAATTGTTTACTACTGCAAGTTTGGCAGAAGACAAGTGCTCCCAGGGTTATGTATCTGTTCACAAGAAAACACTTAGTCTGGGAAGTAATCAGACTAAGCCAACACCTTGTACTGAAATGAAGAAAAAATCGAAAAAAAATCAATCATCACAGCTCTCGCTTAAGTCCTTTTTCCACAGTGCATCAACATCAAATAAGGTTGTTAAGAGCAGCACTGCTTCAACCTCGCTTAACCATACTAATAACACAGTTATGGAGTGTGTAACTGACATTATGAAGGAATCTGAGTCCAATGGAAGTGAACTTGACCAATCCCAATGTGAATCAGATGCTTGTAACTCTTCACCAACAGATAAAAGTAAGGTTGCTTTATTAGAGTGGCAACGAATTCAGCAGTTCATGCAGAACAGCATACCTGTATGCAAGGGCCACAAAGAACAATGTGTTTCTCGGGTTGTGAAGAAAGCGGGACCTACTTTCGGTCGGCGTTTTTATGTTTGTGCTCGTGCAGAGGTATGTTGCTTTTCAAAATGGAATTTTTCCCTGTTACAGATGTGTTACGGTTTGGGACACTATATGCTGGCATGATCGATATTAAATATTAAGAATTATGGTTACTGTATCATTGTTTATATGGTTTACTTTGTTCAAATTGAATATGGCTTTGTGAGACATTGTGAAGAGCTGCATCAACTTTAGGTATTTTTGTTTTGATTTCTAAGTATTATTATCTTATAAGTTTTACTTCACAGGGACCAGCATCAAATCCTGAAGCAAATTGTGGTTACTTTAAGTGGGCCGATTCAGGATCTAAGCGAAAACATGGCAAATGATATTGTAATATTTAATAATCTATGTGATGTCAATGCAGTATGTAGATTCAGATACAAACAATTAGTGACATATATTTCCAATTCTTTTTCTCTTCCCCTGTAAATTTTCTTGAAAAAGAAGTTGAGAAATGCATGAATTTCATGGTTTATAACTACATTTTCTAATAGAGGGACAAGGGATGTGCATTTTTTTCTAGATGTCGCACTCTCTTTTACCCAAAAAAAATGTGCATGTTTAGTTTGAGCGGTTTAGGTCGCCAAATGGTATACAAATTTGCAAACCAAAATGGAAGTAATAGAGGTCATGGCTAGTCAGACAGCCTAAACCTGGTTTGGTTTATCTAGTTTTGACGATTTGGGCCGTTTTTTTTGTTACTTGTGAATACTGAATTGTGCTTGTTTTTGTTCAAAAGAAATAAAGTGTGCTTTTTTTTTTTTTTTTTTTTTTCTCCTTCTCTTCTTCTCTCTAATGATTCATTTTTCTATTTTGCTAGTTATTTTCAGTGTTGTTGCTCCCATATTGGCAGACAGAGTATTTCCTTTATTTTGCTTCATCTTATATATTTGATTTGGAATAAAAAAATATATATATATAGAGAATTTAAAGTACAACAAAGAAAGATAACCAAACTGCAAGGGTTTGAACGCTACGAAACAAACAAATTAGGTTAACTAGTTAAGCCACACAATAATTACTTGCAGTCACTAAAAAGTACAGCATACTGTAAATATATACCGCTCAGTTCAGCTAAAGTAGCCAATGCTGTAATTTGTACTAGTAACTTGGTTTTACAATGGTTCAAACAAGCAGCTGAACCATACACAGGGACATGTAATACAATATATATGCCAACAAGTCATGAGCCACAAGTTTATGGATAATGGTTTTTGTCTTTAGCTTCAATTAGTATGCATCATTTATCTAGATGTATAATAGCTCAGTTTGTGTTTATAGACACTGTTTTTCTTCTTCTGCTAGATTCCTGAATGGCTCTCCATTTGCAATGCTCTGTTTCACCTTCAAATGAACAGATTGACCAGAAAACATGGAACAAGATCATCAAAAGACAGGTCTATGAAGGTAACACCATTGAAGCTTTTCATTCATACCATCGTATGCGACAAAAGTTCCCTCCTGATAATTTCACATATCCTGTTTTACTCAAAGCGGTTTCTAATCATTCGTACTCTCGCATCGGGTTAGCCCTCCATGCCCAGATAACAAAATCGCCCTTTGACAACCATATGTTAGTACAAACTTCACTTCTCAACATGTACTCGTCCATTCAAAAAATTGATGAAGCTCGCAAAGTTTTCAATAGTATGCAAGTTAAGGATATAGTTGCTTGGAACTCGATGTTGGATGCATATGTATCATCTAAGAATATGGATGTTGCAGTTGAACTGTTTCGATTTATGCCTAAGAGGGATACTTTTTCATATAATATTATGTTGTCTGGGTATGCAGACATGGGTGATATGCATTCCGCTCGTGCCATATTTGATGAAATTCCAGAAAAAAGTATCATCTCGTCGAATTCCATGATCCTTGCATGTGGGAATTACGGGGAGATGGAAGAAGCGCGCAAATTTTTTGATGAAATGTTAGAACGAAATGTTATTTCATGGAACACATTGCTTGGAGCTTTTTTGAAAAATGGGTTGTTTAAAGAAGTTGTTTTGCTTTTTGAAAAGATGAAAGTGGATAAGACTGTACTTCCAGATTATCTAACGGTTACGATAGCCTTATCTGCTTGTGCTGGATTAGGGTTGATAGAAAAAGGTCGTGACATACACATTTACGCCCTAGGTTTAGAACTCACATCGAGTACACATGTTATTACTTCCCTAATAAACATGTATGCCAAATGTGGATGTGTAGAGAGCTTTTTAAATGTGTTTTACAAGTCTCAAGTACGTGATATTTTCTGTTGGAATGCGTTAATATCTGGACTAGCTCTTCACGGCTACGGCGTTGCTGCCTTCAAAGTGTTTAATGAAATGCTACTATCAACAAAGCCCGATGATGTAACCTTCATAGCTTTGCTAAGTGCATGTAGCCATTCAGGCATGATAGAAGAGGGTAAAGCTCTATTTGATTCTATGGAGACTCACTATGGTGTGGCTCGTCGAATGGAGCATTACGGGTGCTTTGTTGATCTTCTGGGCCGAGCCGGGTTCCTTGAAAGTGCATATACGGTCATTGATACAATGCCATTTACGCCTGGTAGGTCTGTTTTGGGTGCATTGCTTGGTGCTTGTGTGAATCATAGGGATCTCGAGATTGGGGAGAAAGTAGTGAAGATACTCTTATCAAGCGAAGGTGAAGAAGGTCTGAACGATGGAGATTACATGTTGGTGTCTAATTTGTATGCTTCGTGTAACCATTGGGATGAATCGGATCGTTGGAGAGCAATGATGAATGATTCAGGGATTGTCAAGACCGCAGGATTGAGCTCAATCAAAGTTGGTAATAGGGTACACACGTTTTTGGCTGGGAATACTCGTTGAGCATTGGTTGTAAACTCAAGTGACATAAGTTAGTTTTAGTAAAATGCTTGTCCAAATTGGGTTTACTCGACTTATGTAGAATAACTGAGAGGCGTTATGTCCGGTAATTGAACTAGTAAACCATAAATGCATCCATTGGTCCTTGGGGAAAGCTTTGTCCCTTGGGTTAGGTTTGCAGCTGAACCACCTAATGTGTTATCTTGGTGACAATTGTTCATTTGTTCCTTTTTGGCTGCTGGTTTGGTTTCAGTTTCATGACTATCAGACGGCTAGATGTTCGGTGGATTGGACATGCATGCACGTACCTACCCACGAACTCCGTTTTGTATGCATATTAATGGTGATCTTGTTCGATCATGTATGTTTGAGTATTAATGTAAAGAATACCAGTTTGAAATAAAAAATTCTGAACATTGAATTCAATCCACGCCTTATGACGAAAGGGTTCTTATTCATGCATTTTCCGTAAATTTCGTATGTAGACAGTTTGTTGCACTGACTAGTTTTTTAGTGCAAAAAAGGACCCCCGGCCTTCGGCTTCTAAAGGTACCTTAGTTCTCCCTAGGCGTCTAAAGGCGGAGTGGAGTGAAGGCATTCTCCTACCATTATAACATATCTTTTTATATGATACATAACACTATAAACACAATTGAACGAGTTATGTGTACGTCATCCTAAAAATTATGATTTTGATTGATGATTTTCAGATACAAAAGGAATTATAAAAGCTAAAATCGATGTAAACAGTAATATGAACTTATAACTAAATTCTCGTCGCAGCGCGCGAGTTGCAATTTCTCCTTTAAGACAATTGTGTGAGATATATATACTATCTAAAATAAAATGGGAATGTGTAAAGTTTCTTTTCTAAAAAAAAATAAAAACAATACCAAAACAACTAGGTTAATCAAAGCACTTATTTTTAACGAAATCAAGCACTTATTATTATTATTATTATTATTATTATTATTATTATTATTATTATTATTATTATTACCAGGGACTAGAAATAAGCTAGAACAAAGATGCAACGAAAGTCAAAAAGTTTGATACAATTAAACGGTGCAAGCCACTCTATGTTTGGTGATTTATTTGAGCCAATTCAACCACATATTTTTGCTTCTATGAGTAATTTATAGATGAGAAAGAGTCTTGATTTCCCTATCTCTATCTAACAAAACATATGGGATGATACTATTTAATACGAAAGTCAAAGGTTAAAAAACAAGAAAAAAATGTAACAATTCGCATTTTCAAATTTACTTCTATTCCCGAAAATTTTACTATTCACTTTTACTATTCATTTTTCCCGAAATTCTCCCGAAATTTGATTTTTGTTTATTGGCCTCGAGTGATAAATCATTTTCATGGCAAATTAAAAGTTTGACACTCATCAGATCATTTTCGTGAAAGTTATTAAGGAATTACACGGAATTACACGTTTTAGGGTAAAACGGCATTCAAAAATTCTACGCACAACGAAACTCGACCGCGTTAATTGACCCCGCATCAGAAAATGTTTAGTACTCTCATGATTAATTAGAGAATTAATCATGACTGAGAAAAACATGACCAAAATAAGCCTCGGCCGTGAAAAACTGAAATTTTCAGTTTTTAAGCGTTTTTACTCAGCCGTAACCCTAGCCTATACCTGAACCGCGTTTCTAAGACAATTTGAGTTTTCAACTTATTAGAAAAATTCAACATATTTTTCCCTCCTCCTTTGACCAAAAATCATTCCTTGATTTTACAAGTCATTCCTTGATTTTTAGGCTTACGGTTTTATGTCTAAAAGACATTAAATACCAACCGACACTAGACTGAGCCCAGCCTAGACATTATAAGTCATTTTAAGTCATTATTATCCTATTAGAAAAGTTACATTTTACTTTTCTCAATTTTACGCAACTTTCGTACGTTTTACGTATTACGCGTTTTAGACCCGTGTTTCCAGTTTTAGCAGGGTTTGAGCAACCCAATAGAACCTACCACTCATTTTATATTTTATTATGGAGTATATTGACATGTTTAACCATACTTTCAAGTTTCATATTTTTAGGATACCCGGTTTTACGTTTCGTGACTTAACAACTTACGGTTAGCATTTTACGGAGTCGAAACTAACTACATAAGCTTGGATAATATCATCACAAACCAATACTTCCTCTCCAAGTTCATGAACCGCCATAGGGGGGGGGGGGGATTCACCACCCATGTGGCTTGATCTCATGCTAGGAGGCCTTAGATCCTTACATGTGTTAACCTTGCTCTCCAAGGGTTGACAAGTCAATGAAATGTAACCTCCTCAAGACCCTATATAAGCCCCCCCCCCCCCCCCCCTCCCCTTTGTTGGCCGTCCCATATACGACACACCAACACCATCTCCTTTGCTCATTTACTTCCAAGTTTTGTGCAAGGATCAAGTGCTATATCAACACATAAACCCTAGTTTGGTTTTGATTCATCAAAACTACTTCCAATCTTTAGAACTTTGGTGATTTCTCTTGAGTTTGAATCCACTCAAGTCACCTCAACTTTCATCATCTTTCTTTCAATAATACAAGGGTAGAAAGATTGCTTGAAGCAAAGTAGGGTGAAGCTTAAGTCTATCAAAGTCCGTACCTTACTAGTTACTTACCTTTCTTTTAGAAAGCCTCAAGTTGTTGTTCTTAGAGACTTTCGAGATTCAACCACCACCTTCATTTCTCATTGCTTAAGCTTAAGGTGAGTCATAGCCCCTACTCTTTTCATACTTGTTTTAACTCTTTGGGGGAGATACATGCACAACTACTTGCTTACTTGTACAAATACTCAAAACACTTATACTTGATTGTTTTATACTTGATTGTGTTATACTTGATTGTCTTATACTTGATCGCATTATACTTGATTTCATATATACATGATTGCGTTATACTTAATTGTGAGACTTCCAGTGGCTCCAAATTAAGTTGTTGGATGACCATTGAGACTTCCGATGGCTCCAAATTAAGTTGTTGGATGACCATTGAGGCTTTGATACATCCTAACATTTGCGAATGTTGGATACATCATAAACGTGAGGTCTTCGGAGATGAAGTGTAGACTCACGACTAATTGCTTAACTGTTTTGATGAACTTATACATGTCTTTATTATACTATATTTTTAGCAGTGGGTTGTGAACACACAGGTTGCAAGTCTCTTATGGCAGGACTTGCAACTGAGTGGATTCACAATGCCTTTGCTGTGTAAACATTCTTTTGAGGCTTTTGCAACTATTTTAAGACAAACTCTATGAACTCACCAACCTCGTGTTGACACTTTAGCATGTTTATCTCAGGTCTGTAAGGTGATAGCTGTTGCATGGAGCATAGAGTCGCTTGGCATGTTTTGAAGACTTATGCTTTTATCTTTACCATTCGATATGTTTTAAAACTCTTATGTATTGTATTATGCAACTCAAGTTTGTAACTCGGAATTTATTAATCGAATGGTAACTTTTCAAAACGTCTCATTTAGAGTTCGTTTTCTATACCTTGTACTTTGTATTATGAAGTAGCACCCTATGACACAGTCTTCCGCTGCGATATTTTGGGGGTGTTACAGATTGGTATCAGAGACTTGGTTATAGAGAACTAGGTTGCATATACTACCTAGACTATAACTGCTATAAACATTAAGACTCTCCTCTTTATTTTGCCTTACACACACTTCATGCGCATATGCTTATTGCTAATTGTTTGTTTAGGAGAAACCCCAGACAATAGTCAAGTCATCAAAAATTTAGAGCTAAGTAATAATTATTTATTTAACTTAATCTTGTGACAGTTCTTGTTTGATACGACATGAGATTAAGTTAAATAAAGGTTATTAGTTTCCTGTAGAGATTTGATGATTTGCCTTATACTTACTTTATATGATTCTAATACCTAGAAATGGTTCATATGTCCTAGTACGACACTCAAACCTTTCTACAAGCGCGACTAGTCCTTTTCGTCATATCACCTTCTCTAGATACCTACACTACATTACCCTTTCACAACTTAAGAGCAGATGATAGAAAGTCTACCCAATTATGTAGTATCAATTGTTGAGATATGTGTGCCTGGTAATATGTATACGTGTGAAAGGAAGCAATTATAATTATGGTCAACATAATTATAAATGTGTCACGACTCACGTAGACATATGTGACCATGCTTACATTAATCAACGATTGACTCAAAATTGACAAGATTTAAGACTAAGTAGTCTAGGAATATCACCTCATATCTGACGTCGACAAAATGTCCCTCCTTGTAGATATCATGGCACCAAAGAGAGTAACTCGTAGCACTAGCCGAGGTGGTGCAACACCAAGGGGCGGAAGAACTGGTGGTCGTGGAGGTAGAGGAGCTGCTCACGACACTAGTAACCCTAGTAATGATAGTGGAAGAACTGGTGGACGTGGAGGTAGAGGAGATGCTCACGACACTAGTAACCCTAGTAACGATGGTGGAAATCCAGATGTCTCCACCATTATTGCCCAACAACTATAAAACCTACTTTCCACCATAGTCACACAAGTTGGCAATCACATGAACAATTCGCGAAACCACGAAAGCATAAATGACGCTACAAATGATGGAGGAAGGAATGGTAATAACAACAACAACAACAACCATAGGACTGGATGTACGTATAAGGAATTTACGTCATGCAAACCAATTGAGTTTAATGGTAAAGGAGGTGCATTGGCATATACACGATGGGTCGAGAAGATGGAGTCAGTGATCGATATCAGTAACTGTGCAATCCACCAGAGAGTGAAATATTCTGCATGCTTGCTATCAGAAAAGGCATTGACATGGTGGAACATGCAGATTCAAGCAAGGAGTAGAGAAGCAGCTGTAGGCATGACATGAGACGACTTTAAGGGACTACTGAAGGAAGAGTACTGCCCGGTTAATGAAATGCAAAAACTAGAGAACGAGTTTTGGCATCACTCTATGGTAGGGGCTAGTCATGCAACCTACACAGATCGGTTTCATGAACTAGCTAAACTAGTTCCTCATCTGGTTACCCCTGAATCCAAAAGGATTGAGAGGTACATCTATGGCCTTGTTCCTGAGATTCGTGGGACAGTAAAAACAACCGAGCCTTCCACAATTCAAAGTGCAATATTAAGAGCAGGGACCCTAACAGATGAGATGGTTAGGAATGGAACTTTGAAGAATAGTGATAAAAGGAAGGGAGCAGGTGAATACGGCGAGCAAATGGGTACAATGGTTGATAATAAGAGAGCAAGAGGATTTGCGGCAACAATTTATGATCAGGGAAAGTATGAAGGTCCACATCCTAAGTGTAATAAATGTGCTTATCATCATCAGAGGTCTGAGCCCTGTCGAATGTGTACTAATTGCAATCAGAAGAGCTATTTTACAAATCAGTGTAAAGCAACGGCAAGGCAAGTAACACCGGTGAATGCGGGCAATATAAGAAACAACCAAAAGACATGCTATGAGTGCAACAGCCCAAACCACTTCCGAGATACTTGTCCTAAGTTAAATAGGGTACAGAGACAAGTGTTGGATAACCCGACTCTAGCAGTAATGCTTGAAGAAAATAACCCAAACCGTGGATACAATGTTAGTCCACCTCGGGGTCGAGCATACTATTTGGGTGCTAAGGAAGCCTGCAATGCGTAACGGGTACGTACCTTATCCTACCATATTATTCTATTCTAAATCTAGCTTTATTATGCCGCTATTAAGATAAGAGACCTAGACACACTAAACTTCGGGACGAAGTTTCGTGAAGGGGTAGAGACTGTAACAATTCGCATTTTCATATTTATTTCTATTCCCGAAAATTTTACTATTCACTTTTACTATTCATTTTTCCCGAAATTTGATTTTTGTTTCTTGGCCTCGAGTGATAAATCATTTCCATGGCAAATTAAAATTTTGACACTCATCAGATCATTTTCGTGAAAGTTATTAAGGAATTACACGTTTTAGGGTAAAACGTCATTCAAAAATTCTACGCACGACGAAACTCGACCGTGTTAAGTGATCCCGCATCAGAAAAATGTTTAATACTCTCATGATTAATTAGAGAATTAATCATGACTGAGAAAAACATGACCAAAATAAGCCTCGGCCGTGAAAAACTGGAAATTTCAGTTTTTAAGCGTTTTTACTCAGCCGTAACCCTAGCCTATACCAGAACCGCGTTTCTAAGACAATTTGATTTTTCAAATTATTAGAAAAAGTCAACATATTTTTCCCTCCTCCTTTGACCAAAAATCATCCCTTGATTTTACAAGTCATTCCTTGATTTTTAGGCTTACGGTTTTATGTCTAAAAGACATTAAATACCAACCGACACTAGACTGAGCCCAGCCTAGACATTATAAGTCATTTTAAGTCATTATTATCCTATTAGAAAAGTTACATTTTACTTTTCTCAATTTTACGCAACTTTCGTACGTTTTACGTATTACGCGTTTTAGACCCGTGTTTCCAGTTTTAGCAGGGTTTGAGAAACCCAATAGAACCTACCACTCATTTTATATTTTATTATGTAGTATATTGACATGTTTAACCATACTTTCAAGTTTCATATTTTTAGGATACCCGGTTTTACGTTTCGTGACTTAACAACTTACGGTTAGCATTTTACGGAGTCGAAACTAACTACATAAGCTTGGATAATATCATCACAAACCAATACTTCCTCTCCAAGTTCATAAACCGCCATAGGGGGGGGGGATTCACCACCCATGTGGCTTGATCTCATGCTAGGAGGCCTTAGATCCTTACATGTGTTAACCTTGCTCTCCAAGGGTTGACAAGTCAATGAAATGTAACCTCCTCAAGACCCTATATAAGCCCCCTCCCCTTTGTTGGCCGTCCCATATACCACACACCAACACCATCTCCTTTGCTCATTTACTTCCAAGTTTTGTGCAAGGATCAAGTGCTATATCAACACATAACCCTAGTTTGGTTTTGATTCATCAAAACTACTTCCAATCTTTAGAACTTTGGTAATTTCTCTTGAGTTGAATCCACTCAAGTCACCTCAACTTTCATCATCTTTCTTTCAAGAATACAAGGGTAGAAAGATTGCTTGAAGCAAAGTAGGGTGAAGCTTAAGTCTATCAAAGTCCGTACCTTACTAGTTACTTACCTTTCTTTTAGAAAGCCTCAAGTTGCTGTTCTTAGAGACTTTCGAGATTCAACTACCACTTTCATTTCTCATTGCTTAAGCTTAAGGTGAGTCATAGCCCCTACTCCTTTCATACTTGTTTTAACTCTTTGGGGGAGATACATGCACAACTACTTGCTTACTTGTACAAATACTCAAAACATTTATACTTGATTGTTTTATACTTGATTGTGTTATACTTGATTGTCTTATACTTGCTCGCATTATACTTGATTTCATATATACATGATTGCGTTATACTTATTTGTGAGACTTCCAGTGGCTCTAAATTAAGTTGTTGGATGACCATTGAGACTTCCGATGGCTCCAAATTAAGTTGTTGGATGACCATTGAGGCTTTGATACATCCTAACATTTGCGAATGTTGGATACATCATAAACGTGAGGTATTCGGAGATGAAGTGTAGACTCACGACTAATTGCTTAACTGTTTTGATGAACTTATATATGTCTTTATTATACTATATTTTTAGCAGTGGGTTGTGAACACACAGGTTGCAAGTCTCTTATGGCGGGACTTGCAACTGAGTGGATTCACAATGCCTTTACTGTGTAAACATTCTTTTGAGGCTTTTTCAACTGTTTTAAGAGAAACTCTATGAACTCACCAACCTCGTGTTGACACTTTAGCATGTTTATCTCAAGTTTGTAAGGTGATAGCTGTTGCATGGAGCATAGAGTCGCTTGGCATGTTTTAAAGACTTATGCTTTTATCTTTACCATTCGATATGTTTTAAAACTCTTATGTATTGTATTATGCAACTCAAGTTTGTAACTCGGAATTTATTAATCGAATGGTAACTTTTCAAAACGTCTCATTTAGAGTTCGTTTTCTATACCTTGTACTTTGTATTATGAAGTAGCACCCTATGACACAGTTTTCCGCTGCGATATTTTGGGGGTGTTACAAAAAAGAACTAATAAAAAAATCATAACAAAAAAGATAAAAGAAATAAAAAATAAAATATAAAGAAGTAAGGGAAAAAAGGACATTGGGTTGTTTACTAATTTAAATAGTTCGGAGAGAACTCTATTTTAGTCGGAGAATGATTGTCAAATTGTTTTTACAACTTGAGTCAAGTTATGGGATGTGAATAGTTAACACATGTCCAACTTGACCCCAAATCTAAAAACAACTTGATTTCTTCATTTTAGCCTTATTGTTGAGAGGATAAATTTTTTAAACTTACTCAATAAAATTAAATAAAGGTTTGAGCTCAATTATCAAATTATTAGGCTAGCGACAAAAGGAGTGGACGATCGAGTTATGTGATCGATTCCAATCGATCGCAATTACTGTGGCTACTCGGTCGACCCAAGAAGAAAAAAACAAACGGTCGGCTTGTGGATCGATATTTACTTTCTTATTTATTTATTATTTATTTTTTTTGCCTTTTTGATCAAATAACCGTTGCCCCTTTTATTGTTTGAAGTGCTAAAAAATTAAAAAATAATAATAGTAAAAAAAAAATGTTACCGTTTGTTTGGAAAAAAAAAAAAAAAATCTTTTATATTTTCTTTATAAATACCCAACATAATGCACTCCAATTTACACAACATAAACACAATCTCTATTCAAAAGTGTAGTAATGTTTAATAAGTGTTGTAATGTATTTTATTTTATTTGAATTATTATGTAACGTTTTAATTATTAATGAAATTTGAGTTTGTGTTAAAAATGTTTAAAAAAAATGAACTTGGTCGCCCTTATTGGGACACTGAATCGTCTGTAAGTCGCTGGAGAGAGAAAGCTGACGTGGCAAGAAAAAGTCCTCTTAGGGGTGTTTCTTTTTCCCTTAGCTAAGGGAATGGGGCCACACAAAGTATATAATAATGTTTTTTTTATGTGGAGACCACTATTTTTCACTAATGGCTCTATCCCCATGTGAGTAGTATAATGGAGACTCTCCCCATTAAGACCATTTAACAATCGTGGGTCTCACATAAACCCCACGCATCCCTTAGCTAACAAAAAAAAGAAACACCCCTTACTGTCACTAGCCTAGTGAAGAAGAAATAAAAAATTAAAAATAAAAGTTTGAGCTGAATTATTAAATTATCAAATAAAAAAGAAATACCGTGATGTTAAAACACCCTTCCTAATCTTTTTCAATAAAAAAGTTACGAAACCTCTTGGAATAATCTTTTACAAAAATTCTATAAAATACTCCACTAGTAATTTAGTACACGTAAGAATGAGATGTTGGAACCAATAAAACCGAGTGATTGACTCTTGACCTTGTAAAAGCCGTCAAACACTTCCCAAACATCAAAAGAAAAAGAAACAAGTCATCAAAGTACTCTCTTCACATTTCCTAAATTCCCTAAAAAAACTCACAAACCCTAAAAAAAAAAAAAAAAATCTTGATCAAAATTCCGACCATGGCTGACCTAGTCAAACAGATCCTTGCTAAACCGATCCAGCTCGCCGACCAAGTTATCAAAATAGCCGATGAAGCCATCAACAACAAACAAGAATGTTCAGAACTCAAATCCAAGACCGAAAAACTCGCTGGTCTTTTACGACAAGCCGCACGTGCTAGCAATGATCTTTATGAACGTCCCACTAGACGTATCATAGATGACACCGAACAGGTCTTGGAAAAAGCACTTTCTTTAACCTTAAAATGTCGAAACAATGGTTTTGTTAAAAGGGTTTTTACTTTAATACCTGCTGCTGCTTTTAGGAAGATGAGTTCTCAGTTAGAGAATAGTATTGGTGATGTTTCTTGGCTTTTGCGTGTTTCTGCCCCTAATAATAGTTTAGATGAGTATTTAGGTTTGCCTCCTATTGCGGCCAATGAGCCCATTTTGTGTTTGATTTGGGAGCAGATTGCCATTTTGTATACGGGTAGTTTGGATGATAGGAGTGATGCTGCTGCTTCCCTTGTTTCCCTTGCTAGGGATAATGATAGGTATGGGAAGCTGATTATTGAGGAAGGTGGGGTTGTTCCGTTGTTGAAGCTCGTTAAGGAAGGGAAGGCTGAAGGTCAGGAGAATGCTGCTAATGCGATTGGGTTGTTGGGGCGTGATCCGGAGAGTGTTGAGCATATGATTCATGCTGGGGTGTGTTCGGTTTTTGTTAAGGTGTTGAAGGAAGGGCCGATGAAGGTGCAAGCGGTTGTTGCGTGGGCGGTTTCTGAGCTTGTGAAGCATTATCCTAAGTGTCAGGATTTGTTTGCGCAGCATAATATTGTGAGGTTGCTTGTTGGGCATCTTGCGTTTGAGACTGTGGAAGAGCATAGTAAGTATGCGATTACTAGTAATAAGCCGACTTCTATTCATGCTGTTGTTTTAGCTAGTGGTAATAATGGTGGTAATAACGCGAATGGGGTTCATTTAAATAATGTGAATAAGTTGAGAAATGACGATGAAGATAAGAGTCGTGTGCAACATCCTTCTGGCCCTGATAACCAGCAGCAGGCATTTAAGATGCATAATGTGGTTGCGAGTACAATGGCTATGAAAGATGGGGTGAAACCTAGCAATGGATCTGAAAACGTGGTGATCAAGAAGCAGAATGTTCATCATACTTCAAGTCTTTCACTTTCCACGCATAGTTTGCATAAAGGGAGGGAACTAGAGGATCCTGCAACAAAAGCGTATATGAAATCAATGGCTGCAAAAGCTCTTGGGGATCTTGCTAAAGATAATTCCATCATTTGTAGAAGCATTACCGAATCACGAGCTTTACTTTGCTTTGCTGTTCTACTAGAGAAAGGTGCGGAAGAAGTTAGATACAATTCAGCCATGGCACTCATGGAAATCACTGGTGTAGCAGAGCAAGATTCTGACTTGAGAAGAGCTGCTTTTAAGCCGAATTCACCTGCTTGTAAAGCTGTTATTGAGCAATTACTTCAAATTATTGAAAAAGCAGACTCGAGACTCTTGTTTCCTTGTATTAAAGCTATCGGGAACTTGGCTAGAACTTTCCGTGCTACAGAGTCTCGAATGATACAACCGTTGGTTCGGCTTCTTGAGGAACGAGAGGCTGATATTACTAAAGAAGCTGTTCTTGCATTGACCAAGTTTGCCTGTTCTGAGAACTACCTCCATCTTGATCACTCGAAGGCGATTATCAGTGCTGGAGGAGCAAAACACTTGATCCAGTTGGTGTATTTCGGGGAGCAAATGGTTCAACTTCCTGCATTGAAACTTCTAAGCTACATTGCGTTACATGTGCCTGACAGTGAAGATCTAGCACAGGCTGAGGTGCTTACTGTTCTTGAATGGGCAATGAAACAGCATCAATTTATGTCAAATGACAATTTGGAGACTCTTTTACGGGACTCTAAAGGCAAGTTGGAGCTCTATCAGTCAAGAGGTTCAAGGGGTTTCCATTAAAATTTCGTTATTTAATCTTCTGGTAAAATATTTGAATTTTTGTTTTCCGTTTTAGCTTACTTGCCAACATATTTGCTTGTTCTTCTCTTGAAGGTACATAATATATATTGTCACGTGTAATTCATTATATGAAAATTGCGAATAATATTTAACATTTGGTTAATTGTTGTAATGATATTCAAGTAAATGACACTTTTGTCATGTTCAGTCTCATATATGATCTTTAAATATGTCGGATATCATTCCTTTTTTAGAAAATTTCGCTGTTAAAATTATCAGCCTGTATTGCATATCTTGGATGAGTAGGTGAGTTGTGACCTTGAAGATCTTTCATTCTGATGGCGAGTACACATGTTTGGTCAGTTTTACTTGCTTGATATGCTGATTGCAGCCAATATAGTCCACACTTGTACATGTATACAGTGTGGCCATTTTTGCATAATCTAGAATATAACAATTGGCATTCATTTTAGACTTGAGTGAAGGGACCATGGGGATTATTCTGGGAACATGTATCTGTCATGATCGTTGTTTGTCATATGTTTTAGGCCAGTCGTTTGCAAGATGTTGTTTTCAATGTGGGCTCAAGTCTCATGAGAAACGGCGTTTGTCATCATATTATCAATTTGGTTCCACGTTTGTCTTAGTACCCCCACAACCTTTGTAAGAGCCGTATGATTTCCCAAAAGATGCCCTTTTTCATAATGCCCCCAATGGTTACTGCCCTACTGGTACACCACTAATTAGATTATGCCTTAATATGATTTAGTCTTACATTTGACATTTTTAGTAGAATGATATTTTATGGTTAGATCTTAAATATCCCTTGCTCTTACACACTTCCTATCTAAGTCTTCTGTGATTTGTCATATAAGGGGAATTGGACTAGTTCACCTTCACATAACCAGATGTATGAATTTTGTATAAATACTTGGAACATTTTTCTAGCCACATAATTGTAATGAAAAGGACCGCACTTTTTAACTTGGATCATTCTCTTACACATGTATGGCATATGCCAACTATTCACCCTTGCCAAAAATCTAATAGTTGTACATGATTAGAAAAACAAAAATAAATCAGCTGGAACCAGAAATATTCCATTCATCAGCAAAAGAGAAACTGATTGTTTGGCAGAGAACCAACCATCCTAAAAACAATTTAAAATGTAGAATGAAGCGAATATGTTGCTAGATTGCTTTAAGTTAATGGACCACCATAAACCAATTGTAATGTCACCAACGAATAAAATAGGAAATGTCTGCGTAGCCATACACATATACATGTACAAATATATTGCTAGAGTTTTTGTGTGATCAAAGACAAACACAAATGAACATTTAGATTCGTGAACGGCTGATTATACACTTGTACGTGTTATGTGCGTTTATGTTTAAAAAAAATTGAATATTGACACTGCATATAAAAGTTGCAAGTTTTATAAATAGGAAATGTCCAGCCTTTTCTTTCTCAAAGAAGGCCTAAATTATGTGTTGTTTTTATATAATAACATAGAACAAAAATAATTATTTAGAAATGAATGATGAAATCACAACAAAGATATGGCTGTGTTTGGCATCGCGCGGGTACTCTCCTAGTCACTTATAAATAAGTATGACTTGATTGTTTGTAGTTTATTATTAGAGAGCTTTTATTGTGTAATTAATGCTCTTCTTTATAATCTGTAAATTTGTTTTGTTATTTGAGCCGTAAAAGGCTTAATATTTTGGTAGGGCCCAAGCTTAGCCCAGCCCGAGTTTTTTTGACCCGGACTTTTTTGAACTATAAAAGCCCGGGCTTTTTCCGGCCCTGTCTAAGCCCGGCCTGGCCTGTGCTTTGTGCACCTCACAAGTATTCAACTTATAGAACTCTTTGGGCCAGACCCAAATCCGAAGGCCGAAGCCCTGGAGAACTCTCAAAAGTGCTACATTGCTTAACTGCTACATGCTCATATTCAATGTTTGCAACTTTGCACCATAATTTCATTTACGTTTTGCTGCTATCTTTATCATGCTCAAAGTTTTCGAAATATCACATCTAGTCATTTTACTCATATAGGGAATCAAGTCCTACAAATGAACCATCTTTTGTATAAGAAAGAGTTACATGTGGCTCATCAAATTTGAATCAAGAATAAGTAGGCTTGGCCATATGCAATAGCCAGTTCGTGACTTTATAAGTTTCTAAGACGTCACCGTCTTAGTCATAAGATACTATAAAGTTGTGGTTCGTATTATTATTGTTACCAAATTGTTAAGTTGGCCATTATTCTCTTTACCTTATTCTTTCCAGCTGCTTTTGGATTATTGCTACAACTGGTGGCTTTTCATTTGATTAATTTTGAGACATACGTACTTTTCTGTCATTCTTTGTGTTTAGATAACAAAGATGAATTTGCATATCTATTGCTCAAAAAGATGAAGATTATCCTAGTGCCATAGTCAGTTAGTCACCCCTGACATATAAAGGGAAGGATCGATCTGGTCAGTAAAACTTTGTTTGTGGGAATACACTACAGTTTGTCGTTTTGTACGGAGGAAGACTCCACTTGCATGGGTAATAAAGGGCAATTGCATATACTTCATGGAGCATGACGTAGCCACCTCACCCCACCAATCCATCCAATAGATTCAAGTGTTCATGTTTTCGTATGAAACCCAATCCAGAATAAATGAAATGTCCTAACACACGAGTCAGCTTGAGCATTGCCTTTTGACATATTGTTCTTAAGATGGAATGTGTGAGCCCATTAACATTGCCGATTATTAATATTTTGCAAGATAATAAAAAGGGATAATGAGTTTTAAATGTATCTAACTTTTCACGTTTTACTGAGTTGTGTATCAAATTTTTAATTTTGCTAAGTTGTGGTCTAAACTTACTATGCTATCTTGTGTACTAACGGAGTGATTAAGGTTTTCTGTTAGAGTTATTTACATAAATCGTCCTTCTAGTTAGGACAAGATTGCAATGTTAGTCCTTATTGTAAGTTAGAGTTATTTACATAAAACGTCCTTGTGTCGGGTCGCCACGTGTCACAACATGAGTGGTGATACGTGGCATTGGGTCGGGTCGGGTTGGATAACGGGTCAAGTCAGGTCAAATGACGGATCGGGTCGTCACGTGTCACCACCTGAGTGGTGTCACATGTCATGGCTAGTAATAACCAAAACCGCCCAAGCGAGGCTCGAACGGGCGACCTCCCGTTTATGAGGGAAGGCACGCAACCAACTGAGCTAGTGCATACCTTCAGTTGTATTATGCACCCTTATTCCTTTTAACCCATTAACTTGCCCAGTCCGTTTGTATTAATAAAAAAGGGTCGCAATAGTTTTGACCTGTCATTTTAAAAGTGTAATGAACGACTATGAACAATATTTTACGTTCGTTTAGTTAAATGAACATGAAAAAGTCACGTCCGTTCATTTATGTTCATGAACGTCTGATTATGCGCCCGCTAACGTTCGTTTATGTTCATCTATTTATTTATGTTCGTATATCATATATTTTAATTGTGTAATCTTAAAATTTATTTGTTTAAACAAAACAACCCTAATAAAACAATATATTGTGCTTAGTTTAATAAAGTTTATGTTTGTATGTGTATGTTCGTTTATATTTATTTAGCGTTTATTTAGTGTCTTAATGAACGGACATAAACAAAAATGAACAATTCATTTTCTTAATAAACGAACATGAACAAGGAAATTTGTTCGTTTACACGTCCGTGTCCGTTTATTTGTCCGATTAAAATTAAATGAACGAACAATAAAAAGGTTTCGTTCGTATTCGTCCGGTTCTATTGAGGTAACATTGACGAGATCCCTTAATGTTTTAATGATGACAAATAAACCTTCGAAACACATAAAATAATAAACGTTAGCCAAAATTCCCCGACTCACATACCTGCTACTGGCGCGGTGCTCGCGTGTTGACGCGTGGGCGACGCGCTAGGCTTCTGTGAATGTCGGGACAAATTTTGAAAGTCGGCTTTCCCATTACCCGAAAAATGTGGATCTTTCAATACATGTATGAATATGTTATGTGCTTAATTGAGAACACTTGAAACGAGTTTTAGGATTAGAGATATCCAACTTTTAAATACCCGTTTTCGGGAAAACACCAACTCAAGTTTTCTAACTCTCGCCTCTAGCCAAGGCTTTTCTAAACCTAGGGAGCTTATATATTTCACGTAATATCAAGTGAAAGCATTCATATGCTCATAGTCAGTGCTTACGTCTTCTCTAATCACGTAACGGGTTTACTCCCTTATTGGTCAAACTAAGTCAAATGTCACTTTAAACGCATCCTTTCCCGCATGGGATATGCTTTACATCAAGGCAAAACACTTGGCTTGTTTGTACCAAGGTGTTAGTTGAGTACATCGAGTCGTGGAAAGTCACGAGTTATGAGATTATGGATTCTCGACGTTGAGTTACTTGAGATTATAAGTAACCTTTGATTTTCTCAAACTATAATCATGTTTGTCCAAACTCTTTTCTTTCTAATGACAATGTGATTATCTCTTAATCTCTTCTTAATCACTTTCTCACAAGAGACAAAGCCTCCAAACATCCCAACATCTTCTAAATATTCCCTTACACCTCTTACACCTTTATACCTTTTGACTCCCACACTTTCTCACACAATATTCCTTTCTTACAATATTCCCTCTACTTTATACCCCCATACATACTTTTCTACACACACTACTTACACACACAACTCACATACACGCACCTTTACATTCAAAATCCACACACTTCACTCACATACCTCTCTTCACACACACACACACAAGGCTCCCCATCTTATCAATCTTACATATTCCTTACAACCTTACACATATCCCATCTTTACAACATATTCCTTACACTTCCAACAACTTTATTTTCAAAATATACACACTACTCATGATGAGGCGAAAAATGATCCGTTTTTAGGGGGTCATTTAAGCCCGAATCCGAATTTATTTGATCAAATATTGCCCTAAATCGTTCCTTTTGTGATTTTAGGTACTTTGGGAGTGAAATATGGAAAAGGAAGCAATTCGGACGTTTTTAGAGCATAAAAGTGAAGAAAACGCCAAAGTCTTAATTTTCCATGCTGGGAACAGTGCATGGCGGCGTCAAGAGGAGTTTCCTGACGGCGTCAAGAGTAAAAGTCCATGACGACCCAGAAGAGTTTTGACGGCGTCATGAAGGTAGGGCGTCAAGAGTTAAAGTCGTGACGGCCTGGAAATGTATTGTTCTTGACGGCGTCAAATGTAGATCTAGGCAGTCCGAGGATTGTTTTGGCGGCGAGGTGACGGCGTCACCTATTTGGTCTTGACGCCGTCAGACCCCTTTTCCTATATATAGTTTTCTAATTTTTCACATTTAGGGAGAGAAGTTTTGGGAGAAACCCTAAGTACGATTTTGGTGTAACTTTACAGGTTTTTCAAGGGTTCCAACCCCTTGATACCTTGCATGATTAATCAAGATAAGTGTTCTTCTAATTCAATCAATATGTCTATGTGTTGGTTGTCTATATCATGTTCTTGTCTTAATTCCATCATGCTAGGCTAGATCTATTTTGTGTTTGCTTAGATCTAATGAAACCTAGATATTGATTATGTGTTGATTACTTGTTTATTCTTGTCTTGGATGAATGATTTATATGTTAGGCTTAAGAAAACTAGCAGATCTCCAATTGGTAACATGCTTGAACGTCTTAAGAAACATGAACCAACGCGCACTAGATCTTTATTGGTTGTATTTAATGCATGAGCCACTGTTTACAATCCCTATAGTTGTGCTGGGCATGGTGTAGGAGGAGATAAGAGCTCATAGAATTGGGGAGTTATGTGTGCCACCCCATGAATGGTATTAAGGAATACGATCCGTCATCCATGCAATTATAACAAGTAATTAACGTGTAAAAGATATCTAGGGAGTAGTGAAATCTAAGTAAACACATTTTCTCCAATTACTGCTCACAACTTTAGTATAAATTAGTTTATTTTCATTTTCAGTATTTTATTTTGATTGCATCTTAGTATTGGGTTAGTTGAATAGCAACTAATTCCGCCTACTCTTCCAAAACCCGAGATTTTTACTTGCTTTCTAAAAAATATAAAAACACAAAAAACAATCATCCCTCACCTTTAGAACTAGTATTTAGGCTTTCTAATCCTAGCGACACTATTCCTAAGCTGAACGATCAATCCCCCGGTACTTGTCACTATATTATACTACAACGATCAGGTACACTGCCTGGTGGGGGTTGTAAGCTTCTCGAGATCCCTCGAGAGGTAAAGCCTGTTGCGATTGCCACGTATCAAGTTTTTGGCGCCGCTGCCGGAGAATAGTTATTGTCTAGGTTAGAATTTCTTTTTATTAGGTCTACTTGCTAGATTCCTTTCTAGTAAGATTTTATTTTTTATTTTTAGGTTTTCTTTAGTCTATCTCATTTCTTCGTGCCTTTGTTCGTAACTCTTTACCATCCGACATCATGGAAGGTGGTAACATCTTTGAACCCGTCATCCCACCACAACAAAACCCACCACTAGAACCCCTTAGGCCCCGAACCTTAGGAGAGTATTCCCGACCTAGCCACCAAGGCTACCGAAACACCATTGAGCTCACCGGAGCCAATGTGACCCCCTTGCGATCCGACACCATCCGGTTGGTGCAAAGCGGATGTGCATTCCATGGACTTCGTTCCGAAGATCCAAACCAACATCTTAAGGATTTTCTCAAAATCGTAGATTCCATATACCTAGGTGTTGAAACTAGACAGACCACCCGTTTACGCCTATTCCAATTCTCTCTACGGGATCAAGCTAGTCAATGGCTTGAGCGTTTACCCGCGGGATCCATCACCACATGGGATGATCTCACCACTCGTTTCCTTGCTCAATTTTTCCCACCGGGGAGAACTACTAAGCTTAGAAATGACATCTTGATGTTCCAACAACGTCAAAATGAATCTCTTTATGAAGCATGGACTCGTTTCATGGACTTACTCCAAAAAGTCCCTCATCATGGCATAGATCTTTGGCTACAAGTCCAAATTTTTTATGACCATATCGATATCTCCACGAGACGAGCCATTGACCAATCGGCCGGTGGTAAGCTAGGTGATCTTAGTGCGGAACAATCATGGGAACTCATAGAAGATCTTGCTCTCTATGACAACGAAAGTTGGAATGATCCCCGTGATTTGAACAAAACGGTCAAGGCAATATCTTTGCCTTCGAACAATTCTAGCACTCCTGACCGTAGGATCATGGAACTTGAGGACCAAGTCAAGTTTCTCATGAAATCTTACGAAGCTTCGAAGCCTTCAAGCCAAGTGAACAAAATCACTTCTTCATGCGAATTATGTAGTGGTCCCCATGACACTCGTGATTGTGTGGAACTCCCCGGAACAGCTTTTGCGGACTATGCATCCACGCGTACCGACGAAGCGAGCGATAAGTGGTACACTTTCAAGCCCGAGCCAAACACTTACGGTGATTCATACAACCCCTCATGGAAAAATCACCCAAACCTTAGGTGGAAACAAAATCAACCCAATTCTTCCAATCCGCCTAATCGTTACCAACCAAACGGTCCACCATCCAACCGTACTTTCAACAACAATCCTTCTAACAACCATGGTAGTACCAACAATCTTGAAGGATTGATGTCAAAGTTCATGGCATCTCAAGAAGCTCGCATATCTAAGTTTGAAGTCGATTTCAAACAAAAGCAAAGCGAGATGACCGCTAGAATTGATGCATTGTTGAAAGTTCTCAATGACCGAGAAATGGGAGCACTCCCAAGCGACACGGTCAAGAATCCGAAACTAACCGTTAATTCCATATCCTCAGTTTCGTCACCCACTTCGTGTCAACAATACTACTCGGTTAAATCAACGAGCACGTGTTTCAAACAAAACCAAGTTCTCCAAAAGGACTAATCAAATAAAACACCCACTATAGAGCCGGTCAAAAGCATAGTTGAAACACCTCTTACGCAAGACCTTGACGATGAATTCAAAGAACTTCACCTTGAACGCCCCGTCATTGATGTCTTAGCGCGTGCTCCTTACTATAGTGCCCTCCTAGAAAAATATGAGAAGTGTAAGCTAGGTAAAAATGGGACCGCCTTCGTTCAAAGCAAGTTGCCTAAAAAGCTTGATGATCCGGGTATATTTGTTTTGCCTTGTAAGATTGGAAGATCCAAAGCTTTCGACACACTAGCCGATTTAGGGTCAAGCCTCAACTTGATTCCCTTATCCTTATTCACCGCTCTTAAGCTAGGAAAGTTAGAGGAAACGGAGGTATTTATAGGGCTAGCGGATGGGAGTATTGCCCACCCGGTTGGAATGATTAAGGATGTAGTTGTTCACGTAGGAAAGTTAACTATATTAGTGGATTTTCACGTCCTAGACATGGTTAGTGACACTACATGCCCATTATTGGTAGGAAGAGGATTTTTAGCAACCGCTAGTGCCATGATAGATTGCAAGGAATCCAAGATAACGGTAGGTGAAGGCGATACTTGGTCGGTGTATGATGTTAAGAAGCATAGTTATGATTGTGATGATGAACCAACACCGCATTGGGTAGAGATGAATAGGAGACCATCTAGATATGGACCTTGGATAGAAAGGAACTTTATAGGACCTCAATGCCCATTTTATCTAGAAAAAGATTTTGTTGAAAAGACACATTCGGTAGAACAACTAATAGCTAGAGATGAAGAGCTTGACCCCTTTGAGGATCCCTTAGTCTTTAGGAAGATGATTGAGTTATTAAGCGTAATGCCCATCAACATAGAAAGGAATAAATGGAAAAGAGAGGGAGACAAGTGTAAATGGAGGTGGGACAAGCCACCTAAAGAAGGTGACGGGTCATGGCATATTAGAATGACTTTGTATGATCCGGATGGAGAAAAGTTTGAAAGGTCATACCATACTAAGGAAACCGATAGGAAGTTGAAACCTAAGTTTGATCCCAAAGATGTCCTCAACAAGGAACTCACCCGTATCACGTAGTAACCCATGACCTTGAGTCTAGCTACAAGACTCGTAAATAAAAAAAAGCGCTTCTTGGGAGGCAACCCATGTTTTGTGTGATTTTATTTGTTTGATTGTTATTTGCTTCCGTATGCATGCTTTATTTTTTATTATTGGTAGATCATGTTTCTAAACTAAAATGTGGAAATACTTTACTTTGTTGTTTTGGCCTAGTCTTGACTCCACCTAAAGGTATTTTTGCAAAAGATAAGTGTAAGGGGAAACCCCAAATACGTTTTTAAGAAACAAACCAATCATGATTCTTCACAATATTAAATGGACATGTATATTCGTATTTGTTAGAGTCAAATGCTTGTATTGCGTCATAATGAAGTTTTGCAGGATTTTCCAGGAACTAGGACCAAGTTTTTCCAGAAATTTTCCGGAAACTTAACATAAGGATTTCTACAGGTCAATTCTGACGGCGTCAGGGGTTTACTCTTGACGGCGTCAGGAGTTAAAATCTGGAAATTTTACCGGTTTTGTTTTTCTAACGGAGTCTTATGGTTTTTGTGAATTATTAAGTTTTATATTCTCCAGGAGATCTGCAAACTTCATTCCACAAGCATTATATCTTATCTTGTTTTCTAGGGTTTAGTAACTTATATAGGATGCCGCCGATTTTACGCGAGGTTGTCTTGTCTATTTTGTCAGGTTTTACAGGTTACGTATGACAAGAAGATGATTTATATTCTGGAAGGGAAGCTTTGATTGTTCATTTTCTTGGAGGAAGATTTAACCTGGCCATCCTATTATCCATACCGAGCGAATCAGGGGAGTATTTGATTTCATTCTCTTTACTTTTTCACTTTTACATTCTTTACTTGAACATTGGAGACAATGTTCATCTTAAGTGTAAGGGGAGGGTAAAAAGATGATACCTTACATATGCACTTTCGCTTGAGTTTGTTTTGTTTAATGGTAGATGTGTAATAAAACTATGAGAAATACTTGTTAGTGCAATTTTAGCGCCAAATTTAAAATTTTTTACAACATTTAGGAGTGAAACTTTAGCCATAGCAAGCGTCTCATGGATAGGAGATTGTATGACTAGCACATAACCGTATATTCAGAAAAATTTTCCTCCCAAAAATGTGAGGTTCGCCTTTAGATTTGATAGGAAAAGCATTCACTATTAGTGCTTATGAGTGTACCGGTAGCATTTAGATTCTAGAACTTGCGTTAGTGATGCATCCCGAGACCGCTAGTGAGACTACATTCGTGTGGTAGGATTTACTACATGATAAGAGGCATTAGGATTACCCTTGTGTTAAACCCGTATCATAATTACTTGACCATTTAAGTCATATTACTTGGCTAGTTAAGTCAACTAATTGTTCCCACACCCTTAGCGTTGTACTCATTTTTAGTACACGAAACCCCTAGTACACCCCTCCGAGCCTATCTTTTCGTTTCTAACTTTAAGCATTTTACTTAAAGGAAGAATTTGTTACACCCCACTTAAATGTACAACCAAATCGCCTTAGCCTTCCGTGTATGCGCTCATTTTTGGTGCATTATTGTTATTTGTTAAACCCTAAGTTAACTTTCTAATTGATTACATGGTTGCTAAGTCGAGTCATATCCTTGTACATATTGTTTTGGGGCGATTGGGACTCATGGGTAAGTACTTATTTTATGAAGTAATGGGGAAGAACATCATTTATTACCCCCATATGTACGTTAATCTTAAAAGTGCTCCAAGTGTTTTGATTTTCTTAATTCGAGTCATTAGATTAGTTTAATGTAAAGTATGTAAAGATTCAAGTGTAAGGGGAATGCTCAATCCCCTATGATGTATTATTTTGGATGGTAGGGTAAGAGTGTATGCAAAAAAAAAAAAAAAAAAAAAAAAAAAAAAAAAAAAATCGAAAAAATCAAGAAAAAGAAAAAAATAATAGAAAAGGGAAAAAGAGAAAAAACATACGGACTACCATCCCTTTTTCATTCTATGTTCATTTTATGTTTTTGTTATTTTTCATTTATTAGCTTAAGTCGAGTATAGTCTTGGCTTAGCAACGCCATCTTATACATGTAATTAACCAAGATTGTTAACTCGCCACCAGTAAAACTTCCTTTATCCAACAAAACCGTGTATTTCATATCCCTACACCTAAAGTTACAACCCTTTAAAATACCTCTTTGATAGTTTATCCTAGGTGCTTACGCCATGTGGTGGAGGTTTGATCCTTTCCCAAGCCTATGGTAATCTATTTTGCTATGACAGGTAGTGAGAGATATCTTTCATTTCCATATTGTAATTTACACTTTATTACACCCGAGAGATGTGAGTATCTAAACACTATTTGTGAGGTGCTTGTGTATAACCTTCGTGCTTGTCTATTGGTCTTTAGTGGAATGATTATTTGTTGTAATTACTTTTATATTAGTGTTAAATGACCCCTAACTTGTCTTTTGAGTAGAATAAAAGCGCATTTGCTTGAGTACAAGCAAATCTCAAGTGTAAGGGTATATGATGAGGCGAAAAATGATCCGTTTTTAGGGGGTCATTTAAGCCCGAATCCGAATTTATTTGATCAAATATTGCCCTAAATCGTTCCTGTTGTAATTTTAGGTACTTTGGGAGTGAAATCTGTAAAAGGAATCAATTCTGACGTTTTTGGAGCATAAAAGTGAAGAAAACGCCAAAGTCTTAATTTTCCATGCTGGGAACAGTGCATGACGGCGTCAAGAGGAGTTTCCTGACGGCGTCAAGAGTAAAAGTCCATGACGACCCAGAAGAGTTTTGACGGCGTCATGAAGGTAGGGCGTCAAGAGTTAAAGTCGTGACGGCCTGGAAATGTATTGTTCTTGACGGCGTCAAATGTAGATCTAGGCAGTCCGAGGATTGTTTTGGCGGCGAGGTGACGGCGTCACCTATTTGGTCTTGACGCCGTCAGACCCCTTTTCCTATATATAGTTTTCTAATTTTTCACATTTAGGGAGAGAAGTTTTGGGAGAAACCCTAAGTACGATTTTGGTGTAACTTTACAGGTTTTTCAAGGGTTCCAACCCCTTGATACCTTGCATGATTAATCAAGATAAGTGTTCTTCTAATTCAATCAATATGTCTATGTGTTGGTTGTCTATATCATGTTCTTGTCTTAATTCCATCATGCTAGGCTAGATCTATTTTGTGTTTGCTTAGATCTAATGAAACCTAGATATTGATTATGTGTTGATTACTTGTTTATTCTTGTCTTGGATGAATGATTTATATGTTAGGCTTAAGAAAACTGGCAGATCTCCAATTGGTAACATGCTTGAACGTCTTAAGAAACATGAACCAACGCGCACTAGGTCTTTATTGGTTGTATTTAATGCATGAGCCACTGTTTACAATCCCTATAGTTGTGTTGGGCATGGTGTAGGAGGAGATAAGAGCTCATAGAATTGGGGAGTTATGTGTGCCACCCCATGAATGGTATTAAGGAATACGATCCGTCATCCATGCAATTATAACAAGTAATTAACGTGTAAAAGATATCTAGGGAGTAGTGAAATCTAAGTAAACACATTTTCTCCAATTACTGCTCATAACTTTAGTATAAATTAGTTTATTTTCATTTTCAGTATTTTATTTTGATTGCATCTTAGTATTGGGTTAGTTGAATAGCAACTAATTCCGCCTACTCTTCCAAAACCCGAGATTTTTACTTGCTTTCTAAAAAATATAAAAACACAAAAAATAATCATCCCTCACCTTTAGAACTAGTATTTAGGCTTTCTAATCCTAACGACACTATTCCTAAGCTGAACGATCAATCCCCCGGTACTTGTCACTATATTATACTACAACGATCAGGTACACTGCCTGGTGGGGGTTGTAAGCTTCTCGAGATCCCTCGAGAGGTAAAGCCTGTTGCGATTCCCACGTATCAACTCACAACCATCTCATTCTCTACACACACTAGGCTCCCCATCACTTCCATCTCTTACATATTCCCTTACACACATCTCTTCACTCTTACACAATCCAACTCATCTCTTATATTCCTTACACACTCTTCATCACATCCATCCATTTCTCTACAACACATCTCAACCATCCATTTCTCCTTCCTCCCCATTGAGTATATGCTTCTCTTAACCCAACCATGGTTCACTTCTAACTAAACAATGGTTAGTTCCCAACTCACCTCATTCTCACCCAACTATGGTTAACTCTTAACCATACCAAGGATGAACATTCCTTTGGATACACCCTTTAACCTAACCATGGTTCACTTTCTAACCTAACCATGGTTTAGTTTCTACACACTTCTTTCTAACCTAACCATGATTACTTCTTAACCTAACCTTACTCACTCTTCCCTATAGAGGAATATCCCATGGCATATTCTCTTCTCTCTTTTATGCCATGTGAGGAATACCCATTCTACCCCTACCCAATTATCCTTTCTACTCTTCTATTCTTGATAATTGGTTTTCTCATAAACAATTCACAAAACATTTTCTAAATTGGCTATTTGAGTTGATAAACCTTAGATTCATTAATGTGGGGGTTTAGCAAGGTTAGGTATTTAAAAGACCAACACCCAAGTTTTGGAAAATTTGTTACAGTGACTCTGGCGCATCACCCACGCGTGGGCAACACGCCTACCTCGGTAAATTTTCCCAAGTTTGGGTCTTGGCCTATAAATACCCCCTTGCCTCTTGTATTCCTCACCCCTTGCCATTATTCTTTCTCTCTACATTCTTTCTCTCTAATCCTCCACTTCTATCTTATGTTCTTAGTTAAACACACTAACATCTTTGAAAGAACACATCTCCTTGAAAGGGAAGAATCACGAGAACCTAATCCACTCTTGTGATTGTGTCGAGGGTCTTCTTATCTATACCCTTTCTACTAGAATCGAGTCACTAGGTTAGGTTAGGGCTTGGTTCAAAGAAACTTTATTCTATCATTCAATTGGTTGTAAGGGAAGTCTTGTGTCTTGGTGACCAAGCCTAGATCATTGGGGATCTAGTTGGGGTTTGATACTTCCGGTGAGAAGTCTTGGTAGTGGTCTTGGTGACCCTTAGGTGAAGTCGAATCATGAGATTCTTTTAGGTGGTTTCCGAGGGCGGAATACCGTGGGAGTAACTCCTTCTTTGTGAGCATCAATATTGACTAATATCGGTGGAGCGAATTGTAACGGTTTGTAGTCCACCGAAAGAATTATACTAGTGGAATAGTATCGTGTCGTGGATTCGCAACTGGACGTACGGATGGTATAACACCCCCCCCCCCCCATCCTGGACCAGTATATATCGTGGTGTCTTTCTTTACTCGCTTTATATACTTTGGATTGTATTTGTGGTTGTTGTGTTGATTATACAACCACTTAGTTCATCTTCGTGGCTTAAAGTTTTTAAACGTTCTAAAAGCCGAAGAAACCGTATTCACCCCCCCCCCCCCACACTCTACGTTTCTACAGGTTCGTTTTCAACCCCACTTGCAGGTACAAGGGTTTGAAAGCAAAGCAAAAACGACGACTTTCAGATGAGTTTCGACGATGTTTTCGCATTTTTTGAGGTTCAAACGAAGTCGGAAAAATTCCCCGAGCACTCTATTGGAAAGAGCACGGAAAAACGAGTCCGACAGTATTTTTCTCAAATTTTTATCCAGTCTATAATCCCGTATAATTGATAGGTCAAAGCTATTTTGAACCTTTTAGTATTAATAAAACGGATTGTCAATAAGGAAAAGTTAAACAATTAATTATGCATATAATTATTGGAGGTATGCACCAGTCCACTGGTAAGCATGCCTTCCTTTGACCCACACAACCCATGTTCGAGCCTTGGCTTGGACGAAGATGTGGATTGTGTCACCACCTGAGTGGTGCCACATGGCAACATGACCCGTTATCCGACTCGATTTGACCCGACAATAAGGACTAACGTTGCAATAAGGACTAACTACAAGGACGGTTTATGTATATATCTCTAACTAACAATAAGGACTAACGTTGCAATTTGGTCCTAACCAGAAATACGACTTATGTAAATAACTCTAACAGAAAACCTTAATCACCTCGTTAGTACACAAGATAACAAAGATTAGTAAGTTTAGACCCCAACGTAGCAAAATTAAAAGCTTTACATAACTCAGTAAAACGTGAAAATTGAATACATTTATAAAAACATATTTCGTGAAAGTACCTGAAAGTTAACATCCCTTATTGACCTAGCACATCCATTTTCTATCATAATGGTTTTCTTAATAAAGAACCCAATATAATTTATTAAATAAGATGATCATATCGGATCAGTTTAAGAGAAGTGTGCCACTAAGAGAGTAGTACCGGATGGGTGACCATCCGGGAAGTCCTCTTTGATCACAGGGTCTGTTGATACCAGGCTTTCAAAGTCATTCAATGAAGGTTTCAACCCACTAGGGTTCGAATCTGGAGAAGGCAGAGTTTACTTCAAATTAAGTGTCGTGCCTTCGGGCGGCTTAAGTTGAAGGTTTTCCCCCCACCGGGTTTCGAATTGGTCAAGGATTTCTCCGAAAGAACCGTTTCAAAAAAAAAATATCGGATCAGTTTAGTCACAAAAAAAAAACATCACCTTCATTAAAAATATAAATAAAAAGTTATCGGTGACGAGGAAAAAGTTGTGACAAAGTAGATAGTGAAAGTAAAGAAACGTTATCTTGCCATTTTATTTATTTTAATCCCCTCGATCTTTTAGTTTCTCAATATATTATTTCTTTTTATTAATTACATTATATAGTGTTTCAAGGAAACGCTAATATATTTGAAATATATATAACTTAAGATTTTGTTTGAGGTATGTCACAGAAAAAAGTTATGCATTAAGAGCATGGGGTACGGGTGAGCCGTCGCTCGCGCCGTCACCACCAGCCCAAAAAAACCGACGGCGCACCGTACCGGTGGTGGCGCCGTCGGTGCTCGCGCCGCAGCCACGGCTCAGCGCCGTCGGGTATTTTTTTTTCTTTTCTTTTCTCCCTTTTGATGGGTTTGTTCGTGTTTGTACGTTTTTTTTTTTTTTTTTTTTTTTTTTTTTTTTTTTTTTTTTTTCATGCTGCAGATAAAGGAAGGAAGAAAAAGAAGTAGGTAGGTTTTTGTTTTATATATTTTTTACTTTTTTATTTTATACCCTTTTGTTTTAGGTATTTACATTTTAAGTCAATTTAACATTCTTTTACATCCCTAGTCCTTAATATGCTTGCAATCTTAGTCCCTAAGTTATTATTATTTTTTATTAGTTAATCTAATGTGTTTAGTTAATATTGTGTATGTTTTGTTAATATTGTATATGCTTTATTTAATGTAAAAAGAAAAAAAAAAAGCCGACGGCACCAGAATTTATGGTGCCAACGGATACACCTGAAATGTGGTGCCGTGGGATTTCTGGTGCCATGGAGTTTTTTGCTGACGTGGCAGCAAAAAAAGCCCACGGCTTGGAGCCATGGCACCAACGGTACCTAATGCTCTAAGTGTTAAGTGTGATACCAAAGTGGACGCTAATATATTGGAAATCTATATAACTTAAGGGTGCGTTTGGTACCCATTCCTGGGAATCAACAATCACTATGAAAGTGATAGTTGGTGTTTGTTTAGGATGCTTGGGCCCATAATTATGACTATGAAAGTCCATTATTTTTCATACTCCATATATGGCTAGAGAGTGGGGAATGGAACTTTCATAGTTGAGTACTATCAAGCTCATACCCATTGTCATTCCTCCCAGCATACCAAACGCACCCTAAGATTTTGTTTGAGGTATCATAGAAAAAAGTTATGCACTAAGTGTTAAGTGTGATACCAAAGTGGTTGTGTCCCATTGATATCTTTTGTTGTGTGTGAAGCTCCTCAACCAAATGATTGTGGGTTCAAGTCTCGCTTAAAACATGCGAGATAGTTTGTGGTTGTATATTGTGAGAAAGTTAGTTAGTTACGGTTCTTTAGAGAGAAAAAAAATGTTAAGTGTGATACATCAAGGTAGTTGAGGTGGTTATCACTTAATTGGTGAAGGCGGTTTCTTAAAAATACGAGTTTTCTAACATTGTGGATTTGTGTCTACTTGTAAAACATATTTACTCAATATGCTTACATGCATGTGATGCATGGATGCAATGCTTTTAGTATAGAACTTGGGAGAACTACGATATCTTGGAATTAAAATTGATAAAGATAAAATAAACTCACGGTAATACTAATATCACATCGAAAGGAAAACTGTAACTTTATAAACAACACTATCGTACAAGTCGGCAGAGGAAGAAAAGTAGTAATAAAATATATAAACCTTTTTATTTACGTGAGAAACATTTGATTAGTATGCAAATAGTCACGATATTATCTGCAAATAGAAATGATGATTAAAAGCGACATAAAAAGTGTCATTGGCCACATCATTAACGCACTTCATCGTATCAGCATGGCATCACTCCAACTGCTAACAAATCCTTATAACTACCATCCCACCTCTTCTTCATCACTCCTTCACAACTTTCACACACTATAATTTCTTCATCTTCATCACATTTTCGACGTATGGGTCACTCCGGTTTGGTTCTTAGACTTGCCATAGTCTTCATTCTCAAATGTAAGATATATGTTGTTGTGCATCTCTTATAAATGGCGGAACATGAACATTATTTATATAAAATAAACGTAAACATTCTCAAAAATGAAATTGTCCAAAAGAATTAATGTTAAAGTTTCGTCCCTCAGCAATAATTTTCTATAATGATTCAAGTACTTAGGCTTGGTTACTTGATGCATTGCTAATATATATACTATTGCAGGCGTTTATGGGGCTACTTTTACATTTACAAACAAGTGTGGCTACACAGTGTGGCCAGGGATACTAGGTACCCCTGCACTCGAAACCACAGGATTTAAACTCGCTAAGGGTAAATCACGTTCGCTACAAGCCCCGTTAGGGTGGTCGGGCAGGTTTTGGGGGAGAACCAGTTGCAACTTTGATGGGTTGGATCAGGGATCATGTGTCACGGGGGACTGTGGGTCGGGCCAAGTTGAATGCAATGGAAATGGAGCAGCCCCACCTGCTACCCTCGCAGAATTTACACTTGGGTCTGCGTCAGGTACACAAGACTTTTATGATGTCAGCCTTGTTGATGGGTACAATATTCAGATGATTGTGGAGGTGAGTGGTGGGACCGGTGATTGTTCAACCACTGGGTGTCTTGATGACTTGAACAAGCGTTGTCCAAGTGAGTTGAGAGTGGCGGATGGTGGAGGGTGTAAGAGTGCATGTGAAATGTTTGGGACTCCCGAATATTGTTGCAAGGGTGCTTTTGACTCGCCTGCAGCTTGCCGGCCTACTGCGTATTCACAGTTGTTTAAATCGGCGTGTCCCAAGTCGTATAGCTATGCATACGATGACGCTACAAGTACATTCACGTGCATGGGTGCTGAGGAGTACACCGTCGTGTTTTGTCCCTCATTACCAAGGTAACCATTTCTGTGGTAATTTGTCCATTAGAACACTATTAGATCATAATCTTAAGGTAACATGCTTAGCATGGTATGAAACTATAGTTTACTATAAAACCAATATTTGACATTAATTAAAATCTATATACCAACTTGTTTGATATTTACACATTTAGTTGATTATCTCTTCCAGAAAAACTGTGGATCGAGTAGGACAATTGAGTTCAAATTCACTGAGTTTGGTCAATGCTGATGTACTTTTTATTTTTGTTTTTTTCAGTGGAAGCATAAAAGCAAAAGCAAGTAATATTAGTGAAGATTCACTGGATGCATTGTTGGAGTTGTATGCACAACTTGCTTCTGATTCAAATGCCATAATCACCAACTCTAGTTTACTTCTTGTATTAGCTATGTGTGTAATATCACTTTTGCACACATCTTCTTTTATCTTGTAGTTACAACTTTGTAACCAAATTCAATGTTATTCTTACTTGTACATTATAAATAGGAAGTTTTGTTATATATGCTATCAGTTAACAGAACTATAGATGCATTAGAGAACCGCTTATTTCAACATAAAAACTCAGACACAGGTATACGTAGTACTTTCCAACTGTGTTAGCCTTAATAATATGCAACTAATTAAAATATGATACTCAATAAGCCAAAACAGTTTTTAAGAATTTAAGTGCAGAAAAAAAAAAAAAAAAAAAAAAAAAAAAAAAAAAAAAAAAATCAGTCATCTATGCTCTTAGTAATAGTTTTATTGTTTGAAGATACATACAAATATCGTTTAATAAAGTAAAAATTACGGTCAAATATCAGGTATCACTATTCTACAGTTTTCCAAAATCCTTGCGTTATCTCTAAATTACGGTCAAATAGTTTTTCCTGTGTTATCTCTAAACTGAAACAGTTTTTTCATTAAATTTTTTCTATCCAGTCCTTGTTCTTGTGTAAGCAAAACTTGTAAACTTCTTCAAGAATCCACAAATACGATTAGTAACAAAATTTTGGGGAAATGTATAAGTATACACAAACTCGAACCAATTGATACGCAAAGAATCTATTGTATGACTGATGCTTTGAACATATAAAAGTAAATAAACACTAGAATGATATATATAAGAGCAGTGGGTGTGGCTCGTTGCCATCCCTCGCCACTCCTACGTGGATATTGAATGAGCCTCGCCACACCTCTTCACCACACCGCACCACCCTCGTAGCTCGCCAGTTGGGAGCTCCTCGTGCAGACGACGAGCGTTTGTTCTGACAAAAGGTACATTGCTTTTCTTTTTCAAAACATTAAAATGAAAAACCCACAAGATTGTAAAACACAAACACCAAACAAAAAACATTCATGCTCTTGTCTGAAAATGCAAAGAAAACCCTTTAAGAAAATTTAAAAAAAGGTTGTTGATTTCTGTGTTTTGGTCCAAGATTTGATCTGGGTGTTGTTTGTTTTGGTGTTTTGGAGGTGGGTTTCAAGAATCTTGGAAAAAGTTGCGTTATTTGGTGAGATATTGGAAGGGGAGTCCATCACCACACCCACTGCTCTAATCTATTTCTTTTCTGAGAAGACATATATTCACACTCGTACGTACCACCTAATACCTAATACACGTCTCAAACTCAATGTTGAATTAACAAGATAGAAAATGGCAACTATAAATCTAATGTATCATGTTTCATCTCCTTCCAACGGGCAATGGCAAAGCTATTACTAATTCAATTTCTAAACTGTACAATAAAGAGATCTTCTAATGTTGCTTTCACATGATGTTTAGGGTGCGTTTAGTTAGAGAAAAAAATTCTTAATTTTCTATTTTCATATTTGTAAAAAAAGGAGGGGATTAAATTTTTCACAAAACATAGAAAATGCGTTCAAATGGTATCGTTTTCTATTCTCAAGAAAACAAGGGGAGTTATAAGGGAAACAAGAAAAAAAAAGTTTTGTAGTTTCCCTTGTTAACGTAGGAAATGCAAATTTTCCGTTTTGTAGAGAATTTGACAGGAAACATTTGATTTGAATGCGATCTCTATTTTCCTTGTTTTGTACAAAACATTTTGTGGAAAACAATGGTGTTTCCTTCTAACTAAACGAACCCTTATTGTCTTGATGATATTAGTTCACACCATAAAAGGGAGAAATTATACTTGTTCAGGTGTTTTATTTTTCCTTTTCTCCTATAAGCTCAAGTATGATATCTTAATTGGCCTTCATAACAGATAGACATAGAGTAATTTTAAATAAAAAGTGTATACGTCTATTTGGAGCCGAGTACATGCTTATCTTGTGAATTTATCAGCAGGAACATCATCATCTTCCACTGGAAACTCATCCAATGAATTGCCTCTTTTAATTGGACACTGCAAATTGAAATACAACAAAGACTTTGTGGAATTACATAGACATGACAAAGCAAGTCAAGATAAACTAAATAAACCTAAAGAAAAAGAGGGCAAAAAGCTACGGTGATGACTGATTGCATGTGCATATCCGCCATGCATTATTAACTTATTACAACACACTTGCTCCCTCTAAAGTATATATCCTGATTTTAACTTTTTTTTACTTTGCAAAAACACCTCATCTTTACCATATTTAGAAAAAATGCATGCCGACATCCTTAAAACGGGTGAAAACCCCGAGTCAATATAATATGTTATTGACATGGAAAATTCGTTTGTGAGACATCTTAGGTAGCTGGATAAGATTTTCCTGTCAAAACTATTGAGGTTGTGATGATGTGCCCTTAAGTAATTGACAAGATTAAGCAATAGGATGTTTCTTGTCGGATAAGATCTTGTTGATCTTAACTTTTGTGTGTGTGGGTCTCCATAAGATCTTTGGAGGGGCTCTTCTTTAATTTGGCCCTAGCCCAACCAAAAGGGTCTATCAAAAATTGCCACCTTTTTTGATACACCAATGAAAAAGCGATAATTCAGCATGAAATTTGTTAAATAATCAAGCTTTTGCTTTTCCCAGGCCCTTGACGTAGTTTCTGGCCTTACTTCTTGGTATTAGTGGTAAAAAAAAGAGAGGAGACTTTAAACATGTTGGGGGCGGGTTTCTATAGCTTCATGGGTCACTCTAGGGGTATAACCAAGCTTAGTCGAGATGGAATAGTTCCAAGCTCGGGCTCTACTCGAATAATAAACTTGAAGCTTAAACTCGATTCAAGCT
The DNA here is from genome assembly GCA_030686995.1 of Artemisia argyi. Lineage (NCBI taxonomy): Eukaryota > Viridiplantae > Streptophyta > Magnoliopsida > Asterales > Asteraceae > Artemisia > Artemisia argyi. Next base: position 91,462,628 of record CM060690.1, read on the forward strand.
TAATTGATCCTTTGTTTCCTTACTTTAATTGGCCACGGAGGTCCACCTGCACCGACTCCGGGCTATCAATGTCGAGTCAGAAACCCAGGTATACCACAAAAAAAAAAAAAAATAATAATAATAAAAGGGGAAAAAGCCTTCAAGTTCTTTTTTTAGCATTTTATTCTTAAGCGGGTATGTTTTCCCGCGCGTTGCGGCAGAATAGGACATTTTAGTTTGTAAAATATTATATTGTCAATTTTCTGACCCTTTAGAATTGAAATTTGATGCCCAGTGATCAAGCTTAAAGGACAGTCCTGGCAGAAACTCGTCTTAAACCCCAACGAGTCTCATGCGCAAAATGTCAAGGATCATGCATCAACAAATCACATGATATGCAGAAAAGCAAATAACATGCTCTATCGCATTAATATTCCGACTTCAACTTAAGTAAATATCATAACATCTATATACTTATCAAGTAGTTAACTTGCAGGTCGAATACTTACTTTATCTTGTATTACAAACTCGTTCAATTACTTGCCTCATATGGGACTGAAACAATATGGCATAAGATGATTTTATCCTCTTAACAAGCATTTATGTAGTATGAACAAAACCTTTATGGAATCATAGAGGTACATGACAAAGAAAGTCCATGCCAAATAAAAAACACCAAAGCATAAAAGAGAAAAGGTTGCAAAAAAGTATGGTGATGAGTGCTTGCAGCAAGCATGTGCATATCTCATGTATAAAATATCATACATCCTATCTTTCATAAAAAAAAAAAAAAAAAAAAAAAAAAAAGTATACACTTTCGAATTTCTGTAGTCAAACAAACTGTTTTCAACTTTATTATAAGTATAAATCTATCTCAATGATGTCATTAAACTTTAACCATGTGAAATTGTATAAAAAAGCATGATGATAGGAAGGAAAAAAAGTGATACGTGAGAAAAACTAAACAGCCATATTGATTTTTAATTTGAGGTGGACCCAGGTGACATCTATGCATACAAGGGATAATGAAGTGGTTTCTTTGACAAAAGAGTTGTTATCTAGATGTCAAAAATTATAATCTACCAACACAGTGCATGCACACAGCACCAATAAGGGCGAATCTTCAGAGTCAAAAGGAAACACCATTGACTCAGCAAAATAATTTAGCAAATCTTATGAGAAGACAGATTATGGTGAAAGAAAAAAAAAAGAAGAAAGTTCTGTTTGCGTTACCAGTCACTTGCAAGTTGCAACAATGGCATCAAAGTCAAGGAAAATTTGTGAATACTCCTCTGATTCCAGTGAGGCATAATAAGCATAGCTTTTGTTCCACCAGGCATGAAGGATCTGCAGTCTGAAAACAAAAGCAAATGCAAAGGTCTTGCCTCACAAATGGTAAGATACAAATCCTTGTGAACTATTCCGAAGTTCTTCTAAAACTATTATAAAAACTGAAGAAAAACACACAATTTTCAAAGAATCACAAGAACTAGGATGATGTACAATGTGAGAAATTATATATACTTGTGTATAATGTAGCACAGCTTACCTTGTGTATATGTGAGAAATTATATATACTTGTGAGAAATTATATACACGAAACTACAAAGTAACACAGCTTACCTTGTCTTTGGCAGAGCTAGAAAGTTATGGTCAAGGGGGCAAATTTTGATATTTTTTAGAAACTACACTATAAATCGATTCAATTAGGGTGGCCAATTACAAAAAATAGACATGCTAAATTTTTAGAAATTTACACTACAATTTTTTTGCTAAGGGGGCACGTGCCCACCCTGGCCCCCTCTTGTCTCCGCCAGTGCTTGTGTAGAAGCATGCTAAATTAGGTTAATGGGCAATATAGTTCCACTTCAGTTTCTTTTGGATTTCAAGCTGAATAGCATTCACATTTCACAATATCTTTGATAAACGGCATATCAAATGCTGACTCATCTATGAAAAGATTAAGCCAGAAGGTGGTTTAGGAAATTTGTTTTGTTAATTTTTCAAATATTTCAGATATCCTACAGTAATAAGTCTTTTATGCTTTAATGAATTTTATAGTAAGCCTGCTAAGACATATCCTGATACCAGTTCAATGATTCTTTATACCTTAGATGTGAAGCAGCATATTACACTATCCTACAGCAGATGTGATAGTTAACTAAACGTACAAGCATAAAAGCATGAGAAGACAAACAGGAACCAAAGATAGAGAAGGGATGTGCAGTAACCTGATCAACTGTAGAGGAACTTTAAAGCAATTCATTGATCAATGGAAGGAGTGCCGAACAATCAGTGACACTGTTATGTGAACAGGAGGGAATTAAGACAAGCTTTGAAGAGTGATTTTCATTAAAAACAAGGCCTTACCTTACAAAGCATGTGAACCTGACCTTGTCAATCTAATGATGGATTAATTCTGCACTTCCTCACCCATACATATATATTGGAAATGACTCCCCTCAAAAATAGTTTTATAGCTATTCACACTATGAAGAGTTTTCACAACCAAGTAATCAACAATTTAGTTTCTTAAAGAACCACCGCCCAGTTTAAAATCCATAATACCATTATATGATACAGTACAGCTTCAGCTAATCTAGTAATTCTACTATCTATACTTTACAGACATTACATAAGCACAAACTATATCTATAATTAATATTTGGGATAATTACCCAGGAATGTATTTAACTTGTCACCTTTTCTAATTGTGTGTTTACCCTTCGCTGTCAATAAAGTGGTTACAAAATAGAAGGGTAAACTGGTCATTTTACATGAGCAAATACACACAAAGGTCGAAGTTCAAAAGTTTGGGGTATATAATAACAAAAAATAATGAAGGTTACACACAATTAGAAAAAATGAAACGTTAGATACAGTTAATGACTATTCTGATAGTTTGGTGGCACAGTTGGGGTTTTTGAAAAGGTTACACGCAATGAAAAGGTTTTTGAAAAGGTTACACACAATGAAAAAGTGACAAGTTGCAAAACATTAAAGTTCCAAAAGGTTTATTCAAAACAATTAGTACCTAAATTTTATTCGAAAAACTGATGACTATTCTGGTAATAACACACATCTTTCTATACAACTTCATTTACAAAAGAACCATGTGTAAATTGTACTCCGTAATATGGCTACTCTAATAAATATCCCTTGAAAATATGAACTAGTGTTACAGAAGCAAATGGATATATGGGCAACCTTTTTCTGCAATCTCAAGTTGCGAACTTTAGGACTTTCGACTCTGGATCTACCTCTTGCTTCAATCACCCATGCCTTTATTTGCAAACTGTTGACTTTGTCGGTAATAACAGAAATTTCGTTACAACTTTGTTTATAAAAGAACCATGTGTAAATTGTACTCCGCAATATAGCCACTTTGATGAATTTTGGTTCAAAATATGAACTAGTATCACATTGAAGTAAATGGACATATCACTACATATGGGCAACCTTTTTCTGCAATTTTCAGTTGCAAACTTTAGTACTTTTGACTCTGGTTCTGCCTCTTGCTTCAATAACCCGTGGCTTTGGCTTAACATTAACTAGTCGAGAATAACAATACCAATTACTTTACTAGCCACAGTTTAAACTGTCAACTTATAAAGTAAATTAAGTTGCAGGTCAAATATCTTGTTTAACTAGTACAACAAACTCATTCAATTAATAGCCTCATATATGGCTAAAAACAATATGGTTTAAGATGATCTTATCATCTTAACAAGCATTACCTAGTATGAACATAGCTTTTATGTAATCATACAGAGACATGAAAAAGAAAGTCTAGACAAATCAAGAAAAAAAATCAAAGCATAATTGACAATAAGGTAGCAAAAAAGCATCATGATGAGTTCTTCCAGCAAGCATCTGCATATCTTATGCATCAAATATCATGCATCCTATCCCTTATCAAAATAAAGTATCCACTTTTGAACTTCTATACTCAAACAAACAGTTTTCAACTTTATGATAAGTATAAATCTATGATCTATCTCAGTGATATAATTAAGGAATAATCATTTTTAAATGTATCGTGGTTAGTTGGGGATACATATAGAATTGATTATCCCTATAATTAAACTTTAACCATGTGAATTTGTTTAAAAAACATGATATTAGGAAGAAAAAAAGTGATGAGCAAGAAAAAACTAAATAGCCATATTGATTTTTACAAGGACCCCAGGTGACATCTGCAATGAAGTGAGTTTTTTTTTTTTTTTTTTTTTTTTTTTTTTTTTTTTTTTTTTGGTCAAAAAGCAAGAATTGTTATCTAGATATCAAAAAATATAATCTACCAACACAGTGCATAGCATCACTAAAGGCGAATCTTCAGAGTCAAAAGGAAACACCATTGACTCAGCAAAATATAGCATAATCTTATAAGAATACAGATTATGGTAAAAGAAACAAAAAGCAGTAAGTTTTGTTTGTGTTACCATTCACTTGCAAGTTGCAACAATGGCATCGAAGTCATGGAAACTGTGTGTATACTCATCTGATTCCAGTAGACATAATAAGCATCACCTTTTTTCCACCAAGCACATGTGAACTGCCAAAACAAATGCTGAATGTCCAGGCATGAAGGATCTCCAGTCTGAAAACAAAAGCAAATGCAAAGGTCGTTGTGGAAATAGGCAGAGCAACACCTCACAAATGGTAAGATACAAATCCTCGTGAACTACTCTAAACTTCTGCTGAAACTATTATAACAGATATAGAAAAATACACAATTCTTAAAGAATCAAAAGAACTAAACTGAAGCAATATGTGAAATGATACCTGTGTACAATGCACACTTCTTATACACGAAACTACAAGTAGCCACAACTTACATTTGTGTATGAGCATGCTAAATCAGGTTATTGAGCAATATATTTCTACTTCAGTTTCTTTTGGATTTCAAGCAGAATAGTATTCATGTTATCTTTGATAAACAATATATCAATTATCAAATGATCTCTCCTCTATGAAACTGAAGGATAAGCTGGAACATGGTTTAGGAATATTTTTTTAGTCAATTCCTCAAATAATTCAGATATCCTACAGTAATAACGAAATATAACAGTTGTTTATGCTTAAACAAATGTTATATTAAGCCTGCTAAGACGTAGTTCAATGATCGTTTAGATCTTAGAAGTAAAGCAGCATATTTATACTATCCTAAAGGAGATGTAATAGTTTATCTAAACGTACAAGCATAAAGGCGTGAGAATGCAAACAGGAACCAAAAACAGAGAAGGGATGTGCAGTAACCTGATCAACTGCAGAGGAACTTTAAGGCATTTCAATAATCAACAACTGTGTTTCTTAAAGAAGCATCACCAGGTCTTAAATTCATAATACCATTATATGATACAGTACAGCTTCAGCTAAGCTAGTAATTCTACCACCTAACTATTTATATTTCACATTTCTGACACATAATAAATAAACACGAACTTTAATTGATATTTTACAAGGTGGTTACTACTGATAGATATTTCCAGCAGGCTAAAATAAACCACAACTGAGATGAAAGTCTATCGAAACAAAAACCCATGACCAGATAGTGCAATCTCGAATGCTTCCATCTTTGCTCCTCGGGAAAAACCATTTCTATCATAAGACGCTATTTCATCTATTCCCAGATCATTACATGTCTTAACAAGCTCTTCACCAACACGTTGTGCTGCTTCCTGAATGTTTTTCAAATATTGTTAATGCCAATAACAAACATAATGATATCGATTTTTTGAAGACACGAATTCTTACAATGGTGGTAGACGTTGGGCTTTCACGAACAGATTGCTGGAGAGTGCTGCCATAGAACAAGCACTTCTTGTTCTGATCATCAACAAGCATAGCATACAATTGTTTCTCTGAACAGAATACCGAAAGCCTTGGTTTCTTCAGTGTGCCATTGTACTAGTCAACCAAACAAAAATTCGATGTCATGTGAAGTTGAAGAAATTCAAGAAATGGAAATTCATCAAAATAGCCATAAACTCTCATAAAAATTTCCATTAAAAGTTGGGGACTAACACTACTTTTTGTGGAACTCATCTCCCTTCCCAAATACCGAATATGTATAAATGTTCAATCCCGCAAAAAGTAAAAAGTTGCAGATAATAAAAGCATATATAAAATGAAACTAGTGCATAAATTTATTTGAAAAATTCTGGCAACAACACAAATTTTCATACAACTTGGTTTGTGACTTTGTGTAAATGGTAGTCCGTAATATGACGAATTTCCGTTGAAAATATGAACTAGTGAAGCAAATGGGCAACCTTTTTCTGCAATCTTCGGTTGCGAACTTTAGGACTTTCGACTCTGGTTCTACCTCTTCTTGCTTCAATCACCCATGTCTTTGGCTTGGACTCAACATTAACAACTACTGTAGAGAATAAATACCCATCAACTAGTAACCATAATTCAAACTATCAACTTATAAAACTAATAAAGTTTCAGTTAGCCTTTCAAAAAAAAAAAAAAAAAAATCAGTTAAAACTTACTATGAATTGGAAGGATTTTGAATGACCCAATGCCAAATATTTCACATTTTGCAAATTGCAATGGTCCAGTGAATGTCCCAACCGATGCCATAACCTGTAACAGGAAAAAGGTTCATTGACGCATTTCGTCGAACAGGTTCTGGGCGATATTTTATATATTTGAAATTTGAGTTGTATTGGCAGACAAGCGTACCTGTGTGCTAGTGTACTCGTATCAAATGATGTTGTATTGTTTGTGCTGGCCTAAGGGTCCGTTTTGTTTGTAAATAGGATTTGGATTTTCAGGGGATTGAGATTTGATAAAAAGTAAATAAAGAGAGAAAAAATATTATTTGAAAATGATTAAAAATAATAATAATAAAAAAATAATTAAATGGACTTAAAGTGTGAAATAATGCTTAAATAATTTTTACAATTATGCATTTATACAAGTTATTTAAGCATTATGTCCTTATTAAAAAAATGTTATAAGAGAGAGAAAAAGTATATTATCTACTGTATTAATAAAACATGGTTTTGAAAAGCAATTTCACTCTCAAAATTGCTTAAAACCTGCCACCTAGAAATTAAACATGATCTAATGGTTGTGAAGCTTTTCACCCTTCAAACATTTCCCAGTCAATTTTTGGGCGGAATTTCCTTTAGCATCCCTCATTTGGTGCATTCCCACATAAAAAACACACACACAATTTCTCCTTCTCAAAACCCTAGCCCCCAAATCCTAATCGGAAAACGAAAAAACAATATCAGCTTCCACATTAAACGCAATCCCTTAATTTTCGTCAAAACATCAACAGTTATAATTCGTTTCAAAGGTATTCAATTTCAAAATTAAAAATTTCTAAGCCCTAATATAATTTTTGCTTTTTGCAGGTTGATGATATTTGTCTTGAATGAAACAAGCAATACTTAAAAAATAGAAAAAGTTATGCTACAGATTAATCTCATTTTTTTTCTTTGTCTGAAAATACTATGTTGGCCAACTTATTTTGTTGGTTTAATATCGCATAGAGTTAACTACATTTTTGGTCATCGTGGTTTACCGGGTATAACGATTTTGGTCCAATAGTTTAAAACGTAACGGATCCAGTCCAAGATCCGACGACCCGTAACACTTTTGGTCCACCGTTTGTTTGACCAATTTTGACCGTTAAATCTGAGGGCATTTTTGTCTTTTCATTTTTGTTGTTAAATAAAAGAGTTAACTACATTATTTTTGGTCCTTGTGGTTTGTCGAGTGTTTCACTTTTAGTCCAATAGTTTTTATACACATGTTTATATACATTTTTACTTATGTTTTTATCTATGTTCTTCTCTAGGCTTTTATATACATTTTATACATATTTTTATCTACACTTTTATCTACGTTTTTATATAAGTTTTTATGCACAATTTTATACACGTTTTATACACATTTTTTTCTCTATGCTTTTACGTTTTTACATACGTTTTTATCTACGTTTTATTATACGTTTTTGTACGCATTTTTTTTTAATTTTATATATCTACGTTTTTATCAATGTTGTTATATACAATTTTATCTACTCTTTTATATATGTTTTATATACGTTTTTATATATGTTTTAATCTACGTTTTATATACGTTTTTATAAACGTATATAAAACATAGATAAAAACGTATATAAAAGCTTAGATAAAAATGTAGATTAAACCGTAGATAAAATTGTAGATAAAACGCATATAAAAACATATATAAAAGCCTAGATAAAAACATAGATTAAAACGTATATAAAAACGTGTATAAAAATGTAATTAAAAAGATGCATAAAAACCTATATAAAAACGTGTAATAAGGGTATATAAAAATGTGTAATAAAACGTATATAAAAACTTGTATAAATTTTGAAAGTAATTAGAAAATAATTTTTTTTTAAGAAAATCAAAGAGTTTTTTTTTTTTTTTTTCTAATTAGTTCTCAAATTTCTGTCAAGTTATAAGCAGTTTTAGCTGTCAAGTTATAAGCAGTTTTAGTCACTTAAAATTGTTAAAAATATTTTCGTATGTTTTAAAATTCACTTTCTTTCTAAAAATAAAATTAGTTCTTAATTAAGTTTAGCTGTATTCATAATTTATTTCGAATTTTTTAGATAGTTTTTAATCTCTATGAAAGTTTTTAGCTGTTAAAATTTTATTTTTTTGGTTTTATAAATTTATGCGTTAATTACATTTTTGGTCCTTATGGTTTGCTAAATGTAACACTTTTAGTCCATTAAGATGAGGATATTTTAATCATTTCACGTTTCTTAATTGGTCAAACTAACAGTCAACAAAAATTTGTACCAAAAGTGTTACGGATCGTCGGATCTTGGACTGGATCCGTTACGTTTTAAACTATTGGATCAAAACCGTTATACCCGGTAAACCACGAGGACCAAAAATGTAGTTAACTCTATTGCATATTAGGTGTTTGATGAAAGTTTTGAGTTAGATTTTTAAAAGGTTATGTGTTGGTGTTGCATATTAAGTCTTAATTTTTATAGGTTTTTGTTCATGTATTAAGGTTATGGTGTTGAATATGAATTTGGTTTGTTTAACATACGATTCGTGTTTAGATTATTAGTATCGATTGTAATATATGATGATTTAATATGTTTTTATGACTACTTAGTACATTCAAAAGGTAACTTATTTTGCTTCACTAAACAATTAAATGTCTGCCTTGAAGCTAATGTTATTCTCATGTACTCAAAGTGTTTGATAAAATGCATCAATGATTTTATTTTTCAATTGTTGAAAATTCTTTCGGTTTGTGTTTATAAATGCTACTGTATAATTATTTTTATCCGATTTGCAGGTTTCAGATTAAGAAAAAAAGTTTAAGATCTACTCGTCTTCATTTTCTCATCATCAGCACGTTTGGGAAGTGTGTCTGGAAGTTTCTGTGCATCAGTGAGCCATTTTTATGCTTCCGTAAAATTCTCATCACTACATATATTTTAAACTTATGTATGTAATTTTGTGCATTTATACGTAATTGAGAGTCTAACGTACATCAAAAGCTAATTGATTAAGCGTACCTAATAAGGAATACTAAAAGTGATGAACATAATGCAGTAACATGGTTTCAATCAGATATAGCAAATAAATTAGATGCACTGATATGAAACATTTTTTAATTGCACGGAACATCACAGCTTCAAGTTGAATACTCTCTAAGTTTGTATGTTTTTGATATATTTTCTTTTCACCTCAGTATGGAGTAAGATAGTAAAATCAATGATTGGTATGAGTTTTATCATTTATGTTAATGTTAATTATCTGATATGCAGTACTCCGTACTAGATATTTGGTACATCTCTATTTAAGAAAAAAATTTGATGAGGATGGTATACAAACGTTGATTATCTTTTTTTTTTTTTTTTTTTTTTTTTTTTTGAATTGTGTTGCAGGATTCGTTCTATCGTGGTTTGAGAGCTGAAGAATCTGAACCTATCCACGAGTACAATTTTGAGCACCCTGGTAATGTTCTTATAAATATAGGGCGTGTCAGTTTTTATTTTACCAAAAAATGCTTACTCATGCTTTCATTTTTTGTATCTTTTTTGTAGACACTTTTGACACAGAGCAAATGCTAGAGTGCGGTGATGACAAGAGTACATGACAATTAAAGTACCACTGTCATAAAGAAAGAGTTTCTTTGATAGTTAGTCATATAATCGCTCTTGGATATGTTGTTATAGGTATGGGATGTTGTAGATGGGCATAGGTAGTATACGTTTAAAATAATAATTATATTTTTTATGTCATAAATAGTCGTATCTGTTTTGTACAGTTTATTTTCTCTACGAAAATTAATGGGAAGATAAAATCATGGCTTTATGATTGTTTGGGGTCAAGAGTAGATTATGATGCTCCTGGGCGTTCGTGCACAACAATGGCATATAGCGCTGATGGAATCAGGTATACTCAAATAGACATATTGTAAATTCACGTCAAGTGTTTATTGGTTCTCAAATCTAAGGTACTTTTGCTGAATTTTCTCTTGTGGAACGAGCAAAGAAGGTGAAGCCCACTTGGTTGAGTGGAATGTGAGTGAACGAGCAAGGAATATGCTGTCACATGCATATGTTTGTTACCACATTCAGTATCAAAGTGGAGTCTGCAGTTTGACCCAATGTACAATGGATCACTTACATTTTGAGATTGAGTTCTGACTTTCTTAATTTTATCAGAATGTACTGCCTCCACCAATCCCTGGTTCAGCTCAACCAGAAAGAACTATTTGCTTTCGACCACCACTTCCTAATCAGCAATCAGAATATCCCCATTTATGAGTCCTGGCGGAGCTGCAGTTACAGAAATATGAAAGATTGGTCCCAACCAAATTTGACGCCCTATGCCTAATCGATAAGTTCTTTTGCATGAAACTTGCCAGGTCAACCAGGCAAATCCTCTACCGGTATCTCATTTTTTTGTATATAGTTCCATGATTGTGTTTATATGCACATTTATATATATGGTTTCTACTTTTTGTTTTAACGTGAACTTGCTAGGAGTGAAGTTATTAGTAAAATAATCATGTTAGACACATATATCCTCTTTTCTACCTTTGGTTTAATCATGTTGGATGCATAGTTTATTATGGGATATTTTTATTGTTTGAGATTGCCTTCACTACCAATCTTTTGACCACTTCAGCGATGCACTTGGCTTTGCTGGTCCAACCTTTGGCCCTCCCTCAATCATTTGAGGAGCCCATCCATGTAATACCATCATGTTCTTTCTTTTCTACTAATGTTAAAATTTAAAACTAATTTGTTAAAAATCGAGAAGAATGCCTAAGATACAATTTAGGCTCTTTTAAGTTGTATTAACTGATAACTCATGTTTTTCAAGTCAAATGATGTATGATCACACTACTTCCAACATGCTAATATGATTTTTTTATTCTGTATGTTGATTATTTGATATATTCTAGACAGATAGTTTAAAGTACGTTGAAAGCAACATAGTCATCAGATATATTTGAGAGGTGAACTGAAGATGTACTTTGTTTCTTCGCCTCACATGCGACTAGAATGACGAACTTGTCATGTTTGTGTGTCAAAAAACAATTGCACATATACTTAATTAGATATCTCAATCTGCGAGTTACATTATGTTCATGGTATCAGTCTCTTGGAATGTTTCTGGGATCATATTTGAAATTGTTAAGTGGTTTGACTTTTTGATTCGTATAGCCAAGAGTTATATATGTTCCAACAGGCTGCCCTTGATAGGCGCACTCACAAAACAATCATAGTTATACTAAATAGCTATATAGAAACATGCATCTAATGCATACTCCTGGTGACCCAAAATTGTCGCCATTTCTACTCAAACTATAAGGACTAAGGGGGTGTTTAGCATTGCGCTTTGAAGTTGATTATATGATAGTTTATGTTTTCAAGTAGCATATAATCAGAAGTTTTTGGGTACCTTCTCATTATTTCTTATTGTTTTCTTAGGAAGGTTGATACTATTCCGTATTTCTGTATTTAAATATGCGATTAGTTATCTAACTAAATGCTATTCTTTTGATAGAGATTTTTTATTAATGCTTGTCACATACATGGCTAATTATTTTGATGGTAGTTGTTGCCGCTTTTCTTTCTACACCAACTGATTTGAACAAAAATCAGTTCTTGGACTCTCTTTTTCTCCTTTTAACTTAAATGAAAGTTTTATTTATTTATAAAGTTTTGGTTTATATTTGTGGGTCTTGATTATTAGCTAATGAGTTGTTTTTGTTTGGTTTGTGCAGATTGTTTTATCTGCAACAATCGGAGGCTTTACAAGGTTAGATTAAAAAGATGAAAGAAACAATACTAATATTTCATTTCAATCACAAGCTACTAATAGGATGGTAAGCACTAACCTTTTTTTATCTGGTTCTAACCAATTGTCCAAACTGTAACTTATAATATTTCATTTTGAGCCAATATGAAAAGGGAAACGTCCCATACGTGGTGGGTAATGGTGCAGGTGTGTTCACTAGAAGCCCAAAAGGAGACAACTCAGATTGTGGCTGGATGGTTCAATAAAACAATATTAAGGGGGTGCTTGGTGGGAGGTAAAAGGGGTGTGGGGAATGGGTAAGGAATTGAAAAGGGCCCACATCCTTCAAATAATGGTGCTTGGTAATGGAGGGGTATGGTATTGATTACCCCGTAGTGGGTAATCAACCATTATAGAGTAAATTGGGGGGGGGGGGGGGTAAGGTATTGATTACCTACCTCACTCATTCCTTTGCATTCCTTTCCCTTTCCCTTTCCCCACTTTGAACCAAGCGGACCCTAATACTTTTACAATGTTGTATGACATAGAAGTCTTAGATGTTTTTTATTTGTAGCAACTGTTTCAAGTGTTGGATGATTTTATTACTTTATTTTTCGTTTTAACATTATATTCGTTTAATATTATTGTGTCAAGCATTTTACTATTTTTATCTTTTAAAGAATTTTTGGAGCTAGCCGCCCATCGGGCGGGCCTTTAGGCTAGTTAAATATGAATGAGGAGAGTTATATTAAAGGGAAAATGATATATATATATATATATATATATATATATATATATATATATATATATATATATATATATATATATATATATATATATATATATATATAGTGTAACTTTATTTTCAGAACTCTGTTAAGTGCGAGAACTGCGAGAACTCTCATTGACCAATCACAATATTTAGTGAACTATTTTCTTTAAATTACTTTAATTAATTCGTAGGGGAATTAAGGGTAATTAACAGTCACACACTCTTTAATTGATAATTCAAAATTTTCCTATAATCATGCCAAATATACGGTTTCTTATTTTACAATTTGATTTTCCAGATCTTTTTCTCAAAAATTCACGTATCATACAAACCCTATTCCAGAATTCTTCTTTCATTAAAAAAAATTGGTTGATATTGTTCAGGATTCACATACAGAAGATGACATCGTTGTGCAAGCAAAAATGATCAAACACTTCTGTTATAAGAACAGGATCTGATTATGGAGAATCCGCATCATGATCAAGACAACAAAAAAGGTTTTGTTTTATTTTATTTTATAATTTTTAACTGAATTGCAAAAGTGTTTGTTGAAGTTATGTTATTATAATGTTTTCTTAAGTTTTGTTAATATAATATGTACATATTCACAGAGTCATCAGTCAAACACTTTCATGATCAAGATGAGAATTATATAGTACGATTCACAATGCACACCAGGTAACCATTTGTTACTATGAATATTCCCATGAACATGCATGTTCATAGATTTTACATTGTGCATATTTAATAAATTACAATTTTGTACCTTGATTATTGAATTAATTTTTTTATTCCAACGAAACTGAATTTATATTCTTTAAACAATTATGTTATTCAACTATACTTCTGATAAAAATTACAATTTCGTACCTTGATTAATGAAGTCATTTTGCTAATACATGTGTTTTAATTATTTGTAGAAGCTGATGTTGTTGGTGTCTTTGATATCGATCCTGAGTTCATTCCTACACCAAATGGACACATATATTTGTCCCAGATGTTCATGTTTTTAAAACGTTTGACGAAGCGTTTAACATGTACAATGTTTATGCTGCTAAGGGTAGGTTTGCTGTACGTAAACCATGATCCAAAAAATGGAATGAAGAAGTAACACACAAAGATGAGGAAGACGATGAAGATGATTATTCAGATGACGAGTAAGATGCGGACCAATAATCAAAATAAAACCAACTTTATCTAAGTTATTTAACAATTTTGTTTATGTGGCATCCCTTTTTAATTCTTGGATTATTTGGTTTTATGCAAAATTATGTTTCTGTGTTTACTAATTACATGTTTAAGTTGCTGCTTGATACATTTTCAAATGTGGTTCATGAGATCATGTATACACCATAAATAAATACAATATGTTCATGAGAGCATGTATGTCCCCATAATACAATTGTTCAAATACATATATGTTAATGAGAACATCTATGTTCTCAGACTATGTTCTTATAATAGAATTGTTCAACTTTAAAGAAGGTCTACTACGGTGTTCAACTACTAACAAACTAATAAACAAACATGTCCAGGTTTACATATATGTTTTCCGATTATGACACATTCATCAAAACATAGTTGTTTTAAAAATGCATATTTTAAAACATACATGTTTGAAACATACAAGTTTATAAACACCATGTTATCAAACATATATGGTTTTCATTCGTTACCTATTTTTTTGAATCACTTAGGTGTATGCAAACATACGTGTTTTAAGCATTTAGTTTATAAGCATTCATTTTTTTAAAGCATACATGTTCAAGACATACATGTTCAAAACATGCATGTTTTGAACATACGTGTTTTAAACATTTAGTTTGCAAGCTTTCATTTAAAAAAAAAATACATGTTCAAGACATAAATATTCAAAACATGCATGTTTTGAACATACATCATTGCAAGACTTCAAGTTCTCGTACATATACGGTTTTCATTAGTTGCCTTTATAAGAACCGCCCAAAGTTTCATTTACTAACCGAAACATACATGCAATAAGAGAAATCATTTACAGAACCATGAATAATTATTAACCAAAAACTACATTTCATTAACTGATTTTCTGCATGACCAAATTCAACAAACATAAAAATTGCAGTCCTTAAAAAACTACCAACATTTTCAGATTATTTTCCCTAAAAATAAACCCAAAAGATAACAAAAGACCCTTAAAGCAAACACAAAAGACCATTCCTATTAACATATTGTTCAGCTATGTTTCTAATCAGATAAACCCATAAACAAGTCATAAAAGATTTGAATTAAAATTGTTAAGCATATCTTTCCACGCCCCTAAGCGGGACTTTCCTTGTCTTGACAACAGCGAATATCGAATAGATCTGCCATAATTTTATCCTTATGAATGTTGCACTTTGAAATCAGTAGTCGCGCAACATACTTCTTTCTCAATTTTACCAACTGGTTTGTTTGCTTCCTGATATCATCATCTATTCCGCAATCCCACCTTAATATAGTGTACCCCATGTAATGCTCCATGTAGCGCATAATGAATACACCACAATCATTTGGCCTTCTATCAGTTTGCCAATGAAACTCCCCACGAGTAATAACAGTCTTCGATATTTCATCGGCTTTCTCATGCAGTCTGCTTCTCATGAATTTCCTAAAATTCTGGTAGTGCAATCATTAATGTTTCAATAAGTCGTATTTTATAAACAAAGCAATAACAAGTATGATAACTAGTCAATAAGTAACTACTATGACTCATTAGTTATGACCATAACACAAAATGTTTCAACACAAAACGATAGTCCAGGTTTTGACTTTGTACACGCCCGCAATATACATAGATATGAAATGCCAACAACAGGTAACTAATTTAATTTCTACAAGTTGTTAGCAAGAACCAAACACATTACATACTAGGATTGTGGCTACTCTCATGTCTGTTGTATTAGTAGGATTGATCCTTTTAGCATGATTGTGGCTACATACAGAACCATAAATATATAATCTGTAATAGTATAACATGATGCTTACCGTTGCTAACAGATACGTTAGAATGTTCACCGATTTTTAAAATGCCTCCCGCATTTACTATACTTAGTTTGTTTTCATATAAGGTATCTCGACAGTCGTCTTCACTGTCTTCCGCGCGTCTATGGGGTCTTCAAACATGTTCACTTCTCCTAACTCCGATAACAAATACGCGATCACATGACGCTAAAAAAACACTACTAAATCATAATGAAACATGACAATTACAATTTATCAAAAATCATTGCATAACCAACCTCATGTTGTACAAATACACCCATCTAACAACTATGTTATTGACCCATCTAACATATTGAGCCATCTAACAGCTATGTTATATAGTCAAACATCTATGTTATTGACCCATCTAACATATTATGGCAAACAAACAATGTTACCTCCATGTTTCGAAGTATAACCTTATTCTACGAACAGAGTCAAACAACTATGTTATCGCATGACATTTAAGCAAACACTCTAATGCTATCGTATACCCTGTTTCCAAACACCCTGTAACTAACACATACTATTTTTATTTTTTTTATTATTTTTAAATACCTTATAAATGAAAAACATGTGTACTAGAACACTAACACAAAATTAATCCTTAACCATTCATTAGTACGATTAAAGAAAACAAATACTAACAATAAATATTAAAAAAAAATAAAAATTGAAGGAACAGAATCACCTTCTCCTGCATTAACATTCTTGTTTTTTCGTTTATTTACTTCATTGTATCATCTTCAACATGAACAAAAATACATTAACTTAACAGACATGCATTCACATGCACCATCTCACAATGATACAATTAAAATTACAAAATAACAATGATGATCATACCTTCCATTAATCATTTTTATTATTTGCTGAAAGAAACAACAATGATTTGGTCGATTTTGATGCTCACCGCCGTTTTTAGTATTGGGGGTTAGGGTTTAGGTGTAATCGTGTGTGTTTTTTTTGTATCAAATGAAATCGGTTATGTTTTTTATGTTTAGCAAGTGAATGTGATCATATCAAAGAGAAATTTTAGTTGCAATCCCGTTTTTCTAGCATGTAGTTATTGATATTATGTATAAAGTTAAATACCTTTTGTACCCTTTTCATTCATGTTACCAGGAAATCATCTTTCATTCAATTACAATAATGCCATGGTATCATCTTAACCATTGATCATGTTAATCCAATGGTAAAAAGTGGTTCTCGCAGTTCTCGCACTTAACAGGGTTCTGAAAATAAAGCTCCCCTATATATGTGTGTATATATATATATATATATATATATATATATATACACACACACATTGAACTTGTCACTTTTTACCATTGTATGATGCCAACTAATTTTTTTTCATTGTAACACAAAACTTTTGATTTTTTGTCATTGTATGTTTTTTTTCCACCCTGTCGCTACCAGCGTGTCTATTTGTGACACGTAACATGCCAGCGTGTCGAGATGTAATTTTTTTTTATTTTGATACCAGCCCTTTTATATCCCACATCCCCCAACCACACAATTCCTCACCATAAACCCTAATTCCCTTTTCACCCTATCCACACAAAATCAAATATGAGATCTTCATCATCTTATTCCAGATCATCTTTTTCAAGATCCAATCGTATGACCTTGCAAGATGCTTGGAATGCTACTCATTGTAATTGTAAGCCTCCTTTGCCTGTCGAAGAACAAGTTGCTTGGACACTTGATAACCCGGGAAGAAGATTCAAGGCTTGCCCGATATATGTAAGTATTCTGCTTTTCATATTTTTGTTGTAATAGATTGGTTTTATTTTAGTTTGGTTACATGTTGATTTTTCTTGTGTTTGTGATAGGATGAACATGAAAAGTGTAACTTTTATGGGTTTTTAGATCCTGAGCTACCAAGTGATTACTACAGATATCTCTTTTTCAACATGCATGAAGAAAACAAGAAACTGAAGAACATGCTCATGAAAAGAAACTACAGTGAAGGTCCAAGTTTGGAAATGGGACAGATGAAGAAAGAAATGAATGTGATAAGGTCAAAAGTTGGAGTGTATGACAAAGCCTTGGTTGTCTTAAGTGTCTGTGTTCTTGTGTTGGGTTTTGTTGTTGCAACTAGGATCTAAGATGTGGGTAGGCTGTGTTTTTTTAGTAGGATGTGTTTTGGTAAATCATATGTAACATCCTACAACTATAATAGGTAGCATTGTAGAATTCAATGCAATGGTTTAAGTTTATTTTGTGTTTACAATGTTGAGATCAAATGACATCAAACTCAGATGTATAAGATGCATAAGAAACATGTAAAAGTGACATCAAACTCATACCATCAAACTGCATCAAATTCATTTCCAAAAGGAAGACTGTCAATACATACTAATGCCCATACATGTACAAAACTGGGCATTAAAGTGACATCAAACTGCATCACTTACTAGTTTTTAGTTGCTAATTGGGTATGACAGTCACCCAAATACAAGATTACATCTAAGTGCACAACATATATGATGAGGCGAAAAATGAACCACTTTTAGGGGGTCATTTAAGCCCAGAATTGAATTTATTTGATCAAATATTGCCCTAAATCGTTCCTTTTGTGATTTTAGGTACTTTGGGAGTGAATTCTGGAAAAGGAAGCAATTCAGACGTTTTTGGAGCATAAAAGTGAAGAAAACGGCAAAGACTTAATTTTTCATGCTGAGAACAGTACCTGACGGCGTCAAGAGGAAGATCATGACGGCGTCAAGAGTAAAAATCCATGACGACCCAGTGCAAACCTGAAGGTGTCACCAGAAGGGCATCAAGAGTTAATTTGGTGACGGCCAGCATAAGGAGTATACATAACGGCATCAGACCCAGATCTAGGAAGTCCGAGAAACTATTTGGCGGCGAGATGACGGCGTCAGACATTTGTTCTTGACGCCGTCACCTATTAAAATCTATATATAGTTTTCTATTTTTCATTCATAAGAGAGGAACTTGTGTGGAGAAAACTAGGGCCAAACTTTGTAAACCCTAGGTCATATTTTACAGTGTTTTCAAGGGTTTTCACCCCTTGAATCCTTTCATGTTCAATTGAGATAAGTCTTCTCTTAATTCATTCAATATGTCTATGTGTTGTTTGAATATATCTTATGCTTGTCTTGATTTCAACATGCTAGGCTAGATCTATCTTGTGTTTGCTTAGATGTAATGAAACCTAGATGTTAATTATATGTTGATTACTTGTTTATGGTTGTAATGGATGAATGATTTCAATGTTAGGCTTAAGAAAATTGGCAAATCTCCATTGTGTAACATGGTTGAACGTCTTAGGAAACATGAACCGATGTGTACTAGGTTTTATTGGTTGTATTTAATGCATGAGCAAATTCTAGTGATCCCATGTTAGGAGCTTCTTAGCCGGCTCGACATAGGAGTGAAGTAGGCGCTCATAGGATTGGGGAAGTAAGTACGCCACCCCATGAATGGTATTAAGAAATACAATCCGTCATCCACGCAACTATAACAAGTAATTAACGTGTAAAAGATATCTAGGGAGTAGTGAAATCTAAGTAAACACAATTCTCCCACATATTGCTCACAACTTTAGTATAATTTAGTTTATTTTCATTTTTAGTATTTTATTTTGATTGCATCTTTAGTATTGGGTTAGTTGACTAGAAACTAATTCCTTCAAACTCCTTCAAACCCGAGATTTTTAATTGCTTTTATAAAAATATAAAAAATACAAAAAGAATCATCCCTCATCTCTAGACCTAGTCTTTAGGTTTTCTAATCCTATCGACACTATTCCTAGCTGAACGATCAATCCCCCGGTACTTGTCATTATACTATACTACATCGATCAGGTACACTGCCTGGTGGGGGTTGTAAGCTTCTCGAGATCCCTCGAGAGGTAAAGCCTGGTGCAATCCCTACGCATCAAGTTTTTGTCGCCGCAGCCCGGGGAATAGTTATTGTCTAGGTTAGAATCTCTTTTTATTAGGTCTACTTGCTAGATTCCTTTCTAGTAAGATTTTATTTTTATTTTTATTTTTAGGTTCTCTTTAGTCTATCTTATTTCTTCGTGTTTTTGTTCGTAACTCTTCACCATCCGACATCATGGACGATGGTAACATCTTTGAACCCATCATCATACCACAACAAAACCCACCACTAGATAACTAACCTCTTAGGCCCCGAACCCTAGGAGAGTATTCCCGACCTAGCCACCAAGGCTACCGAAACACCATTGAGCTCACCCAAGGAGCCAATGTGACCCCCTTGCGATCCGACACCATCCGGTTGGTGCAAAGCGGATGTGCATTCCATGGACTTCGTTCCGAAGATCCAAACCAACATCTCAAGGACTTCCTTAAAATCGTAGATTCTATAGACCTTGATGTTACAACTAGAGAGTCAACCCGATTACGCCTATTCCAATTCTCTCTACGTGATCAAGCTAGCCAATGGCTTGAACGTTTACCCGCGGGATCCATCACCTCATGGGATAATCTCACCAATCGCTTCCTTGCCCAATTCTTCCCACCAGGGAAGACTGCGATGCTTAGAAATGACATTTCGATGTTTGAACAACATCAGGGTGAAACTTTCTACGAAGCATGGGCTCGTTTTAAGGATCTCCTCCATAAAGTCCCTCTTCATGGTATAAACCTTTGGTTATTAGTTCAAATTTTCTATGATTATGTCGACTATCACACTAAACGCACAATCGATAGGGCCGCGGGAGGTAGATTGCGCGATAAGGACGCTGAGGATTCTTGGGCAATTATTGAAGAGCTTGCCGCCGATAATCAAGAGATATGGGAATTTAATCATACTATAAAAGCGGCCATCAACGGAATCTCGACACCTGGAGGGACTAACCAAATCCCCGATGAACTCCCGTGCAAACTTGAGGCAAAAGTTGACTATTTTGAGGAAAGGCAAAAGAGACCCTTAAGTCCTAAACGGGCTACTGTCAATTCTGTCTCGAAAAAGACTTCAACGCCGCTATCTGAGTCACCCTCTAGAGGGAATGTTGAGACTTTTCAAAACAATGCCCTACCTTATTCCCCTCCCCAGAAACTTAGCCCGGAATTTGAAGCCAGAATGAGAGAATACATGGCAACTCATTCAGATCGGCTTGCTAGATTCGAGGAAGCAATTTATAAACAAAAAGATGAGCCTGATGGAAGAGTATGCCAACCAGAGAACCCCCGAAAGGATGTTACTAAGGAAATAAAGCATCGTCCCCACCACCCGATTTGTTAATTCCATCACAATTGTCCACACGGATGAAGAGAAGGTAGGAACCCCTACTGAACAAACCGTAGAAGAGCCACCAAAATCCCAATCCTTAAGTTACCTAAAACATGATATAAACGAAAACACTATTACAAATTGGATAATGGGTGACGGGCGTAACCAATCTTCCAAACAGGGTTCTGAGAAGAAGGAAGAGGGAAAAGATGAGTATGACACATTACCTGGAGGATCGATATTCGAGAAACTGTTGGTACAAAAAGTGGCTACTAAATAGATGGCGTGTGGGAACTTTGAGATACCGACCAACATCGGGAACTTGAAATATCTAAGTGCTTTCGCCGACCAAGGATCGGAAGTAAATCTTATACCCTTAGCTATCTACACCCAATTAACATCAAAAATGCCAGCCCCCACTCGTGTTAGGCTGTCCTTCGCTGGACACTCTTACGTATACCCCCTAGGAATCACAGAAGATGTGTTGGTCAACATCGCAGGATTCATGTACCCCGTTGATTTTATGATCATTGATGATAAGGGAGATGGATGCATGCCAATAATCCTTGGGGCACCATTCCTTACCACCGCTAGAGCTGTCATCAAGTATGAAAGTAGGAAGATTGATCTTAAATCAGGAAAAAGAAAGATCAGCTTCCCCATGACACCACAATATGGGCAAGAGAGTTTGAGGGGGAGAAAGCTCAAAAACAACATCGACTCGTCACCTATTCATGTTCAGGAGAAAATACTTGCATGGGAGGCAAGAATCAAAAGCTACAAAGAGGCTAAACATGAAAGAAGCGAAAACAATGAAGTTCATGTCGAGTTCAAACACAGTCAACCAACAAGGAGCCATGTACCATTCGAGGAAGGGAACTCAGTACTCTTAAGACACTTGGAGATGACGATACCTCCCGATAAACCAAGTCCCTGGTGGTATGGGCCTTTCACAATTGAAAGCATAAGCCAAGATGGGATGGCTAACTTGAGAAGTAAGGTAGGAGGAAAGGTGATTGCAAGTATCGACAGGTTGAGACACCACCACCACGATAATAATGACCGCAACTACATGGGGTACATCATTTCAAGGGATGAGGTCACGTAGTAACCCATGACCTTGAGTCTAGCTACAAGACTCGTAAATAAAGAAAAACGCTTCTTGGGAGGCAACCCATGTTTTGTGTGATTTTTATTTTGTTTGTTTGTTATTTGCTTCCGTATGCATGCTTTATTTTTATTGTTGGTAGATCATGTTTCAAAACTAAAATAGTGAAAATACTTTATTTTGTTGTTTGGCCTAGTCTTAACTTCACCCAAAGGTATTTTTGCAAAACATAAATGTAAGGGGAAACCCCAAATATGTTTTTAAGAAACAAAACTGATCATGATTTTTCACAATATTAAGTGAACATGTATATTTGTATTTGTTAGAGTCAAATGCTTGTATCGAGTCATAATGAAGTTTTGTAGGATTTTTCAGTAAGTATGACGAAGTTTTTCCAGAAATTTTCCGGAAACTTAACATAAGAATTTTTGCAGGTCACTTCTGACGGCGTCACGAGTTTACTCTTGATGGCGTCATGTGTAAAATTCTAGAAATTTTACCAGTTTAGTTTTTCTAACGGAGTCTTAAAGTTTTTGTTGAATTATCAGTTTTATAATTTCCAGGAAATCTGCAAACATCATTCCACAAGCATTATATCTTATTTTGTTTTCTAGGATTTATTAGCATATGTAGATTGCAGCCGATTTTATGCGAGGTTGCCTTGTCTGTTTTCTCAGGTTTTACAGGTTATGTATGACAATGTTGATATAAATAATTGACTAAAAACATTATTCATATCTTTCGATATCTCTAAGTTTTGATAATCACAAAACGAAAACTCATCAAACCAAAGGATATGACGTAAACAAGTATTTAGTAGTAAATACTCATTTTCACCATCTAATCACTTAAGGTATGAATAAACAAAGTGATTAATGCAATATAAGATCAAAGGAAATTTTGTATTAATACATAACATTTTATAAAATGTTTTTAACATTTTATAAATATTTGTAAATCATTTTTGGTATAGCTTTATTAAACCACAAAGAGATGATTTCAAATTTCCAACCAAAAAGGGCAAATTTTATCCAGAAAAACTTTTCAAACGTTCAGGAGGGCGGCCCCCTTAATCATTAAGGGGACCGGCACGCTCCCGAACAGTAAAATCTGGCCCTTTAAATACTGGATCATTTTACACATTTTCCTCACCTTTTTGCACTAGAAACTTTCTGATCTAAACATCCATTTCCTTTCTCTAAAAATCCTTTGATCTTATATACTTTGATCTTTGTTTCAAAGTGATTCAAGCCTCAACATTCAAAGTGCAAAGAGAAGAATACTTCTATTAGAAGTATTACAACTTAGTATCATCTTGCTATCTAAGTTGCTTGTTTATATTTTCTTGTAAATCTTTCATTCTTTGGTGAATAAGGTGTATGTATTAGTTAGCTAGATTTAGTTGAAGAATCTAGAATTGTTGTAAGTGTAAAGTGGAACTTGAAGTGAAGAAGAAGGGTTAGATAGTATTGGTGATAGGAGATTGTAGCAATAGAGACTTGTTGTGAAGATATTGAAGGATCCAAGTGAAGAAGACTAGAAGACATTAGTAGATTGAAGTTGTGAAGACTTTAGTGGCTTGAAGGTGTGAAGACATTAGTGGCTTGAAGGTGTCAAGACATTAGTGGCTTAAAGGTGTGAAGACATTAGTGACTTGAAGGTGTCAAGACATTAGTGGCTTAAAGGTGTGAAGACATTAGTGACTTGAAGGTGTCAAGACATTAGTGCCTTAAAGGTGTGAAGACATTAGTGGCTTGAAGGTGTCAAGACATTAGTGCCTTGAAGGTGTGAAGATACTTGTGGTGTGAAGAAGTATTGAAGTAGTGCAAAGGTGTGAAGAACAAGTGGTGTGATATTTGGTGTGAGATTGGTTCTAGCTACGATTAGAACTCGACATCTTGCTTTGTGTCGTTAATTGGTGTAAGCTTTTGGTGTGTACAGTTTTCTCCGCCATAAGGGAGGTTATTGACTTAGTGAAGAAAACTCTCGAGTTCGGTGCTCGGGGAGTGGAGTAGGGCAAGGAAGGTGTCCTTGTAGCTGAACCACTATAAATCCTTTGTCTCTCGGTTTGATCTTTCCATCTCTCACTCTTTGCTTGCTTACTTACTAGCTTTTCATATATTGTTAATATTGTGTGTTGTGCATATATTGATTTCACATAAAGATCAAACTAGGTTCCATTTAAAACATTAATTATACTTTAGTAAAATACAAGTATAAACAATTACTAAGACACATATATCTATATTAGTACAAACTTGTAATTAAGTGAGATATATGAAATTATAATTTCTATTCAACACTTTAAATAAGTAGTGTATATATGATATATGTGAATTAGTTTGTATCTATACTTTAGCTTCAAAAGTTTTTACAATTACCATCAATTATTTGAAAAGTAAATTCTTATTAAACGAAAAAGACGCAAAACTATTCAACCCCCCCTTCTAGTTTTCCATAGACAAGAAGATGATTTATATTCTGGAAGGGAAGCTTTGATTGTTCATTTTCTTGGAGGAAGATCTAGCCTTGCCACCTTATTATCCATACCGAGCGAATCATGGGAGTATTTGATTTCATTTGTTTTACTTATTTCACTTTTACGTTCTTTACTTGAACATTGGGGACAATGTTCATCCTAAGTGTAAGGGGAGGGTAAAATGATGATACCTTACAGATACACTTTCGCTTGAGTTTGTTTGTTTTATGGTAGATGTGTAATAAAACTATGAGAAATACTTGTTAGTGCAATTTTAGCGCCAAATTTAAAATTTTTTACAACATCTAGGAGTGAAACTTTAGCCATAGCAAGCGTCTTATGGATAGGAGATTGTATGACTAGCACAAAACCGTACTATTCAGAAGAATTTTCCACCCAAATATGTGAGGTTCGCCTTTAGATTTGATAGGAAAAGCATTTACTATTAGTGCTTATGAGTGTACCGGTAGCATTTAGATTCTAGAACTTGCGTTAGTGATGCATTCCGAGACCGCTAGTGAGACTACATTCGTGTAGTAGGATTTACTACATGATAAGAGGCATTAGGATCACCCTTGTGTTAAACCTGTATCATAATTACTTGACCATTTAAGTCATATTACTTGGCTAGTTAAGTCAACTAATTTTTCCCACACCTTAGCGTTGTACTCATTTTTAGTACACGAAACCCGTAGTACACCCCTCCGAGCCTATCCATTCGTTTCTAACTTTAAGCATTTTACTTAAAGGAAAAATTGTTACACCCCACTTAAATGTACACCCAAATCGCCTTAGCCTTCCGTGTATGCACTCATCTTTAGTGCATTATTGTTATATGTTAAACCCTAAGTTAATTATCTAATTGATTACATGGTTGCTAAGTCGAGTCATATCCTTGTACATATTGTTTTGGGACGATTGGGACTCATGGGTAAAGTACTTATATTATGGAGTAATGGGGATGAACATCATTTATTACCCCCGTATGTGCGTTAATCTTAAAAGTACTCCAAATGTTTTGATTATCTTAATTCAAGTCATTAGATTAGTTTATTGTAAAGTATGTAAAAATTCAAGTGTAAGGGGAATATTCATTCCCTATGATATATTATTTTGGATGGTAGGGTAAGAGTGTATGCAAAAAAAAATTAATAAAAAAATAAAAAAAAGAGAAAAAAACATACGGACTACCATCCCTTTTCATTCTATGTTCATTTTATGTTTTTGTTATTTTTGATTTATTAGCTTAAGTCGAGTCTAGTCTTGGCTTAGCAACGCTATATTGTACATGTAATTAACCAAGATTGTTAACTCGCCACCAGTAAAGACTGCCTATATCCAACAAAATCGTGTATTCCATATCCCCACACCTAACGTTACAACCCTTTAAAAGACCTCTTTGATAGTTTATCCTAGGTGCTTACGCCATGTGGTGGAGGTTTGATCCTTTCCCAAGCCTATGGTAATCTATTTTGCTATGACAGGTAGTGAGAGATGTTTTCCATTTCCATATTGTGATATATACTTTATTACACCCGAGAGATGTGAGTATCTAAACACTATTTGTGAGGTGCTAGTATATGACCGCCGTGCTTGTCTTTGGTCTTTAGTGGAACGATTTTTTGTTGTAATTACTTTTATATTAGTGTTAAATGACCCCTAACTTGTATTGTGATTAGAATAAAAGCGTATTTGCTTGAGGACAAGCAAATCTCAAGTGTAAGGGTATATGATGAGACGAAAATGAACCACTTTTAGGGGGTCATTTAAGCCCGGAATTGAATTTACTTGATCAAATATTGCCCTAAATCGTTCCTTTTGTGATTTTAGGTACTTTGGGAGTGAATTCTGGAAAAGGAAGCAATTCGGACGTTTTTGGAGCATAAAAGTGAAGAAAACGGCAAAGACTTAATTTTCCATGCTGAGAACAGTACCTGACGGCGTCAAGAGGAAGATCATGACGACGTCAAGAGTAAAAATCCATGACGACCCAGTGCAAACCTGAAGGCGTCACAAGAAGGGCGTCAAGAGTTAATTTGGTGACGGCCTGCATAAGGAGTATACATGACGGCGTCAGACCCAGATCTAGGCAGTCCGAGAAACTATTTGGCGGCGAGATGACGGCGTCAGACATTTGTTCTTGACGCCGTCACTCATTAAAATCTATATATAGTTTTCTATTTTTCATTCATAAGAGAGGAACTTGTGTGGAGAAAACTAGGGCCGAACTTTGTAAACCCTAGGTCATATTTTACAGTGTTTTCAAGGGTTTTCACCCCTTGAATCCTTTCATGTTCAATTGAGATAAGTCTTCTCTTAATTCATTCAATATGTCTATGTGTTGTTTGAATATATCTTATGCTTGTCTTGATTTCAACATGCTAGGCTAGATCTATCTTGTGTTTGCTTAGATGTAATGAAACCTAGATGTTAATTATATGTTGATTACTTGTTTATGGTTGTAATGGATGAATGATTTCAATGTTAGGCTTAAGAAAACTGGCAGATCTCCATTGTGTAACATGGTTGAACGTCTTAGGAAACATGAACCGATGTGTACTAGGTTTTATTGGTTGTATTTAATGCATGAGCAAATTCTAATGATACCATGTTAGGAGCTTCTTAGCCGGCTCGACATAGGAGTGAAGTAGGCGCTCATAGGATTGGGGAAGTAAGTGCGCAACCCCATGAATGGTATTAAAGAATACAATCCGTCATCTACGCAACTATAACAAGTAATTAACGTGTAAAAGATATCTAGGGAGTAGTGAAATCTAAGTAAACACAATTCTCCCACATATTGCTCACAACTTTAGTATAATTTAGTTTATTTTCATTTTTAGTATTTTATTTTGATTGCATCTTTAGTATTGGGTTAGTTGACTAGCAACTATATCCGCCAAACTCCTTCAAACCCGAGATTTTATTTGCTTTCATAAAAATATAAAAATACAAAAATAATCATCCCTCACCTCTAGACCTAGTTTATTAGGCTTTCTAATCCTAGCGACACTATTCCTGAGTTGAACGATCAATCCCCCGGTACTTGTCACTATACTATACTACAACGATCAGGTACACTGCCTGGTGGGGGTTGTAAGCTTCTCGAGATCCCTCGAGAGATAAAGCCTGGTGCAATCCCTACGCATCAATATAAGTACAAAAGAAGTGCAAATAGTTCCAACATTAATTACATACACAAGTACTAATTGTTTAAGTCCACAACATACATATACAAAAGAAGTGGATAGATTGATAATTCATTTCAACTTAAATTGTGAGGACTGGAACTTGAGCTACCAATTCCTGGTTGATTCTTTGCAAGTTTCTTCTTGAGGATTCTTTCACTTCTTTGTCTTGGTCTCACAAAGATTCCCCTTCCTCTTGGAACCGGTGCTTGTGGCATGGGAGGTGGTTCTTGTGGCATAGGAGCTGATTGTTGTGCCATTGTAGCTGCTGGTGTCTGTGATGACTGAGTAGGTGCTTCATGATTCACATAAGTAGAAGTCTGAGAAGGTCCAACTTCATTTTGAGTCTGAGTAGGTTCAACAATTGGATCTCACATGTTATCTGTTTCACCAATACCAAACCATCTTCCCAACCTTGAACCAGAAAAAAACCTACCCCTTCCCCTATTACTTGATCCCTTTTGCACTATACCTCTTTGCCTTAGACTGTTAACAACATTTACCTTTTTTTTAGGTCTACCTTTCTTACTTGGTAACACATAAGTAGAAGTCTGAGAAGGTCCAGCTTCATTTTGCACTGTCCCTTTTGCAATTGGTGGTACTACTATTGGAATTGGTTCATAACCTGGAACAGGAATGGATTGTGGTACCATAGGATCCTTATCACCTATTGAATTATCTTTCTTAGGTCTACCTTTCTTAGCTGGGGGTTTCGGTGGTTTCACAACAGTTGGATTCTTATAACCTTTTTTATTATGTCCTTGTTGCAAACAATTTTGACAAGTCATTTTCACACCAGTCTTAGGCACTCTGTTTGGGTTATAGTTATTTTCATGAGGGGCCCTAATTCTTTTCTTACGCGGCCTGCCAGGCATCTTCTTAACTTTAGGAGGCAATACCCTAGACATCTCACTACAATCAGTCCAAAATGTCATTCCATCTACAGGTTGTAAGTATGAATGATAGGTAGCATGAAACTGATCTTTTCTAAAACAGTTTGGGACATAATCTTCTGGCCTCCTATTCAATTTAAAGATAACTGCAATGGCATGACCGCATGGCAAACCTGATAGTTGCCATATCCTGCAGCTACATGTTCTGTGTTCTTCATCCACTCCAAAGGATCTTGATCCATTTCTCACTTCAAAAATCGCTCCACCAGCCGGGATAACATGCCAAAAACTAAACAATATAAAAATGTCAATGAAAGTAGTATTCGGTAATCATTAATGTTGTAAATTTATAAGTATATGTAAATTACATGTGTTGATCTTTAAGGATTTCCAACCTTTTCTGAATGTTCGGACAAATGTCTGTATCATTATCCCATTTTGCCATCATATTCCTCATTGTATTCATTCTCTCCGTAACTAAAACCCTAATCCCTTCCAACATAGTAATCAATGGTTTGTTTCTTACTTGTAAAAGCACAGAGTTAAAACACTCACTAAAACCATTCTCTATAGCCTCACAGTTAGATCCTATCTGAAAATATGCTCTTGACCATGTTTTTGGATCCTTATCTAAAAGATACTGATATGCATTTGGATTTGCTGTTTTCATCTTACCCATTATATAGTTGAAGAGTCCAGGATAACTAGCTTTAGAAGAACCCCAAAATAAGCCTCTAAACTCAACACCATTATATTGTTTCCTAAACCCTTCATAAATGTGTCTAGCACATTGTCTGTGTTCCGCATGTGGCATCACATCTTTTACAGCTTCAATCAATCCCTGCAATAACATATTAGACAGTTTAAAAATAATTCATAATTTCATTTGGTTATGGAAATTAAACAATCACAACATAGTTACCTTGTGTTGGTCTGACATCAATGTTAACCCATTTCCAGTTGGGTAACCAATATCTCCTCCAAGTAACTCCAAATACCATGACCAATTATCCTTGTTCTCTACATTAACAATAGCCCAAGCAACTGGAAAAATCTGATTGTTTCCATCTCTGCCAATTGCCGTAAGGATTTCCCCAACATTTGGTTTCTTAAGGAAGCATCCATCTAAAGTAATTACAGGTCTACATCCCTTCTTCCACCCCTCTTTGAGTCCATATAAGCAAACATAAAATCTATCAAAAAAGGTTTTCTCATCTGGATTCTTTGTTACCCCAACCCTAACTGTTGAACCCTTATTAGAATCTAATAAAGCCTTAGCATATGACCATATATGAGCATAATGGTCCTCAATAGTTGCTTGCCCTTCATTCAACGCCAATTTTTTTGCAAACCTACATTGATTTGGACTTACAATGCACTTATATTTTTTTCATTCTTAATTCTGCCATTTCATGTAACTTAATTTCTGGATTCATCCTAATCTTACTGCCAAATTGTTTTGCAATCCACTTGTAACTCACTAAAGTTCCAAACTTAAAATCTCTAGTGCAAGTATGGTCATCTTCAAGAGAAATTACCTGAAATGATTTCTCATCTATCATTTGTTTTCCATAACACCTCCATGGACATTTATTACCTTCACCTTTCTTCTGACTAGGGTACCTTTTCCACTTACTTGTCTTCCCCTTTTCTGGATCCTTGAGTCTCTCTGGCCTTAACCCACACCTAGCTATTATCTGCATTTTAGAACTTCTGGTAAACCACAGAGAATCCATTTGCCAAGGCATAAAAGGTTAGGCATTTCTTCAATTGGTCGGCATTAACATACTTTTCACCAACCTGAAATCAAATAAATTTGTTACTTAGAATGAATGATAGAGTGCATAATCATTAAGGTTTCAAACATTAAGTACTAAAACACATTACCTTTGGTTTCCTCAATCTCCAGTGCGTATCCACGTCATGAATAGGATACTTGTCCAGCTTTGCTTCCACCATTTTAAATGGATCTGTAAGATGAGCATCATCTTGCCTCAAGTTCCTCATCAAATCTTCCATGAATTCCTCATGTTCCATGATTGTTGCACTATCAGCATCATCATAACTTCTGTTTGGTCTAGAACTGCTCTCACACCCATCTTTATCAGCGAATGAGGGTGACTAGGGTTACTGGTGGCTTGGTGCTGGTATGGTTACTGATCGTACAAGACAAAGTTACCACTGCTCGCTCTACGTTTCCACTGCAGCTTCGACCATTACCACTGCAAGTTGTTCGTTTCCACTGCACGCTTATCAGTTACCACTGCAACTTGATATTACCACTGCTGCGCTTAAGTCGTTTCCACTGATCTTTATATGTTTCCACTACTAGACTTACTCGTTTCCACGGCTGTGAAATTTTATGTAGACTCATACAGTAGGGTGGTTATGAGTGAGACAGGCATGCGACTGGGTTAAGTGTTGTTAGCTCGTGCTTATTGGATGATGTTCATGAATTGAATTGCATGGAAGAGTTGTTGTGCTTTGAAAGATATATTTGGTTTTTATCATGGGACGGTGGAATATTAGTTGGTCAGTATCTTTTGCAACTTGTCGATTTGTGGTAATTTGAATCATTAAAAGTTGGTTTGATAATTAAGTAGTCGGTTGTGGGGTACAAGGTAAATCTTGGATGCATTAATGAGGTTGGTCTTGATTACAATCATGGGTCTGATAGATGAATAATACCTCGTACTATGATCATGATTGGGTGCTGCTACATTTTAGTTTCTGCTGCCACTTCGAGTTACTACTTGTTAGATTTTGTTTTTGTGAAGTAAGGTTATTGAAAGCAACGGGCGAATATATTACTGAGGTTACTTGTTCAATTGGAGTGCTGCTCTATGATATCTAGTTAATGCGTTCAGATCCCAACTATTGAAAGCTGGATTTTATGAGCCTAAGTTAAAGAGCAGTAAGGGGAAGACATGGTACTTGTTTACACACACAGAAGGATATTGGTTCACACACACAAGAAGTTTTTGGGTTTGGTTTATTGGTGCTTAAACAGTTTCAAAGGCTCATTTTTATTTGTTCTAATTGGTTACGAAGAAAGGTTTTTATCATCTATTTGACGATGAAGTGGAGTTTCTTGGATGCGTGTTCTTATCATATCTCAAAGTGAGTCTGACACTTTGAAGATAACTTGTTCGTTCGTTCAGGTGACTACGAATTGGCAAAACACTTGAAGGAGTTACGTTATTGTGCTCAGTGATTTTTTGTCAAGAGGTTGCGATCTCCCTATACGTTAAGTATACGTTCGAAGTCAATTTTAGTACAAGATATAAGGCACAAGTTTGGGTGGTTCTACTTCAACA
Organism: Artemisia argyi; assembly: GCA_030686995.1. Lineage (NCBI taxonomy): Eukaryota > Viridiplantae > Streptophyta > Magnoliopsida > Asterales > Asteraceae > Artemisia > Artemisia argyi. Next base: position 91,494,874 of record CM060690.1, read on the forward strand.
TCAAGTTGGTTATAGTTAGTTTTCTTCATCAGTGATCATTACATGGAGCTTACATTCGAGAGATGGTTAACATATGGGTTTTAGGGGAAGCTTATTGACTAAATGTTTAACCATCTACATGCATCAATCGAGGTGAAGGTTTTTGCTACTGCTAGTTGTTATTACTACTACTAGTTTTGATTTCTATTGTTTCAAGTACATTTATAGATGCGGAAAACTTAATGGTGGGCGACTTTGAAACATTGGAAAGATGAATTGGATGTGTAATATTGATTCGTGGTTGTGAAGATCAAGGTTGCTTACATTTGTCCCCTATTTGATGATGACAAAAAGGGGAAGAAGAATAGTTTGAAGATTGCAACTTGAAGATCTTTGATGATATGCATGGTTTAAGGGGAAGTCACATGTTTCATGACATGCTAACTTCAGGGGAAGTTCATGCTTATTGGTTTTGTCATTATCAACTAGGGGAAGATTGTTGGGAATTACAATTAAGTTGATAAGACAAAACATGTGAAACATGAGGGACTTATGGAGACAAAGAGGAAAACTACAAAATATGGAGAAGGACTTGCTTGCAAAAGAAGATTTATATTTTAGTCCTTCGTAGTATTATTGTAACCCTAATTCTGTATTATATAAACAGAATACAGGGAATAGGTTTATGTGCGTCTTCCACAATGTAATATACAGAAAATGTGTGTGTGTGTGTCTAGGGCTGGAAACGCCTAGACTTGTGTATACAGGTGTTTTATGGGAAACACCTAGGGTAGATTGATGTTAAGCCTCAACTATCTTTGATAGCTGTTAGGATGTAACCGTGCTACACTTGATCACGTAGCATTGGGGCTTTGATGTATGTTAGAGTAGAGATGACGACGAGAAACCTTGTTAGCAATAATAATGATATGTTTGTTTATTCCGCTGCGTATCGTGTTCATTCATTATTATTGTGCAATCCCTAGATGAGGTCTAAACAACCTCGAGCTATAAACGATCTCAACAAGTGGTATCAGAGCAAGGCTTTGATATTTTGATTTAGAAGACCCCATGGCAGACTCAAAAGAAACAATGGAGACAGAAACAAGCCAATCAAACATTGCTGCAAAGCTTCCTAAGCTTAAGATAAATGACTTTGAGATGTGGAGGCTTATGATAGAACAATTCTTTATGGTGCAAGACTACACATTATGGGAGATTATAATGTGTGGAAATTCATTCAAACCTGGTACAACTGTAGAGCAGGTTGGTGACAAGACAGTAACAAAAGTTAACACTGGTCCTGTCACTAATGAAGAAAGAAGTCAACTAAAGAATGATTTGAAGGCTAGAGGTTTATTATTGATGGCTCTACCCAGAGAACAAGTTCTGGCTTTTAGCAAATACAAGTCTGCAAAGACTCTTTTTGATGAGATCTGTGAAGTGTTTGGTGGTAATGATTCTACCAAGAAGACTCAAAAGACTTTACTGAAGCAGACTTATGAAAACTTTGGTTCAACAAGTAATGAATCTCTTGATAGCATATTCACAAGGCTACAAAAGATTGTTACTCAACTCACCGCTTTTGGAATTGAGGTGGAAAAGGAAGATCTCAATCTTAAATTCCTAAGAAGCCTACCTTCTGAGTTTGATACCAATGTTGCTATTTGGGAAGATAAGTCAGATCTAGAGACCATGAAGCTTAATGATGTGTACAATAACTTCAAAGTTATTGAACAAAGATTAAAGAAAGCTGGCAAATTAAGAACAAGTTCTGCAAGTGTAGCACTCATATCATCATCAAGTAATGATAGTTCAGATGAAGAAAGTGATAGTGATGATGACAGTGGTAACATGATTGTTTCCACTGGTAATGGAAGTGTTTCCACCAGGAGCTCAAAGAAACAGGTTGCAGGACTAAGTGATGCTACTTTCTATGCCTTTATATCAAGCCATGTGGGTGGTTTAATTCTCAATCATGAGGATTTGGATCAAATTGATGAAGATGATATGGAGGAGATGGACATTAAATGGCAGGTGGCATTACTAAGCTTAAGATCAAAGAAGTTCTGGAATAAAACAGGAATGAATGCTTATAGGGATCTGATGAGGGTTGCACGAAAACCCTAGCTGGTACAATGATAGAACATAACAACTAGGGTTGTTGGTCAAGAAGAGTGTGGCTACGCTCTGATAAGTAAAGGGTTTGATCTATTTGTTCTTACTAGTCTTGGTGAGTCAATTCTAGGATTGACGATGAACCCTAGTAGGAATACGTGGTGATAGCTGCTTGGTGGTTTTTGTGATTTATTGGAGCAGCGAATGAGGGTGACTAGGGTTACTGGTGGCTTGGTGCTGGTATGGTTACTGATCGTACAAGACAAAGTTACCACTGCTCACTCTACGTTTCCACTGCAGCTTCGACCATTACCACTGCAAGTTGTTCGTTTCCACTGCACGCTTATCAGTTACCACTGCAACTTGATATTACCACTGATGCGCTTAAGTCGTTTACACTGATCTTTATATGTTTCCACTACTAGACTTACTCGTTTCCACGGCTGTGAAATTTTATGTAGACTCATACAGTAGGGTGGTTATGAGTGAGACAGGCATGCGACTGGGTTAAGTGTTGTTAGCTCGTGCTTATTGGATGATGTTCATGAATTGAATTGCATGGAAGAGTTGTTGTGCTTTGAAAGATATATTTGGTTTTTATCATGGGACGGTGGAATATTAGTTGGTCAGTATCTTTTGCAACTTGTCGATTTGTGGTAATTTGAATCATTAAAAGTTGGTTTGATAATTAAGTAGTCGGTTGTGGGGTACAAGGTAAATCTTGGATGCATTAATGAGGTTGGTCTTGATTACAATCATGGGTCTGATAGATGAATAATACCTCGTACTATGATCATGATTGGGTGCTGCTACATTTTAGTTTCTGCTGCCACTTCGAGTTACTACTTGTTAGATTTTGTTTTTGTGAAGTAAGGTTATTGAAAGCAACGGGCGAATATATTATTGAGGTTACTTGTTCAATTGGAGTGCTGCTCTATGATATCTAGTTAATGCGTTCAGATCCCAACTATTGAAAGCTGGATTTTATGAGCCTAAGTTAAAGAGCAGTAAGGGGAAGACATGGTACTTGTTTACACACACAGAAGGATATTGGTTCACACACACAAGAAGTTTTTGGGTTTGGTTTATTGGTGCTTAAACAGTTTCAAAGGCTCGTTTTTATTTGTTCTAATTGGTTACGAAGAAAGGTTTTTATCATCTATTTGACGATGAAGTGGAGTTTCTTGGATGCGTGTTCTTATCATATCTCAAAGTGAGTCTGACACTTTGAAGATAACTTGTTCGTTCGTTCAGGTGACTACGAATTGGCAAAACACTTGAAGGAGTTACGTTATTGTGCTCAGTGATTTTTTGTCAAGAGGTTGCGATCTCCCTATACGTTAAGTATACGTTTGAAGTCAATTTTAGTACAAGATATAAGGCACAAGTTTGGGTGGTTCTACTTCAACATCAAGTTGGTTATAGTTAGTTTTCTTCATCAGTGATCATTACATGGAGCTTACATTCGAGAGATGGTTAACATATGGGTTTCAGGGGAAGCTTATTGACTAAATGTTTAACCATCTACATGCATCAATCGAGGTGAAGGTTTTTGCTACTGCTAGTTGTTATTACTACTACTAGTTTTGATTTCTATTGTTTCAAGTACATTTATAGATGCGGAAAACTTAATGGTGGGCGACTTTGAAACATTGGAAAGATGAATTGGATGTGTAATATTGATTCGTGGTTGTGAAGATCAAGGTTGCTTACATTTGTCCCCTATTTGATGATGACAAAAAGGGGAAGAAGAATAGTTTGAAGATTGCAACTTGAAGATCCTTGATGATATGCATGGTTTAAGGGGAAGTCACATGTTTCATGACATACTAACTTCAGGGGAAGTTCATGCTTATTGGTTTTGTCATTATCAACTAGGGGAAGATTGTTGGGAATTACAATTAAGTTGATAAGACAAAACATGTGAAACATGAGGGACTTATGGAGACAAAGAGGAAAACTACAAAATATGGAGAAGGACTTGCTTGCAAAAGAAGATTTATATTTTAGTCCTTCGTAGTATTATTGTAACCCTAATTCTGTATTATATAAACAGAATACAGGGAATAGGTTTATGTGCGTCTTCCACAATGTAATATATAGAAAACGTGTGTGTGTGTGTCTAGGGCTGGAAACGCCTATACTTGTGTATACAGGTGTTTTATGGGAAACACCTAGGGTAGATTGATGTTAAGCCTCAACTATCTTTGATAGCTGTTAGGATGTAACCGTGCTACACTTGATCACATAGCATTGGGGCTTTGATGTATGTTAGAGTAGAGATGACGACGAGAAACCTTGTTAGCAATAATAATGATATGTTTGTTTATTCCGCTGCGTATCGTGTTCATTCATTATTATTGTGCAATCCCTAGATGAGGTCTAAACAACCTCGAGCTATAAACGATCTTATCACATACCATCTGCTTAGAAGTCTTGGGGGGCCTTTTTGCAATAGATTTTCTCTTCCTAAGTTCAATTAACTCAACTTCACCTTCTGACAAGTAATCTACAGACTTATCTGAGTATTCACTGTCATTATCACTAGAATCATTATCCATTGAGTATTGCCTTGTTTCTTCTACTTCACTTTCACTAGACACATGATCCATAACACTTAGGTTGACTTTTTCTTGAATCACAATACCCTTAACCTTTCTAACCACCAACTTTCTTTTCGGTACTTTACCTTCATCAATCATTATACCCTTACCCTTAGCTACTACCTTATTAACTTGTGCATCAGAATGCGCAGCAACCACTTCATCAACATTAACTTCTGGTGCATCATTAACTTGTGTTTCATCATTAACTTGTGGTGCATCATTAACTTGTGTTTCATCGTTAAATTGTGGTGCATCAGAATGATCAATGAGCATTTCATCAGTTACTTGTGTTTTAGTGACATGTTCTCTCCTAGCTGTTCTAGGCTTAAGTGGTGAATCATTAAGGTGTTGTGCTTCTTCCTCAGCCCATCCTATTAGTTCTTCCCATGACATATTCCCAGCATCCTTTTTCCTAATCCCATTAATCATAAGTTTAGATGTGGCATCATCACAAGATTCATCAAAACACAAGTTGGGAATGTAATAATCCTCCAACTTTTGAGGAATGTGTGCCAAATACATGTTAACTTTCCCATAAGTGTCAGCAAATCCATACATTGATTCCAATTTGACATCACCACCAATTATTTTCAGTCCAACTTCTAACTCACACTTTGGTAACTTAAAAAACATGGCATAAAAAGTTGTTTCAAGCTGCTCTTCTAAATACTTACGCAAACTATCATAGTCAAACATCTTATCTTTTTTGACCCTCATGTGATAAACAACGCCGTTTTCATACCTTAATGGTGAGAAGTAAAACACCCCATCAAAGTGCAAATCAACGAGGTAAACATCTGGAAGAATAGCCATCCTTTAACGAAAAAATGATAAAAATAATAAATATATATTAAATAATTAAAACCCTAAACACCATGCATATAAAAACACATATAAAATAACAAATTAGTGTAGGGGACCAAGAGAATATACAGTATGTTACCTTTTGCCCACATCAATTTAAGAAATAGCACTGTAATCGACAACGAATTTGTGGTATATTAAACTAGGGTTTGTGGGGTAAAAGGGGGTGAAAGCGAGATATCAGGTATTGTGTGGTTGGGATGTGGGGTATAAAAGGGGTATCAAAAACAAAGAAAAAAAATAAATAAATACAACTCGACACGCTGGCATGTTATGTGGCACAAAAAGACACGCTGGCAGCGACATGTAGGAAATAATACATACAATGACAAAAAATCAAAAGTTTTGTGTTACAATGAAAAAAAAATTAGTCGGCATCATACAATGGTAAAAAGTGACAAGTTCAATGTATTTTTTTTTTGTCATTTTCCCTATATTAAATACCAAACTTTTCTTACATACCAAGGGACTCATCCCCATCATCCATCTAAAAATATATCAATGGTTGAGATTAAAAGCATTTTAATATTTCACTTATGTTTTATAATTTAAATATCTCTTAAACCGTTAATCGTTAAGAGAAAATAATTACACCATCACGACGAGCATTTAATTATCTTTCTATAGACAGGCACTTTGATATACTTTCAACAAAAAAATCGTTTTTTTTCACGTTTTTTTTTTCATGGACGAAAAAATCATATATGATATTATATATCATATATGATCTGATAATTAAATGCTCGTCGTAACGGTATATATCAAAGTGCCTATCTATAGAAAGATAATTAAATGCTCGTCGTAACGGTATATATTTTTTCGCTTAACGATTAACGGTTTGAAATATATTAATATTTGGAAAAAAAGGATGAAAGTGGGTTTTTTAAATTGCTGGGATTAATCTCATCCATTAGATCAAATAAAGATAGATGGAAGATGGAGGGTGGAGATTAGTCCCTTAGTATGTAAAAAAAGTTTGGTACTCAAATGGACTCTTATATCAATATGAATAAGTGTTAGAGATTATTGGGCATAATAACTAGGGGTGGCAATCGAGTCGTGTTCGTATTAACCTATTCGGGTTCGCGTGTTGGCGAGTCAATATAACCTCTACCAAAACACGACCTATTTATTAATCGTGTCAAGAAACTCAACCCTAACCCGCACCTGCATAACACGTGTAACCCATTTTTGACCCGTTTAACCTATTTAAATAAATAAATCAGGTAGTTAATAAGGTTGGTGGTTTGTTAATTTAACTAGTTTAAATGCCAAAATGATATAAGGATTTAAAATATGATAAAAAGAACATACAAATAACTACACGACAATTTTATCAGTTATAAGCGTCAATTTCAATGATATATGAGGTATAATAATAATTCAATTATATTAAGTACATAACATAATACATTTAAATTACATTCAATTTTATATGAGGTATAATCATATGAATAAGTGTTAGGAGAAAAGTACAAATTTAGGACAAATCATTTTTTAGGCCCATTATGGTCAACTTTTAACTCAATATTCAAAATGGTCATGCACGACTACTCAACTCTGCAGCTCCATCCAAAACACGTCACGTGTCCATATGCTGTGGCCCACATTAACTTCCACAATTACTCAACCGCCGGCTACTTAACCGACGGCTGATTTGAGTTTCCTTTTCAGTAATCATACTGAGTACTTAAAAAATAATGCATTAATGAGATTATTTGAGTTTTGGTATGCTATTTACAGAAAACAGCAAAATACTCATTACAATGGAAAATAATTGAGAGACCTAATTTGTGTGCCTAAACTCATGCTTAAACATATGTGGCATGATCCTGATGGTTTCTGAAACAGTGGGTCCCGTGACTGCAACCATCAGGATGATGCCACATAGGTTTAGACATGAATTTAGGCACAACATTTAGGCATCCCAATCACTACTCAATTACAATATGAGAAATAAATTCCAAAGTACACAATTTCTATGCGTTAAATTTGTCACTTACAGTAAGATCATTTTGAATCTTTCAAGGCTAGACATAGATGTTCTCTAAAAATTAGTTTTGATCATTTTTCTAGTATTAAAAATAGTTCTCTACTCGGCAAGAATAATGACGTGGATATTGACTTTGTGTGAAAAACTAACTAAAAGATATTTTTGTACTTTCTTTCTTTCACAACGTGTTCTTTTTTCTTTCCCGATGTACTTTTGCACGTGGATAAATGTGAGTCGAGTGGCTGCCGATTAAGTAGCACAAGGTTGAGTAATTTTGGTAGTTTATGTGGGCCATTAAAAGTAACCAACTGTACTTGCATAAGGACACGTGTCACCTTATGGGTGAAGCTCCGGAGTTAAGTAATCGCGCATGATCATTTTACAGATTGAGTTAAAAGTTGACCATGGTGGGAACCTAAAAAAAGATTTTCTCCTAAATTTGTACTTACCTCTAAGTGTTAGAGATTATTGGGCATAATAACCAATTTTTAATCTCGAGTATCAAAACAAACAAAGTTTTTGTTATCTAAAGTAAAACTTAAAATCAAAATGTGTCAATCAAACGGGCTCTAAATATTTGCCAAAGCATATATGAGTGGGCTTATAAGATTATATAAGGAAATTTTGATAAGCCCAAAATTTATCGCTTATATGTGGAAAGGTAGACTTATATAACAATATTATATAAAAAGACAGTGTTGCAAAACAAAGTCTACAAGGTCGATTAATCACCGTCTAGGCGCTACAGAGCCACCAACCTTGCCAATTTATGTAACTTGGTCTAACAAATAGGTCAATCACGGTCAACGGCGGTTAATGGTGGTCAAACTTGCCGAAAACCTACAAATCTTGCCGGAAGTACCCAAAACTCGCCGTAAACTTATTTGATCACTTATAGTAACCGTTTAAATCTTTTACATGTTGTTTTTTAGAAAAAATCTTTCCCAAAATACATAAGACTCGCCGAAAATACCCAAAAGTTTTCGAAAATACCCAAAATTTGCGAGAAATGCTAATCCGATTAATCACCGATCAATCCCACCTATACCGATTACATGCTACAAGGTGGTCGACCGCTTCACTACCGATTCACGATTTTTGCAACCTTGCAAAAAGACTTTTTTAATCTCATTTAATAACTACTTTAATACTCGTGTACTTTTTTTTTGTCATTTTACCTTAGGGATGAGCATTTCGACCTGAATCCTGGAACCGAACCGATACCGTACCGAAACGGTACCGTTCCCGATATACGGTACGGTACCGGGACTACGAAATAAGGTGAAAAAAATTGAGGACCACTAATTCGGTACGGGACTGGTACCAAATCGGGAAATTCCCGAATAAAAACGGGAAAAACCCGATTTCCCGGTACCAGTACCGATACCGGTATCCAAATCCCGTTTGGTACGGTACCGGTACCACTATTTATGCTCGAAAAAAAATCGGTACCACTAATTCGGTACGGGACCGGTACCGTGCCCATCCCTATTTTACCTTATTAATTATGATAAGTTAAGTCAAATATTTAACAAGGGCTTGTTAGCTCATGATACATATAAGCGATAAGCCACTTATCTATACTATTTATAAAGCATATTACATCTTCTCTCATATTTAATTTTTACATATGTATAATTAATACGCCCCATCACCAATTAATACAAGTTATAAATCATAATTTACAAGTACTTAAAGCACAAATAAAACTTAAAAAACTACTTTAACATATACAATTAATATACAATTTAATTCACCTATTCACCAAAATATACAACTATTAAACCACAATATACAATCTAATCAAGCTATTTGGTACAACTCTATTATTATTTACTTCATACTTAAAATAATTGAATCGACATGGACTAAATTAATACTATGGAAAACAAGATTACATCAGCAAAAAATATAAGTTTGAAGTTTTATCCTGTATCATATTAAAATGATATCGACATCATATGTACTTTTTTTTTATCTTGAATAATAACGAACAAACAAGACAAAAAGATAGTAAAGTAAATATCTATGAAGACATGAGAGGATTGAATTTTACACAAAAATATTTAATCATCAACAAAATACTTTCATGCACTAAAAAAACTTTAAAGCTCTCGGTACCCCACGCCAAGAGTGGCGTTTTCCCCACAAACGCAACGCGACGGCACGAGCTCCACACCGTGGTTCGCGTTTTCGAGTCACGCGCCGTCATGACCAGCCAAAATGGTCCCGGAAAACGCAACCATACGGCGCAACATGCACACCAAGGCTCACTTTTTCCCGTCAAATGGTCCGTTTTCACTTTTTTTTCTTCATTTTGTCGGAGTGTTATGCGTGGCTGTATGTTTTCAATGAAGTGACAAGAAAAAGGAGTAACTTCGTGTGAAGAAGAAAGAATTGATTGTGTGACTATAATTATTTTTTCATTTTTTAAGGTTGAAATGGAAGAAGTGAATATGATTATTTGATGGGTGCTGCGTTTTTTGAGATAAAAGGTAGGAAAGAGGTGTATTTTTTGTGATAAATACTAGGGTTAAGGATTAGTAGTAATGGGCTCATGTATTGGATTATGGTTAAGTGGACTGGGCTTAGCCGAAAAATTGGTGAATTATAATGGGTTGTTTGTGAGGTTGAAAATTTGATTTGAGTTAATGAAATTTTAATGAAATCTTTTTTAGTTAAATGTATTTTTAATGTATATTTTTTTATTAACAAAATTTTTAATTTTAGTTAAACATGTTTTATTTAAATAAATGAAAAAAAAATCTATTATATGTATATGTTGGGTCCAGGGGTGCACGACGGCACCACAATCTGGTATTGTAAGAAGGAGGGTGTTTTTGGTGTTGTGGTGGATTTTGATGTTATGAGAAAAGGTGTTGATGTGGCAGCACTTTTCACATAACACCAACAGGACGGCACGATTGTGCCCAATGCTCTTAGAAGAGATAATATTAACTATTATAATTTATGCTTGAAGCATAAAAACAATGACAAGAAATACTTGAATCTAAAGAAGAGGAAAAAATATGATTAAGAGAATGGATGAAGTGTCGTATGAGCATAATTTAAAAAAAGAGAGGCTGCGTAAATGACCAAACAAAAACCCTAATATTTAAGTATAAATGAGTTTATTTTCAAAGCCTAATAAGTCTATGTATTTTTTTTTTTGTTTATTTATACAAGCCCATTAGTGAAAATCAAATATGTGTTAATAGTCGTGCATTAGAATCAAATCGATACACTATACGGTAACTAATAAGATACTCATACTAAATATCTAAATGTAAATGCAAAAATTATACAATTATTAATACGAAATTATCCACAAAAGAATTTGAAAAGTAAATAAAATTTATATACTAGAAGTCTAGAACTATTTTTTACTTTAAAATTGTAACTTTTACATATATAGCTTATATAGAAACCATCTTTTGAATCTTGGAGGTAACATGTTAAACGCATCAAAAAGTTTTATGTTATAAATGATATGCATAAGTACGTGATCACACAACCATTTAGTTATTTGCAACTACCCGTTAATGTGGACCACTACGATCTCCTACATCGTCAAGCAACCAATATCCGCCAATTTATCACCGCAACAATGTGTTGACAATCACATATCTTTTTAACTACTTGCAATTATACTACTGTCTTAATTAAAATTATTGTTATATGTATAGTAATTATTAAAAAAAAAGTATGGACGAATAACATCACATTGCCCAAAGATATAGTCACAGGGTACCCGCCGCCGCATCGCACGGGTACCCTGCTAATAAAACATAAGTATAAACCCAATTTATAAGCTTAGCCAAACACCCCCTACAAGAATAAGGTGTGATGACAACTTTAACATCAAAAAGTGCAGCCACGTCATCAACATCCCTACTCTTAACACCAACACTCAAAAACTTCATTCACAAATAACATTCATAACAACACATTTTTGAGACCCAATATTTTATTTTATTTTCCAATTTACAAACAAACTAAAATTTCCTTAATTTAAATAAAATTACAATACTAAAAATAAAATAAAAAACATACAAAACTAAAAAACATATGGAAAAAAATAGCTAACTAACTAAAAAAACGAAGCTAAAACAATCCGAAACTAATTATGTTGTTGTCGTTGATATTTTTTCAGTATCTCATCTTTTTGCATTCCGATGAGGAAGGCTCAGTCTGGTGGCAAATTGGGGTCAGTCGAAGTATTGAGAAACCTCAATTCTTTCATTTTTAGTATGCCCCCATCTTTCTTCCTCGATGCCTTGTATGCGTCACGCGGCTTCCCATTTGATTCGAAACACATTTTACATAAAATCACCAAATTCAAATGCCCCACTTCTTACGTTGCTCGACGAGGATTTAGATTTGGTTTTTTTAGACATGTGGTTTGTTGTGGGACGAGGTCTTACGTCAGCTCCGAATAGCTCCCCGCGTCCGCTGAGATCAGCCGGATCAACAAGAGTGGGTACGTCTCATTTGGAGTGTTTTTTTTTCAAAATATCCCACGCATCTTCTTGAGCAAACATTTGTCCCCCTTTAACCTCTTGAAGATATGCTTCCTAACACGATTCATAAAATCAAGCTCGTTTTCCCTACTGAGCACCCGAACATTGGAAACGTTTAAAGATTGAGTTGAACTTTAGGCAATTATGGTTCAACGTATGCCACTTACTCATCAATATGTCCTTGTTACATTTTTGGAAATTACTTTTTTTGAACTCGTAGAGAACTTTGTACCAAAACGAATTGTTGTTTTGGTCAGCTCCGACTTTGTTATTCTCGAAAATGGCAACGTAACACGAGGCTAAAAATGTTTCTTCTGACTTTATCCAACGAGAGGTACAATTTAAGGTCTCAGTTTCGGTTTGGGGTTCATTTTGGGTTGTGGGTTTCGGGTCTTTTGTTCATTTTGTTATACATTTTCCTTTTCTTTGAACTTTTGGGGTTTCGGTTCAGTTGTGGTTGTGATGTTTGTGCCATGTGTGGTGGTGAATTTTGTTGTAGATTTTGGATTTGTTGGTTAAGCATTTGTTGTTGATGTTGATAATATTGTTGTTGATGATAAGTTGTTTGGGTGTGTAGGGCGGCATTTGGTATTGGCTACCGAACCCGGGAAAGTGAGAATGTGATGATATTGATTGTGCATATTAAGGTGTCGGAGGGTTTAACAAAGATGACGAACCATCATCTTCCTTGTTCGATGATTGTATATCTTGTATGCTTGGGATTGAGTTGAATAGCCGACAAAAATGCCAAAATCACCTTTTGCTTTGAGTTTTCCCAAATCTTCACGATTGTTTAATGGATAGCACAATGAACCAAATTCATGAAGATACTTAAGTTCTTGTTTTTTGTAATAGATAAACTCATAAGGTGTTCTGTTGAAGCGGGGATGTATCAGGGATCGGTTATGGGTGTAACATGATGTTGCGACTGCTTCTGCCAGAGAAATAATGAAGTGGATGAATAAATCAACAGGGTTTGTGCAGCTTCTACCGACGTATGGTTTCTTCATTCTACTTCACTAGTATGTTGAGGAGTTCTTGTAGTTGAGGTTTGATGAGTAATTTCAACATCTACAAAGTAAGCCCGTAACACTTGGTTGGTGAACTCGATTCCATTAACTGTGCATGCAATTCGAAGTAGCCTGTAGAGCAACTTGGATTCTTTTCAGAAATGTTACAAGTAGACCTGGAGTTTTATCCTTAGAATGAAGGAAATGAACCCATGTGTATCGTGAAAAGTCATCTACTATCACCAATATGTACTTCTTCCCATTGATACTTTCAACACGCATAGGCCCGCATAAGTTCATATGCAATATATGTAACTTATCTTCTAAACTAGGCACAAGTTTTGGCTTAAACATTGCCTTGTTACATTTTCCCAACTCACATGCCGAACATAAATGATCTTTGTGGTACTTTGCTTTTGATGGTATCAAAGTTTCTTGATGGTATCGAAGTTTAGATGTGAAAGACGACGATGCCACAACCAAGACTTTGCTTTTGCTGCACTGGACATGAGACACAATGGTGATGAAGAGACCATGTCTTGATAAGAGATGGTGTACAAAGTCGAGTTACGAGACCCCTTAAGTAGATCTTTTCCTTCTAAATTCCGTACAAAACAAGTGGCTTTCCTAAACACAACTTCAAAGTCTGCATCAGATAATTAGCCCACCGAAAACAGGTTGTGTCCTAGTCCATCGACGTAGTAAATTCTTGTTATATAATATTCCCATGCTTTAAATCACCGTACCCTATAATAGCCGCGAAATGATCATTCCTGAACTGAACAGTTCCCATCAAATTCTCGATGAAATTGATGAGAAGCTTTCAATTCCTGGTCATATGTGTGGAACAACCTGAGTCGGCGATCCAAAGACAAATTTTGATAACTTTCCAAAGAGAGAAGTAGAACTTGGAAACCTTGTTGATTCTAGTTCTTGATTGTTAGTTTTGACATCATGTACAGATACATCAGTATCTTTAGCCTCAATAATTCTATCGGTTGGTTTCCACCTATAACTAGGTTTTGGAATCCACTTAGAGCTAGGTTTTGGTTTGCTTTGAATTGTCATAGGTTTGGCATTGAGTTCAGCATTGGGTAATTAAACATGCATTGCTTACAAATAGCACAAATGAAAGTAACATGTCAATACATCATAGCACGTTCAACATCTTTCTTACAAGCATTTGACACATGTTTCTTATTTGAAAAACATGAAAAAAAAATTCTAGGGTGTTCTTCAACTTTCTCTTTATTCAATCAATCATTACTAGATGCAGGTGAGACCCTATTGTTCCTTATATTGCCTCTAAGATTTGGTCTTCTATTCCTAGTCTTGCTTCTTAGTCCTGTAGATGGAAACACGCGTTTGTTAGGATTCTTTTTCTCATCATGTTGTGTCAATTGTGATTATGATGATTCTGGCCTATCATTTGGTTTTAGTGATGAGTGAGGCATAGTTTAGTAGTTCCTAGAAGGCATAGATTGAACTAACTTATCATTTTGTGAAGATTTGTTTGGATCATTTTTCTTTTCTGTTCTAGAGTCAATCTTATACATTCCAGGGGCTATCACATTACTATTATTAACCACAACAGATAAATATAATGAGACAATGCAATGAGTAAAATTGGGGCTATGAATTCACTGTAAAGCAACAAGATAAATATAATGAGACAATGCAACGAGAAGCCGAGAATTATTCTAGGAGCAACCTAAAAATAATATGTTGCATCTTAGATTAAGAATAATGACATGAATATGCAAGTGAGTTTTAGAAAGTTTTTATATCGGTTATACCATTGTACTAAGTGTTTATAAGGTTTATAAAACAATTTGGACAAGTTTTATGACGAATTTGTTAAGTTTAATAAACCAAGACATAAATGCAGTTTAGTTTTAAAGTAGTTACCCGAGCTTATAAACTCTATTTCTCCTAAACCGTAAAGAGTTATGATTTGGTTTTTACATCCATGAAAAGGTATTTGAGTGTATTTATCATATTTGTAGGTCCTAATGTCTTAAAAATTACAAAACTAGTGTCAAAATTACCAAAATACCCTAGTGTATCAAAGTTGTTTATTTTCATAATACAACAGTATCATGAAAACGGCTCTATTTTACAAACTACAACTCTGTTTGATTCTATTCAAGTGGCCACGTTTAATTTAAAGGTTCTAATACATTTTCTATTTGAACACCAACAGTGGGTTATGTACAACTTTTAAGAGGTTTTGGCCATTGAAATATAGTTACCAAATTTGGCATAGTTTTGCCATTTATTTTCTATTTAAATCATCGTGTGAAGTTACGGAATGAACCACCAAAAAATCGAAGCTAAGAGATAGATCTATAACCCTATATTTTTGTCCAAGTCATGATTTTTACAGATTGTGTCGTTTTGGTCACTGATCAAATCTGTCTCAAATAGTTGTGATCAAAACATTGTTTTCTAAAGTTTTTCACCATGTACAATGTATAAATCTTTCAAAAAAGTGTATAACATGTATAATATGTGTAGATCTTATATGATAGTACAGAAATAACTATGTGGTGATTCCTTACAAAGGAGAAAAGATGTTGGGATCAATTACGAACAACACCATGAATCACCACTTGATCTACAACCCCATGAATCAAGAACCTAAAATCTAATAACCCTTGCAAAATACTTGATGAACTTAACCCTTAACCAAAGAAAATGATGAGATTCGATTGATGTTTGTAGTGAAAATGAACCAAGAACTAAACTAGGAACAACAAGTCTTCAATCTAGCATGAATGAACAAGATCAAAACTAAATTTTGATTGTGATTAGGGGTGTTTGTTTGGTTCATTGTAAACAAGAGATGGAGAGGGAAGAGAGCATTTGTGTGTTATTATTTTGTACAAATAAGGATGAGATGAGTAGTGATGGTCTTGGTGGGTGGTTACACGCAAAGTTTACTAGACGAGTGTACATAGTGTAATATCCACAAGACAAGTGTTATAACACTTGTTATATGGGACGCCACATATGAGGGAGGGGAGATAGTGGTGTATTTTGTGTAGTTTATAGGTTATATTGTGTAGTTTGATCCTGATAATTGAAACTGTAAAGTTTTTAAAAAGTGAAACATAAATGTGCAAAGTTTTGATAAAAATGAAAAAGTAAAACACATATAAAATATGTTATTAAGGTAATTAATATGTTTAAAGCATGTAGAGTGAGCGTAGTCTAATGTCAGATTAAGTTTAAAATACTTAAAACGTAAGTAGGAACGCATAAAACGTAAGTGTTGGGACAACATTAGTTAGATCACCTTATTTTTTATGATGACAAATAAACCTTCGAAACACATAAAATCACAAAACGTTAGCCAAGTTTCTCCCAACCCATAACTGGGCCTGGCGCACTGCCAGCTCTCCGACGCGCCAGCAGCATGTCAGCCTTCTGTTAAGGTTCGGGACGCAATTTGAAAGTCGGCTTTCCCCTTACCTGAAAAATGTGAATCTTTTAATGCAGGTAAGAATATGTTATGTGCTTCATTGGGAACACTCGAAACGAGTTTTAGAATCAGAGGGATCCAAATTTACAACCTCCAGTTTTTGGCAAAATGACAACTCAAGTATTTTGATAAATGTTAGGAATACAATTATTCCTATAGAAGACTCGGTCACCTAATTGATGTAATAGCATTTAAGATAGCTCGTAGTTAGTCAATTAGATATTAGTTTAGTTTAAGTAACATTGTGGAAGAAGGACGGTTCTTTACCCACTGTATGCCTGATCCACAGCCCGGGTGTGGGCGTTTTTATTTCTTTGTATAAATACCCCTCTCCCACCAAGGGAGAGGGTTGGACCTTTCATTAGTTGCAATCTAATATTCTCTTATTTTCTCTCATCCTCCAAAGGTTCCAACTTTCTTCTTCTTCCTCATCTAATCTCAACGCCACATACCACCTTGTTCATCATGTTTGGAACTTAGTGTTTCTCTTACAATTGGTATCAAGAGCCAAGGTTTCATCTTAGGGCCTTGAAGAATCGGATTTGGTGTGGTATTGTGTGGTTTTTTGTGAGTTAGAAGAGTTTTCTTTGAAAACATCTTGGTTTGATCTTTCTAGTGTTATTTGATATGTTATGAGTGTACTTTTGTGATCATTGGTGTTAGTGATACGTGGGAATTGCGCCCTCGCAACAGGTTTTACCTCTCAAGGGATCTTGAGAAGCTTACAACCCCCACCAGGCAGTGTACCTGATCGTTGTAGTATAGTATAGTGACAAGTACCGGGGGATTGATCGTTCAACTCAGGAATAATGTCGCTAGGATTATAAAGCCTACTAAACTAGGTCTAGAGGTGAGTGATGATTCTTTTTGTATTTTTATATTTTATGAAAGCAAGTAAAATCTCGGGTTTTGAAGGAGTGGGCGGAATTAGTTGCTAGCCAACTAACCCAATTAATCTAAAGATGCAATCAAAATAAAATAAAAGAAATGAAAATAAAACTATTATACTAATGTGGTGGAAACAATAATGAGGAAAGTTGTGTTTACTTAGATTTCATTACTCCCTATATATCTTTTACAGGTTGATTAGCTTGTTATAATTGCATGGATGACGGGTCATATTCCTTAATACTAGTCGTAGGGCCGTGTACAATATTCCCTAACTCTATAAGATCCTACTTCACTCGTATGTTGAGCCGTTAGAAGCTCCTAACATGGGATCATTAGAATTCTCTTACGCATTTAATTCAACCAAAAATCGTAGTACACCTCCGATCATGTTTCTTAAGACGTTCAAGCAAGTTACCAATGGAAGTCTGCCAGTTTTCTTAAGCCTAACATCCGATACAATCATCCGTAACAATTATAAACAAACAATCAACCCATAATCAACATATAGGTTTCACTACATCTAAGCAAACACAATAGAGATCTAGCCTAGCATGTTAAAGAGAAGACAAGCGTAAGATATAATCGCACAACACATAGACATATTGAAGGATTTGAATGAATACTTATCTTCAATTGAACATGGAAGAATCAAGGGGTTGAAACCCTTGAAAAAGCTGTAAATTCGTCTAGGGTTTATCCCACACAAAGTTCCACCCTAATGAATGAAAATTGGAAAACTATATATAGAGTTTACACCTTGACGGTGTCACGTTATAGCTTGTGACGCTGTCAACTCGCCGCCATGATAAAATTCATATTGCCTAGATCCAATTGTGACGCCGTCATGTAGGAAATCACTCTGGGCCGTCACTAGTATTTTGACCCTGACGACCTTGGTGACGCCGTTAGGCCAATAAGCTTGAAAACTCTCTGGGCCGTCACGTTATAAGTTCCACATCCACCGCTTTTGTAACTCTTGACGCCGTCACTTGTAATACCTTGACCCCGTCAGGTACTGTTCCAGCAAGGAAATTGAGACTTTGCCGTTTTCTTCACTTTTATGCTCCAAAAACGTCCAAAATGCTTCCTTTTTCAGATTTCTCACCAAAAGTACCTAAAATGACAAAAGGAACGATTTAGGGCAATAATTGATCAAATAATCTCGAATTTGGGCTTAAATGACCCCTTAAAAGCGGTACACTTTTCGCCTCATCAAATACCCTTACACTTGAGATTTGCTTGTCCTCAAGAAAATACGCTTTTATTCTAATCAAAATACAAGTTAGGGTCATTTAACACTAATATAAAAGTAATTACAACAAACAATCGTCCCACTAAAAACCAAAAACAAGCACGGTGGTCATACACTAGCACCTCACAAATAGTGTTTAGATACTCACATCTCTCGGGTGTAATAAAGTATATATCACAATATGGAAATGGAAAACATCTCTCACTACCTGTCATAGCAAATAGATTACCATAGGCTTGGGAAAGGATCAAACCTCCACCACTTGGCGTAAGCACCTAGGATAGACTATCAAAAAGGTCTTTGAAAGGGTTATAACGTTAGGTGTAGGGATATAAAAAACACGGTTTTGTTGGATAAAGGCAATATTTACCGGTGGCGAGTTAATCATCTTGGTTAATTACACGTACAATATGGCGTTGCTAAGCCAAGACTCAACTCAACTTAAGCTAATAAATCAAAAATAAAACAAGCATAAAACAAACATAGAATGAAACGGGATAGTAGTCCGTATGCTTTTTCTCTTTTCTTTTTTCTATTTTTTTTCTTTTTTCTTAATTTTTTAGATTTATTTTTATTATTATTTTTTTTTTTTTGCATACACTCTTACCTTACCATCCAAAATAATACATCATAGGGAATGTACATTCCCCTTACACTTGAATTTTTACATACTTTACAATAAACTAATCTAATGACTAGAATCAAGATAATCAAAACACTTGGAGTACTTTTTAAGATTAACGTACATATGGGGGTAATATATGATGTTTTTCCCCATTACTCCAAAACATAAGTACTTTACCCATGAGTCTCAATCGTCCCAAAACAATATGTACAAGATATGAATCGACTTAGCAACCATGTAATCAATTAGATAATTAGCTAAGGGTTTAAACAAATAAAAATAATGCACTAAAGATGAGTGCATACACGGAACGCTAAGGCGATTTGGGTGTACATTTGGGTGGGTTGTAACAAATTCTTCCTTTAAGTAAGATGCTTAAAGTTAGAAACGAAAAGATAGGCTCGGAGGGGTGTACTAGGGGTATCGTGTACTAAAAATGAGTACAGCGCTAAGGTGTAGGAAAAATTAATTGACTTTACTAGTCAAGTAATATGACTTAAATAGTCAAGTAATTATGATACGGGTTTAACACAAGGGTGATCCTAATGCCTCTTATCATGTAGTAAATCCTACTACACGAATGTAGTCTCACTAGCGGTCTCGGGATGCATCACTAACGCAAGTTCTAGAATCTAAATGCTACCGGTACACTCATTAGCACTAATAATGAATGGTTTTCCTATCAAATCTAAAGGCGAACCTCACATATTTGGCTGGAAAATTTTTCTGAATGGTACGGTTTTGTGCTGGTCATACAACTCCTATCCATGAGACGCTTGTTAAGGCTAAAGTTTCACTCCTAAATGTTGTAAAAAATCTAAATTTGGCGCTAAAATTACACTACCAAGTATTTCTCTTAGTTTTACTACACTTAGGATGAATATTGTCCCTAATGTTCAATTAAAAGATGTAAAAGTAAAATAGGTAAAAGAATGAAAACAAATACTCCCCTGATTCGTTCGATGTGGATAGTGTGTTAACAAGGTTAGATCTTCCTCCAAGAAAATGAACGTTCAAAGCTTCCCTTCCAGAAATATAAATCATCTTCTTGTCATATATAACCTGTTAAACCTGAGAAAACAATCAAGACAACCTCGCGTAAAATCGGCGGCAATCTATATATACTAACAAATCCTAGAAAGCAATTTAAGATTTAATGCTTGTGGAATGAATGTTTGCAGATTTCCTGGAGTTTATAAAATTAAAGAATTAACAAAAACTTTTAAGACTCCGTAGAAAAACAAAACTCACAAAATTTCCAGACTTTTACACGTGACGCCGTCAGGTGTTAAACCTTGACGCCGTCAGAAGTGACCTATAGAAATCTTTATGTTAAGTTTCCGGAAAATTTATGGTAAAACTTATGTCCTATTTCCCGGAAAATCCTGCAAAACATCATTATGACTCAATAGAAGCATTTGACTCTAACAATTACTAATATACATGTTCATTTAATATTGTGCCGAATCAAGATCATTTTCGTTCTTATAAAAAAATTTGGGGTTTCCCCTTACACTTAGCTTTTGCAAAATACCTTTATATGAAGTTAAGACGAAGTTAAACAACAAAATAAAGCATTTTCACAATTTAGTTTGAAACATGATCTACCAACAATAAAAATAGAGCATGCATACGGAAACAAATAACATCAAACAAATAAAAACACACAAAACATGGGTTGCCTCCCAAGAAGCACTTTTCTTTATTTACGAGTCTTGTAGCTAGACTCAAGGTCATGGGCAATTACGTTTTCCTTTCCCACTTTTGTGCTAATTCAAAACATTTAACCCAATTTTCATCATGCTTGTACTCAGGGCCTAGATTCATGCAACCCGAATAGTATGTTCGCCTCCTCTCATAGTAAACATCATCATCAATTCCATTATCCTTAATCTCATAAGGTCGAATCTCGTCAAT
Source organism: Artemisia argyi (assembly GCA_030686995.1). Classification (NCBI taxonomy): domain Eukaryota; kingdom Viridiplantae; phylum Streptophyta; class Magnoliopsida; order Asterales; family Asteraceae; genus Artemisia; species Artemisia argyi. The sequence goes on from CM060690.1 coordinate 91,516,133, forward strand.
TAGTAAATTCTTGATGTCCTTTAATTCTTCCCTCATGTGAGGCATCATAAAAGTTATCTTTTCTATCCCATTAGTAAACTGAACTATTCCCTCCCCACGATCAAAATACATCTTAGTCGTCTCAACAAAAGGCTGCCCTAGGACCATTTCTCCTAAGTGTGGATTTATAATGCCTCTAACATCTTCTAGGATTACAAAGTCGCATTGACAAGTAAAATTTCCTACAAAGATGTGTACCCATTTCACTCTCCTGACAAAATTACATAGTCGATTAGGGTTGTAGGGGTCTTTTCTGGGGCCTAACCTTTCATTCATAATCCTGTTTTAGTAGAGCCTAGACATAATATTCATGGGTGCTTTTATATCAATGTATGTATACTCTCTAAACATGTACCCAATCATGCAAGGAATTTTTATGTTCCTATAGTTATGCTTCCTAATCCATGGCATTTTCCTATATTTTGAGGGGCAGGGGTATTGTAAAAGGAATCTATGGTACCTCAATTCCTCAAGGGTTGGGGAGAAATCTATAAACTCAATTTTTATTTGGAGGGGTTTATTAAATTCCTTAAATGTGTTAACTTCCCTCTTTCTTCTTTTAAGCGCTATAAGCCTCTTGCTAACTTCTACACGGCGATTCTCAAAATCCATAAAGACAAACCTTATACGAACAAAGACACAAAGAAATAAGATAGACTAAAGAAAACCTAAAATTAAAAATAAAAATCATACTAGAAAGGAATCTAGCAAGTAGACCTAATAAAAAGAAATCCTAACCTAGACAATAACTATTCCCCGGCAGCGGCGCCAAAAACTTGATACGTGGGAATTGTGCCCTCGCAACAGGTTTTACCTCTCAAGGGATCTTGAGAAGCTTACAACCCCCACCAGGCAGTGTACCTGATCATTGTAGTATAGTATAGTGACAAGTACCGGGGGATTGATCGTTCAACTCGTGTCGCTAGGATTAGAAAGCCTACTAAACTAGGTCTAGAGGTGAAGGATGACTCTTTTTGTATTTTTATATTTTATGAAAGCAAGCAAAATCTCGGGTTTTGAAGGAGTGGGCGGAATTAGTTGCTAGCCAACTAACCCAATTAATCTAAAGATGCAATCAAAATAAAATAAAAGAAATGAAAATAAAACTATTATACTAATGTGGTGAAAACAATAATGAGGAAAGTTGTGTTTACTTAGATTTCATTACTCCCTAGATATCTTTTACAGGTTGATTAGCTTGTTACAATTGCATGAATGATGGGTCATATTCCTTAATACTAGTCGTAGGGCCGTGTACAATATTCCCTAACTCTATAAGATCCTACTTCACTCCTATATCGAGCCGTTAGAAGCTCCTAACATGGGATCATTAGAATTCTCTTACGCATTAAATACAACCAAAAATCGTAGTACACCTCCGATCATGTTTCTTAACACGTTCAAGTAAGTTACTGATATGCGTTTTTGAGTGCGTATCAAACAAATACACAAAGTAAACGTGAGTTGAATTTACTAATTATCCTTTAGGAAAAGGTTAACTTGCAAAAACTAGTGAATACAATATATATATATATATATATATATATATATATATATATATATATATATATATATATATATATATATATATATATATATATATATATATATATATATGTGATACCGGGTAAGTGATTACCCGGGTCGTGTCCCAACGAGGTGTGAATGGGCAATATCGTGTGAGATTCGTGGAGATTAGCTTGTAATGATGATTGTGAGAGTTATTTGGTGTTATGGAATTATGATAAATTATAAATAACGAACAAAAATGAAATAAACGTAAGTAAAACATAAATACAAACAAGGAAATGAAAATTAGAACTTAAAAACTACTTAAAAATCTACGGGAATGATAATAGGAAGTATGGGAAACCTAAAACGTAATCTAATTTAAAAACGTAAAATTTAATTTAAAAACTACGTGAACGCATAAAATAAAACGTGAATTAAATGCTCTATTAGTCCTACGGGCATGAAATTAATTTTCCTACTTTCTACTGATAAAATAAAATTTTGGAAAAATAAAAATATTTTTTTGGTTTTTATGTTTTTTAACTATGAATAAATTCTAATTAGACTAAATTAAATTACTAAAAATACTAAACCACTTTTAATAAATCTTTTTTTTTTCAAAAATCCCTAATACTATTAATTTCCCAGGAAAAATGTAAAAAAGCTGGGCGCAGTTCTAATAAGCAGTGAAAATAAGCAAAGATAAGCTGAAATATATAATAAGCAAGTAACTAGTACTATAAATATCAAAATAAACACAACATAACAATAAAGTCTAATAGCATAGATGGTAAGGGGTGCTGTGTGGTGTGAGGAAGCAGACCAGGGTTCGACCCCTGCTCACAACATTTTTGCTTTTTTTTTCTAAATTTATTTAATAACCATTTTAAACACATAAAGACTAACAAATTTCATAATTACAACCTTTTTTAAAACCAACTAATAAGCAGTTTAATGAAGGAAATAAGCAACAGTTATCAGAAAGCTAAACTAAGGCAAAAATTGAGATCCTAAAAGCAAAAAAAAGAATGCAAAAGCTAGACTTGTGGGGAAACAAGACTAAGGTGACCTAAGGAAAACATTAATGAGCAAAAGGAATCAGATATAAGCAATGATTAAGGACCTAAAGCACAAAACATAGCAAAAACTAACTAAGGGGGCTGCACTAAAAATGGCTACCGGGGCTACTTCGGGGGGCTGAAAGAGCAATAAAAAAAATCGTAAAAATCAAATAAAAATAAAAGCATGTGAACAAGCCGGTAGAATAATTGTAAACCAAATTTCAGGTCCTAACTCCTAAAATGAGTGAATTAAAATTCCTACACTAAGGGCTGTTGGGGACTTTTTTTTACAGCAATTTGGTTGGGAAAATGGGTCAAAAGTGGGTTTTTTGACACACAAAAGCTAAGGACCAGATCTCTAAGAGTAATATAAACCTATTGGTAGCTTAAGTGAACTAAAAATAACAACTAACTAAGCCTAAATAAGAATCTACCCTAGTCTACTAGTAATATCAGTTAAAATAAAAAACTTTAGTAAAACAGGCATGAAACCTTAACAACTATTAGGAGATGCAGAGGTTAGGTGTAAATCCACTAAAAACACAAAAGTAAAGCAGATTTAAGTTTTGATAAATGGTAAAAACAAGTTTAAGGCTAAAAAAAAAAACTTTTGCCAAACACCCCTTTATGGTTGTATGTTAAGTGATTTTCAAAGGATATGGATGATTTGGCCAAGGATTTTGAAAAGCAAACTTCGTTTAAGCTATAATATGATAATAGGAGCACAAGAGACTGAATAATAAGCATATGGTAATGAGCTAACACAAATAAGCAACATGAGTTAGTCTTATCAGTTAAATGAGAATTCAAAACAAAACTACAAAAACTAAACTAAGACCATTCTAATAAGCCATAAGAAGCATAAACAAGCTGATATGAACACTAAATTAACACAAATAAGCAGGAATTAAGCTCGGCTACAGTAACTTGCAAAACTTAATTGCATTAACCAATAAGTGAACCCCAAAATTAAGTTTGAAAGTACAAGTAAATTAAAGAGTTGGAATTAAAATTACAAAGAAACTAAACTAGTCAAAACTTTTCTAAGACATGAAAAGTTGGAAAAATCTTTCTGTGAGATAAGGCCTTTTATTTATACAAGTGTGTAAAGGACTTTCTTTCATTCTTGTCCTCTTCTTCATGTGCTTCTGTTGTGAGTGAGTTGAGGCTTGAAATCTCAGCCATTCATCCAACTTGGGCACTAATATTTAATTCTCAGCCATTGATCAAGACTTGTGCTAAGGATTGCTGACATGGAGATGGGATACCCGTGAATGGTTTTGGGATTGGTATTGGTGCGTGGGGTGCTCTTTAGGAGATGTGGAGTGTAGCAGGAAAAGGATGGGGGAGGGTTATGGTTTAGCGGTTAAAAGGGGAAAGGAAGAAGATGGGTGAGTCGTTTGACTTACTAGAGGCTGAGAGGTGGAAACGTAGGTTTTTATTATTGTATTTGGGTTTGGGTGTGGATTTGTAATTGGGCTAAGGGTTAGAAGGAGATGGTCTTGGGTTTAGGGTGGTGTTGGGCCAAAGGTTTATTGGTAGTGGATTTGTGATGGATTGGATTAGGAAGTTGGGCTTGAGGTGGTGGAGATGGGGTGATGGATTAGGATTTAGGTTTAGTAATACTAAAAACTGATTTTGTAAAAATAAATTTTTTAGTTTTTTATTTATTTATTTATTTTTTATTTTTTTAATAATAATATTAATAATACTAATATAATATTAATACTAATAATAATAATAATAATAATAATAATAATAATAATAATAATAATAATAATAATAATAATAATAATAATAATAATAATAATAAAAAGCTTTGACAAAAAGGGTTTTTGGTGATTTATTTTGCCATTCTCTGAAAGTTCAGGGACGTTTCTGCCAATTATGCAAATTTTGCTCAGTTTTCGTCTGTTTTCAATCCTTTTGTACCTGAAACACATAAAAACACAATCTAAGGATATTTGCAGTATTATATGGTGTATTTGTGTGTTTTTAGTCATTTTTTTAGTCAAATATGGGTACAAAATGATGAGTGTTTGAGCACTCATCAGTTACCAATGGAAATCTGCTAGTTTTCTTAAGCCTAACATCGAATACAATCATCCGTAACAATTATAAACAAACAATCAACCCATAATCAACATCTAGGTTTCACTACATCTAAGCAAACACAATAAAGATCTAGCCTAGCATGTTAAAGAGAAGACAAGCGTAAGATATAATCGCACAACACATAGACATATTAAATGATTTGAATGAATACTTATCTTCAATTGAACATGGAAGAATCAAGGGGTTGAAACCCTTGAAAAAGCTATAAATTCGTCTAGGGTTTATCCCACACAAAGTTCCACCATAATGAATGAAAATTGGAAAACTATATATAGAGTTTACACCTTGACGGCGTCACGTTATAGCTTGTGATGCCGTCAACTCGCCGCCATGATAAAATTCGTATTGCCTAGATCTAATTTTGACGCCGTCATGTAGAAAATCACTCTGGGCCGTCACTAGTATTTGGACCCTGACGGCCTTGGTGACGCCGTCAGGCTAATAAGCTTGAAAACTCTCTGGGCCGTCACATTATAAGTTCCACATCCACCTCTTTTGTAACTCTTGACGTCGTCACTTGTAATACCTTGACGCCATCAGGTACTGTTCCCAGCAAGGAAATTGAGACTTTGCTATTTTCCTCACTTTTATGCTCAAAAAACGTCCAAAATGCTTCATTTTCCAGATTTCTCTCCAAAAGTACCTAATATGACAAAAGGAACGATTTATGGCAATAATTGATCAAATAATCTCGAATTCGGGCTTAAATGTCCCTTTAAAAGCGGTACACTTTTCGCCTCTTCAGTTAGTACTACATAGTTTTTCAGTTGGATAGGCTAGATCAAACATTTATTTGAAGTTGTGATTGATTTTGTGTTGAATTCTTGGTAGCGGTTTGCTATTCTGTTTTGTTTCTTTGTAGCGGTTGGCTACTTAATCTAGCGGTTTGCTTGGTAGCGAGTTCTTTATTGGGTATAAGGACAAAACGCAAGATAGTGACGATTTTGGATTGTTGTGACTAGCGACTAGTGTTAGCGGTTTGGGGTTAGCGGTTAGTTGTTAGCGGTTTGCTCCAGCGGTTGACTTTGTTCAGCGTTTACTTCATTTAGCGATTAACTCTGTCTGCGGGTTGCCAGGATTAGCGGTTAACTCAGTTGTGATTACCTATTCCAGAGTTTTGCTCCTCCTAGCGGTTAACTTGCCTACTTATGCGTTTAAATCATCTCAGTGATTACTTATTGATTGAGATTAACCTTAACTTAGCGGTTTGCCTCTTCTTAGCGATTACCTCTAATTTGTTGGCAATTAACTAAGTGGTGAGGTTCTTGTGATAGGTTAATCATGTGTATTTGGTGAATTGTTGTAACTTAAGTCGTTTCGATTAATCTAATTGTGATATGACGTTGTGAGTTAATTCTTACGACTTGACTAATTACAATCGGATATATTGTAACTTGACTTGTCGCGACTTGACACTTAGTGTAAACTGTGACCCATCCGGTATCTCTCTCTAAGTTTAACTCACTGAGTATATCTTCCAGTTTCTTTTGTTGACTTTAGTAAAATCCCGAGAAAGAATCGATTTCTCGGTTTAAGTCACAAGAGTTGTAAAATCCCGTTTGAAGATTTTGTCATGGCAACTGTTTCGGATGACATTCAAGCTGCAGGGTCCGTTACCCGACCTCCTATGCTAGATAGGACTACCTATGAATCGTGGGCACAAAGAATCAGACTTTATTGTCTGGGTAAAGAAAATGGTGAGAACATTCTGCGATCTATTGATGAAGGTCCTATGCAGATAGGTACAACCAGAGATGTTATCTCCACGGTTGAGGATGTATCTGTCACCCATGGAATTGACAGGCCACGTACTTACAATGACCTCAGTGATGCTGAAAAGAAGCGTTATGATGCAGATATTCGAGACTCCAACATCGTGATACAAGGGGTACCCAAAGATGTGTACAAGCTAATCAACTTCAACACTGATGCTAAAGCTGTTTGGAACAATGTTAAAATGCTTCTGTCTGGATCGGAGCTGACCAAAGAAGACCATGAGTCTCAGTTGTACGATGAGTTTGACCATTTTAAAATGAATCCTGGTGAAAACATTACCGACTACTATGTCAGATTTTACAAGTTGGTTAATGACATGAGAATGATCTGAATGACAATGTCTAACATCCAACTCAATTCTATGTTTGTTAACAACATGTCACCTGAGTGGGATCGCTTTGTTACTGTAGTAAAGCTCAACAAAGGATTGAGAAATACAAACTATGAACAGTTGTTTGCCTACTTACAACAACATGAGAAGCATGCAGCTTTTGATCGTCAATTAAGAGAGAAGCTCAATCCAACTGCTACCAATGACTCACTTGCATTCATGACTAGTATGTTGCCAACTACTCAACCTGTGTCATCAGTGGATCACTCATCTCTACAGTCACCTGCTGCCATGAATACCCATCTCGACTCAGGGTATTCTCATACTGACAAAATGATTGACAACCTTTCCAACTAAGTGTCTCTACTTGTTCAACACTTCAGAGCTGCACTTCCACCAACCAACAATCAACTCAGAGCTTCCTCAAATCCACGTAATCAGGCGTTGTGGAAGATGGAAGAGTGATGGTACAGAATGTTCAGGGCAGACAAAATGTGAATCAAAGGAATGCTGCACGGGGTAACTTGCAGAACAGGGTTGGAAATGTGAATCAGGGACAAGGAAGGCAACCAAAATGTTACAACTGTGGGGGTTTAGGTCACATCGCCAGGAACTGCACTCAGCCAAAGCGTCCTCAGAACTCAGACTACTTCAAGGACAAAATGTATCTCATGCAAGCGCAAGAGAATGGAGTTATACTAAATGAGGAAGAATTGGCTTTTATTGCTGGGGATGATGGTAAGACATTTGATGATGATGTGGATGAACAACCTGTTCAGGACTTAGCTCTTAATGATCCAAACATCTTCCAAGTTGAGGATTGTGATGCCTTTGACTCAGACGTTGATGACGAACCCACTGCTCAGACAATCTTCATGACCAATCTATCATCTGTTGTCTCACCATCACAACAATCTGGTCCCTCCAAATCATCCATCATATCTGAGGTACTGAAGTTATATGATGAATGTGTAGTTAATAATGAACAAAATACCTTCAACAATATACGACAAAATAATGTTGGTGAACCAAATGAGGCTGAATTGGAAAACATTAATGTTGTTCCAAATGAGCAACATTCGGATCACAACAGTGATTCTGACGTATCTTGTGGAATGTCTTCTGTTGTACGTGATAATGATGTGATACATGAATAAAAGATATATAACGAAGTACAAACAAACGTTGCAGAATTAGATATTGCTAATATGGGAAATAGCAATTTCCTCCCATATGAACAATATGTAAAGCACAACGTCGACCCTGTTGTATCTAGTGATATATCCTCTGTTGATGACAATGTGTGTGAACTTGATGAGTACACTGCTATTGCACCTGATGACACTCTGACCAATAGGATTAATATTCTTAAGGATCAAGTTAGGTGTTATGAACAATGTGCAAAATTTGAGCTAACCGAACGTGAACAAAAAATGGATTGGCAAATGCAAGCATACATAACTGAACAAAACTTAAAGGAAAAGGCCTTTAAACAAGAGATAAAATATGTTCAAAGTCAACTTGATCGTGCTGTTAAGGAAAAACAGGAAATTCAGGATAGTTTAAATGTTCTAAAAAGTGAATTTCAGGAAAAGGAAACTAAACTATTAAATGAATTTTCCAACCTTAAGCAGTTGAAAAAAAAACTTGAAAACAAGTTGTACATCCAAGGCCAAACCAGTCAAACAGCTCAAATGATTGAAAAGCACATTATACTGCGGGATAAACATAGTGATAAGGATTTAGGGATGCCTAAAACTAACTTCCTTAAGAGCGTTAGTGCCTCTCAACCTGCCCTGTATGATGCCAAGGTTATACTTACACCCAATCATGACCCTCCAAATAGTTGGTCTGATAAAGAATTGGATGATCTTGAGTCTGCCAATAGAGAGAGATTTGATAATAAAATGAAGGATCCCAAGCGCATTAAACACTGTGTCATTGTTAAGCCCCATGATTATTATGAACAAAACTGAGTGACTGTTTTTGAACCTCAAACAAAGTTAACTCCAGAACAGGTATTTTGGCCATTAGATGTTGAGAAAATGAAAGCTGAGGAACTTAAGGCCAAGACTCCTCAAAAGTTAGCTGCCCCAACAGTGTATCCCCCCAATACACCAATGCACTTAGTTCAGTTGTCACTTCCCACACAATGTAAAAGTCTTATTAGCATATATGTCCTTTGTCAAATGTTCACTGATTTTGATAAAACATGCAAAAAGAGAATCACGCCAACGGGAATTACTGAGGGTGAACGGCGATTTGAGCTTACTAAAGAGTGTTACTTAACTGAAATCATACCATTTTTTAAACTAATCAAAGAACACTTTGTGGGTTTATGACAATCCTTTGATGTTGAGCTTAAAGAAATGAAAGCGGTGTTTAAAAATGAGGAAAATAAGGGTAAACAAATTGCAATAAACCTTCAGCATAGTGAAATAGCTAGGAAAAATATTCTCATCATGAATGACAATTTGATTGCTAAATGTATTGCTCAAGATGTGTTCTATACTGCTACAGATTCTTCATTAAATGCTTGTCATTTTCATGAAATGTCTATTGCTTTGAATGATCTCCTAAATCGTGTTGTTGAGCTTGAGGGGGATAATTTGAAATTGCATGAAAAAAAATTCAAAATGATGATCATGACAATATGGTCAAGCACTTTTCTAAACTAGAAGTTGATAATCTTAACTTACAATTGAAATATCAACATTTAGAAGAAAGAATAAAAATATCAAAGGCCAAGACATCTTCTGATGTTCCGGAATTTGATGCATATTTTGAATTAGCAAAAAGGGGTGAAAAATTCAAGCTCACACGAACACGATTCGGTTAATGAGGGCTCAAATTGCCCAATTGAAATCTCCCATGAATGTTGAGATCGACATCCATAAACCAATGTCTGCAGATTCTCAAAATTTTCAACTTCAAAACATAATCAGCAAACTCAAACATGAAAATGATTATTTTCAAGCTGAAAATTCTAAAGTAAAACAACATTACAAAAAGTTATATGATTCTATTAAGATCACTCGTGATAAAACCAATGAAAATATAACCTCTTTCTTAATGAAATTGAGAATCTAAAGACAAAGGTGAAAGGGAAGATGCCGGTCATTGCAAGTGACAATATCAATTCAAAGGTTCGTGAATGTAAAAAATATGCATGTGAGGCTGTGCTTATTCCTCTTCCCCTTAAGAACAATGAGTTAGTCCATAGTGATTACCTTAGACATCTTAAGAATTGCCTTGACATGACCCGTGAGACCATTGAAGAAGATAGAATGGTGAGACCATCTGATAGCGCACTATCAGACATTAGTTTTCTCACCAAACGGTCACAAGAATTGTTAGAATATGCCATAGGTACGTGTCCTAAGATTCCCAACATGCGAGATAGAAAGGGCACATCCTCATCTAAGAGTTTGAAAAAGCATGTTACATTTGATATACCTTTGGCAAGTTCTGATCATAACACATCACCATCTAGAAACCAAACAACTATACAACAATCTAATGTTCCCATCGTCCATTCTACAGGAGTAAGCAATGGCACTAAAGCTAGCGGGTCAAAGCCTAAAGGAAATACAAGGAATGATAGGACTTCGCCAGCTAAGAGTGCTCAAGGGAAGAAAGTAGAAGACCACCTTAGGAACAATAAGATTGATTTGAGTGAAAAGAATCGTGTTGATTCTAGTATTTGCATTAAGTGTGCTGTAATTAATTCGAATTCTAATGCTACTTGTAAGACTTGTAATGGTTGTTTAATTTCTAGTAATCATGATGAATGTGTTGTGTCATTTTTGAAATCTTCTTACAAACCCTCAGTTAAGTTTGCTAATACACATAAACTGAAAAACCATACTTGGAAAGCAACAGGAAGGTTTTTACCAATGTAGGATATCAGTGGAAACCTACTGGAAGAAATTTCACTTTAGGAAGCAAGTGTCCATTAACAAATATGCCCGATCCCAAGCCTTTAGTGGTTAAGAAATGGAAGGCAACTGGTAGAAAATTCCCTTTAGTGACTCAATGCCTTGATAATAAGTCAGTATCACCCACTAGTATCGTTTCCTCTGAAAAGCCATTGTAGATACTAATCCTGCCTCTTTTAAGTATGCTTGTGCTAACCAATTGGATCCCAGCTACACTTGGGGATCCACGTTTTTTAGTTATCTATATCTGTCTAGTTTCAAATGCAGGTCGTACAAATCGTCCTGTGGTATTTGGACTCAGGCTGCTCAAAACATATGACTGAGGATCGCTCTCAGCTCAGAAATTTTGTGAAAAAGTTTATCAGGACAGTTAGATTCGGAAGCGACCACTTTGGAGCCATTATGGGGTATGGTGATTATGTGTTCGGTGACAGCGTGATTTCTAGAGTTTACTATATGGAAGGACTTGGGCACAATCTATTCTCTGTGGGACAATTTTGTGATTCCGATCTCGAAGTGGCCTTCAGAAAGCACACATATTTTGTTAGAGAATTGGATGGAATTGATCTTCTTAAGGGGATTCGTGGTACTAATTTGTATACTATCTCTATCGAAGATATGATGCGTCCTCTCCTATTTTCTTGCTCTCTAAGGCCTCAAAGAGCAAATCATGGTTATGGCACTGTCGTTTGAACCATTTGAACTTTGGCACCATTAATGAACTTTCTCGCAAAGATCTTGTTCGAGGCATGCCCAGATTGAATTATGAAAAAGACCATCTTTGCTCAGCATGTCAATTGGGTAAAAGCAACAAGCACACTCACAAACCAAAACCCACCAACTCCAACACTGAAGTGCTCCATACCCTTCACATGGATCTATGCGGACCCATGAGAGTGCAAAGCTTCAATGGGAAAAGATATATTCTTGTTATTGTAGATGATTACTCACGATTTACATGGGTGAAGTTTTTAAGATCCAAGGATGAAACTCCCGAAATCATCATCAAAATCATCAAGCAGTTGCAAGTAAGGCTTAACAAGACCGTAAGAATCATTCGCATTGCCAATGGAACTGAGTTTGTTAACCAATAACTCACTCAATTTTATGAAAGTATCGGCATCAGTCATCAAAAGAGTATCCCTCGAACTCCTCAACAAAATGGAGTTGTTGAAAGACGGAATCACACACTAGTTGAAGCTGCTCGCACTATGCTGATATTCTCTAAGACACCAATGTTTCTATGGGCTGAAGCTATCGCTACTACATGTTATACTCAAAATCAGTCATTAATACATCCTCTCCACAACAAGACACCGTATGAGCTGATGCATCTCAAAAAGCCTGATCTCTCCTTTCTTCGGGTGTTTGGAGCCCTGTGCTATCCAACTAACGATATTGAAGACTTAGGTAAGCTCAAAGCTAAGGCAGATATTGGGGTATTCGTTGGTTATGCGCTAGATCGAAAGGGGTACCGAATCTACAACAAAAGAACCCGAAAAATCATGGAAACAATCCATGTCACGTTTGATGAGCTGACAGAGCATACGGCTTCAGGACACACCAGTTCTGGACCCTCACATAATCTTTTATCTCCTGGACCAATTAGTTCGGGGCTTGTACAGAATAATAACCCTGTCACTCCTTATGTTCCTCCCACTTGTGAAGAATTGAAGAAGTTATCTGACCCTATGTTTGATGAGTACTTCGAGTCACAGCCACCTCATGAACCGGTACAGCCGGCTGCTGAACCTAATGTTATGGCTGTAAATGCTCCTCATGATACAAATGGTCCATCTACCTCCATCTCTTTAGATCTGGATGCACCAGAATGTAGCAACTCTCAAAATGAGTCAAATATACAATCGTCTTCTGAACATCAAGGAATGGCATCTGAAAACTCATGGGAAGTTAATCCTTTTGCTCCACCTGAAGATGAACCATTTGAAAATGTGTTTGCTCCTAAATCTTCCAACGAAGCATCATCCTCAGGAGAATCCAACTATGCTATATCGGTCCACTATCCTCAACCCCACAAACATCTCAGAAAATGGACAACTGATCACCCTATTGACAACATCATAGGAAATCTCTCACGACCTGTGTCCACCAGAAAACAACTTGCCACAGATGCCTTGTGGTGCTTCTTCAATTCCGTCTTATCCAAAATCGAACCCAAAGACTTCAATGATGCGCTAACTAAAGTATCCTGGTTCACAGCAATGCAAGAAGAAATCCATGAGTTTGATTGTCTTGATGTATGGGAATTAGTACCGCCACCAGAATGCGCAATGATCATTTCTCTCAAATGGATTTTCAAAGTAAAACTTGATGAGCATGGTGACGTATTGAAAAACAAGGCTCGGCTAGTTGCTAAATGTTACAATCAACAAGAGGGTATTGACTTTGAAGAATCGTTTGCACCTGTTGCTCGTATCGAGGTCATTAGAATCTTCCTTGCCAATGCTGCCAGCAGTAACATGATTGTTTACCAGATGGATGTTAAGACTACCTTCCTGAATGGAGAATTGAAAGAAGTGGTCTATGTCACTCAGCCTGAAGGCTTCGTGGATCCTGAAAGACCAAATCATGTATATCGTTTGAAGAAGGCACTATATGGTCTTAAACAAGCTCCTAGAGCTTGGTACGACACCCTGTCCAAGTTTCTCCTTGCAAACCGATTCACCAAGGGTGTTGTTGATCCTACCTTGTTCACTAGGAAGACTGGAAACAACCTAATCCACGTTCAAATTTATGTAGATGATATCATCTTTGCGTCGTCTGATTCCAATGAATGTGATCAATTTGCAAAGGAAATGAGTTCTGTTAATACAAATATCGCCTAAAAAAGTTATTTATATTTTACGATCTTTGCTAAGTTTTGTTAATGACAAAGTATGAAGTTTAGCTATAAGTAAATCATCACTTTAAGTGTTTAAGTCTTGTTTAACTAAGGTTTTCATTTCCTTTTGAACAAAACATTGTTTTTATTTCTTAAACTAGAAAGTGTCTTGTCACATCACATTTATTTCTTAATATAGTAAGGTCACATCACATTTAGGGCAAGCTTTTTCAATATACATTTATGGTAAGAAGTGTGTTTGACTTACTAAGTGGTTTCTTGCAAGTTTAGTGTTTGACTTGATATTATGAGATGTGACATTGTTTGGTTTGCAAGAGTAATGAGATGTGACTTTGTTTGGTTTGCAAGATTTATTGCAAAAACCAGCTGTAGCCCTGGCGGTACCCTGGGGATACACGGGCGGAACCCTCCTGAGGGGTCCGCCGTATCCGCCAGACCTGCAGAATGGTTTGCTATAAATACCAAACCATTTGTTAGTTTTGTGCAACTCCTTTAGGACATATTTTCACATACTCTCTCAACTAACTCTGTAACCTTTTGATTTGTGTGATTCTCTTATGTAGCAAGGGACTTCACAAGATCATTCAAGAAGTTACAAGCTTCAACTCTAAAGTTGCAAGTCTTGGTAGCTTGGTCATGTATAAGCTTTGGAAGTTTATACTTCATTTGTGTCATGTATGTAGAAGTGAGTGGTTAGTATTTTAGGCCTCAAAATACGTAGTGTGTCGGGAGTTGTTGTACCCTTGTAAAAGAACTAACGGGAGTGGTTGTACCCTTGGTAAAGAACTCGACATCTAGCTTAGTGTCGGTAAAAGTGTAAGCGACGATGGGAGTGGTTGTATCCGTGTAAAAGAACTCGACATCTAGCTTAGTATCGGTAAAAGTGTAAGCGACGTTGTAAAGGTTTCTCCACCGGGAAAGGAGCTTGTTGATTAGTGCTTATAACTCTCGAGTTGGAAACTCGGGGCGTGGATGTAGGGCAAGGAAAAAGAGTCCTTGTAGCCGAACCACGATAAACAATCATGTTGTGGTTTGATCGTTTCTCTGTTTATCTTTGCGTAGTACATATTGTCTTTAGTTAGAATTGCTAATCACACGTAAAGCTTTTCAAAGAAGTAAACAAGTAAAGTTGTGTTTATATCTTTAACCAAACATAAAGCTTTTCAAAGAACTAAAACAAGTAAAGTTAGGATTGTTATTTACACGAAAAGATTTTCAAGAAATTGAACATATAATGTTGTGTTTATATCTTTAAACAAACGTAATGTTTTAACAGATAATCAAGTTAAAAAGCGGTAAACTATTCAACCCCCTTCTAGTTTTCCACAATTGGCATCAGGAGCTACGTTACACAAGATCTTTAAAATAGAATGTATTTTAAAACTTGGATCGATCCATGGATTTTGAAAATCTCAAAGAAGGGCAACCTATTCAAAAACCCACCGCTATTTGATTAAGAAAACTTACTTGAATGGAAAAGTAATTTTGAAAACTATGTGAAATCAATTGATCAAGATCTTTGGCATATTACTTCTTTTGGTAATTTCAAACCAAAGAAAACAAGTTTTTGAAAACCAAGATAACTACCTTAAACTTGATAAAAATACTAAAGCTAAAACAATGTTTTATAAAGCTTTAGTACCAAATATGAAAGAATGTATTTTTGTCAAACGGCTAATGATATTTGGAAAAATATGTTAAACTTTCATCAAGAAATATGTCAAGTCAAAGATGATCAATTTGATCTCACATATGTATTAGAAGTCTTAGAAATATTAATAGATAGACATTTAGTTGAGATGAATACATGTGCTACTAGTTTAAATGTTTTAAATGAAGGTGTAAGTGAAGATGTTTACTCATGATGAGCTCTTAGTGGACTTGCTTACGATTCATGGAATAACACGGATGAAGATGAAGCCAACCATCCGGTTTATGATTCTCAACTAGATAAAACATCAAGTAAGGTACATTTTGAAACCAAACACTTTTGCTTTGACAAATTTATCCTAGAGTTTTCGAAACTAGAAAATGAGTCTAAACGTTTATGCAACATGGACCTGAAAACTATCTTTAACAATGAGTCTTCAAAATCTTTTAAGAATATCTTTGAAAAGGAAATCTTGTTAGAAGATAAAATGTCTAGAATTGAGAGTAATGTTGAAATTGACCTAGAATGTAAATTATGTCTAGATTACAAACATGAGATTAAAAAGCAAAATGAAAAATGAAAAATGCTTGCTAAAATTGAAGAAAGTTCAAAAGCTCTTTTATGTTGTTTAAAGGGTCAAAAGTCATTTAGAGATAGAACCGGATTAGGATTTAACTCTAATGAATCATCAACAAGTTAAACAAAGCAAGTTGTGTTTAACTTAGGATAGAATTGTAGGAGTAATTCTATCTCTAGTAGGAGCTCATGATAAAAAGATAAAGATATCATTTTCAAATATTCTTATGTGTTTGTCTAACTTTCTTAGATTTATAAGTATTTGAGTTTAGCTCTTCTATGAGTCAAGATTACTTGCTTAATGATTATCTTCTTGGTGGCTAATCTATGGAGCTTAAAAGGTACACGTCTCTTCAACTTACCTTTCAGTGTTTCATGTTGATTAGCATTAAGATATGTCATATGTGTTATTAGTAATACTCTAAAGTGTTTACCTGCTATTAGTAATAACAAAGATTAGATTCTCTGCAACAAGGAATTTCGTCATTAGTACTAGTAGGAGATATAAGGTGTTTCGGTTCTTTAACCGTCAAGGGATAAACACGAGAAACTCTTGAATGAGTCACTCAACTCTTGCTTACAAGTGAGCTAACTAAGAATTTCCTAAGTGTTAAAATGTCCAACACTTTTGTAATGCTTGCAAAACAAACCTTTGTAAAACAACATTCTTAAACACCATACTTTGGGTCTTAAATTGTGTTTTACTTCAATCACTCCTTTATGATAATTTCACATAAAATATACTCCCTCCGTCCCATTTTATAAGTCCATGTTTGAAAAGTCAAAGTTTTTTTTTTCAAAGTTTGACCGTAATTATTTTCTTTCGTGTTATATAATACTTGATACAAAATATATAAATTGATTTGTATTTTAAATGTATCTTCATTGGTATACTTTTCATCAAGTATTATATAATACGGAAAAAAATAATTACGGTCAAACTTTGAAGAAAAAGACTTTGACTTTTCAAACATGGACTTATAAAATGGGACGGAGGGAGTAAAAGGTGAAATAATTCACATTAGCATATATTAGGATGTGTGGAAGAAAATGAGTTTTCAACATCTAGGATTTACACATCAAATGTGACACTTAGTCTTATGATGTTGTACCTCTTGGACTTTTTCAAAACAAACAAAGTTCATAGTGTCTTAAGTAAGGAAACCCAAAGAGTCGAGGAGTCGTTGAATATAACATTTAACGAGTGATCTCCTCCTTCTAAGATATCATCTTTGGTAGATGATAACTTAGTCGAAAGTCCAATGATGGCAAGACAAGTATGTTGTGTAAAACTTTAAGGATAAAAGTACAAAATAACATCTTCTCACCATGAGTCAAATATTGAATCAAGTAAAATTGACATAAGTTATAAAACTTGATTTATAGGTCATAGTTGTGTCTAAACAAATTCAACAAAAATAATTTTTGGAATTTAGAGTAAAACAACTAGTGAAACAAAATAGATATTTCAAAGTAATCAAGTGAGTATAGTGTCAATATTTGAAAGACTTTTTGATAATAAAAGCAAGCCCCAAAAGCAAGGGATTTTAACTTAAAGACACTCCTAGTTACTCTCTTGTTCTCAATGGTTAAGTTATTGATGACTTATCAAGAATGAGATTAGCAAATCCGTAGGTAAAACGAAACGTAGAGAAATGTTCGGAAGACTACTTGTTCTCATAACAATTAGATCCAACATTATGTTTAGTGTTTGTCTATGTGCTCATTTTTGAGAAGATCCTAATACAACTCTTTAGGAAGAGCTTGTGTGGATACATCAAAAGGTACTACACAACTAGGATTATGGTCTCCCAAAAGAACGGGAATAGAAAACATAGTGTATGCCAAATGGAATTATGTCGGTAATAAGTTGATAAGAAAAGCACAAGTGGTACTCGCACTTTTATACTTACTTACCCAATGATTCTCCAAAACGCGTAAGATTCTCAAATTAGTATCGGATGGAGAAGCACATCAACAAGCTCCGCTTGAACAAGCAAACTCGCATCAACAACGGAATTCATCTTATCAACATTGTTATACCTTCAACAAAGGAAGCATCGACTTCAGCGACAATTCAATCCATTATGTTCTTAATTGACATATTGTGATCCATCATCATCGTCTTGGTAAAAATGTTCATTGAGGAACATCTTAACTAAGAAAGTCTTATACGCTAACCATTCTATCAACGTTTTCACAAAACCTCTTGAATGAGAAGCCTTCATCATCCCTAGGCTTAGTCAAGGAATCATAAGACCTAAAACCTTAGTTTTGAACATTAGGATAAAACCACAAAAATCAAGACAATCCCTTTTGAATTTTTCCCTGCAGCTCCCACGGTACCCTCAGACCATACGGGCGGAACCCTCTTTTTGGTTCCGCCTGGTCCGCCAAATCTACAGAATGTTTTATTTTTAATTTCAAAACCAAACACCTCTTTACTCACAACTCCAACTTACCATCAGCCCATAAGATTCACAAAATGAGCAAAACTTCAAGCATATTCCTCATAACCTTTTATCACTCAAACCTCAAACAACCAATGTGAAATGAGAAACTGAGTTATCCTTTGTCCTATCAATATCGAGTCATCCACCATTTTCATGCCCTCAAAGAAACCAAGAGTCAATATCATCTTCACCAATAACTCCACCTAGTCATCTTCACAAGAAGATTCCACAATGTAACCAAACAAGTGTGTCATCCCCACTATAACCTAACCTATTAAGATTAAACCACCTTTCATGATACATAAACCTATGTTCACCCTTGTGTCACTCTTTGAAACAAAGGGCAATTGTCATATCCATACTCTCATTAACATATTTGTCTATGTCATCAAAAGTCAAGTGAATTTCATTATGAAATGCGTCTCTTCCACTTTCTAGCAATTGAAGAACACAAAGAAGATATCCAAGCTTCAAGTGTTGTCAAGCAATCACCACCTCATTTCACATATCCACTCTCGGTCGTCAACCATACTTTACCACCCTTCACCACATTGTTAAAACAAATGAAAAACGTCATTGAAACATCACTTGCATTATAAAACATTTTTTAAGCATCAAAATGAGTTAAGTTAACCGCACCTCCACATTGTCTTCATATAGGCACACACTAGAACATACACATTACAATAGTCGTTCACTTAGACTAAAATGTGAAATTTTGATTTTCTAGGAATCATAATGCCTCCTCTAACTCACTACGACCACAAGGACACCATCAAGTACCTACCCAAACACCACAAAATCAAAGGTCTTACTCAAACTCAAATCGTTGTTTTCAAAGCCTTAGAAAAACGATATGTCCATAAGGGTAGAACCCTTGATCCATCCTTCTTAGAAGGTACAAACCTCTACACGGAACTTGCCACAATCAACTTGAGTGTCTCTTAGAAATCGACGAGCCTATTTATTCTAGGTTCATTTTAGAATTCTATGCATCCGTCACCCTCTCCAAGGATGAGTATGGTCGCATGTCTATTAACTTTAGGGATAGTAGTCATCAATACTCCTTCACTCTCGAGGAGTTTGCTCAAATCCTAGGTGTCCCAAACCATGGTACTTGCATCTACTCCGACTTGCACTCCCTCTCAACTCTTGACACACTCTTTGACCGCATCCATCCCTATGATACCCCTCTTGTGTCCAAAGATGAACTTCGTGACCACCTCTTCATTAGGACCACCAACACTAGGAGAACTAGAACTGGAAATGAGGTCATCAAGGACCCATATGGAATGGAATTCAATGAACTCAAGCCCCAATTCATGAAATGGGAAGAACTCCTTAGAGCTAATGTAATTAGCACCATAGGAAACCGGGATCACATCAATGTTTGTCTTTGCTACATGCTCTACTCCTTGCCCGTGAGGCAACCCTTCAACCTTGACTACTACATGACCAAGAGAATGACCAACATTCCTGTTAGGATTAAAAGTGACGATCATTATTGAGTCAAATAGTTAGTTAAATATATTCATGTAATAGTTAGTAAATGCTAGTTTATTAAAGTTTATGTGTATTATTCATGCTTGTATAAAGTCTAAGGGCTAGTTATGTAATATGGTCAAAGATATGTGAAGCCCTAGACTACAAGTATAAATACACTTGTAAGGCCTCATTTTGAGGTTGGTTCTCTTAGGTAATAACATTGTCTTTCATTTACACACACTAGGAGTTCCCTTCCACTCTCTCTCTCTCTACTTACTTTCTCTCTCTAGATCTAGCCTAGATTATAAAGTGATAAGGTTGTTCTACGGTCCTACAAGTGGTATCAATCGCCTAGGGATAATATAGGTTGTTTTAGGTTTGATTTGGTTGAAAAAAGTTGGTTTTTGTGATTCGAGGTTACTGTTCATCGCCAAAACTTTTCGAGTTAGAATTTTTTATCGAGTTTGGATATTGTCATATCGAGTTAGGATATTTTCTGGTTATCGAGTTAGGTATTTGTCTATCGAGTTAGAGCTTCTGTTCTATCGAGTTTGGAATTGCTTATCGAGTTTGGAATTGGCGAGTTAGCCTTCTTTTCCTAATCGTTTATCGAGTTAGGCTTGTTGTGACTTTAACTAAGGGAAACTCTGCTCAACTCAAGTCTCTCTACCGAGTTAGGAACCTCATGATCATATCGACTTAGACAAGCATTAAGACTTATCGAGTTTGAAAATTTCCTGCGAGTTACAATCTTATCGAATTTCCTGCGGGAAAAGTTGAGTAAAATTTATTTTTCACACGAGACTAAACGTTCAATTTTTACGCGAGATTTAAATTTTGGTATAAGGTTGAAAATTTTGGCCCGAAATTCAAATTTTTAGGCCAAAATTCAAAATTTTTTGGTGAAATTTTGCGTAAAAATTTTTAAAACTCAAATTTTTCTGGTAACCTTAGAATTGTATTTCTTTGTGTTTTTCAAATTTTGAGAAATAAAATTTTCGTATTCATTTTTTGGAGGGAAAATTTGAAATCACAAAAATTCAACCGAGAACGTTTTTCATCTTCACCAAGACATCTAATCTTCTACAACAACCTTTGTTATCTTAAAAGATCCTAAGATCAACTTTATCACACATCATTACACAATGGAAATGAAAGTGCAAATCCAAGAGAGAGATTCAAAGAAAGTGTTTACAGTGTTCAAGTCATATGTAGAGAAGTTCGTCAATCCTGATGGCTATAACACAAGGTTCGATCAGGCATTTGAATACTTCATCCGAGTCCAATATCACAATTTCAAAGACAAACTCAAACAAAGCCTGAATCAACTTCAAAAGCTACTTAATGAAGAAGAACCTGATATGAGTAACTGCAAGGATGCTCTTAAAGTGATCCAGACTCAATTTCAGAGTATCTTTAACCCTTGGATAATAGGACACTCAGAGTTTATCGATGCATTTTACCAAAAATTTTGGGTAAGCTATACGACCTTCAGAACTCGATGCATAAATCAAATGGATGAACTCGAAAAGACACTTGATGCTGAGGAAGCTGAGTTTAATGAGATTGAGAAGCTGAAACGGGAAAAAGAGCAGAAGGAAAGAGATATGCAGTTAGAGGAAACTGAGGTGATTGAAAAAGAGACAGAGAAAGATGTTCAAAATGACGAGGAAATAGTCAATGAGGGTGATGCATCAGATGTCTGTTTGGTTTTCACAGGCAATGATTCATCTTCAGAACAGCAGGTTGAAAGCAGCAGTCCTAGCTATGATTTGGATGCTGATGGTACACAAAGGAATGAAGCTGTTTGGGATACCGAGGATGATCATATCAGACCTTCATCAGACACAGAGATATTGGCTACGGTACAACATTCACATGCTCATGATAATGTTAATATATTTGAGAATATGTTTGTTCATGATCAGACACATCCTGATCATCCTGAGTCTATTAGTGACACTTATGTGGTGGAACAAAATGATAGTAATATCACTTTTGATACTCCAGATATGGATCCTAATAGAGGTGAGCCTGCCCAGGATGGATCTTCTTATGAACAAGATCGTGCCTTATTTGCTTCATTGATCAATAATTTCAAACATGAACTTGAAAAGTGCAAAGAGGACAATCGCAAAGCTAAGCAAACGAATGTCTTATTGACAAAAGAGCTTGAGAGATTTAAAGAAATGGAAAAAGGTTTTCAAAATGTAACAAAAAGAAAAGCTGAACTTGAATTTGAAAACTCAAACCTTAAATCTCAAGCTCAAAAGTTTGAAATGTATGGAGAGTCTGTCAAACCACTTTTAAAAAGAAATGAAGAACTTGAAGTTGGTTATAGAGAAGCTGTTCTTCGTGAAAAACGTTCCATTCAAAATCTGGATGCTCAAATGGTTGTTAACAACAGAAAGGTTCAAGCGCTTTTAAAAGAGAACAATGATTTAAAAAGTGAAAATTCAAAGCTTCAGAAAACCACATCAAATTTTGAGATTGTAAACACAAAACTTGAGAATGAAAACCAAGAGTTTTTGAAACGAACAAACGATCTTGAAAACAAACTTCAAAAATTGGGACAGACTTCTCAGACTATTAACATGCTGCCTACTAAAGATGAGGAGGTTGAGAAACAAACATCTGGGATTGGTTTTGTGAATAATGCTAATGTGGAAAATGAAAAACCTTGTTTTTTAAACAAAGTGCAAAAGTTGACACCTATTTTGTATAACGCTAATGATCTTTTGTTTGAGTCTCAAGATATTTTAAAATCTGAAGAGGAAAAACGTTTGAAAGTAAAACAAACAAAAAACCCACTCTCGTATCACGGCTTTGTGTATGGTGGTCTACAATTGACTGATATACCAAAAGAACCTTTCAAAAGAAAAGACACAAATTTGAAAAGATTTTTCAAAGAAGCTCAACTTGCTACTTATGATGCTACATTATGGCAAAATAAAGCAAGGAAACACTTTTGTAGTCTTAAACATCACATTGAGCATACGTTAAAGGTCATTTGGTTTAAGCAAGTAAACATCGATAACAGCGTTTTCTCTAATCCTCTTTCATCAGATGTACGCCTTAAGATTGAAGTCCAAAAGATTTTGAAAGATGAGATTGAACCTCATGTGAAAAATCTCAACTTAAGTTTTGAGTACTTTGAAAAACATCTTGTCACTGAAATGAGAGAAGATTTAAAGTACGTTCATTCTCTTGAAGACGAATTTGATGAAAAATGCTTAATACTTGACATTCAAAAGGAATTTTTCACAAATCAAATAGAGTCTTTCAAATCAAAATCTGTTTGCCATGAGAAAGTGAATGAGAATTTTGAACAAACATCTTCTTTGAAATCTGAAAATCTTTGTCTAAAAAAGAAAATCACCGAGCTTTCAAAAGAAGCAGCTGATGTCAAAGAAGAATTGTCAAACAGAAAAGCTCAGTTTGAGAAACATCTTGCAAAACTCGAAGCACAAAGTATCTCTTTTCAACTTAAACTGCAAGAGAAGAATGAGAAAATGTCTTCTGAAAACTCTTTGACATCAGTGCTTAAAGAAAAAGAAAACATTTTTGAAGAAAATTGTGAAGATACCAATATCAAGTTTGATTTAGACGAACTTGATACAAAAAATCTTGAATTGGAACATGTTGTGGCATCATTACAAAAAGAAAATGAACATTTGAAACAGACTTACAAAAACTTGTTTGATTCAATCAAGCGGTCAAGAGTTCAGAATCAAACTTTAAACAAATCTGACTCTCAGATCACACCAAATCATCTTTTTGAAAAAGAAAAGTCTGTGCTTCAAAAGAAAATTGTTGAATTGGAAAAAATGATTGCACAACAAACCAAGGATTTTGGTGATGCCAAAAATGATTTTTCAATAGAAACAAACAAATATGAAAAATATTTTGCACATCTTGAAAATCAAAATGCTTCTTAGCAAGAAAAACTGGCATCATCGGATCATCTTTCTCTTCAAAAAGAATACAATGATTTGAGAACGTCATACAATGCATTAAAAGCAAAGTTTGATGTTCTTAATTGGTCAAAAGGAAAATCTCAAGTTTCAAACGAGTCTAAACCACAAGTAAGTGTTTCGGAGAAGGTTTACACGGGTGAATCTTCCAAACCGTTTTCGAAAAAGGTTTCTCAGTTTACAACCTATTCTTTGCAAAAAGGAAGGAAATTTTCAAAGAGACCTAATTTTTTTGAAACATTTACTCCTCAAAAGGTTTCAAATGCAAGTGCTCATAAAGAAAAGAATCAAGGTTTTCAAACTACATACTCTCGTTTTACCCCGGTAAAGCCAGTGTGGAATCAAAAGCAAAGTCGTTCAAAACATTTGAAATATTCGTACTCTGAAATGCTTCCGCTACAACTAAGGAATGGCTATGCTTTGAAAAATCCTAATTCTGGAAGGTTTCCATTCACCTCAAAAACGAATTTTCGAAATGAAACACTGAGTTTCAACAATGGATGGAAAACTTCTTCTTCAAGTTTTAAAACTCCAAGAGAGACACCAAGTTTCTCAAACAACTTTCAAAAGCAAAAGAGTTTTAAATCACCGTTGATTCCACGAGCTCTATTTCTAAATGAAACATCGGTTTTCACTCCTCGTTGGAATTCAACTTCTTTGTCTCGGATTGACACAACTTACAAATGGATTTCAAAATATGGTAACCCAGTTGGCGCCGTGCTTAAATGGGTTCCAAAAGTTGTTGTCTAATCCAAAAACATAATGGCTTTCGTATACTTCAGTACGAAACCCGGACTTCAAAATAATGACTTCTTAGTATTTCAGCTAAGGACTCGTTTTTCAAAGAAAGGAAAGTGCTTAAATCAAAACAAAGGTTTTACATATTCTTTGAGCACTTATCCTACAAACATTATGGCTTATGCACACATAACAGTGTATAACCCGCGATTCTCAAAGAAAGGACCCTGTTGTACATTTCTGTGTGACAATCCTAAAAAGATAAGAAGACTTCTCACCAAAAAGCTTATCAAAGTCTTCTTAATTTTTTGAGCAATATTTTGAAATGTTTCTAAAGGTTTTCAAAACTTTTCACGATATTACTCCCTCAAATCCTTCAAACCAAATATTTACTCAGAATCTTCTAATTTTGAGGGGGGGTAATATAAAGTTGTTCCAAAAAGATCATGCTTAAAGGAAACGAATACGGAATTAACAAACATCCGTTTCTCCCATAAGCTATCCAAAAAGAAAAGGTTTTAATCAATTGGTATCAAAAATACCATGGATATGCTATTTTTGAGGGGGAGAAGATGTGATTAAAATGTGATCGTCTTGAATCTCAAAAGAGCTCGACTCAGAAATGACCCAAGAATTGACGAAACAACAAAAGTTAGTAATCGAAAAGACTTATCCTCGACGGGTAATAACATCAAGTTAGTTACTAGAGCTAGTTGTCACCTAAAAGCTGAAAATGGAACTCTTTAACTAGCCACGTAAGCGTGTCTCGAAAAGGATTTGTTTGAGTAGAGATGTACCATTTCGAGAAACTTTATGTGGATATGACCAGGCCGGGTAATAACTTCAAGCTAGTCTAACTAGTGATGTAAGCGTGTCTCGAATCGGTTGTGTTCATTGAAAGTGAATCAATTCAAAAGTGCAAACTCCTCACGCATGTGCAAATTTCTTAACAATCCATGAGCACATGTGAAGGGGGAGTCTTTCATGAAATGTAAAACTCTCGAAGTGTTAACAAAGTATGTTTTATTATCATAACACTTTGAGAGATTTTCACAAATGGTTTGATGGCAACAATAGGATAGTCATGAAGTTATAAGGTGACTAAGGTTAGGAAAAACGTCCCATGATCCGCCAGAGCCGGAGGGATCTACCCAAGGACAATTCCAATAGATTAGAATTAGAAGTCCTTAGGTATGATTAAAAAAAGGAAGAAAATGAGAAAGGAGAAAGAAGGGGTTGAAGAATTAAAAAGAAAAGTTATGAAAAAGGGTGAAAAGAAATAGCCCTCCAAATGTTCAACCTTAGGGCAGACACCGGGTTCAACTCATATGCTATTGGTTGTTACTAAGGTGACACCGGTATTGAAGACAAGACGTCATGGACCCAGTGACGCACTGCACTTAACCTTCTATCCACTCAAGTTCTCTTAAAAGAGCTTGTTTCATTCTCACGGGGAACCAGTGTAATCTATCGACTTATCTCTTAGAGATGGTTGATATTGAAGCAGGAGACCCCTCCCTAGTCTCCGCATAGGAAACCAAATTATGCACTTATCGAGTCTAGAGCCATGAGATACGTCAAAAGATCTCTTAGGATACACTTTCCTATGAATACACTTGTGTTCGCCAAAAAGGACACAAGTTGTAAGAGTCTTTATGAGATCTACGGATCTTGCCTTATCTTTCATGATGGTTACTATGTTCCAAAACGGTCTACAGTTGTGGGGTGATCTCCAGCAACTCACCTGAATCATTGATGTACTTCGGTGGATCTAGTAAGCCCTTTCAAGGGTATCTGGTTCAGGAACGGCCTTGGTAAGGATTAGAAGGAGTCTTCACACTATGCTGTTGACGATCTCTAATTCCAAACCTGTAAGTACCGGTTGATTTATTGCAAACTGTTTTATGCAGGTACTCATAAATGTTCCTTGGAGAAAGACCGTTACCATCACTCAAAAATCCACATGCTCATACCCTGCAAAGCTCTCTTCAAAGATCTAAGCAAAGCAAAGTTCAGAATGTTTCTAAGTCAAAGTCAAAGAATCTTCAATCTAAAGAAACAAAGATTAAAGTCAAAGAGAAAAGAGCTTCACAAAGATTCAAAGTCAAACAAAGTATGAGTATGTTGGAAAAGACGTAAAAACAACATAGTAAAGAGGTTGATCAAAGGCAAGAAAGATCACAAAGCGTGATTGGAACAAAGGAACTAGCAAAACTATTACACAAGGACTCAAAGTTCAAGAGAACAAGCTTCAAAGATCAAAGATCACAGTCACAAAAGAGAGATCTCAATGATCACCCTTAGGGGGAGATTGTTAGCATTAGAAGTGTTGATCATTTATGAAATCAAAGTGAGATCTCAATGATCGTCCCTTAGGGGGAGATTGTTAGGATTAAAAGTGACGATCATTATTGAGTCAAATAGTTAGTTAAATATATTCATGTAATAGTTAGTAAATGCTAGTTTATTAAAGTTTATGTATATTATTCATGCTTGTATAAAGTCTAAGGGCTAGTTATGTAATATGGTCAAAGATATGTGAAGCCCTAGACTACATGTATAAATACACTTGTAAGGCCTCATTTTGAGGTTGGTTCTCTTAGGTAATAACATTGTCTTTCATTTACACACACTAGGAGTTCCCTTCCACTCTCTCTCTACTTACTTTCTCTCTCTAGATCTAGCCTAGATTATAAAGTGATAAGGTTGTTCTACGGTCCTACAATTCCCATGCAAGGCACAACGTCTTTGCCGTATGGAATGCTCTTGACCCGTCTGTTTAGGTTCATCTCTCCCATTCCATCAACTCCTAGAGGTCTTCACCTAGACTACTCTCTCATTCCACACGCTTTTGTCCCACTAAGTGATAGGAGAATCTACAAAGCCCAAGGTAAACATTTTCCAACTTTAGGCTTTGCCCAACTCTAGGCTCCCACCTCTAGAATACATTTTCCAACTTTCGGATATTCCAAATGAGTCGGCAGAGTTCAAGCAAACAAAGGGGATGTTCAAAAACATCGAGAGATTTTTTGGAAAGCTCAAGAAGAATATTGATCGTCTATGAGAGCGGGTGTAACCTCTCGTAAATTTCCCATACGATTAGTAAATGCATACGAATACATAAAACGATGTTACAAGGAATTAACACCATTTTACGGGTAACAATTTTTTTTTTATGATATGACTTGATATTGAACCACTACGACAACTGTGATTGACTATTTACCCAGGAACGATGCTTACACACAACCTAGGTTGCCTATAATTATTGCGAACGATAAATAATTGTATAACGCGTTTATATTTAATAATACGTTTCGTCTAAATAACGTATAATATTTATATATTCTCCGAAACTACGAAACTTCCCGAGAACGCTCACTAATATTTTTGAACTTCGACACGATAATCGAGACACCCCAGGTGGGCCCCCAACACCCTTTGGGCCACGAAATCTCCAAGACAAACCAAACTGACTCCCTTTTTAATTTCTTTCTTTCTTCCTGCTGGGCCGAGACCACACACAAGCCCACCAGGCTTTAAGCCCAAACGCACACCTTTTGTTATTTTGTTTTGGTTTTCTTTTCCTGTCGCGATACTCAACCAAACGTACCCTTTATTCCTACGATTTCTATACACAACTTATGTATATCTTTACTTGCCTCGTTTTACCTAGTACCCAAGAAACACACGAGACCAAAACTTCACTCACTCACCTTCGTTTACTACCCTAATAACGTTCAAAGCAAAGACATGAAACCTCCATAGAGATAAGTCCAAATCGTGGCATATGTTTTCTTCCACACCACCCATGCTCCCCAATGGCAACAAAATGAACAATGTGCATCCAAGGAAATGTCATGAATGAATAGGGAAGATCTTACACAATCTAAGCTATGTAAACACTCGATTGGCCATTGTTGTGGCATTACTATTCGCCTAACATGCAACCTCCATCCTTGTGAGCTTATCTTGTCCATACACCCTTCAAAACTCCCTATATAAGCCTTACATGCAATCACAAATCATCACATACACTCATACGTACCACTACCACTAAAAATACTAACGAGAGAGAGCTATGGAGGGACATACAGATTGCTAGGAGAACCACGCCTTGAAGTGAACCTAGGAAGCAAGGGTTGGAGCTACTTGAACCTTGGAGAGACGTGAAGTGAACCACAGAGCCCTTGTACAATCACACGAACCATACACTCGTTTTACGCCACCTTTTCTAGGTGAGGTGAGGCCTTGGAACTATTCTTTCTATTTATATATATATATATATATATATATATATATATATATATATATATATATATATATATATATATATATATATATATATATATATATATATATATACGTATATTTTTGTGCACAATCACTTGAGATTAATAAATCGTAAATCTTAAAAGCAACATATATATTTTATGTATCATACTATTATTTGGCTAGGCCATTAACGAGACCTTATAAAAGATTAAGACTCATATTAATGTATACACACTAAAAATCATACGATTCTAAGTCATATGAACCTATACGAAATATACTAAAAGACTTAGTTTATTTTTCAACTTATATAGTTTTTGCGTATTGAGTTTTGACCGTATACTTTGGCCTCGCCATTCTAAATTTCAACACACGACCACCCATTATTTTTGTACGATCTAATTGCCTACTTGAAATAGAAACGAGAATGATAAATAAAATGACTTAACAACATCGTTTGATCACTAAACGAGACCCAAAGTAAATCGACATCAGAACTGTTTTCAGAAACTTAAAAATCTTAAGTGGGCCGTAAAGCCCAAAAAGCTCATTTCAGCTTATTACGATAAGCTGAGTAAATAAGCTGTTTTGAAATGTTTTTGTAACTTAAAATGATGGATTTCTATAAACCTAGTGTTCCCCCAAACCCTTTGGATCAAAAATCGTTATTGGACCTTTAATTTGACTCGCTAAGGCCCATTTTGTGAAATAAGAAGAAAATAAGCAAATAAGCTGTCGGATTAAGCTTTTCTAAATGTTCTGAGCTTATTGAAATAATAAAAATGTTAAGTTTTAAATTTGGAAATGTTTGGACCATTTTTGCAAATGTTCGAAGGTTAGGGACTAGAATTGTCAAGTTTGTAAAACTTAGGGTGAAAAGTATAAAACTGTTTTTCTAAGGGTATAAACTGTAAATATTGAAACTTAGGGATAATGAATGTAAATATTTGATATTTGGACTAAAAATGTAAATATATATAATTTTTGGACTAACGGCGTAAATGTTTTCCGTTAAGGGTAAAAAGTGTAAAATTGAGAAACATGAAAGACTGAATGGTAATATTGATTTTAATAATAATTTTATAAATTATATATTTTTATACTTATATATATATTTGAATTAAAGTGATAAATAATAAAACTTAACTTATTATATATAATACGAATAAAACTTATATAACGATAACTGAATTTAGACGAATAAAACAATACGTAACCATTATCTATTTTTATACGACGCAACACATCACGTATGCACTTTATCGAGTTCTCATAATTAATAATAAACGTTCGCAATAAAACGAGACTTAAGAACTGAAACGTGCCATATCTTATAGGTTGTGTGTGAAGCCGTTGCCTTGCATCGTTGAGATTACGTTTGTTCTACTATCCTACTAAGGTGAGTTCATAGCCCACACTTAACTGATTTCTGTGGGGGGTATACATGCTCAAAAACCGAACACAAGTCTTTTCCTGATCTTATTATTGCTTAAGTAGCTATTTCCAAAAGTCCCTCGATCATGAACCTTAATCACTTGAAAGGTGAACGTAAATAATTGTGAATAGATCTATTAGGGATTGACAATCCCCATTTGGTTGCTAGAGGAAAGTTACCAAATGCACGTTATTTGAATATAATAGGTTACTGGCAAATACCTATCTTGGGGGCTATATATTTTACATCATTATTATGAAAATATTGATGTCTGTTGAATCGTTGAGTGTCATGAGCTTAATGCAATAATGAATGTGATTTCTAACTTGTTTATTTGTATCGATATTACAATAAACATCTATCTCTTGTGTTCAAACTCTAAATTATAAACCTATGAATTTCACTCAACTTTTTGTTGAGTTTTAGCATGTTTATCTCAGGTAACTAAATGGAATGGATGGCAACGGCACGAAGTGGGCAAATAAAGAAACGTTTATTTCTCTTTAAATAAAACTTGTTGTTGAATAACGAATTCTCTTGGAATTATAAATATTTGGTATTTTAATTAAAACTTAAAACGATCACTTGAATCGTTTTCTATAATTGTGACGAAAGATCCACAATATAATACCCCATAAGTCTTCCGCTGACATTTTAAGTCTTCCGCTGTATTGATCGATTTTGGGGGTGTTATAGATTGGCATCAGAGCCACGGTTATAGTGAACCAAGTGTTTTTGGAACATTGGACTATAACTACACTTTAAACGGGACAAAATTTTCATAAAATACCATCCTACGCCCTTCGTGCCTACGCATCCTAGTAATTGGTAAAAAGTATTATTTACCTTATAGCATTTTAAATTGGTTATAATTATGCTTACATTTACTAATCGGGAAATTTATTACAGTGTCATGTCTTCGAACACCCACCCAATCAGCTTGTCCTCAAACTCAGGAACTGAAGATGTTACTTCAGCCTATGCTACCTCACCTATGCCTATGTCTCCTGCTACCGACAGATACATGCAAAGCCAGCAATTTCTGCCAGCATCTGACACAGAGGCTTCTCCTCTGGCAACATCTGGTCCAATTCGCCGATCTAGGCTAATTAGACAACTTCAGCCGTATGAAGCAAGTACTGCTGTACCAACACCAGCTCTTGTCATACCACCTGAATCAGTTGTGCCATCACCACCTGCACCACCAGTAATACCACCACTACCAACTATCTTCTACAGCCAAACTACTACTGTGCCACTAATACCATCACCCATAGCATCACCTCCACTAGCATCACCACCTGCACCTTACCGAAGTGTCCCTCTATCACCTCACTGAAAGACTTACCCAATCCGCCCAACCACCTCAGAATCTAGTGTTCACCGTAGACGCCGAAGGATCCACAAGCGAGTAGATGCTCGTAAATGGTCTTTCTTATTGCCTATTATGCAATATTGGAGATCTCAAGAAGGAACACCAACAACAAGGGAACTTGGGGAAAGTTCTTACTCTACCTCCCGAATTCTGCCAGTCACTGGGGAACCCATACACCATACCATACCATTGTTAGCTGCAAGAATGGTTCGCCACGAAGACCGACTTGATTCCATCGCTAGTATACTCAACAAGATTCCACATGAACTTCTAGAAAACTTTGAAGATGATATGAACAGTCTCATAATTGGTCATCTTGCAATAGAAGATAAGGTTGAAAAGTTGGATTCTCTATTTTGGGAATCAATGGAATTCATAGGAGCACTATGTGGGGCTAACACTTCGACCGAAATAGCATTGGGAACTTTAGACCGAGAAATTGAGAGGATCAACACTGAAAACCTACGCCTTAGGCAAGCCCTGCTAGAAGCTCGAGAAAGGGAAAGGACTCGAGATCAAACCATGGAAACCATGTCCACTGCCATTCAGGAACTCCAAAACCGCCTAGACAAAGCCTTAGGAAAACCATGAGACCACCACCTTGTTAAGAAAAATCAATGTCCTACAAATAAGTATATCTTGTCGTGTTTTGTAAACATTTTCACAAGTACCAATAAGTGTTGTAACACCTTGACATTGATTTATGGAAGTTTATTTTATCTTTATCTACGTTGCAAACTTTATACACTATATCGTAATATATTGGTTCATACAGGTCAAACTTATTCGTTATGTGTGTCATCCCAACATACGAAAATTTACGATGATCGAATCATTGTAACTACGACCTATATTTAACTATTCATTACTCGATATGTATTTTCGACGTGATAGGATTATTATCAATGTTCTAATAATATACCTTCTCTTATAGCAACATGGCTAGAACTAGGAGAACAACCACGAACGCCGCACCAGCAAACCCCGAAGTTATGACCCCAGCTGCAATCCAGCAAGCAATCGCTGATGGCGTTAATGCCGTTTTAGCTAAACAAAACCGTAATAAAGACGGAAATGCACCGGCACCCCGCTACTGCACATACAAAGACTTCATAGCATGTCAACCAACGTATTTCAAAGGAACTGAAGGAGTGTCGGAATTAGCTCAATGGTTTGAAAGAAGTGAAACTGTGTTCCAAAGAAGTGGATGCTCGGAAAACAACAAGGTAAGCTTCGCAACGGGAACACTAATGCAAGACGCTCTATCCTGGTGGAACTCTACCGTCCAAACACTAGGAGCAGAAGCAGCACATCAGCTTACTTGGATTGAATTCAAGGCTAAAATACTAAAGAAGTATTTTCCCCGTTCCGAACTGCGAAAACTCGAGGATGAGTTCCATGCCTTAATAGTGAAAGGAGTTGATTTGAGAAGTTACAACCGGAGATTCCAAGAACTCAGGATACTATGCCCTACCATGGTACCCGATCATGAGAAGACATTAGAGAAATATGTCGAAGGACTCCCTAGGAGTATTGAAGGAAATGTCACCTCAGCAAACCCGCCAACCTTGGAAGCAGCAATGGAGCTTGCTCAGAAACTTCTAGATCGAGAAGTGAAATGCAATGAACTTAAAAGGAAATTGGACGATAAAAGAACCACCCACCAACACAACAACAACCAGCAAAGCTACAACAGTCATCACCCCAACAACAACCAACGCAACAATAATCGGAACCACCAACCATATCACAACACTCGAAGCACTCAGCAGCAGAATCAAAGACAAGAAAAACCCCGAGTCTACACCGCCACGGAAGGTGTAGGGTACAACGGACAGAAACCCCTGTTCCAGCGATGCAAACTTCATCATGAGGGTCGTTGTACCGTCCGATGTGACAAATGTCATAAAATCGGTCATCAAACCAGAAACTGTAGGATTCCTGCTATGGGAAGAACACACTAGCTGTATCACCAACTTGTTTCGGATGCGGAGAAGTAGGACACATCCGGAGAAACTGCCCAAAAGGAAACGAACCAGCCAACGCCCAAGCTAGGGTATACCTACTCGGAGATGGAAACGGACCCGATGTAGTCACCGGTACGTTTCTACTAAACCATCATAATGCTAGAGTATTGTTTGATTCGGGCGCCGATAAGAGTTTTATATCAGATACGTTTGCCCCTTTACTTAATGTTACCCCCTCTAAGCTAAACACCACCTACGAAGTCGAAATGGCTGACGGGAATTTAATAGATACCAATACTATCATGAAAGATTGCACCCTAACCTTATCCGAAAAACCTTTTGCCATTGATCTTATGTAATACCCCAGGCAAATCCCACATTGGCTGTGACTTGGAGTGATGCTGGGACATATATGTTAACATTCGCCTTATATGACACAACGCGTTTTGTGGTGGAACGGTTAATCGTCCATACGGTTAAGCGTGCTCATGTGAGAGTAGTACTGGCTTGGGTGACCTGCCGGGAAGTCTTCACATGAGGGCCACAAAAGCAAAGCCGTGAGCCTTCGGGTAAAGCGGACAATATTGTGGTATATAAGGCGGGGTGTTACAGATGGTATCAGAGCCACTCCAAGCCGTTCGGGATGTGGGGCAAACTTCATCGGGGACGATGAATCCCTACGGGGGGTGAATGTAATACCCCAGGAAAATCCCACATTGGCTGTGACTTGGAGTGATGCTGGGACATATATGTTAACATTCGCCTTATATGACACAACGCGTTTTGTGGTGGAACGGTTAATCGGCCATACGGTTAAGCGTGCTCATGTGAGAGTAGTACTGGCTTGGGTGACCTGCCGGGAAGTCTTCACATGAGGGCCACAAAAGCAAAGCCGTGAGCCTTCGGGTAAAGTGGACAATATTGTGGTCTATAAGGCGGGGTGTTACATCTTATGCCAGTTCAACTTGGTAGTTTCGACGCTATCGTCGGCATGGATTGGCTATCCCACTATCGTGCTAGGATTCACTGTGACGAAAAGGCCGTCCATATACCACTCAAGGATGAAACACTCATTGTCCAAGGCGACAAAAGCAAACCTCGATATGGAATTATCTCATGTATGCGAGTAATAAAATACATGAAAGAAGGATGTCAAGTATTCATGGCCCAAGTTACGGAAAGTAAGTCATCCGAGAAGCAGCTTGATGACGTTCCTATCGTTAGGGATTTTCCTGAAGTATTCCCTAAAGAATTACCTGGTATTCCACCCGTACGTCAAGTAGAATTTCAGATTGAACTAATTCCTGGAGCAGCACCAGTGGCTAAAGTACCTTATAGGCTAGCGCCATCTGAAATGGAAGAGTTGTCAGAACAACTAAAGGAATTATCGGATAAAGGATTTATTCGACCAAGCTCATCACCTTGGGGAGCTCTAATTTTATTCGTTAAGAAGAAGGATGGATCCTTTCGAATGTGCATAGATTACCGGGAGTTGAATAAACTTACGGTAAAGAATCGATACCCATTATGATCTGTTTGATCAATTGCAAGGATCAAGTGTGTACTCAAAAATTGATCTGAGATCAGGATATCATCAGCTAAGAGTTCGAGAAGAGGATATTCCAAAAACTGCATTCAGAACGCGCTATGGTCACCACGAATTTCAAGTAATGCCGTTCGGTCTGACCAATGCACCAGCAGTTTTCATGGATTTAATGAATCGAGTATGCAAACCTTACTTGGATAAGTTTGTAATAGTATTCATCGACGATATTTTGATCTACTCTCGCAACAAAGAAGAACACGCGGGACATTTGCGAATCATTCTAGAACTGCTCAAGAAAGAAGAATTGTACGCTAAGTTCTCCAAATGCGACTTTTGGATTCGCACCGTACAATTTTTAGGACACGTCATCGATAATCAAGGCATTCACGTAGACCCTGCAAAGATTGAGGCTGTTAAAGGTTGGTCATCTCCTACAAACCCCACGGAGATTCGTCAATTTTTAGGTCTCGCAGGTTACTACCGAAGATCTATAGAAGGATTCTCCAAGATTGCAAAACCTTTGACTAAACTGACCCAAAAGAATGAGAAGTACATCTGGGAAGAAAAGGAAGAAGCAGCCTTCCAGTTGTTAAAACAAAAGCTTTGTGAAGCTCCAATATTAGCCCTCCCAGAAGGAAACGAGGACTTTATAGTATATTGCGACGCATCTTATCATGGACTAGGAGCGGTTTTGATACAAAGAAGCAAAGTGATAGCTTATGCATCTCGGCAACTGAAGAAACATGAGGAAAACTACACGACTCATGACTTGGAGTTAGGAGCTGTAGTGTTTGCGCTCAAGTTATGGAGACACTACTTATATGGCACCAAATGTACCGTGTACACCGACCACAAGAGTCTTCAACACATTTTGGATCAGAAGGATTTGAATATGAGGCAACGTCGCTGGCTAGAATTGCTCAGCGATTATGATTGTGAGATCCGTTACCACCCAGGAAAGGCTAATGTAGTAGCAGATGCGTTAAGCCGAAAGGAACGATTGAAACCCCTTCGAGTTAGAACACTAGGGATGACTATCCACTCACTCCTTCCATCCCAAATCCTTACCGCGCAGAACGAAGCACTTAAAGAAGAAAACCGACCCAAAGAAAAGATTTACGGTATGCCCGAGAATAAGAATGGTTTCATGAAGAAATCCGATGGAACACTGTGTTTCAAGGACAGAAGTTGGATCCCTATGATTGGAGGTATTCGTGAGCTCATCATGTACGAGTCCCACAAGTCAAAATACTCCATTCATCCAGGTTCCGACAAGATGTATCAGGATTTAAAGAGACTATAATGGTGGCCGAACATGAAGGCTGACATCGCAGAATATGTCGGTAAATGTTTGACGTGTTCAAGGGTAAAGGCAGAACATCAAAAACCCTCAGGCTTACTGGTACAACCAGAACTTCCTATGTGGAAATGGGAACGAATCACTATGGACTTCATCACCAAACTCCCAAGAACCTCATCCGGATACGACACAATATGGGTTATTGTGGATCGTCTAACAAAATCCGCTCATTTTATACCCATCAAAGAAACCGATGAGATGAATACATTAGCTCAACTATATGTGAAGGAAATTGTCACTCGTCATGGAGTACCAATTTCTATTATCTCGGATCGAGATAGTCGTTTCACCTCTCACTTTTGGAAATCATTACAGAAAGCCTTAGGAACTAAACTAGATATGAGCACCGCATACCACCCTTAAACTGATGGTCAAAGTGAAAGAACTATCCAAACCTTGGAAGATATGCTCCGAGCATGCGTTATTGATTTTGGAAAAGGTTGGGATAAGCACTTACCATTAGCAGAGTTTTCATACAACAATAGTTACCACGCCAGTATAAAAGCAGCACCCTTCGAAGCACTGTATGGTAGAAAGTGCAGATCGCCCGTCTGTTGGGCAGAAGTCGGAGAAAGACAACTTATAGGACCAGACCTTGTTCGGGAAACAACTGAGAAAATTGTTAAGATTAAGCAACAATTACAAGCAGCCCGAGACCGACAGAAAAGCTACGCAGACCTAAAAAGGAAACCCATGGAATTTCAAATAGGAGACAGAGTCTTATTGAAAGTATCTCCCTGGAAGGGAATGGTACAATTTAGAAAGCATGGAAAGTTGAACCCCAGATACATCGGTCCATTCAAAATCCTGGAAAGGATAGGACCCGTGGCTTATAAACTAGAACTACCCGAAGAACTTAGTCGGATTCACGACACCTTTCATGTGTCAAACCTTAAGAAGTGTTTATCCGATGAATCTCTCGTGATTCCACTAAAAGAGATTCGACTAGACGATAACCTTATCTTTACCGAAGAACCCATTGAAATCATGGATAGAGAAGTCAAACAACTAAAACAAAACCGTATCCCTATCATCAAAGTTCGTTGGGACTCCAAGCGAGGACCGGAATATACCTGGGAGCGCGAGGATCAGATTCGCTCCAAGTACCCACATCTCTTCATCTAAGACACCCTTGGCAACTATCTTAGACTACAATTCCGGGACGGAATTCCCTGTAAGAGGTAGGTAATGTAACCTCTCGTAAATTTCCCATACGATTAGTAAATGCATACGAATACATAAAACGATGTTACAAGGAATTAACACCATTTTATGGGTAACAAATTTTTTTTTATGATATGACTTGATATTGAACCACTACGACAACTGTGATTGACTATTTACCCAGGAACGATGCTTACACACAACCTAGGTTGCCTATAATTATTGCGAACGATAAATAATTGTATAACGCGTTTATATTTAATAATACGTTTCGTCTAAATGACGTATACTATTTATATATTCCCCGAAACTACGAAACTTCCCGAGAACACTCGCTAATATTTTTGAACTTCGACACGATAATCGAGACACCCCAGGTGGGCCCCCAACACCCTCTGGGCCACGAAATCTCCAAGACAAACCAAACGGACTCCCTTTTTAATTTCTTTCTTTCTTCCTGCTGGGCCGAGACCACACGCAAGCCCACCAGGCTTTAAGCCCAAACGCACACCTTTTGTTATTTTGTTTTGGTTTTCTTTTCATGTCGCGATACACAACCAAACGTACCCTTTATTCCTACGATTTCTATACACAACTTATGTATATCTTTACTTGCCTCGTTTTACCTAGTACCCAAGAAACACACGAGACCAAAACTTCACTCACTCACCTTCGTTTACTACCCTAATAACGTTCAAAGGAAAGACATGAAACCTCCATAGACATAAGTCCAAATCGTGGCATATGTTTTCTTCCACACCACCCATGCTCCCCAATGGCAATAAAATGAACAATGTGCATCCAAGGAAATGTCAGGAATGAATAGGGAAGATCTTACACAATCTAAGCTATGTAAACACTCGATTGGCCATTGTTGTGGCATTACTATTTACCTAACATGCAACCTCCATCCTTGTGAGCTTATCTTGTCCATACACCCTTCAAAACTCCCTATATAAGCCTTACATGCAATCACAAATCATCACATACACTCATACGTACCACTACCACTAAAAATACTAACGAGAGAGAGCTATGGAGGGACATACGGATTGCTAGGAGAACCACGCCTTGAAGTGAACCTAGGAAGCAAGGGTTGGAGCTACTTGAACCTTGGAGGGACGTGAAGTGAACCACGGAGCCCTTGTACAATCACACGAACCATACACTCGTTTTACGCCACCTTTTCTAGGTGAGGTGAGGCCTTGGAACTTTTCTTTCTATTTATATATATATACGTATATTTTTGTGCACAATCACTTGAGATTAATAAATCGTAAATCTTAAAAGCAACGTATATATTTTATGTATCATACTATTATTTGGCTAGGCCATTAACGAGACCTTATAAAAGATTAAGACTCATATTAACGTATACACACTAAAAATCATACGATTCTAAGTCATATGAACCTATACAAAATATACTAAAAGACTTAGTTTATTTTTCAACTTATATAGTTTTTGCGTATTGAGTTTTGACCGTATACTTTGGCCTCGCCATTCTAAATTTCAACACACGACCACCCATTATTTTTGTACGATCTAATTGCCTACTTGAAATAGAAACGAGAATGATAAATAAAACGACTTAACAACATCGTTTGATCACTAAACGAGACCCAAAGTAAATCGACATCAGAACTGTTTTCAGAAACTTAAAAACCTTAAGTGGGCCGTAAAGCCCAAAAAGCTCATTTCAGCTTATTACGATAAGCTGAGTAAATAAGCTGTTTTGAAATGTTTTTGTAACTTAAAATGATGGATTTCTATAAACCTAGTGTTCCCCCAAACCCTTTGGATCAAAAATCGTTATTAGACCTTTAATTTGACTCGCTAAGGCCCATTTTGTGAAATAAGAAGAAAATAAGCAAATAAGCTGTCGGATTAAGCTTTTCTAAATGTTCTGAGCTTATTGAAATAATAAAAATGTTAAGTTTTAAATTTGGAAATGTTTGGACCATTTTTGCAAATGTTCGAAGGTTAGGGACTAGAATTGTCAAGTTTGTAAAACTTATGGTGAAAAGTATAAAACTGTTTTTCTAAGGGTATAAACTGTAAATATTGAAACTTAGGGATAATGAATGTAAATATTTGATATTTGGACTAAAAATGTAAATATATATAATTTTTGGACTAACAGCGTAAATGTTTTCCGTTAAGGGTAAAAAGTGTAAAATTGAGAAAAATGAAGGACTGAATGGTAATATTGATTTTAATAATAATTTTATAAATTATATATTTTTATACTTATATATATATTTGAATTGAAGTGATAAATAATAAAACGTAACCTATTATATATAATACGAATAAAACTTATATAACGATAACTGAATTTAGACGAATAAAACAATACGTAGCCATTATCTATTTTTATACAACGTAACACATAACGTATGCACTTTATCGAGTTCTCATAATTAATAATAAACGATCGCAATAAAACGAGACTTAAGTACTGAAACGTGCCATATCTTATAGGTTGTGTGTGAAGCCATTGCCTTGCATCGTTGAGATTACGTTTGTTCTACTATCCTACTAAGGTGAGTTCATAGCCCACACTTAACTGATTTCTGTGGGGGGGATACATGCTCAAAAACCGAACACAAGTCTTTTCCTGATCTTATTATTGCTTAAGTAGCTATTGTCAAAAGTCCCTCGATCATCAACCTTAATCACTTGAAAGGTGAACGTAAATAATTGTGAATAGTTCTATTAGGGATTGACAATCCCCATTTGATTGCTAGAGGAAAGTTACCAAATGCACGTTATTTGAATATAATAGGTTACTGGCAAATACCTATCTTGGGGGCTATATATTTTACATCATTATTATGAAAATATTGATGTCTGTTGAATCGTTGAGTGTCATGAGCTTAATGCAATAATGAATGTGATTTCTAACTTGTTTATTTGTATCGATATTACAATAAACATCTATCTCTTGTGTTCAAACTCTAAATTATAAACCTATGAATTTCACTCAACTTTTTGTTGACTTTTAGCATGTTTATCTCAGGTAACTAAATGGAATGGATGGCAACGGCACGAAGTGGGCAAATAAAGAAACGTTTATTTCTCTTTAAATAAAACTTGTTGTTGAATAACGAATTCTCTTGGAATTATAAATATTTGGTATTTTAATTAAAACTTAAAACGATCACTTGAATCGTTTTCTATAATTGTGACGAAAGATCCATAATATAATACCCCAAAAGTCTTCCGCTGACATTTTAAGTCTTCCGCTGTATTGATCGATTTTGGGGGTGTTATAGCGGGTGTGAAGGAGTGTTTGGCACTAGGTGCTATTTGAACAATTTGGTCGTTTAAACATTACGTGTTATGTATTTGTGTGTTGGTAAGATATTTAGTACTATTTGGAACTTGTAGGTACTAACAATGATGATGGAAGACAACATTTGGCATGTTGTCAAATTTTTATGTTTATGATAATTTCACTAAGTATAGTGAAATTCGCTAGCCCCCGGTCAAAGTCCAATCGTATGCGTCCTTACAAGTCCAATTTTTGCATTTCCTAACCAGATATGAATTATATTTTTGTTTTTAGAAGTTTTCAAAAAATTTGAAAATCGTCTCGAGGGTCAAAAATGCGGACTGCCAAGTTTTTCAGGTCTGGCGGATCTGGCGGCACCCAAAAATAGGTTCCGCCAGTGTATTTTCTGGGCAATCCAGAAATGGCCCAACGGACCAGCCGAAACCCTCAGGAGGGTTCCGCCTGTGTTATCTCAGGGTTCCGCCAGTCACCTGCAGAAAATTTTTGTCATTTTTCTTAAGTTCAAAACTTGTAAAGTGTCAAATCATTTTCTTTAGTGAGAAACATCTTCCTTTACCTCCAATAACCATACTATGACAACTCTCACTTACTAAAACAATTAGGAAGTCACTTCCCGCCAAAAATTCGAATTCAAACATAACTAACCCAAGGAACCCTTTTAAAGGATCCTTCAAACCATTGGAACATTTTCAAACCAAATCGCTTCCCATGATCACAAAGCATTGAGTTCATATGTTAGTCTTTCACTCCACCCAATTCCATTGGATTGACATCAAATCATTTGAAACCTCAATCTTTGTATGGAACACATCAAATCCAAACACTCCTTCCCACAATTCTTTTTAAGTTTGATCACTTTAGAATACCCCAAAACTCACACCAACACCATTACTTCTCTCAAACCAAAGATTTGAGATGACTTAATCAAACACCTCATCCGAATCATCAAGCTAAAACCACTAGGACTAGTGTTAAACCTTGTTGCTTCAACAAAACCATCAAATCAAGCTCATCACTTGACATTTCTTCACCTATCCAAAACTTCCTTAACCTTACTACCTCAACATCATATTCAATACCTTGCAACATCAACATGACCACTATTCGAGATTTCCTCAATCTTGCTACTCCAACATCCTCTCCCAAACATGGCAATACAAACATATACACTTTTCAACCATCAAAAACTTTTTCAACCATCGATCACCAACACTTACACCAATGGAACTTTTCCATACACCACCAACATCACCACATCCACTATTGGAAACTTTTGAAAACCTATCACCTAAACCATCAAGCCCTCCATCATTGTCACTTTTTGACACCATTGCCGAAAC
Source organism: Artemisia argyi (assembly GCA_030686995.1). NCBI lineage: Eukaryota > Viridiplantae > Streptophyta > Magnoliopsida > Asterales > Asteraceae > Artemisia > Artemisia argyi. The sequence continues at coordinate 91,558,405 of CM060690.1, forward strand.
GGAAACCCAATAACAACCAATATTTCAACTAAATGAGTCATTAGATGATGCACCTCATCCACCGTCATTGCTTGAGAGTTTGGCTTACCATTATGCTAGACCCTAATTTTTTTTTTCAAATGATCAAGGTCATATACACCTACAATCATTTGTGTGTCACACCATTTACAAAAAACCTTCATGGTAATCCTTCCGGAGAACCAAGCTTCCATCACTTTGTTCAACGATAACAACCACAAGAACCTTCCCAACACTTTGAATCTCTATTTTCTTCGTATAAGAAAATAGAAGCATCTCAATGATCTTTCACCAAGACCAACAAAACCACCACCTTTCACAAATGAATAACCAAGGTCATTGCTTAACCAAAATGAGTCTTTTGACTAGAACCAAACACCACAACAAGAATATCACCACCCAAAACCATTGTTGTCACACCCTATCTACAAAGACATCCATGATCATCTAAACAATGAAATGAGGTTTATCCTAAACCACATTGTGGAACGTCTCAAGTTTAGAGTCTCCAAAATGAAACAAAACCGTTTCTTTTGGAAAATGTTGCTCATTGAAACCAACAAACCAAGTTTAGAGCACCAACACCACCTCAAATTTAGAGTCTCCAAAATGAAACAAAACCGTTTCTTTCGGAAAAAGTTTCCCATTTAAACCAACAAACCAAAACCGTGTCATCCTCTCAACCTTCAAAATAAAGCCCGCTACAACCCTCAACACACATTTTCATCCTTAAACAACCTTAGCCTTGTTTTTGGAAAATGTTTCTCATTAAGGAAAATGATGATTTCCTTGTAGCTTTTCATATTCTTAGTTTATTTTTAGTTTTTCTTTATTTTTAGAAGTAGGATGGTGTCATCCAAATTTCTTGTCTTTGACTTCTTTAAGAGTCAAAATTTTACATGAAATGAATTTCATTCTACTACAAGGTTTGCATTGTTTGTATACCATTTAGGTATAATAAGTGAACTATACCTTGCTATGGTAGCATACATATATCTTGTGTTTTTGAAACTAACCTTTCTTTTTGTAGGATCATTATTCATGTTTTCCTTCCTTGATACTCCATTTAGGGGAGTAATATTCAAGGGGGAGCATGAGTGTTGCGTTATTCCACTTCACAACTCTTAGTTGTGTTTTAGACATGCAATACTTTCATGACTTGTCTTATGCGACAACTAACCTTTTTCTTGTAGGTTCAAAATCCATGTCTCCTCTCTTGGCACTCCATTTAGGGGGAGTATCGTCCAAGGGGGAGCAAGTGCTTACTTCCGCTTCGCTACTCTTCTTTTTGTTTCGACAAAAAGGGGGAGAATTTAGATATAAACTTGTTTCAAAAAAAAAAATTTGCACATCACATCATCTTAGCAAAAACAAGTTTTTTTTTTACCTAACTTTATAAGACTTAACACTAAAACTATTGACTTACTTATAAATAAAGTTTATGTTTTGTCATCAACAAAAAGGGGGAGATTGTTAATACAAATATCGCCTAAAAACGTTATTTATATTTTACGATCTTTGCTAAGTTTTGTTAATGACAAAGTATGAAGTTTAGCTATAAGTAAATGATCACTTTAAGTGTTTAAGTCTTTTTTAACTAAGGTTTTCATTTCCTTTTGAACAAAACATTGTTTTTATTTCTTAAACTAGAAAGTGTCTTGTCACATCACATTTATTTCTTAATATAGTAAGGTCACATCACATTTAGGGCAAGCTTTGTCAATATACATTTATGGTAAGAAGTGTGTTTGACTTACTAAGTGGTTGCTTGCAAGTTTAATGTTTGACTTGATATTATGAGATGTGACATTGTTTGGTTTGCAAGAGTAATGATATGTGACTTTGTTTGGTTTGCAAGATTTATTGCAAAAACCAACTGCAGCCCTGGCGGTACCCTGGGGATACACGGGCGGAACCCTCCTAAGGGGTCCGCCGTATCCGCCAGACCTGCAGAATGGTTTGCTATAAATACCAAACCATTTGTTAATTTTTTGCAACTCCTTTAGGACATATTTTCACATACTCTCTCAACTAACTCAGTAACCTTTTGATTTATGTGATTCTCTTATGTAGCAAGGGACTTCACAAGATCATTCAAGAAGTTACAAGCTTCAACTCTAAAGTTGCAAGTCTTGGTAGCTTGGTCATGTATAAGCTTTGGAAGTTTATACTTCATTTGTGTCATGTATGTAGAAGTGAGTGGTTAGTATTTTAGGCCTCCAAATACGTAGTGTGTCAGGAGTTGTTGTACCCTTGTAAAAGAACTAACGGGAGTGGTTGTACCCTTGGTAAAGAACTCGACATCTAGCTTAGTGTCGGTAAAAGTGTAAGCGATGATGGGAGTGGTTGTACCCGTGTAAAAGAACTCGACATCTAGCTTAGTGTCGGTAAAAGTGTAAGCAACGTTGTAAAGGTTTCTCCACCGGGAAAGGAGCTTGTTGATTAGTGATTATAACTCTCGAGTTGGAAACTCGGGGCGTAGATGTAGGGCAAGGAAAAAGAGTCCTTGTAGCCAAACCACAATAAACAATCGTGTTGTGGTTTGATCGTTTCTCTCTTTATCTTTGCGTAGTACATATTGTCTTTAGTTAGAATTGCTAATCACACGTAAAACTTTTCAAAGAAGTAAACAAGTAAAGTTGTGTTTATATCTTTAACCAAACATTAAGCATTTCAAAGAACTAAAACAAGTAAAGTTAGGATTGTTATTTACACGAAAAGCTTTTCAAGAAATTGAACATATAATGTTGTGTTTATATCTTTAGACAAACATAATGTTTTAAAAGATAATCAAGTTATAAAGTGGTAAACTATTCAACCCCCCTTCTAGTTTTTCACAAGTTCCATGTTTCAAATGTCTATGATGGGAAAAATGTCTTTTTTCTTGGGGTTACAAATCTCACAAAACCTAAGCGGCATCTTCATTAATCAAGCCAAATATGCTAGTGACATCCTAAAGAAGTTTGGTTTTGATTCAAGTGACATTGTTGACACACCCATGGTTGAAAGATCCAAACTTGATGATGACTCAGCAGGCTTATCTGTTGATCAGACCAAATACAGAAGTATGATTGGATCTCTCATGTACCTCACAGCAAGTAGGCCAGACCTTCTATTCGCAGTATGTATGTGTGCCCGATATCAATCCAAGCCTACCAAAAGGCACTTGGAAGCAGTCAAGAGAATATTTAGGTATCTTCAAGGGACAATTCACATGGGTCTATGGTACCCTAAAGACAATGCAATGGCTCTTACGGCTTACTCAGATGCTGGTCATCTAAAAAGCAAATGTGCACTTCGATATCATCCACAGAGGTTGAATACATTGCCATGTCCTCGTGCTGTGCTCAAATTTTGTGGATGAGATCTCAACTGTCAGATTATGGGTATGACTTCAACAAAATCCCAATGTATTGTGATAACAAAAGTTCCATTGCCTTGTGCTGCAACAATGTACAACACTCCAGAGCCAAGAATATTGACATTTGTCATCACTTCATTAGAGAACAAGTGGAGAAAGGGATAGTGGAACTCTACTTTTTGAGGATAGAGTTTCAGCTGGCTGATATCTTTACTAAGGCTCTCTCTTGTGAAAGATTCCAGTTCATTCTTCCACGACTTGGGATGAAGAGTAAAGGATTGATTTCACATATCCTTTGTACATAGCTCATGAAAAAAAGAAAATAGAAAAATATAAAACCTATAAAACCATAAAAATCTGAAAAATCATAAAAATCCAAAAATATTCTTCTCTCGACATGTCTCTTGTGTAATCAATATTATGTACGTTTCTAGAAATGTCATTCAATAATGACATGGAATCATACATATGCTTGAGCAAGAGTTTTTCGTTTTTCAAATATTTTTTTTCTAAAACATGTCATTTCTCAAAACATTCTTAAAAATTATGGCTTGCAGTCATTTCAGGCTGTAACCCGGACTTAAAAACTATGGCTTGCTATTACTTCAGATAGCAACCCGGTTTTCAAAATGAGGAAAACACGTCGCCAAAAAGACGGTTGTTCCTTTCAAAGGGTGCCGTTCATCCGAGCGTGAATTACTTTCATTCATGCACCCTCGATCTGATGTACGCTTCAGTGCATCATTTCTAGTATAAGAAGAGAAATCTTCTTTTTATCGCCAATACTTTCCCTTCTATGATTTTTCTGGAAAGTATTTGTGCAAAACTTGGTGGTAACATGAAATTTTGGTTGAAAATCAAACTGAATCTACATTTTGATAAAAAAAAAAATCAATGACATCAACTATTTCAGATTTAACATCCGTCATTGATTGAGGGGGAGAGTGATTTCTCAAAATTTTATGTATCATCAAAACTCTCCACTTTGTACACAATAAGCAATAAAACATTTTGTGTTGGTTATGTGTCAGTATGAGAATTTTTCAAAGAGTTTTTCGTTAAAAATTCAAATCTTGTGTAAACCCATCAACTCTGACACATAACAACCTCCCTCACAGATTGAGGGGGAGCAGAAAAAGGTTGCTTTTATCAGAAAATATTAAAACTGACCGCATTTCTCTCCCAAACGTTTTCTAACTTATTTAAATCAATTGGGATCCAAAATCTCGAAAGATTTGAAATTTTTGATCGGGGTAGAGAATGTGATTTAAATATGAAATCTGATAATCAAATGTGATCTTTTGAACTCATTAATAGGCTCCCACATAAGTGCTAAACTCTTTCGAATATCGATGCACATATTGAGGGGGAGCAAAAGGCGTTTGTGGAAGTAATACCAAAGACCGACCATTTATCTTTATGCATGGAGTTATAAGGATGGTTAAGGTTAGGTATGAGTTCCCATGATCCACCAGAACCGGAAGGATACTCCCAGGGACAATCCATAGATAGATTAGAAGTCCTTAGGAATGATTGAAAAAAAGGAGAAAAGTGAGAAAGGGAAGAGTGCGGACTGAGATAGAGCTAGGACTGGAACAAACCCAACAAGGTTCTAGTGATGAAGTCTCGGTAAGCACTGAAGGGGTTGAAGAATGAAAAAAGAAATGAAATGTGAAAAGGGTGAAAAGAAATAGTCCTCCAAATATTAAACCTTAGGGCAGAAACCGGGTTCAACTTCATATGCTACTAGTGGTTACTAAGGTAACACTGGTATTGAAGACAAGACGTCATGGACCCAGTGACGCACTGCACTAAACTTCCCAACCACTCAAGTTCTCTTAAAAGAGCTTGTTTCATTCTCACGGGGAACCCTGTGCAATGTATCGACCGCTCATTGTGAGTTATGTTGATACCTAAACAGGAGACGCCTCCCTAGTCTCCAGAAGTGGATCAAAACACACTATTAAGTCTAGAGCCAAAGAGATCATCGATAAATCTCATTAGGACACACTTCCAATATGCTTATTGTTTCACACAATGTGGAAAGTAAGATAAATTATTTAGAGTCCTACGCATTATCCTTGTGGTATTTCCAGAACATCCGAGTGATATGAAAATATTCACAATGAAGATGGAAATCCTTTTAGAGCGAACATCACTCAAGCTCTTGGTAGGTGACATGTGAGATCCATCTTGGATCAATGATCAAGTGACAACTGATCAGCAACGATGGTGCGATTCAACATTGAATCAAACTTGTTCCAGGATATGGATTGACGGATACATTTGCAAAAACCTTTCAGTGTGCTCACCAACTCATTTTCGAGCACATTGATTGTGTACAACCTTTCAAACAAAAGTATTTTTGAAGGAAATGTGATTCTATGTATAAAACTCTCGTCGTGTCTCAAAAACTTTTATTAAGTGACACGCGAGTGATTTCCATAAATCTATTCCTCATCAATCCATGAATATCAATTCACCGATTCACTCTATCGTGCTGTCTGCTTTGAGACGTTCTGGTATGAGAACATGCTTAGTATGAAGATTCCTAAGCGGATTCTTTGGAAGATTCATTACTAAAAGCTGGAAATTCCTGTCAAGGAGAGTATTCTTTAACAGAGACTCTACCTGATCACAGGTCGGTTTTCACAAAACCGGAGGGTAGTCCGTCCTTGCAGAACGAACGACAAAGCCATATTCGTTCTCTATCTTTATTGCTAACTATTTTATTTAAGGGACACATATAAATATGGCGTTTATGGTTCCTAATTCCAGCTGAATCGTGTCAATCCATACCTCATGCTCACACATCCTACTTGCTATCAATGATGATCATGAAAGTTTAAGAGACTACCAACAATGTTTCCGCAACTTTGATGAAAAGTTTCCTAATACAGAAGGGTGTGAGCATGACAGTCCTAATGTCACTACATCACATAAAGGCAATACGACTAAGGATGAGCTTGGAGATTTACTATGGCTGATGATGTCAAAGAAGCTCAAAGATCACACATTCCAAAGGAACTCAAAATCACAAGATCATTGCTTGTTGTACAAAGTGAGCCAAAAGTGAAGAATCAGAACCTACGAGCTACAACGTCTAAAGAATGCTTGAAGATCAAAGAGCTTAATTTCAAAGGTGACCTCGCTTAGGGGGAGATTGTTAGGAATACAATTATTCCTATAGAAGACTCGGTCACCTAATTGATGTAATAGCATTTAAGATAGCTCGTAGTTAGTTAACTAGATATTAGTTTAGTTTAAGTAACACCGTGGAAGAAGGACGGGTCTTTACCCACTGTATGCCTGATCCACAGCCTGGGTGTGGACGTTTTTATTTCTTTGTATATATACCACTCTCCCACCAAGGGAGAGGGTTGGACCTTTCATTAGTTGCAATCTAATATTCTCTTATTTTCTCTCATCCTCCAAAGGTTCCAACTTTCTTCTTCTTCCTCATCTAATCTCAACGCCACATACCACCTTGTTCATCATGTTTGGAACTTAGTGTTTATCTTACAATAAACACCTCTAACCAAGGCTTTTCTAAACCTAGGGAACTTATATACTTCACGTAATGTCAAGTGAAAGTATTCATATGGCCATAATCCGTGTTTACGTCTTCTCTAATCACGTAACGGGTTTACTCCCTTATTGGTCAAACTAAGTCAAAGGTCCCTTTGCGTAAATGCATCATTTCCCGTTATGGGATATGCTTTACAATGATGCAAAACACTTAGCTTGTTTGCATCAAGATGATTATTTATTACGTCAAGTCATGGAAATTCACATATTATGAGATTATGAATACTCGACGTTGCGTTACTTGAGATTATAAGTAACCTTTGATTTTCTCAACCCATAATAATCTTTGTCAATTGTTTTCTTCCTTAATGACAAAATGATTAAACCTTAATCACTCCCAAATCTTATCACCAACATTTCTTAATATTCCTTGTACTTTTATGTACTTCTTGTCCTCTACATTCCCATACAAACTCTTCCAAACATTCCCTTCTCTATATTCTAATCCAACCACTAAGATTTCACCACCTCATCATATTCCTCATCCAACCCTTCATTTCAAACATAAATAAACCTTCACCACAAAACACCTCCTACTCTCCAACATTCAAATTTCAAATTTGAATCCAAGCCAAAGGCTCTACATCACCTCAACATCCCATCCTTATCCAACTCACTCTTACACACATACAACTCACTCCCTCACATACAACCTCTCTCACTCTCTACCTCTCCTCAATTGAAATTTGAATTCTCACCTTAGGCTCCCCATCACATCCATATTACATCCAATCCAACTCACACCCACATTTCATCACATGGGGAATTCTCTCTCACTCTCCATCATTCAAATTCAAATTTGAATTTCAAACATAGGCTCCCCATCACATCACCTCCAACTCATCCAAACTCATCTCAAACCTTCATCTCCCCTTTACCTCCAAGCAAAACATATTCTCTCTAATATTTCTCTTAACTTAACCATGCTTTCTCTTCTTACCCAACCATGGTTTGTTCTCAACCCAACCTCTCTTTCTCACTTCCCTCTCACACATTTGAATTTTAAATTGAAATCTTCCCTCTCGTTATCTCTAACATACACACTACCTTTCCAAGCAAAGGGATATACCATGGCATATTCGTTCTCTCTTCTCTATGCCATGTGAGGAATACCCAAATTACTCCTATCCAATTATCCCTTCTATATTTCTCTTTTTAAATATTGGTTTTCACTTAAACACTTTACAAAACATTTTTACAAATTGGCTATTTGACTTGGTAGACCTTGAGGATGAATAATGTAAAGGTCTAAATGTTTGAAGTACAATTGGGGGTTTAGATAGGTTGGGTATTTAAAGGACCAAAACATAAAAGAGAAAACACCAGACATTCGGGCACGTCACTCAGATGCGCGCCATAATATGAAGTTGTTCCTCTCATTTTGGGTCTTGGCCTATAAATACCCACCCCTGCTTCTTGTATTCCTCACCCTTTGCCATTATTCTTTCTCTCTAATTTCTTTTCTCTCGATCATCTAATTCTATCTTGTGTTCTTAATCTTTCACATAACATTCTTTGAAAGAACACATATCCTTGCAAGGAAAGAATCACAAGAACCTAATCTACTCTTGTGATTGTGTCGCGGGTCTTCTTATCTTTACCCTTTCTATTACAATCGAGTCTCTAGGTTAGGTTAGGGCTTCATTATACAATCAAACATTTAGTCATTCGATTTGGTTGTAAGGGAAGTCTTGTGTCGAGGTGACCAAGCCTAGATCTCCTTGGAGGTGGTTTCCGAGGGCGGAATACCGTTGGGGAGTAACTCTTCTTAGTGAGCGCCGATCTTTGTGCATATCAGTAGAGCGAAGTTGTAATGGTTTGTAGTCCACCGAAAGGATTATACTTAGTGAATAGTATAGTGTCATGGATTTGCAATTGGACGTACGGATGGTATAAACCCCCCATACTAAACCAGTAATATCGTGGTGTCTCTTTACTTGCTTTATATACTTTGGTTGTGATTGTAATAGTAGTTGTTGTTGTGTAAACCACTTGGTACTCTTTGTGGCTTAGAGTTTTTAAACACTCAAAAAGCCGAAGAGACCATATTCATCCCCGTATGGTTCTACAGTAAGTTATTTGAAAGAAATAAATTTGAATGAAAATTATATTTTAAATAATTTTGAGTAGACTAAACATTAGTCTAGTGTGATATAAAACGTCTAAATGTGGTTCTTATTATGCACGGGATAACCTAACGGTTATACGTAGAGTTTAAAATTTTACGCGATTACGATAGAGTTTAAAATACAACCCATCTCAAAACCCGGAATTTTTACTTACTTTTATAATAAAATACTAAAAAGGGGACACGTGTGAATATATTAATAGAGTCGCACAGTCAGTCGGTCTCACTGATTTATTTTGAGAATTTTTTATTTTTATTTTATTTTATTTTTTCGTGCTTGAAAGTGGACTACCAAATCATTTTTGGGTAAGAATTTTTTACAGAATTTATCGTATATAACCTGTTTAATCTCAACAATTAAAAATTACAGGGACAAATGTAAGGATTTTGGATGTAAAAAATATTACCTCTTCGAATATGCTTATCTTGACATTATGCTTATAAAAAGGTAGATAGATATGTAAGAATTTATGTGTTCTATAAACTATTGTCTATTATAGTTTCATAGCTAAATTAAATTCGTGGACTTACTTATCTTGACATTATGCTTATAAAAAGGTAGATAGATATGTAAGAATTTATGTGTTCTATAAGCTATGTCTATTATAGTTTCATAGCTAAATTAAATTCCTGGACTTTAAATGGAGTAGGGCTGCCAATCGGCATAGCCTTATGCTCCTGCAAAATGAAAGAGTAACGAGATTATATTCTTGTGACCTCAAGTTTATTGATAACGAGTACGGTAGTTAGTCACACTTTGTCACGGGTTTTGTTTATGTAGCTTTTTCCCTAGTACGTTACACATGTTACTAACTATTTTTTTGCATATTTTTCTTAGGTTCTAGAATCAGGTGGGTAAACATATGTTACTAGTACGTTACACATGTTACTAACTATTTTTTTGCATATTTTTCTTTGGAAATATATATATATATTTTTTTTTAAAAGACAAAATTTGGTCGCGTGAAAGTTTAATAGCCGCCAGTCGCAAAAAAACATCCCAACAATCACTAATACTTTTAAAATTGAAAAGGAAACACGTATCAAAATATTAATGGAGTCGCACACTTAGTTAGTGGCACTGATTTATTTTGAGAAATTGCTGTTTTTATTTTTTATTTATTTTATTTTATTTTATTTTTCCTTGAAAGTGGACTACCAAATCATTTTTGGGTGGGGATTTTCTACAGAATTATCTTATATAGCATGTCAATATCAAAAAGTAAAAAATACAGCGACAAATGTAAGGATTTGGGATGTACAAAAAAATATTACACCGTAAAAAATACTTGTCTTGACATTAAGCTTAGAAAAAAGTAAACAGATATGTAAGATTAATTTATGTGTTCTATAAACTATAGTCTAATATAGTTTCATAGCTAAAATTAAATTCCTGGACTTTAAATGGAGTAGGCCGGGCTAGCTATAACTTGAGTGGGGCACCTTTATGCGTATGCAAAATGAAAGACTAACGGGATTATACTCTTGTGACCTCAAGTTTATTGATAACGAGTATGGTGGTTAGGGACAGGTTAGTTTATGTAGCCTTTTTCCTAGATACGTTACACATGTTACTAACTATTTTGTTTTTTGCATATTTTTCTTAAGTTCTAGAATCATGTGCTTACGGGTAAACATACAAAAGATTTTGGACATACACATAAGGAAAAAGTTGCAATATTTTTTTTTTCGAAAAAGTGAATAATTTGGTAAAAAAAAATTGGAATTCCATATTTTATTAAAGAATGTTTTAGTTTTTTGTATATTTATCTTGGGTTCTAGAATCAGAAGCTTACGGGTAAATATCCAAAAGAATTTGAAAATACATATAAGAGAAAAGTGGCAATATTCTTTAAAGAATTCGATATTCTTTAAAGAATTCAATTATTTCTAAAAAGTGAATATTTGAAATTCAACATTTTATTAAAGAATTTTTACATTTTTCATCTAAAATTTTGTGAAAACCCATTATGGGCTAATTGCTTGGGTTGGAATGGATCTAGAGAATACAACATATATATATATATATATATATATATATATATATATATATATATATATATATATATATATATATATATATATATATATATATATATATATATATATATATATATATATATATATATATATATATATATATATATATTGCTTTAGAAAAGCATCGCACTTGAGACTTCTATCATATTCGCCATCATCTTTAACCATTTGGTTAGAAATGATTAGTGATATATTTTTCATTTTCTTTTTATTTAATAACATTCTTTCTCAAGCTTAAAAAAAAAAAAAAAAAAAAAAAAAAAAAAAAAAAAAAAAAAAAAAATTGTTAACAAGTTGGTTCGAACATAAGATAAACTAACTTGGTTATATAAAAATATCTTAAATAATTAAAAGTACAGAGTAGTTTTCGTAATTTGTCACATTTTTTGGGGGAAGCTGCGATTTTTTTTCTTTGTTACTTAATTTAGGATATGGTTTCGAACTTTTTTGTTAAATTTATTTTTTTAAACAAACTTTGGAGTAGTTTTTAAAGTTATTAGATAGCCTAAGGATGCATTTTGAAATTTTTTTTCTTGTTGCACAAAATATATATTAAAGTTTTCTAATTATTTTATAAAATCATACATAATTCAAAAACATTGCAATATTGGGCTATTTTGTTCGCAAATTGAAGATCTTATCAACGATATATTTTTCTATAAGTAAATCGCTAGATATTTGATAAATAATGTTTTTTATATAAAAGGACCATAAATAGTTAAAAGTATAAGGTAATTATTGTAACTCGCTACATAGGTCAGGGGATGTTTTGTAAACTTCTTTTTGCCCTTTCGGCAAAACGACGTCTGCCGACAGTAAATGTATATATGTATAATTCCTCCTATATTTAGACACGTATTTACACATTGTTATAAGAGGAGTGATACACCCACATAAAAATATTCACAAAATTCTTTACGAAATAACGTGTCAAACAGTGATTGGTAAATTTTATTATAGTTTCTCTCTTCTCTTTAATTTCACCAATCACTCTTTGACAAATCATTTTGTGACTGATTTTTTGAAACTTTTTATGTGATTGTAATTTGTAGCATTCTCCTTGTTATAACTACATAAATCTTTTTTGTCAAAAAGGGTTGCAGACAGATTTCCTATTCTCTTTCTATAAGTCTAGCATAACTCTTCTATAAGTAGCATCCATTTGCATTTAAAATTTAATATCCTCCTTTCATTTAGTCTAACAAGCATGGCTCCTAAGCTTACACTATTATTTCAACTCCTCATAGTCTTAAAGTTGATACAAGTTCAAAAAAATATAGTCATTGGTAAACCACAAGTCCCATGTTACTTTATATTTGGAGACTCATTGGTTGATTCCGGCAATAACAATGGGCTCGTTACACTTTCTAGAACCGGTTACCCTCCTTATGGAATGGATTTCCCAGAAGGTGCTACTGGCAGGTTCACCAATGGTAGAACATTCGCAGACATCATCGGTCTCTCTCTATCTCGCACTTTCTTACATTTCTGTTTTTAGACGACGTTAGTTTAATCTCAAGTTTGTTATACTGACGGTTATAATGTTAAAACGTTTGCCTGTTCAGGTCAACTCCTTGGTTTTGAGAAGTTCATTCCACCACATACTACAGCAACAGATGAACAAATCAGCATAGGTGTAAATTATGCAAGTGGTTCTTCTGGCATTCTAGAGGAAACGGGAATCCATCTGGTAATTATCATATTTACGACCAAATTTGCAATCATTCTCAATATGTAGTTTGTAATTACAGTAAATTAAATACCAATGTTTGAATTAGTATATATAAGATTTATAAGCTACGTACATTTTGGAATTTCAATAGCTTTAATGATATATGTACTTGTGTAATGAAACTACAAACGTGATATATATTGTGGAATATTAATACTACCGGGACAATTTGATTTACAATTATATCTAAGCGTGTTTATTTTGAAACAGGGTGATCGGATAAATATGGATAGACAATTAGTTAACCACAACTCAACCATTTCGCGCCTTTTACGTTTGCAAGAAAATACAACTTTCCTAGAAAAATGTATATACTTGGTAAATACAGGGAACAACGATTACATTAACAACTACTTTTTGAGTGACAAATACAACACAAGCCGCATATACACTACTGATCAATATGCATCAGTCCTTATACAACAACTGTCTCAACAGCTGAAGGTACACCTTAATCATTACTCCCTCCGTCCCAAAATTATTGTCCAGTTTGAATTTTCAAAGTCAAACTGGTTCTACTTTGACTATAAATATATATTTTTTATTATATAATACTTGATGAAAAAATTATACCATTAAAAAGTACACTTAAAACTCAATCCATTTATATATTTTGCATCAAATATTATATAACACCCACAAAAATATTTAAGGTCAAAGTTGAAAAAGAAATACTAAAAAAGTCAATAGTGGACAATAAAAATATTTAAGGCCAAAATTATTGTTCAGTTTGAATTTTCAAAGTCAAACTGGTTCTACTTTGACTATAAATATATATTTTTTATTATATAATACTTGATGAAAAAATTATACCATTAAAAAGTACACTTAAAACTCAATCCATTTATATATTTTGCATCAAATATTATATAACACCCACAAAAATATTTAAGGTCAAAGTTGAAAAAGAAATACTAAAAAAGTCAATAGTGGACAATAAAAATGGGACGGAGGAAGTATTACATTTACTTTCGATAATGAGAAGGCTCATTTGTCTAAAAAAACGGTCGTTCTCTGAATGTTAAGAAGAAATTTAAGTTTGAATATACATTTTTGTACGTTACAGACTTTATATAATTTGGGAGCTAGGAAGATTGTTGTAAACAGTGTGGTCAAGGTAGGGTGCATCCCGATTGTGGTCGACACTTTTGATACCGATGGAAAACCATGTGTTGAACCAATCAATGATGCAGCAAAGTTGTACAATGATAGGCTCAAGCGTCTTATTGATGAACTCAACACTAATTACTCTGATGCACGATTCACTTTCATCAACATGACACGTATATCATCACTGCAAGGAGGTAAATAAACGAGTTACTTGATAAGTTCCACTAATTGGTAAACCTAGCCAGCCGTTCAAAAAAAAAAAAAAAAATGGTTTGTAAACCTAGCCAAAATATGAGGTGGTTCTTTAGGTTAGTTAAATAAATCAAATTAAGTCAACAAGCCAAATGAATCGGGTCAGGTTGGATCTGAATTAAAACAAGTTTATAAATACGAAACATCATATATGTAAGCATTCGATAATCGTTAAAATTCTTACATGTGAATCTCCTAAGTAAGTATATTAAACACTACCTAAACTAAATACTCGCATAACAAATCAAGATTTTCAGAGAAAACATTTAATATTTGCCTTGGGGGAAAAAAATTAGAGAAACGTGTGAAGCTAACAGTAAAAAGATAGGTGCATTATTAACAATACTGAGTAATTTAGAGTGTGTTTAGTTAATGGAAAACACCTTTGTGAAAAACAAAGAAAACAGAAATCGCGTTCAAGTTAGTGTTTTCCAATAAAATTCTATGCAAAACACAAAATTCTTATTTCCAACTTTAATACACAAAACTACAAAACAATTTTTTTATTATCTAAAACTCTTTTCTTCTTAAGAAATGGTCATCTTCTACGGACAACCCTCTCAAACCTCACATCCACGGGCCATGGTACATCGGAAATTGTAACCAAGGACCTAAAAAACTTAACTTCTTCACCTCACGTCCTCACGCAAGGTGGCTCCTAAACTAAATCTAAGGTAGGTCTTTCGAAAAATAGTACATTGATTCTCAACGTTTTTCTTTTCTAAAGTCCGTTCATGGTCACCACCTTGCTAAAAGGTGGGTCCGCCTTTGGTTTTACTGCATTACTAATCTTACAAATGGGTTTGAAATTGCACAAAATACTATTATGAAAAAATCCTCTTCATACGAGCATAATTTAAAGGAACTTTATTAAAAGCTTGCTAAAGGATGGATACTATGGGGCGATGGTCGACCATCTGGTGGTGGCCTCCACTACACGTCAAGTTCACCGAGACCACCTCCAACCATGCGTGTGAAATGCATTTTTTTGCACTAGTTTGATGGTATGCACCACCTAACACAAATCAAGGAAAGTGTGCGGTTTTTAATATTTGTGAGTGTGTGAGGTATATTGTCGGATATATTTGTATAAAGTGATTTTTTTTATATATATTTTTGGTTTGGTGGTGACCATTGCACCAAAAAGGTGATCAGTTTGAGGGTCTAGTGAAAGATTATGTGACGCTAATATGAAAGTGATAGGTTCGGTGATCATAGTTCCCATTCTAAATTAACTAAATATGAGCACATATCCTTATAAATTAATTATAGCGTAACATGTTATTCTTTTTTATATTTCCAGCTGATATGTCCTTGTCAACTACTCCTTGTTGCCAATTAAACGAAGATTATGTATGCATTCCGTACAGCATTCCTTGCCCCGATCGAACTATGTCAATTTACTTTGATGGTTTTCATTTCACGGAGATTGTTGCTACTTCTATCGCAACAAGATCTTATACTGCGCTCTCACCCTTGGATGCTTCTCCGTATGATATAAGTGATTTGGTTCGACTACATGATACCAACTATTATGTGGATATATGAGAACATTAAAGTTTTTATGCTTATGTTAATTTGGAATATTGCTAAGAAAATGGTATTTTTTATAGATCAATATCCATTATTATTAACGAGTGTGTAAAGGGTCGCGCATTATGGTGACTCCGAACAATACAAATACTAAAAATGAGTAAAAGCAAGTACTTTAGTATAATTTGCAAAGTAGAGTTCAAATTACTTTTTCAGTTTTGTACGTTAAAGTGATTTATTTCGCTTCATACTAATCGCAATAATAGCTTTGCAATTTGGAGAAACTCAACTTTGTAGATAGATAGTAATGATTAAAGTGTAACCTTTTAAACTTATCTCGACTACTTATAATGCATGCATATGCATTCTTTAAACTTGAAATACTTAAACATCTAAGCTATTTTGATTGCATATAATACCTCTTAAACTTAAATGCTTAAAGGGCAAGTTTTATAATTGTACTTTTCATTTCAAAACAAATTTAAGTCACATGATTGTTTTATCAATACCAATCTCTATTACCTTTGAAATAAACTTTCTAAATGGCAAGTTTTTAATATTGACCAATTTTTAAGTGTTTATCAATTTAAAAGGAAAAAACACATGATTGTGCTATTTATACTACATAGACAGCGTGAATAGTTTCTTAAAACTTTAAAAATAAAAAATAAAAAGAGCAATGTGTTATACTTAAAATACCCCTTTATTATGAATTTCTCACAAAAAAAAGTTTGACTTGGTTTTGAATATGTTGCTTTATAATTATCATTGAAAATTTTATTAATCACATTTAATACATGCTATACATATTTATCATTTCAACTATGTATATAACGCATCATTAGTAAAAAAAAAAGCTAGATTTTTTTTAGAAAATAATAAATGTTTCAACTAATTGTTGTCATATTTCAATTTTAGTTGAATTATCATATTCCAAAAAAAAATCAATTACATTTTGATTATTTTACGTTGTAAGCATAAACGTTATCTGAAACACTTAACCAAATATCTCAACTTTAATTTTGCCGTTATAATGTCTCGTCGCTATCAATAGGTACTCGTCTAGTAAAAAAAAATGTATGGCGAGCTTTGAATTTTTAGTAAAACAATCAAAATAGGCAGTAAGCTAGTCATCTACTAAGATAAATATTAGAGCTTGGGCCAATGGGAGACTCTAAGGGGTGTTCAGTGACTACGACTAAGTGGTGGCGACGGGGGAGTAACATGACGGTCTGGAGTTGAGCAGGTTTATGTTGGTTGTCATAGAGGTGGATGTGGAGGAAGAGAAAACATGTGGCTTATTTGAAGGAGAAGATAGAAAATAGAAGAAAATAGAAGAAAAAGGTCAGGGCATATTTGTGATAAAGCATCCTGGATGAAAACAAGTTTATATTTAGCCCTCTTTTACAATTAAGATTTTCTTTTGTATTAAACAAAAAATAAACACTATTTTTACTAGTTGGGTTAAGGATCTTCTTTATTAAGACCATTAAGTTAAAAAGAAACACTCCTAAATAACACTTAGGAGCATCTCCCATGTCATTCACAAGTCATGATTCACAATGGTGTAAGATTTATAGCCCATTTAGTACAAGTGGTTCAAAACATAAAATCAGACAGTTTTGACACTTGATAATATTTTACTTATTTCACTAACCAAACGACCATAACTTTTTACAAAATTTATACGCCTGGAAAGAGACTCGGAGTACTTGATGTTAGGCTCAAGATTCGTTTCAAAAGACCCAATTTTCACCATTTTCATTTTAATTTTATTCCTCATTTGATTAAGAATTAATTGCATAAATTAAATATTTTTATACCAGAGCCCTTGAGCAGTAGAGGTAGTGTAAATATATAAACAAACATATAAAAAATAGCCTTTATTTATTTATTTATTTTATTTTTCTGAGTTTAACGCTAAATGCATATGTTCGATGTTTTTTGTTGCCTTTCGGGATAAGATCAACATTTGCTAATAACTTTTATGATTATTTCAATTGGACGGTCTTAACTATAATTCAAGAACTCAGGTTACTAAGGGTCGTTTGGTTTTCAAATGGGGTTAGAATCGAATTTGAAATTGGGATTAGTTTGATAGAAATTAAGGAAAGAGAAAATGATTAATTAATTAAAAATATATATAATTTAGAAATTGAAAATGAATTTAAAAGTATTATTAAAAAAAATAATGACAGAAATATAGATAATTAAAAAAAAAGGTTGGTGCTATTTGTTGATAAGAATAACTCTTAGAGCATTTGGTGTGGTATTCGTCGTTCATCGTCAGTCCACCGTGGTTGGTTTGTTGTTCCTCGCCATGACACCGCCCCCCCCCCCTTGTTTTTTTTCGTCAGTTGAACCCTCGTCGCCTGCACGGCGAGGGTATAATTTCTACTTTTGCAGGCTTTGTTGCAGGGATCCATTGTGAAACGGTTAATTTAAAATTAAAACGTTTTTTTTAAACACCCATATTTTACACACTATAAATATTACACATTTCAATAAAATTCTATACAAAATTTATTTCAAAACACTTATACATATAAGTAAGAAACATGAGCGAAATCATCTTATTCCGGTGAAAGTGATCTTGAAGAGATAGCGGAGCTAGAGATGATTCTCCAAGAGTTTGAGTTCGAGCAATCGTTGCAACAATAAGAACCCGGACCTTCATGCCACCGTATATACATCCCCGTGAACGTCAAACTGCTAAAAAACGTCTAATGGCTGACTATTTTGGTGACAACCCAAAATATACGGATAAAAATTTTAGGCGTCACTATCGTATGAGCCTTAAACTATTTTTAGAAATAGTACAAGGTATTGAAACATATATTCAAACTCAGTGGCGGATCCAAGATTTTAAATCGTATGTGGCGCGATTTCGGCTTGCTTCGCTTCGCGAATAACTCTTACTTTTACTGGTTTTTTTATTAGGGTAAAACTAGTTTCTTTTTTTGCGTTGTCAGGTTTTAGATCCGAATAACTTTAGACACAACACATATTGAAATAATAGTAATCTTTTAACTTATAGATAAAAGTAGAAATTGAGGACATTTTTCTACCTATAAGTTTTTAGCAAACAGTAAAATACAATGAAAAATTATTGAAGTACGTTATAATGATTTAATATAGAGTTGGCTTCTTTTCCCTATGCACCACATCTATATACGGACAAAAAATATCCAACAAGAAGCAAACAAGTACAAAAAAATATCCAACAAGAAGCAAACAAGTACATGCCTATTATTTAATGAACATTACTGTTCATCTTCTTCAATAAACAATTCTATATATTTTACTGTATTTTTTTTTACTTATAAAAAAAACTCAAAACATGTTTCTCTTCTATCTTTCTTTATTTATGTGGTGTAAATCTTTAAAATGTGTGTAGCACTTTCAAAAAATTTCAAATGAAAACTACGCTTCGCGTATGGAATCGTATATGGCACATGCCACACGTGGACCATACATAGCTTCGCCCCTGTTCAAACTCATCATCCTCTTCCCAAGCATTTTGATTTCTTTAGAGTCCGACCCGATGCTATGGGTGTAATGAGTTTTAGTGTGATTATGAAATGCACATGTGCCCTACGCTAATTGGCTTACGGGCTAGCAGCCGATGCATTAGATGAGTATTTACAAATAAGGGAACACTATGCATACGATTGTCTAGATTTTTTTTTTTATTTTACTATGTGCATAATCCAGTTGTATGCGAAGGAGTTTTTAAGAAAACCAGACGAGAATTACATTCACAACTTATACCACGCACATAACGTGGTTCATAAGATACAGGGAATGTTGGGAAGCATCGATTGTATGTACTGGGAATGGAAACATTGTCCGAAAGAATGGCAAGGCCAATTTCATAAAGGTGATAAAAAGTATCCAACTATAATGCTTGAATCTATTGCGTCATACGACTTGTGGATTTGGCATGCATTTTTTGGGGTAGCGGGTGGGAATAACGATCTTACCGTTTTGAATAATTCTCCGTTATTCAATGACCTGCTTGATGACATTGCTCTTGAGGTTTCGTTTGAAGTATATGGGCGTACATTTAACCATGGGTATTGTATAGCTGATGGAATTTACCCATAGTGCGCATCTTTTGTCAAATCATTTACGGTTGCAAATACCCCAAAAATGCCGTATTTAAAGCAAAACAAGAAAGTGCTCGAAAAGATATCGAAAGAGCTTTTGGTGTCCTCCAAGGATGTTGGCATATTATTGCCCAGCCGACGTGTCATTTTACTGTGGCCAAGTTACGGAGAATCATGTACTCGTGCATCGTAATGCATAACATGATTTTGAAAGATCAAAATTTTGTGATATCCGAAGCTAGCAAAATGTATATTTTTCCGCAACCAAGTTTACAGCACACATGGATTGAGCGTTGCGCAGTACAAAGAAGAAAAGCCAAAAAACTACATGATAAATGCAAACACGCAAAGCTTCAATGATGTCTCATCGAGCATGTTTAGCAACGACATCAATGGGAACAAATTCAACAACAGAATCCGAATAATTAGTTTTGTTATAATTTGATGTATTTCTTAAGTTGCGTATATTTTTTTACCGTATCGCTATTTACGTTTCGTATGTTTTTTATTATGTTGTTGTGTATTTTTATTTTTAATCTAGAAATTTGAATAAAAAAAATAAAGCTGTAATGGTGAGCCCCAAATGAGTAAGTTGAGGTTAGTTGTGAATTGAGGGGGGAGGCTTAGTTGTGGAGGTTTGTTAAAGTGATGTAGCACCTCGTGCGCCCAAATGAGTAACTTAGAGCACACGGTGTGATTCACGTTGTGGCTCGCCATGACCCCCCCCCCCCCCCCCCCGGGTTTCTTTCTTCGCCAATTGAACCCTCGTCGTCTGCACAACAAGGGTAACTTGTCTGCCTTTGTCAGCTTTTCTTTTCTTTCTTTTTTCCCCATCTTTTGTAAATATGTAATGTTTTTATATTTATGTAAAGTTGAGTAAACTTGTAAAGTTTTTATAAAACTTGTATAACTTGTATAACTTGTAATGTTTTTTAAACTAGGAAATAAAAATACATTGAACATCGAATTGATTACATTAAACATCGGATTGAAAATACAAAGTGCGATTAAAACATTAAACTATAATATGGTAATAAAAATGAAACAACAAATTAACAAAAGGAATCATCTGAAACATAGCTCTATTCACTCGAAGACTCTGACCTATACTCGTCAGCAAAATACTTTGCTTCTTGAATGTCAAACCAGTTGGCCCTTTGGTATTCTGCTTCTCTTTCTTCATGCTCCCTACGAGCACCTAACTCACGTGCTTCGGTTTCTTGTATCTCTCTCAGTAAACCCAAACGGATTGGGTTGGTATTTCACCGGTGGAGTGTTTTTCGGTTAATTTTCAGTTAGGAGTATGGGAAAGAGAACTTCCGGTGGAATGTGATAAACTGGTTCATTTTCTGTTGTACTAGGGAATTGTTTGTTAGCTGTAAAATTAATGACACTTGATTTTGTCTTATCGGTATTGTAGAGATTGATTGTAATTGATAGTGTGATTAGCTGTAGATTAGAATGCCTTTAGTACTTTCCTAATATTCCATTGTATTGTACCCCTATATATCTCCTATGTATGATCGATTATTCAAGCAATACAAATCATTCATATTATCTCTTACATGGTATCAGGCCATAAGATCCACAAAACCTAAAATCCTTCGCTGCCACCGCCGGCTACACGCCAGAGGTTCGGAGGGCTCCCTTTAAGCCGTAACCAAAATAAACCACAACTTCTAAATATGTGATCTTTATGTTTTTCTAGGGAAAAACACGCCTCGTTTGTTCGGAAGGTTCTTTAGGGGTTGAAGTTTTAGAACGAACTTTCATCGTTTTTTATTTTAAGGATATTTTGATTTATCCGGTTATTTTTTGTTAATTAGTTGATTGTTCGTACGGCTTGTTACCAGTCGACTAAAGTTGACCGTTGGTACTAGTCCCTAAAGTCGATAGTTGGTACGGTTATTTTACCAGTCGACTTAGCCGACCGTTGGTACTAGTTGACTAAAGTCGACCATTGGTACGGTTTTGTTACGAGTCGACTAAAGTTATAGGCCTACCTTCTGCATTATTCGAAGAGTCCCGGTCCAGTTTGAGTGTTCGTTGCCCTCCCGCTCAAACTGCAGGGGAGTGTTAGCTGTAAAATTAATGACACTTGATTTGGTCTTATCGGTATTGTAGAGATTGATTGTAATTGATAGTGTGATTAGCTGTAGATTAGAATGCCTTTAGTACTTTCCTAATATTCCATTGTATTTTACCCCTATATATCTCCTATGTATGATCGATTATTCAAACAATACAAATCATTCATATTATCTCTTAATTTGTTGAGAGAAATCTTTGTGTGACATTGTTGATAATCAATGTGTGAGTTGTGTGTGTGAGTCTGTGAATGGGTATTTATAGGCAAGTTTTGAAATTTGAATTTGAGTTTAAATTATTTGAATTTGAATTTTGAACAAATCCCGCTCGGTTTTGAATTTGAATAAATCCCGCTTGTTTTTGAATTTTGAATTTAAGTTTAAATTTGAATTTTGAAAAATTCTCGCTCGGTTTTGAATTTTAATAAATCCCGCTTATTTTTAAAATTTTGAATTTTAATTTGAATTTGAATTTTGAATTTTGGAATTTGAATTTGAATTTTGAATTTTAAATTTTAATTTTGAATTTGAATTTGAATTTGAATTTTGAATTTGAATTTTCAAACGTCTATAATCCGTTATAAATAACATACCATAACATACTATTTTTTCACACACTTCTATATCTAAAACATTTTATAATGAATACTCATTGGTCAAAAGAAGAAGAAAACTTGCTAGCTAAAGTTTGGGTTGCAGTTTCCCAAGATGTAGCCAACTACAATTGATGAGGCGAAAAATGAACCATTTTTAGGGGGTCATTTAAGCCCCAGAATTGAATTTATTTGATCAAATATTGCCCTAAATCATTCTTTTTGTGATTTTAGGTACTTTGGGAGTGAATTCTGAAAAAGGAAGCATTTTGAACGTTTTTGGAGCATAAAAGTGAAGAAAACGACAAAGACTTAATTTTCCTTGCTGGGAACAGTACCTGACGGCGTCAAGAAGGAATTTTTGACGGCGTCAAGAGCAAAATGGATGACGACCCAGAGAAAACGTGACGGCGTCAGAAGTAGGGCGTCAAGAGTAAATTTGGTGACGGCCTGGAGCAGGATTACACATGACGGCGTCACCCATGGGTCTAGGCAGTCCGAGAACCTTATTGGCGACGAGATGACGGTGTCAGATTTTTTCACTTGACACTGTCACCTCACAGAATCTATATATACTTTTCTATTTTTTCATTCATAAAAGAGGAACTTGTGTGGAGAATACAGGGGCCGAACCTAATAAACCCTAGGTCGTTTGTCACAGTATTTTCAAGGGTTTTCACCTTTTGAAACCTTTCATGTTCAATTAAGATAAGTCTTCTTTCAATTCATTCAATATGTCAATGTGTTGTTTGAATATATCTTATGCTTGTCTTGATTATAACATGCTAGGCTAGATCTATCTTGTGTTTGCTTAGATGTAATGAAGCTTAGATGTTAATTATAGGTTGATTGCTTGTTTATAGTTGTAATGGATGCATGATTTCAATGTTAGGCTAAAGAAAACTGGCATATCTCCATTGTGTAACTTGTTTGAACGTCTTAAAAAGCATGAACCGATGTGTACTAGGTTTTTATGCTTATATTTAATGCATGAGCGAATTCTAGTGATCCCATGTTAGGAGCTTCTTAGCCGGCTCGACATAGGAGTGAAGTAGGAGCTTATAGGATTGGGGAAGTAAGTACGCCACCCCATGAATGGTATTAAGGAATACAATCCATCATCCACGCAACTGTAACAAGTAATTAACCTGTAAAAGTGATGCGTGGGGTTTGCACCAGGCTTTACCTCTCAAGGGATCTTGAGAAGCTTACAACCCCCACCAGGCAGTGTACCTGATCGATGTAGTATAGTATAATGACAAGTACCGGAGGATTGATCGTTCAGCTAGGAATAGTGTCTCTAGGATTAGAAAACCTAAATACTAGATCTAAAGATGGGGGATGATTCTTTTTGTATTTTTATATTTTTTAGAAAGCAAATTAAAATCTCGGGTTTTGAAAGATTTGGGCGGAATTAGTTGCTAGTCAACTAACCCAATACTAAAGATGCAATCAAAATAAAATACTAAAATGAAAATAAACTATACTAAACTAAGGTTGTGAGCAATATGTGGGAAAAATATGTTTACTTAGATTTCACTACTCGCTAGATATCTTTTACGCGTTAATTACTTGCTATAGTTGCGTGGATGATGGATTGTATTCCTTAATACCATTCATGGGGTGGCGTACTTACTTCCCCAATCCTATGAGTGCCTACTTCACTCCTATGTCGAGCCTGCAAGAAGCTCCTAACATGGGATCATTAGAATTTACTCATGCATTAAATACAACCAATAAAACCTAGTACACATCGGTTCATGTTTCCTAAGACGTTCAAGCATGTTACCATTTGGAGATCTGCCAGTTTTCTTAAGCCTAACATTGAAATCATTCATCCAATACAACCATAAACAAGTAATCAACACATAATTAACATCTAGGTTTCATTAGATCTAAGCAAACACAAAATAAATCTAGCCTAGCATGTTGAAATCAAGACAAGCACAAGATATAGACAACCAACACATAGACATATTGATTGAATTAAGAGAATACGTATCTCAATAGCACATGTAAGGTTTCAAGGGTTGAAAACCCTTGAAAAGCTGTAAAATTCGTACAAGGTTCGGCCCTAGGGTTTCTCCACACCAGTTCCTCCTTAATGAATGAAAATTAGAAAACTATATATAGATTTTAGAGGCTGACGGCGTCAAGAACAAAGGTGTGACGCCGTCATCTCGCCGCCAAATAAATCCTTGGACTGCCTTGATCTACATCTGACGCCGTCATGTAGTCCACTTTTGCAGGCCGTCACGCATTTAACTCTTGACGCTCTACTTGTGACGCCTTCATGTTTGTACTGGGTCGTCATGATATTTACTCTAGACGCCGTCAGGAGTTCCTTCTTGACGCCGTCACACACTGTTTCTAGCATGAAAAATTAAGTCTTTGGCGTTTTCTTCACTTTTATGCTCCAAAAACGTCCGAATTGCTTCCTTTTCCAGATTTCACTCCCAAAGTATCTAAAATCACTAAAGGAACGATTTAGGGCAATATTTGATCAAATAAATTCAATTCCGGGCTTAAATGACCCCCTAAAAATGGATCATTTTTCGCCTCATCATATACCCTTACACTTGAGATTTGCTTGTCCTCAAGCAAATGCGCTTTTATTCTAATCAAAATACAAGTTAGGGGTCATTTAACACTAATATAAAAGTAATTACAACAAATAATCGTTCCACTAAAGACCAAAGACAAGCACGGAGGTCATATACTAGCACCTCACAAATAGTGTTTAGATACTCACATCTCTCGGGTGTAATAAAGTATAAATTACAATATGGAAAATGAAGATATCTCTCACTACCTGTCATAGCAAAATAGATTACCATAGGCTTGGGAAAGGATCAAACCTCCACCACATGGCGTAAGCACCTAGGATAAACTATCAAAGAGGTCTTTTAAAAGGGTTGTAACATTAGGTGTAGGGATATGAAATACACGGTTTTGTTGGATATAGGCAGTCTTTACTGGTGGCGAGTTAACAATCTTGGTTAATTACATGTACAATATGGCGTTGCTAAGCCAAGACTAGACCCGACTTAAGCTAATAAATCAAAAATAACAAAAACATAAAATAAACATAGAATGAAAGGGGATGGTAGTCCGTATGTTTTTTCTCTTTTCTTTTTCGATTTTTTTTTCGATTTTTTTTTTCTTTTTTTTTTTTTTTGCATACACTCTTACCCTACCATCCAAAATAATACATCATAGGGAATGGAAATTCCCCTTACACTTGAATTTTTACATACTTTACAAAAAATTAATCTAATGACTCGAATTAAGAAAATCAAAACACTTGGAGTAATTTTAAGATTAATGCACATACTCCATAAAATAATATATGATGTTCTTCCCCATTACTCCATAAAATAAGTACTTTACCCATGAGTCCCAATCGTCCCAAAACAATATGTACAAGGGTATGACTCGACTTAGCAACCATGTAATCAATTAGATAGTTAACTTAGGGTTTAACAAATAACAATAATGCACTAAAAATGAGTTCATACACAGAAGGCTAAGGCGATTTGGGTGTACATTTAAGTGGGGTGTAACAAATTCTTCCTTTAAGTAAGATGCTTAAAGTTAGAAACGAAAAGATAGGCTCAGAGGGGTGCACTAGGGGTTTCGTGTACTAAAAATGAGTACAACGCTAAGGGTGTGGGAAAAATTAGTTGACTTAACTAGCCAAGTAATATGACTTAAATGGTCAAGTAATTATGATACGGGTTTAACACAAGGGTGATCCTAATGCCTCTTATCATGTAGTAAATCCTACTACACGAATGTAGTCTCACTAACGGTCTCGGGATGCATTACTAACGCAAGTTCTAGAATCTAAATGCTACCGGTATACTCATAAGCACTAATAGTAAATGCTTTTCCTATCAAATCTAAAGGCGAACCTCACATATTTGGGTGGAAAATTTTTCTGAAAGTACGGTTATGTGCTAGTCATACAGTCTCCTATCCATGAGACGCTTGCTATGGCTAAAGTTTCACTCCTAAGTGTTGTAAAAAAATTTAAATTTGGCGCTAAAATTACACTAACAAGTATTTCTCATAGTTTTATTATACATCTACTGTCAAACAAACAAACTCAAGCGAAAGTGTATTTGTAAGGTATCATCATCTTACCCTCCCCTTACACTTAGGATGAACATTGTCCCCAATGTTCAAGTAAAGAATGTAAAAGTGAAATAAGTAAAAAGAATGAAATCAAATACTCCCCTAATTCACTTGGCATGGATAATAAGGTGGCCAGGTTAGATCTTCCTCCAAGAAAATGAACAATCAAAGCTTCCCTTCCAGAAAAATAAATCATCTTCTTGTCATACATAACCTGTAAGTCCTGAGAAAACAGACAAGGCAACCTCGCATAAAATCGGCGGCAATCTACATAAGTTACTAAATCCTAGAAAAAAAAGTAAGATATAATACTTGTGGAATGAAGTTTGCAAATTTCCTAGAGATTATAAAACTTAATAATTCAGCAAAAACTTTAAGATTCCGTTAGAAAAACAAAACCGGTAAAATTTTCAGATTTTTACATGTGACGCCGTCAAGAGCAAGCTCATGACGCCGTCAGAAGTGACCTGCAGAAATTCTTATGTTAAGTTTCCGGAAAATTTCTGGAAAAACTTGGTCCTACTTCCTGGAGAATCCTGCAAAACTTCATTATGACTCGATACAAGCATTTGACTCTAACAAATACGAATATACATGTTCACTTAATATTGTGAAGAATCATGATCGGTTTGTTTCTTAAAAACATATTTGGGGTTTCCACTTACACTTATCTTTTGCAAAAATACTTTTAGGTGAAATTAAGACTAGGCTAAACAACAAAGTAAAGTATTTCCACTTTTTAGTTTAGAAACATGATCTACCAACAATAAAAATAAAGAATGCATACGGAAGCAAATAACAATTAAACAAAATAAAATCACACAAAATCATGGGTTGCCTCCCAAGAAGCGCTTTTCTTTATTTACGAGTCTTGTAGCTAGACTCAAGGTCATGGGTTACTACGTGACCTCATCATTGGTTTCACCTTCTGATTGTAAATGTTCTTTGTAGAAACCAATTACCTTTTTCTCAATCGCTCCTATAATCCTATGGGCAAATTCCTTATCGACTTTATACTTTGGTCCTAGAGTCAAGCAATCTTTGTAGAAAAGACTCCTCTTTTCCCATACATAATCCATGCCCTTTTTCTTATCCTCATCATTGATGTCCTCAAAAGCACTAATGTTATCCTTGTCAAATCGGGATATAAAGCGAAATTCTTTCATTCTATTAGGCATCCTATAAGTGATCCTATCGGTGTTACTTGCAAATCGGATTGTCCCTTCTATCTCATCATATTCTAACTTGGACTCCTCAACAAATGGTTTACCAAACACAACATTAGACAATCGACAATCAATAACATTAGCAAGATCTTCCACAATCATAAAGTCGGTGACAAAAGTGAAATTCCCAACAAAGACATGTAGACCTTTTACTCTCCTGACAAAGTTACAAACTCCACCGGGGTATTTGGGATCTCTTCTAGGTTCAAGTCTTGTTTTCACTATATCATTATAAACACTTGAGGACATAATGTTGATTGGGGATTTAAAGTCAATGTAAGCAATGTCAACGTTTCTATACCCAATCATACATGGTATCTTAGCATTCTTAGGATCGCCTCTCTTTATCTTAGGTTCGATTCTAGTAAAAGGAGATCGAGGGTCATCAATAAGATTATTATAATATGCAATATCCTCCTTAGTGGGGTATAGATTAAAGTAATCATTTAGCTTCGGATCTATTTCCCCCTTTTCTAGTTCCTCAACAACATTCACAAAATCATTAGGCCCTAGGTCCTCATTTGAATACAAGGCGGTCGCTAGGTCACTAAATACATGGTCGAGCTCAACCTTAATCAACCTATTAAGCTTCATAAGTTCCCTAATCTCACTCTCAATTTGTTCACGTAACACAGCTACTTCTCTAGGGGAAAGGGGTGGATTCGCGTTTTCCATAATGGTCAACGGAATAGTCAATGAATTTAATTTACTAACAAAAGCACGAAGAAAAACATAGACTAAAGAGAACCTAAAAAAAAAAAAAAAAAAAAAAAAAAAAAAAAAATCTTACTAGAAAGGAATCTAGCAAGTAGACCTAATAAAAAGAGATTTTAACCTAGACAATAACTATTCCCCGGGCTGCGGCGCCAAAAACTTGGTAGCGTGGGGTTTGCACCAGGCTTTACCTCTCAAGGGATCTTGAGAAGCTTACAACCCCCACCAGGCAGTGTACCTGATCGATGTAGTATAGTATAATGACAAGTACCGAGGGATTGATCGTTCAGCTAGGAATAGTGTCGCTAGGATTAGAAAACCTAAATACTAGATCTAAAGATGGGGGATGATTCTTTTTGTATTTTTATATTTTTTAGAAAGCAAATTAAAATCTCGGGTTTTGAAGGATTTGGGCGGAATTAGTTGCTAGTCAACTAACCCAATACTAAAGATGCAATCAAAATAAAATACTAAAATGAAAATAAACTATACTAAACTAAGGTTGTGAGCAATATGTGGGAAAAATGTGTTTACTTAGATTTCACTACTCCCTAGATATCTTTTACGCGTTAATTACTTGTTATAGTTGCGTGGATGACGGATTGTATTCCTTAATACCATTCATGGGGTGGCGTACTTACTTCCCCAATCCTATGAGTGCCTACTTCACTCCTATGTCGAGCCTACAAGAAGCTCCTAACATGGGATCATTAGAATTTACTCATGCATTAAATACAACCAATAAAACCTAGTACACGTCGGTTCATGTTTCCTAAGACGTTCAAGCATGTTACCATTTGGAGATCTGCCAGTTTTCTTAAGCCTAACATTGAAATCATTCATCCAATACAACCATAAACAAGTAATCAACACATAATTAACATCTAGGTTTCATTAGATCTAAGCAAACACAAGATAAATCTAGCCTAGCATGTTGAAATCAAGACAAGCACAAGATATAGACAACCAACACATAGACATATTGATTGAATTAAGAGAATACTTATCTCAATAGCACATGTAAGGTTTCAAGGGTTGAAAACCCTTGAAAAGCTGTAAAATTCGTACAAGGTTCGGCCCTAGGGTTTCTCCACACTAGTTCCTCCTTAATGAATGAAAATTAGAAAACTATATATAGATTTTAGAGGCTGACGGCGTCAAGAACAAAGGTGTGACGCCGTCATCTCGCCGCCAAATAAATCCTCGGACTGCCTTGATCTACATCTGACGCCGTCATGTAGTCCACTTTTGCAGGCCGTCACGCATTTAACTCTTGACGCTCTACTTGTGACGCCTTCATGTTTGTACTGGGTCATCATGATATTTACTCTAGACGCCGTCAGGAGTTCCTTCTTGACGCCGTCACACACTGTTCCCAGCATGGAAAATTAAGTCTTTGGCGTTTTCTTCACTTTTATGCTCCAAAAACGTCTGAATTGCTTCCTTTTCCAGATTTCACTCCCAAAGTACCTAAAATCACAAAAGAAACGATTTAAGGCAATATTTGATCAAATAAATTCAATTCCGGGCTTAAATGACCCCCTAAAAACGGATCATTTTTCGCCTCATCAAAAAGATATCTAGGGAGTAGTGAAATCTAAGTAAACATAATTCTCCCATATATTGCTCACACCACTATCTTAATTTAGTTTATTTTCATTTTTATTATTTTATTTTGATTGCATCTTTAGTAATTGGGTTAGTTGACTAGCAACTAATTCCGCCCGCTCCTTCCAAAAACCGAGATTTCATTTGCTTTTATAAAATATAAAAAATACAAAAAGAATCATCCCTCACCTCTAGACCTAGTTTTTAGGCTTTCTAATCCTAGCGACACTATTCCCAAGTTGAACGATCAATCCCCCGATACTTGTCACTATACTATACTACAACGATCAGGTACACTGCCTGGTGGGGGTTGTAAGCTTCTCGAGATCCCTCGAGAGGTAAAGCCTGGTGCAATTCCCACGCATCAAGTTTTTGGTGCCGCAGCCCGGGGAAATAGTTATTGTCTAGGTTAGAATTTCTTTTTATTAGGTCTACTTGCTAGATTCCTTTCTAGTAAGATTTTATTTTTATTTTCAGGTTTTCTTTAGTCTATCTTTTTCTTCGTGCCTTTGTTAGTAAATTAAATTCATTGACTATTCCGTTAGCTATTATGGAGAACGCGAATCCACCATACTACCAACCACGAAATTCACCCACTCCAAATGACATCTTGATGTTTAAACAACATGAGGATGAACCTATGTATGATGCATGGGCTCGTTTTAAATATTTACTCTGAAAAGTCCCTCATCATAATTTCGATCTGTGGTCCCAAATTGAAATATTTTACCATCGTGTCAACCACTATACCAAAATGGACATTGACCATGCAGCAGATGGGGACCTTTGGGGATTAAGTGTTGATGAAGCATGGGAAACCATAGAGAATTGTGCCATACTTGCCAAAAAAAATGGACAACCCAACAAACGTTGTTACGGATCAATTGATAGCAAGTTTAAGGGAACAAGCAAGAAGATTGTTTGGGGATAAACCTATAGATGAGATAACTGGGTGCACGGGGTGGTTTGATTTCACCACAATACAAGCTGAGCACATTGGTAATCTTGATAAGATCGAGGATAGAGTTGAAAATTTAAGCCCACCAAGTACCCCACAAGTCCTACCATCATTTGAAGCATACACACCACCCGTGACTTATTCGAATGAAGTAGATGAGACTTTAGGAGTCCCAATAGAGGTAGAACCCTTGTACCAAACACCACTAGAGGATATAGGTTTGAATACTTGTAGTGATAATCTTACTCTTAGTTCTAGGGAATTACCTAGTGTTGATGAACCAGAACCTCAATCTTCACACAACTTTCCATCCTTAGATATACATCTAGGAGACAAAAGAGGAGCCGACCCACCCATCAACCCATGTAGTCCGGGTAGTCTTAGGATAAAGGTAGTGGACTCTAAGCCTTGTAGAGAGGAAGCCAATATAGGAGTGGAAAATGACCTTACATGCTTACATCACCCATTTATGATTGATCACAAGAAACATTATGGGTTTAAACCGGGTTTATTAGGTCAAGATGGATCCCCAACTAGTAGTCTCTTGAAGTTGATAGAAAATGATCCCTTTCTAGGAGAAAATCTTAATCCACCCATTAACCCGATTGAATTTGGTAAGGTTATGATGATAGGAGCATACCCCTTTGAGCATATAATTCATCTACCACACCTTTTCACGTGGCATATTCCCACCCTAAGGGTGTGTATCGCTACTTCCACCCGCACTTAATCCTAAGTGTAGGGAAAACTTCTCCTATTTCCGTTAAATAAGTGTAGAGTCAGGCTCGTGACTCAAACAAAAACAAGCGCTTCTTGGGAGGCAACCCATGTTTTGTGTGTTTTTATTTGTGTGATTTTTATTTGTTTGATTGTTATTTGTTTCCGTATGCATGCTTTATTTTTATTGTTGGTAGATCATGTTTCAAACTAAAATGGTGAAAATACTTTATTTTGTTGTTTGGCTTAGTCTTAACTTCATCCAAAGGTATTTCGCAAAAGATAAATGTTAGGGGAAACCCCAAATATGTTTTTAATAAACAAACTTGATCATGATTCTCCACAATATTAAGTGAACATGTGTATTCGTATTTGTTAGAGTCAAATGCTTGTATCGAGTCATAATGATGTTTTGCAGGATTTTCCAGGAAGTAGGATAAAGTTTTTCCAGAAATTTTCCAGAAACTTAACATAAGAATTTCTGCAGGTCACTTCTGACGGCGTCAGGAAGAAAATCTTGACGGTGTCACGTGTAAAATTGTAGAAATTTTGCTAGTTTTGTTTTTCTAACGGAGTCTTAAAGTTTTTGTTGAATCTTTAGTTTTATAATCTCCAGGAAATCTGCAAACATTATTCCACAAGCATTATATCTTATTTTATTTTCTAGGATTTGTTAGCATATATAGATTGCCGCCGATTTTATGTGAGGTTGCCTTGTTTGTTTTCTCAGGTTTAACAGGTTATGTATGACAAGAAGATGATTTATATTCTGGAAGGGAAGCTTTGATTGTTCATTTTCTTGGAGGAAGATCTAACCTTGTTGTCACACTATCCATACCGAGCGAATCAGGGGAGTATTTGATTTCATTCTTTTACCAGTTTTTACTTTTACATTCTTTACTTGAACATTGGGGACAATGTTCATCCTAAGTGTAAGGGGGGGGGGGGTTAAAATGATGATACCTTATAGATACACTTTCGCTTGAGTTTGTTCGTTTGATAGTAGGTGCGTAATAAAACTATGAGAAATACTTGTTAGTGTAATTTTAGCGCCAAATTTAAAATTTTTTACAACATTTAGGAGTGAAACTTTAGCCATAGCAAGCGTCTCATGGATAGGAGATTGTATGACTAGCACGAAACAGTACCATTCAGAAAAATTTTCCACCCAAATATGTGAGGTTCGCCTTTAGATTTGATAGGAAAAGCGTTTACTATTAGTGCTTATGAGTGTACCGGTATCATTTAGATTCTAGAACTTGCGTTAGTGATGCATCCCTAGACTGCTAGTGAGACTACATTCGTGTAGTAGGATTTACTACATGATAAGAGGCATTAGGATCACCCTTGTGTTAAACCCGTATCATAATTACTTGACCATTTAAGTCATATTACTTGGCTAGTAAAGTCAACTAATTTTTCCCACACCTTAGCGTTGTACTAATTTTTAGTACACGAAACCCCTAGTACACCCCTTCGAGCCTATCTTTTCGTTTCTAACTTTAAGCATCTTACTTAAAGAAAGAATTTGTTACACCCCACTTAAATGTACAACCAAATCGCCTTAGCCTTCCGTGTATGCACTCATCTTTAGTGCATTATTGTTATTTGTTAAACCCTTTATTAATTATCTAATTGATTACATGGTTGCTAAGTCGAGTCATATCCTTGTACATATTGTTTTGGGACTCATGGGACTTATGGGTAAAGTACTTATTTTATGGAGTAATGGGGAAGAACATCTATTATTACCCCCATATGTGCGTTAATCTTAAAAGTACTCCAAGTGTTTTGATTTTTTAATTGGAGTCATTAGATTAGTTTATTGTAAAGTATGTAAAAATTCAAGTGTAAGGGGAATGCTCATTCCCTATGATGTATTATTTTGGATGGTAGGGTAAGAGTGTATGCAAAAAAAAAAAAAAAAAAAAACGGACTACCATCCCGTTTCATTCTATGTTTATTTTATGTTTTTGTTATGTTTTATTTATTAGCTTAAGTCGAGTCTAGTCTTGGCTTAGCAACGCCATATTGTACATGTAATTAACCAAGATTGTTAACTCGCCACTAGTAAAGATTGCCTTTATCCAACAAAACCGTGTATTCCATATCCCTACACCTAACGGTACAACCCTTTAAAAAGACCTCTTTGATAGTTTATCCTAGGTGCTTACGCCATGTGGTGGAGGTTTGATCATTTCCCAAGCCTATGATAATCTATTTTGCTATGACAGGTAGTGAGAGATGTTTTTCATTTCCATATTGTGATATTACTTTATTACACCCGAGAGATGTGAGTATCTAAACACTATTTGTGAGGTGCTAGTGTATGACCTCCGTGCTTGTCTTTGGTCTTTAGTGGAACGATTATTTGTTGTAATTACTTTTATATTAGTGTTAAATGACCCCTAATTTGTATTTTGACTAGAATAAAAGCGCATTTGCTTGAGGACAAGCAAATCTCAAGTGTATGGGTATATGATGAGGCGAAAAATGAACTGTTTTTAGGGGGTCATTTAAGCCCAGAATTGAATTTATTTGATCAAATATTGCCCTAAATCGTTCCTTTTGTGATTTTAGGTACTTTGGGAGTGAATTCTGGAAAAGGAAGAATTTTGGACGTTTTTGGAGCATAAAATTGAAGAAAACGACAAAGACTTAATTTTCCTTGCTGGGAACAGTACCTGACAGCGTCAAGAAGGAATTTTTGATGCCGTCAAGAGCAAAATGGATGACGACCCAGAGAAAACGTGACGGCGTCAGAAGTAGGGCGTCAAGGGTAAATTTGGTGACGGCCTGGAGCAAGATTACACATGACGGCGTCACCCATGGATCTAGGCAGTCCGAGAACTTTATTAGCGGCGAGATGACGGCGTCAGATTTTTCCTCTTGACGCTGTCACCTCACAGAATCTATATATACTTTTCTATTTTTTTCATTCATAAAGGAGGAACTTGTGTGGAGAATACTAGGGCCGAACCTAATAAACCCTAGGTCGTTTGTAACAGTATTTTCAAGGGTTTTCACCCCTTGAAACCTTTCATGTTCAATTAAGATAAGTCTTCTTTCAATTCATTCAATATGTCTATGTGTTGTTTGAATATATCTTATGCTTGTCTTGATTATAACATGCTAGGCTAGATCTTTCATGTGTTTGCTTAGATGTAATGAAACTTAGATGTTAATTATAGGTTGATTGCTTGTTTATAGTTGTAATAGATGAATGATTTCAATGTTAGGCTTAAGAAAACTGACAGATCTCCATTGTGTAACTTGCTTGAACGTCTTAAGAAACATGAACCGATGTGTACTAGGTTT
Source organism: Artemisia argyi (assembly GCA_030686995.1). Lineage (NCBI taxonomy): Eukaryota > Viridiplantae > Streptophyta > Magnoliopsida > Asterales > Asteraceae > Artemisia > Artemisia argyi. The sequence goes on from CM060690.1 coordinate 91,593,634, forward strand.
TTATGGTTGTATTTAATGCATGAGCGAATTCTAGTGATCCCTTGTTAGGAGCTTCTTAGCCGGCTCGACATAGGAGTGAAGTAGGAGCTTATAGGATTGGGGAAGTAAGTACGCCACCCCATGAATGGTATTAAGGAATACAATCCGTCATCCACGCAACTGTAACAAGTAATTAACCTGTAAAAGATATCTAGGGAGTAGTGAAATCTAAGTAAACACAATTCTCCCATATATTGCTCACACCACTATCTTAATTTAGTTTATTTTCATTTTTATTATTTTATTTTGATTGCATCTTTAGTAATTGGGTTAGTTGACGAGCAACTAATTCCGCCCACTCCTTCCAAAAACCGAGATTTCATTTGCTTTTATAAAATATAAAAAATACAAAAAGAATCATCCCTCACTTCTAGACCTAGTTTTTAGGCTTTCTAATCCTAGCGACGCTATTCCTGAGTTGAACGATCAATCCCCCGGTACTTGTCACTATACTATACTACAACGATCAGGTACACTGCCTGGTGGGTGTTGTAAGCTTCTCGAGATCCCTCGAGAGGTAAAGCCTGGTGCAATTCCCACGCATCAACAATGAACACTCCTTTTGGAACCAGGTTGTAGACATGTTCAACAATCAGTATGACGATGACCATCGTAACAGAAATATGGTAACGGGTAAATGGACAAGGCTTAGCAGTGAATGTCAAAAATTCAATGCTATTTACAAACATCTGCAGCGGACAAGCGGGGGAAATGACAGTGATCGACTCAAGAATGCAAAGACCATTTTTGAAGACGCTTTGGTGGGAGAAGCTTCCAATATGTTCACGTGTGGGAGGTTTTGAGAAACCACCCCAAATGGGACGAATGAAATGCTTAATGGTGTTGTATGATTTGTTTTCCGTATCGTGTTTAATATGTTGTACTGTTACTTTAAGTTTGAATTAGAATTTTTAGTTCGTGCTGTTACTTTTAGTTTGAATTTGAATTTTAAAATATCCTCCAATGGCTAGTTTCCCATATAATTGCCACTTTAACAACACGTCGTTTTCTCACACAAGTATCACTAATTTTAACACAAACACTATAGCTAACAAACAGCTGAGGTACAAAAGGCTATCCTTACCCGATTACGCAATGAACAAGAAAAAGAACTCAAGCTGATTAACAATTTGCTAGGTGAGATAACTCGTATTATGCTACAGATGCATGATCGTGCTCCACAGGTCGAAAGGTTGCGTGAGCTGCCTCAAGACTATCCAGCTATCAGGGTCGGTCTTCAAACTCTATTAAGAAATGATGAAACAGATCTGCAATTTCATGTCGCCTTGAAGATGGTTTGGGAACAAGTGTTGTAAGTGTGGGAGGAGAAATAAGATCTCATCGACAATTACAAATCTATATAAAAGCTTCATGAGAATCGTTTGATGATTTGTGTTTTCGTATCGTATTGTTATTTGTGTTTTAAATTTCGTATCGTGTTTTTTTTTCATATCGTTTTTTTACCGTATAATTATTTTACGTTTCGTATGTTTTTTTTTATTGTGATGTAAGTGGTGAGCCCCAAATGAGTAAGTTGATGTTAGTTGTGAGGGGGTGGGGGGTGGTGTTAGTTGTAGAGGTTTGTTAAAAGGATATGACATCCTGTGAGCCTCAAATGAATAACTTACCCTCTTCATCACACCAAGTGCTCTTAGCTTAAAGTTGTCAGGATAGTACATTAATTCATTCGAAACCTCGACAAATATCGTGGAATGTGAAATTGAGTCAAGTTCATTACTTTATTCCACAATTGTACTACCAAACTGCATATTCAAAGTTTCATTCCTTTCCCTAGAGGCAAAAGGTGCATAACAAACGACACCTAAGTTTTGGGTTTCATAGCATGGAGGTCAGTTTTCTTACGTTGGGTCAACTAATAAGTCTTTCTGAAACTATAAAACTTCATATGAATATTGTTTAAAGGGTAAGAAAGTGCTAGAAATTTTGAAAACGTGTTAAGATGAAATTTTTTAGAAAAATTAAATATAAGAGAAATGCAAGGAGAAACATGTAGAAAAGTATAAATCTCACGTCTATATTGATTAATTATAAGATTTTAAAACCATTTCTTTTTTCTTTTTTTTTTAATTTAAAAAAAGGTTTTTGAAAAATATTTTATCTTAACAAGTTTTCCATTTTCTCAGTTTTCCTTGAAGATTTTTCTAGAGTAGACCTTTGTTTTTCTCCGACTAAATGCAACCTTACATCTTCCAAGAAGTAAACAAAAAAAGAATACTATTGTGAAGTGAAAGATAAACCGGGACTACATTTGTTTCGCTAAAAATGCAATCTACCAAGTTTAAGTTGCACAACAATTAGTATACGTGTTGATTTGACTATCTAAAGTCAAATTAATATTTGTTTAACATTTCTTTTCGTCCATATTTGATAAGCAGCATGGAGAGTTCTTAAGCATGAATAGGTACAAATATATTGAACTTGCGGTACAACCATCAACTGCATGTCATTACAGCAGCACTGCCTTTGCACCATTGTCATTGACTCAAAACTTGGTCATGATGCAAGTTTTGCAGACTCAGGCAAAACTTGGTGCTGATGCTAGTTTTGTGAACTTGGCGACAAAAAGGCCACTGGTTCTGGAAGTCAAAGGATCAAAACGCAAAGTTTTTGGTATCCGTCCACTCTTGCAGGGCCAAAATTTGGAACCATCTATTTCCAGCAACTCTGCAAACCGAAAGAAAATCAATATTAGTAAAGAGCAGGAACCTATAGGCCGTGGGAAGAGAAGAAGCTAATAAGGGAATAGGTTACCAGCACATGTATTTAGTGAAAGAAATTTCTCAACCACGTCTTCATTCTGAGCACAAGTTAAACTATTCCACAAGAAAAGTAGCAGGAAAATTAGATGGTCATCATTTAGTCAAACCCTATAGAGTAAACGATTTTTATACAGCATGAACCTACCTGCAAGTGCTGTAAACAAGGTATCCTCCCACTTTTAATAAGTTGAAACCATTGGTCAAAAGCCGAAACTGCATCAAATCAAACATGCCAATTAAAGATACAAAACTTGACTATGCGAAGAATACTGTACATCCAAGAAGATGAGATAAATTCAACAATAAAAACTCTTATTATTACTAGAGGGAGCCACTTCCTGAAGGTTTCTATTTTTAATACATACAACCCCCAAATCATGTTGTTCAACCATTATGATTTACTACAGTCGAAAATACTGAAATATTGTTTTTGAAATAATAATCAACAGATAATCATTCATCATAGTTTAAATAAAAGTGGATAAAAAGAGTTTGCTGGTCAATCCAACCCACTTCAGCCCCTCCTTGTAAACTGGCATGTTTCGTCCAGATATTGTTTTTGACCCATGATCAGACCCACCCACCCATACTCAGATTAAATATGATAATCAGTCCTACCTGAAGAACAGTTAAATCATCGGTTCTCTCCGCATCCAAGACACGGCGCTCTAAAGTTGTCCATCCCCAGTTTTCAAACTTCTGGATATGTTTAATTGAACCATCATGTGTGCATTCTGCATCCACAAGTACCTGAAATATTGAGTTTCAAAACTTTAGCTAAAGACAACAGACAAACTCAGCAAAAAAGAAAAAAACGAAAGAAAAATTATACCTTATCATAACCATATTGTGAATTATCATGACTTGAAACAGTTTGAAACAATTCGCTCTTACTCAGTCCGACAACCCCAGATTGCCGCCCATAATATATCATCTCTGGATCTTCCTTATGTGAAATCAATTGCAAAGAACCCTTTTCTCGTTCTTTAATTGCCTTTTTTCTTTCCTTCCATGGCCTCTTAGACGTCCACTCCTTGTACAAAAGATCATCATCTCCTTTTAAACCAAATTCCCTGTTATTCACTAAAATAACTTAAGTTGATACAGGTAGAGGACAACATAAAGTGTATATTGTTTTATTAAGAGAAAGTATTATTACAAGATTTAAACTCAGAATGAGCTCGGATAGGGATGAGAGAAAAAGAAGCTCCGTCAGAAACAAAGAGACGACAGTGATCACCAAGTGAATACTTCTGGATCAAAGTTCTACAAGCAGCTAACCGATGTCTTGCCACGTCAACACCAGTTACAGAACCCGAGTTTCCAAGAAGTTCTAGTATCATGCAAAGTTTAGAACCTGGAGAAATATTAAGTGACGGTTATATGCTTTCTGCCTTTCTTTCCCATGACGACACAACTGAATGAGATAACAACTAATGAAGACAGCACAATTCATAAGATATGAAGGATCATATATTACCTGGGGCAGCACAAAGATCAAGAACATGGTCTCCAGATGAGATATTCAAAGCTGAAACTGCAGCCCCAGATGCTGCATCAATTCCATATATCTGATTACCAAAATCAGAAAGAATATTACATATGAAGGAGGCTATTGCGGAAACTATACTTTGAAAAACATGGGCTTTGTGAGTTGTGACGTGAGATTAAGTACAAGTTTATGCATGCTGCTCAATACAATTCTGAAATAAATGATTATGAGCTTAAGTCTTTTTATAGATTTACTATGTCCAATGCAAAAGCTAACGCAAGATATTAGAGGTGACATTATGATCTATTTACTAATGAATAGGTCGATATCGGTTTATGCTTTATCTCTAACAGGTCACACGGCTAAAACAAAAAAATAACACATGAGTACAGAACCAGTTTTGGCCCAACCTCAATTTGACCCATAACCCGACTTCCTCGACACTGTCTAATTGTGACCTCTAAAGAATATCAATGCATCTTACATGGACTACAGTGGTTTCAGGAAGTAATCAAGTAGAATAATAGAAAAACGGTAAAATAAATTGATGATAGAGCAACCACGTGATCGGAAAATTTAAAGTTGGACAGATTTAAATAGAATACCATGGAAACTGCAACACGCCTTTGGGCATGCCTCTATAGGATCTTTAAAGTTTGTCTAATTAGCTCTTTCTGTTCCTTATACTAATAAACAAGTCGTAACATACACAACTTGTATTTGCAAACGAATAAGAGATTCAGAAAATTCATTTATATACAGAGTATGTAACGCCCCTAAAGCCGAAAGCAATGGACTACTCGGGTATCCTTCCGGGTTTCAACTAAAACCATGGTGGAAGGATACTAGTAGGCCACAACATCAAGCTTAAGGGGCTCAAATGTCTTATCTCCTACTGATGTGGGATGGGTTGTTACAAGCTCTCAAGAAAGTGTGTCAAATACTAATGCTATTCATCCTTGTACTACATGGTATAATTAGAATTTCACCTTTCCGTCCTGATATGCTTTTGAGCTAGCAATCTGAATGTCGGGCGGTAACGCATAAAAATTGGGTAACCATTCCACTTTCTCAAGCGTACATTTGAGGTCAGCTTCAATTGCTTCAAGCTGCTCCTCACATCCAGGCTTTAATCTTTAAATACCAAAAAACATAGATACACTCATTATAGTCCAACAAAAAACACATAACATGAACCTATATTTGACTATTGATTGAGAGTCAATCCTACTAGTGACCATGATTAAATTCACAGAGCACTTTGATGGTTCTAACAAGATAACATCTCCATTCGTAAAACTCCTTCGACCCCATTTAATTTGCAATCCATGTTGTTTAATATGATCGTTAAACAAAATCAATTACATTAATGAAATGCCACTAAATTCATAACATTTGTGACTATAGATCATTTTATTCTTATCCATGGAAACTTAAAATCAGAAAAAGTTATGGGGTGTTTAGCGTTGCGTTTGGAAATTGATTAGCTTATTAATTAGCAGATAGTCATTTTACAAATAGGTGCAACAGAACCAATTCAGATTATCTTACAAATTTGGGAAAACATTCCACATATGAAACTTTATCTATACTACTATATAATGCATTTGGGACTATTCTATAATTAGAAAGGCTTAAAAATTCAGACTTTTACTTGCTTATTATGGAAGGATTTCAAAATTAATTGGTTAGGAAGGAGATTGGTTAAGAAGCAGGTTGGTTGTTCAAACGAAAATTATTTGGCTTAACCATCTCTACTTATAACGCATAAAGACAACTAAATGTGTAACCGAATAACGTAAAATATAGTTACAGGTACCCGCCGCCGCATTGCGCGGGTACCGTTCTAGTATAAGAATAATTTATCAAGCACTTACACAAGTACTAAGTATCTATGTATTATAACTTGAAACAACATAATCACATTTAAACAACAAATAGAATTGTTAATTACGTAGCATATACTAAAAGGTCAAACCCAAAATCAGGTTGTAGCAAACAGCCCCTTTGAAGCAAATAGCTTTAGACATTCTTGATAAAGAGAAAACAAAAAGTACCTAATATAACGAGGGGTTAAATGAGCAGAGTTGGTGGAATAAATAGAAGGGTCGATTCCATTATCGTTAAGAAACTGTAGAAACGCATCTGGCAATGGTAGCTTTGACCTTGTTTCCTCCATAGTGTTGCTGTTCATGTAAGTTTGTAGACTGGAGCAGATTATTAACCCTAAACAGAAGCCATGGACAAACAACACAACGAGTTACGCAAACAACCCTTAGCTTTTCTACAAATTACAACTTTTTTTTTTTTTTTTTTTTTTTTTTTTTTTTTTTTTTTAAATATAACTATCATTAACAAAAACTAAGAAATGTACAAATCACTCCTCGAAAGCGAGGTGAGTTAAGAAAAAGAAACATCTCACATAATACATTGATTCGAAGATGCAAATTGAGCCGTCCAGTGAGCAACTCAATTGTTAGCTCGATTGTAACATGAGTTTTACAATATTTTCTTGCTTATTCTCCTTGTTATTTACTATTGATCTACTTGTTTTTATCTTAATACAAGTCTCATATCATAATAATTATTTACTTTGATAATGCAAGAAAAGTTAAGAAAACTCACTAAATACACTCTCAAACAATAAAAGTCATCTAAACTACTAAAATTTATTTTGATTTGATTGGTTGAAATATGAAGTGGACACTTACACTCTGTTCCCGAGTATAAAACGGAGAGAAGAGAAATGAAGAGATGAAAAAAGAGAGAAAATAAGAGGAGTGAAAAAAATTTTGATTTTTAATCTTGTGTTCCCGAGTTGGAAAGAAAATAAAAGAGATGTTAGCAAAAAAAAAAGCTTTAAAATCACATTCTCTCCAAATCATCCCAATTTGGGAAGAAGATTAGGAGATAAGTTTTGGCATAATTTCCTCCTCTCTTCTCTTCTTTCCAGAAAAAACTTCGGAATGCAATCTTTTCTGAATTTCCTCTCCACTTCTTTTCTTTTCTCTCCAAATAAAAACTCGGGAACAGAGTGTTAGAGCATCTACAATGAAAAAACTAAATAAAGACTTATTAATATTACAAAAAGCTTTTTGATGTAGTTTTTTTTGCATTACATGTCTAGTTTTTTGAAAAGCTTTTTGCAAAACCTTGATAAACATCAAGTCTTTCATAGAAGTCTTGGTCATTAAATGAGATTTGCAAGCTCTTGAACAGACAAAGACCAGAGATTTACAACAGAAATCTCGAGCCAAATGGAGTTAAAGAAGGTGATGAGAACTCGGGGTACTTTTATAGTTTCATCAACTGTCGGTTGGCAAAGAATCGCATCAATGGCCTAGAGATTGATGGCAATTGGCATATCGACCCTCCCACCATTCAGGAAGCCGTCTTTAACTTTTTTCATGAGAAATACAAGGAGCCACTACAACAACGACCGAAACTCACATGCCACGACCTAAAAACCTTATCCCAAGATGACGCAAACTGCCTCACAGCCCCTTTTTCTCTAAATGAAATCAATGAAGCGGTCTGGGATTGTGAAAGTGAAAAGGCACCGGGTCCCGATGGGATAAACTTTGGTTTCATCAAAAAATTCTGGGAATTACTAAAGATGGATTTTCTTAACATCATGATTGACTTTTATCACACAGGGACCATTAGTCGTGGCTACAGCTCTTCTCACATTGTACTCATACCTAAAATAATCTCTGTGAGATCTTATCTTTAAGTGATTACCGACCCATAACCCTTATTGGAAGCATCAAGAAGATCATCTCAAAGATTCTTGCAAATCGCCTCAAGCAGAAAATAGCCAAAGTAATCTCACGGACTCAGTCGGCTTTCGTCAGTGATAGAAACATTCTAGATGGTCCACTCATGCTAAATGAGATCATCTCCTGGCTCAAGAAATGCAAGCGTGAAACTTTTTGCTTCAAAATAGATTTTGAGAAGGCTTTTGACACAGTTAATTGGGACTTCCTACTGACAATCATGGAACAAATGGAGTTTTCGCGGCGCTGGATTTTGTGGATTAAAGGCATACTCCTCTCGACTCGATCCACAGTTCTAGTAAATGGTTGTCCAACACCCGAGTTTAACTGCGAACTCTGTGTCCCCCAAGGTGACCCTCTTTCACCCTTTCATTTTATTATTGCCATGGAGGCTTTCTCCAACATTAATGTGCCTCAAATGTGGGTCTACTCACCGGAATCAAATTACCCAATTACGGAACAACCATCACCCATCTTTTATATGCCAATTTATGTCATGGTAATCGGTTCATGGTCCATCACTTACCTACAAAACATCTCCAGAATCCTTAGATGCTTTTACTTAGCTTCTGGCCTCAAAATAAACTTTCATAAATCACGTTTCTATGGCATCAACCTAACCACTGATATCAACAACATCTCTGCCACCACCTTAAATTGTGAAGTAGGCCAATTCCCCATAACTTACCTTGGACTAACTGTCGGAGCCAACATGAATCTAATCCGAAATTGGGCACCTGTTATCCAAACCTTTAAATCCCGTCTCTCACGTTGGAAAGCCTCATCGCTTTCCCTTGGTGGAAGAATGACCCTCATCCGCTCTGTGCTTTACAGCCTCCCAACCTATTATTTCTCGTTATATAAGGCCCCGGTAAGCGTAATCTCTAAACTTGAATCAATTCAAAAGTCCTTTTTTTGGGGAGGGTAAAATGCAAATAAGAAAATTTCTTAGATTTCCTGGGATAGAATTACTGCTTCAACAACTTCGGGTGGGCTGGGTTTGGGTAATTTACATATGAAAAACCTGTCTTTGCTTGCCAAATGGTGGTGACGCTTCCACAACGAGCCAAATGGCCTTTAGAGACGCATCATAACCTCCATTCACTATTCTAACCGGAACTGTTCTCTTGTACCATTGAAGTCTAACATGGTGGGAGTTTGGAAGACCATAGCAACGCTAAACTCCAACCTTGCCCCATTTAATGTTTCTTTGGAAAAAGTGATTACAGGTTTAGTAGGTAATGGGTCATCTATTCGTTTCTGGTTTGACATATGGATCGGTGAATCTCCACTTAGGGAAACATATCCAGATCTTTAAAAGCTAGAAAGACACAAGGGATGCTTCATCAATGAACGATGCACTGGCAGAGGTCGCTTCACACAAAGGAAATAGAATTGGGTACGACCCCCGTCTTCTCTCAATGAGCTTTTCGAACTCCAGATTCTGATTACTCAGGCCATTCACCTCTCCCTCTCAACTTCTAATGACACTTGGGAATGGAAATATGACACCTCGGGCTCTTTTACAACTAAGTCAATGAAGTCTCTCCTTCAATCCACCACCTACGGACCGAACCACTGGAAGTTTCCTTGGAACCATCTAGCACCCCTAAAAGTTAACATCTTTGGATGGAGACTTGAGATGAATCGAATCCCTACAAGAGAACAGCTCCTCAGTCGAAACATCACTCTCACTTCTGCTCGATGCCCATTGTGTAACTCACATGACGAATCTGCTCCTCACCTTTTCCTACAATGCGACTTTGCGAACTCCTTGTGGCTCTTTCTACTTAGCTGGTGCAACATATATATCACAAAACCTTCCAGCCTTAGGGAGTTATTTGAGATTCACACAACAACACACCTAGGATCAACAAAAAGTTCTCTTTTCAACCTAGTGATCCTCGCTTACTGTTGGATTATTTGGAAGCTCAGAAATGAATGCATTTTCAAGGACAAGACTCCATCATTCCGCTTCGCGGCCAAGGAGATAAAGTCCATTAGCTATTTATGGCTATCCAACAGGTCAACGAAAATGCGTATACAATGGAGCCAATGGTGTAGTTTCAGTTTCTAAATCCCTTCTCAATGATGTGTTTTTAGTTTTCTCAGTATGTTTTATTTTTCTTCTAACTTTGTATTGCTTGTATCTTTCTAGCTTTTATCTATTTAAATAGTTTGAATGTTAAAATATATATATATATGCATTAAATGCATCAAGTCTTTAAGACTTGATGTATTGTAGATGCTCTTATTTTAAGACAACCTAAATAGAATGTAAACATTTATTGTGAGAGGACAAAATAAATATTTGTCATAATCCAAAAGTTATAAGAATCAAGAGAAAGATGTAGCATTTGCTAAAAGAAAGAAAATAGATAAATTAGTAAAGTGTAACGGTGGTAAAATAAGTGGGTGGGGTTGGATTTGGGTCACGGGTCTAGATGGACCTTCTAGAAACATGGATCTATATAGGTCCGGGTCTAGATGGGTTTTGGTTGGGTCAACAAGAATTTTTTTGATTTTTTAAAATTTTATTTATTTATTAATATTATAATTATTTTTGAGTAAAAGATGAGAAAAGTAAAAAAAATACTAAATTTTTTTTGACCCGCTAGACCCGAGTAATTATTAAATAGATGCACTTTTTATTAAATACACAACCTATATATAATATTAAGAGAGACGCAACTTGACTCATCTACTGCTAGATTTTTTTGTTTTTTCAGAAAGACAGCACATTTGAAATCCAAACGGGCAGGCCCCAGGACCCGAACCACTAGGAGAGACGCACGTAGAGAAACCCCAAGAACTCACGGCTTTGCACTAAGAGGAAAATCCGGATTTTCTTTGTCACTTGTGAGACTCAAACCCGGGTAGAACCCCTCCCCAAGCTCCAGAAGGAACTCAGGTGGCCAACTGAGCTGAGTCAGTTGGTTCTCATATCCTACTAGATATTTACCCAACTAGACTCATGTTTAATCAATTGGTCTCAAATTGCCACCTCTAATAAATGTATTATCGCATATAGCATGCTTAGCATTCACTACATTGGTGTATATGTTTCTTGTCACAGCTAGCATGCTTAGCATTCACTGCATTGTTGTCTATGATTCCTCTCACATCAATGTTATCAACCACTTTATGTACTAAATATAAATAGTAGAAAGAGTGAAGAAGCTCGGTTTCCACACCCCAAGCTTCTCCATCACAAATGAATCGTGACCACAATCAAGAACACTCTTAAATTGATTGGCTTGGTTGTCGTTGCGGGTACTCTTAGAGCACTAGGAGGACTTATTTGAATTTTTTTGGAATATCAATATAAATCACATTGTGTTGGTGGTTATGAGCCCAGCACAGGGTTAAGATAATCAATAGCCTAACTACGTACCAATAAAGGTTACCGGATATCACTTGGAATTGTGTTATCACTTTCTAAAGTAAACTATTCGACCCTAATGCCTGGGTATCACGAATATCTACTTGGGATAAGACCAAATGTGGTTAGTGATTTAGGCACAAATCAATAACCCTTCATGTATAAGTGTTATATGTTTTCTGTGTGTCTTTCATGCTTTATTTTATTTCCTATTTATAGGAAGATACTCATGGCTAGTCAAATGGAATTATGAGAATTAATCGGCCCATTAATCTCCACATAATTATCCCCATTATAGCCTAAAATAGTGGTTACATGACCAATTAAACGACGTCATGAGTGCAGATGTAACTGCCATTTGAATAGGTCAAATCAGTTACATAATCATACAACACTCTATCAGCTTATCAGCAGGATCCTAACACTAGTAGCAGGAACCATCAGTAGGAACCAGCACTCAGCAGGAACCATCAGCAGGAACAACACTCAGCAGAACAACCACTATAGAGTCAGGGGAATCAGTGACTTGATGGGTGTACACTCCGTACCTCCAAACCCATTTCCAAGTATGATTAGATCCCTCAAGTGCACTAAATTTTCTAACAATCCTCCCCAAATTTAGTTCACTTCCTTTGCATGAAAATCAAACATTAAACAAAACATATGCATAAACGAAAATATCCTGAGGATTGAATTTCCATCTTAGTACATTACACGTTCAAATATTCGAGAATCAGGGTGTTCTAAGAATTGAACCCTTCAACCCATTTGAATACCTGAAGATAAAATACGCATATATTTTCAAACACTTAAACACTCCTGACACTATACAAGCCATGTGTCCATATACAATTCATAAATGTTGTAAAAGCTGAAAGTCCATAGCTTCCTGAAGCGGCAAAACTTCAACATTTACATAGGTGGTTCCTCTTTACTCATGCTCTTGCTTAGCACTTTTTCAAAGAAATTAACCATTGAGAAGTAAAGACTTCATCCTCCTTTTCAGCAGGTTATGAGCACAACCTTGGGATGTAGTGTAATACATGTGCTCCAGTACACTGAATGTTCAGCTTTCCACATTGAACTCAGCTCCCAAGTTTCCTCAGGAGGGAGTTGGGTGTCCTAGCAATAAGTGACTAAGTAGGACTTCAAACCCATCCCTTTAGCAGACTTTATAACCAAGTCTCTAGCAAGACCCTTCATCAAGTGATCAGCTAAATTCTGTTGAGATCTAACAAACTCTATAGAAATCACCCCATTCATGATAAGTTCACGAATCATGCTATGCCTGACACCTAAGTGTCTAGACTTCCCATTGTACATCTGGCTATAAGCCTTTGCCAATGTAGCAGCACTATCACACCGGATAGAAATAGGTGTTATAGGTTTAGGCCACAATGGAATCTCAAGAAGCAAGTTTTTCAACCATTCAGCTTCTTTACCAGCAGCTGCCAGATTATGATTCAATTGTTGAACTGGTGATGCAAGTTTGCTTCTTGGATGCCCAAGAAATTGCACCTCCACCAAGTAGGAATACCCAGACACTGGTAGACGAATTATCTTCAGTGTTACTGATCCAACTTGCATCAGTGTAACCTTCCAACACTGATGGATAACCAGTATATGAGAGACTATAGTCCATAGTTCTCTTCAAATATTTCAGTACCCTCTGAACTGCTTGCCAGTGATGAGCACTAGGATTACTAGTATACCTGCTCAGTTTACCCACTGCAAAAGCAATATCAGGTCTTGTACAAGTCATGGCATACATTAGGCAGCCAATTACCCTAGAATACTCAAGTTGAGATACAGCTTTGCCAGTATTAGGCATTAGCTTCTCAGTTGTATCCATAGGAGTACTCACTGGAGTACAATCAAAGCAATTAAATTTCTTCAGTACCTTTTCAATGTAATGAGACTGAGAAATTGATATACCATTGCTTTCATGTTTAATCCTTATACCAAGGATTACATCAGCCTCCCCCATGTCCTTCATGGAGAGAACCTTGATGACAAAAATTAATTTGTCAGGCCAACTTGATTTTGGTCAGTGCCAAAGATCAACATGTCATCAACATATAGGCAAATGATGACTCCTTTACCAGATTCATCAAATTTGCTATATACACATTTGTCAGCCTGGTTAAGAACATAACCATTAGACAAAACCACTTCATCAAACTTTTGATGCCATTGCTTAGGTGCCTGCTTCAGTCCATATAAAGACTTTATCAGTTTGCACACCTTGTTTTCATTACCAGGCAAGATGAAGCCCTCAGGTTGGTTCATATAAACCTCCTCATCCAATTCACCATTCAAGAAAGTTGTCTTCACATCCATCTGATGAATAATCAGATTGTGAATTGATGCCAAAGCTATCAGCAATCTTATGGTACTGATACGTGCCACAGGGGCATAAGTATCAAAGTAGTCTATCCCTGACCTTTGTTTAAAGCCCTGAATGACTAGTCTAGCCTTGAACTTTTCAATAGTTCCATCTACCTTCATTTTCCTTTTGAAAATCCATTTGCAACCAAGAGGTTTGCAACCTGGAGGTAGATCAACCAATACCCAAGTGTTGTTGCCCATGATGGAGTCAATCTCATAATTTATTGCCTCTTTCCAGAAAGCAACATCCTGGGACTTCATTGCTTCTTCAAATGTTTTGGGATCATCCTCAACAATGAAGCAATAGGAATGTTGGTCAGAGACCTCATTCCTTGTACCTTCAATTAAGTGTAATTGAAACTCAGGTCCAAATGACTTTGGAGTCCTGACCCTTTTGCTCTTCCTGAACTCAGGTTCAGGTTGTTGAACCACAACCTCATCAGGGACCTGAGATGATAATTCATCAGGGACCTCTGATACACCAATGTCATTAGAACCATTTGGAATCCTGTGACTTGGTCTAGGGACTGATGAGAATCTATTCTCATCAAAGAGTGCATCCCTTGATTCAATTATTGAGTTAATTGAAACATATTCATTAGGTTCAATGACATAGAACCTGTATGCCTTGGAATGCTCAGCATATCCAACAAAGATGCATTCAATGCCTCTTTCACCCAGAGTTTTTAACTTTGGATCAAGGAGTCTTACAACTTCCCTACAACCCCAAACCCTGAGATAATTCAGGTTGGGTTTCTTCTTAGTCCAGAGTTCATAAGGGGTAACCTTGTTCCTTTTATTTGGAACCCTATTTAATAAATAGCAAGCTGTTAACATAGCTTCACCCCAGAACCCTTGACTCAGTCCTGAATAGGACAACATGGAATTAACCATTTCCTTCAGTACCCTGTTTTTCCTTTCAGAGATACCATTTTGTTGAGGAGTAAAGGGAGCAGTCGTTTCATGGATTATACCAACAGACTGAAAATACAGAGTATCCATGTACTCACCTCCCCTATCAGTCCTGAACCTTTTGATCAGTGACCCAAGTTGCAACTCAACTTCAGTTTTAAATACTTTGAATTTATCTAATGCTTCATCCTTGGTATGTAATAGATAGACAGAACAAAACCTAGAAGCATCATCAATAAATGTCACAAAGTACTTCTTATTCCCGAAAGAGGGAGTGTCATGCAAATCACACAGGTCACTGTGTATAAGCTCCAAGAGCTCAGTCTCACGTTTTACACCCTGAAAGGGTTTCTTAGTTATTTTGGTCAACATGCAAGTCTTACACTTTTCAGTGTCCATGTTAAAAGCTGGGATTAACCCATCCTTAGACATATCTTGCATCCTTTTATAGTATACATGGCCAAGTCTAGCATGTCACAGGGTGGAGTCGTTCAGTTTAGAGGTTGACACAAAGGCTGAATTAACAATGTCAGTGACAACATTAAGCCTAAACATTTGATTACACAAATATCCAAAACCAATAAACACACCATGTTTAGACAAAATAAATTTATCAGATTCAATAACTTGTTTATATCCATGATTATTCAAAACACTACTTAAGACCAAGTTCTTCCCTATATCAGGAACATGAATAACATTAAACAAAGTTACAATCTTTCCAGAACTAAAATTAAGATCTACATAACCACGACCATGCACCAAAGCTGTTGACTCATTTCCCATGTGAAGAATAGAACCATCATTCAGTGACTCGTAAGTCTTGAACCATCTTCTATCTTTGCACACATGAACAGTTGCTCCAGAGTCAACCCACCACGCAACATCATCATCCTGCACATAGTTAGATTCAAATACATATGTAACGTAATAAACCTGAAGATATTCATTAAACATATTCTGACCTTTCAGTGAGTTGGAAGGACCTCCACTCCCTGAACCACTAGTGCCTGAACCATTGGATTTACCTCCAATCTTAACACCTTTGTAATCCCTTTTAATGTGACCAGATTTGCCACATTTCCAACAAGTAGGTGTTGTCTTCTTGTTAGGATCAACCCTTGTGTTATCATGATGTTTACGTTTGCCTTTGTTGTCATTGTACCTGGTGGAATTGTTATGTTCCATCATATTGACAACAGATGCAGTAGCATTGCTACTCTTTGGCTTGTCATTATCCTGCACCCTGAGGGATTCCTCAATACGCAGATGACTACCCAACTGAACCAGTGTCAGTTCTTCCTTCTTATGTTTCAAGGTATGCTTGAAATCTTTCCAAGAAGGAGGGAGTTTGTCAATGATACAAGAGACTGAAATAGCCTCATCCATGTTCATTTTGTGTTGTGTAAACCTTCCAAGTATTCCAAGAAGTTCATTGTATTGTTCTATGACTGGTCTTGAATCAGTCATTTTGTAATTTGTGAAATTACTTACAAGAAACTTCTTACTTGAAGCATCCTCAACCATATATTTGGCATCCAAGGAATCCTACAGTTCTTTAGAAGATTCAACATTCTCATAAATGTCAAAGAGAGAATCAGACATACCATTGAGAATTAAACTCTGCATACATAGTCATCATTCTCCCATTTACTTCTTTTCCTTATCTGTTCCACAGTAGCATCATCCCCATGATCTTCAGGAATAGCAGTGCTTAGAACATACACCACATTCATGCTTGATAGCAAGAAGTGCATCTTCTTCTGCCATCTTCTGAAATCAACACCTTAAAACTTTTCCAATTTGGAAAAGTTAGCAGCCATATGCCTCATAGCAGCAGCCATTGATTATCACAAAATAGTTTACTTTGATTATTGGTGGTTATGAGCCCAGCACAGGGTTAAGATAATCAATAGCCTAACTACGTACCAATAAAGGTTACCGGATATCACTTGGAATCGTGTTATTACTTTTCAAAGTAAACTATTCGACCCTAATGCCTGGGTATCACGAATATCTACTTGGGATAAGACCAAATGTGGTTAGTGATTTAGGCACAAATCAATAACCCTTCGTGTATAAGTGTTATATGTTTTATGTGTGTCTTTCATGCTTTATTTTATTTCCTATTTATAGGAAGATACTCATGGCTAGTCAAATGGAATTATGAGAATTAATCGGCCCATTAATCTCCACATAATTATCCCCATTATAGCCTAAAATAGTGATTACATGACCAATTAAACGAGGTCATGAGTGCAGATGTAACTGTCATTTGAATAGGTCAAATCAGTTACATAATCATACATCACTCTATCAACTTATCAACAGGATCCTAACACTAGTAGCAGGAACCATCAGTAGGAACCAGTACTCAGCAGGAACCATCATCAGGAACAACACTCAGCAGAACAACCACTATAGAGTCGGGGGAATCAGTGACTTGATTGGTGTACACTCCGTACCTCCAAACCCATTTCCAAGTATGATTAGATCCCTCAAGTGCACTAAATTTTCTAACACATTGAACTATTTTTTACATGTGGTGATAACATTAAAAACTGAAAGCCCACCACACTCTATAGCACACACAATAAAAAGCACACACCATGGTCACCGCAATGTGGGGGAACCACATGAAATTGATATTATTATGTCAATGTTATTAAATAACTAGTGGCAGACTTAAGATTAAAAATTATGAGGTTCATTTTATTAAAATAAATTATAAGGTTCATTTTATTAAGTGACTTATAAATATTGTAGGTCATACATGTAGGTCCACATCTATTATCCTATATTACATTTATTAGGACTTTACTGTAGCAATGCAGCTACAGTGCTTTGTGAGAGGAGCTACAGTAACTAACGGTCGTTAAGTACTTAACGACCGTTAACTTTTTTTTTTTTTTTTTTTTTTTTTTTTTTTTTTTTTTTAATTTCCGCTTTATGAGAGGAGCTACAGTAACTAACGGTCGTTAAGTACTTAACGGCCATTAAGGTTATGTACTTAACGACCGTTAACTTTTTTTTTTTAAATTTCACCTGCAATGGGTTCTTCGTCTTAGAGGTTCGTTCCAAGTTTAGTCCTTATAACTAACGATCGTTAAGTGCACTAACTACTTTGGCAAAACACCCCGTGGCAACGCGCGGGTTATCCACCTAGTTTCTTTCACTTATTGGGAAGGAGATCATTTTGATTGATGGTTTTAGCAAATGTGGGAAGCCTGGATTTGTTATTGAAAGGATTGAAGAAAGTATGAAGACATATTTGGTGGTCATACGTGTGCTTTTCCGAGAAGGGTAATTTGGTAAAGCTAAAGAATTACGTTACTTTAAAAGATGGAAGGGAATGGTTGCTTGCCAAATAGTTACACATATAATGTTATTGCTGGAGAGTTCTTGAAGAAAATTGAGTTTCAAGAGGCAAGAGTTTTGGTTTTTGAAGAATTGATCAACTGAGGTTGTATGCCCGATTCTGGTACCTTTGAAATGCTGCTACCCCTAATCCCTAGTGAAGGACAAGAATCTCATATACGAAATATCATTCAGAAGCTAAAAGATGTTGAGAGAAAAGATGGTGGATTACGTGATTTAACATCTTGTATCGCTTCATGAACTTCTCAAGGTACAGTTTGGAGTTGGCATTGTATATGTTTATATGCTCTGTTTAGACATTAGTTGCCCCTCTCGGACTCTGAATGTAAAAGTCCTACATACCTTTTAAGTAGACCTTTGCGATATGGAGTCAACCTTGTTGATCATAACTATTAAAAAGGTACATTAAATTTGACATCCGAATATCAAAATGCACCATCGAATTAGTAGTATTTGTTAGATTAAGTTGGGTATATTCCATAAGGACTTGGGAGGATACATTAAATCAGTCTTATGATTTCAAAACTTTCATTTTTCCCTTGCTGAAATGATATTCTTGAATTTCCTTTCCCCACCATCGATAATAGTAATTATATTTGAATGATTGTAAAGAGGTTAAGGCACTTAGAACTTACATTATTTTCCGTATATTTGACCCTTTAAGCTATATAAATATTTGTTCTATTTTGCAGATAGTTTGATACCAAGATGTGGCTGTGCAAACTGTTGTCCAGAAGTTTTGGTATACTTTCTTTAGTGTGTTTTCCATTGTTTCAAATTCTATTTGACCTCCCTATTAATTTGAGGATAGATTAGTACTTTAATATTACAGTAAATGTTTATACTAAAGTACAGATACAGATATAAAGTGAACTCAGATAAATAAAAGGTTACGGAGTACTATATTTCATTAGCTTTATTTATAAGAAATGATGGTGTCTTTGTATTTGTAAGTTATATATATGACTTTTTTTTACCTTCATATTTTAAAAATTATTTTCTCACAAACAACATTAGAAATTGTCTTGCAACAACAAATCAACAAAGACTAATATTAGAAATAACAAGCAAGGAGAGGTGTTCCGTGTTCCACCTATCTCATGTATTATCAAGTAAGCATCCATTATGGATTGTAATCCTCCTTTAGAACTTGACATAGATAGGCAAAAACTGTCATCCTAGAGAACCTGTAGATGCTACCGAAAGAAAATCATAATCAAACATAATCCAAACTGTTTCTTTCGCGCGCATTTACAAACCTACGCACTTCTGTTGTTCGTGAATCCCACCAACCTTCATCACCATAACCATAATTTCCACAGGAAACAAGAAACATTCACATATCATCATCTTCATTTCTTCAAATCTTCCCAAAATACAACAAAAATGACGTCAGAAAACCTTAATTCCTCACCAATACACCCGAAAAACGACACACAACCAACCCCTTCAGCACCCATGCCCATGACATACTCCCAAAATTCAACAAAAATGGCGTCAGAAAACCTTAATTCCTCCCCCAAAATCTCAATGCACCCGAAAAACGACACACAACCAAACCCTTCAGCACCTCCTATGCCCATGACATCTTCCCAAAATCCAACAAAAACGATGGCAGACTTCCTTAATTCCCCCCCAAAAACCTCAATGCACCCGAAAAACGACACACAACAAACCCCTTCAGCACCTCCTATGCCTTCATCATCATCATTATCATCATCACATCCTAACCAACCATCATCATCATCACATCCTAACCAACCATCATCATCACATCCTAACCAACCATCATCATCAAATCTTAACCAACCATCATCGTCATCGCCATCATCTATTTACCCGTACGTTGAAATGAAAGATCTTGTAGAGAACATGTTCCCAGATTCACCACCTTCTGAAAATTCATCAAAAAAATCTGATTCGTTTGAAGAATTGATCATTTCTATTCCTGGCGCGTATTTACATTTGATAGATAAGCATTTAAGTGTAGAATTAGCTACGGGTGATTTCTCGATAATTCAACTACGTCAAGGTAACAATGTGGTTGCTATTCTGGCACGTATGGGTGAAATGATACAATGGCCTTTAGCTAAAGACGAGGCGTGTGTTAAGCTAGACTATTCACATTACTTTTTCTCGATTCATGCTCCAAAAGAAAACGAAAACGATAGTGATATGTTGAATTATGGATTGACGTTTGCTTCGAAAGGGCAAGAGAAGGTGTTGAAGGAAATGGATGAGTTTTTAGATCATTACACGAGTTTTTCGGTGCAAAAGGTGGATGAGAATAAGGGGGCTTTGGATATGAGATTTATGGTACGGCTGAGTCCGTTGGATTTGAGGTCAGATTCGAAGAAGGAAGAGATGGGGAAAAATTGCAAAGCTTACTGGACGACGTTGGCACCAAATGTGGAGGATTATAGTGGGACCGCGGCTAAGTTAATTGCTGCAGGTTCAGGGCGGCTTGTTAAGGGGATTTTATGGTGTGGCGATGTTACGGTTGATAGACTGAATTGGGGTAATGAGATTTTGAAGATTAAAATGGGACCTGGTTGCCATAAAAACGTTAGTCCTGAAACTTTAAAGAACATACAAAGGTTATAGTTTATCTTTCAGTCTATGAATCTTGGTGTGCTTTATTTTTTGGTTTATAGGTATGGGAATGAATGTGCGACTTACAATCCTAATAGAAATGGCTGGTTATTGGGTTTATGTTTTTAAAATGGATATGAAAACCGCTATTTTAGGCATATTGTAAACCCATCAAGGGGGTGGGTTTGAAAATTATTTCCATTGTCATTCCACCATATTATTAAGCCCATACCCATAGTGATTCTTAGTTATAAACCAAACAACCTCAGTTTTTAGATGTATTGAAGCTTTTACAGGGCACATTTACTGTTGTGTCATGTTTTGTATTCTATATGGTTTTAGGTGCTCAGTTTTGACTTTTATATATTTTGACCTGTGTTTTTGAACCCTGGTGTTGCCTAGTCATCTTTTACCCTATTATGCGTTGGTTGCCAGAATTTCACTCCTAGACCTGTGTTTTTGAAGAGTCTTTTGTGTGTAAATGCATTTTGATGAAACATGTGATGTTTGCAGGGTTAAGAAGGTGACGATGATGACAGAGAAAGTGGCAGGGGGAGTTCTTTCTGGAGTCCTAAAGGTTTCTGGATACTTTTCAAGCTCCATTGCTAACTCTAGATTTGGCAAGAAATTCTTGAAACTCGTGCCCGGGGAAATGGCACTCGCTACCTTGGATGGATTTAGTAAGCCTCATTTCATATATATTTTGCTGTTAGGGTATGCCTTTCTAACATTCATTGATGTTTTGGATGATTTGACATGTGATTTTATATCGGATGTTTTAGTCTTTCATGTGACACCTTGAATATCAGTGTTTTTTCTCTCTTGACAACAGTAACTGATCGAGTGATCGACTATAGACGAAATTTGGGCATAGCAATTAGCATGTATGTTAATACCTCTATGGTTGATATTTGTACATGGCCTCTGGTTCATGCTTCCTGTAAATAAATACTAGTTGTTTGGGTTGTTGCCCCTGGTTCAGGATGCTCTTGCTATTTCAGAATCCTATTCATCAATCCAAGTTCAATTTGCAATTTGGGATTGGTAGAATCTTAACATGAAACTTTGCTTATGTAAATTATTTACTATAACCTATATGTAAATCCGAACATGGTGGCATATTAGATATGGGTGGGTTAGTTTCGAAAAGGCAAACTTTTTACCTTTTTGACATCAGTTAATTCAATTAGACTAATTAACACTAGGTTCTTCCTTAGAAAGATTCAGTTAACTTATAACTGCAAAGTGGATATGTCAATCTAACTGATTCTATATAGTACGTTAATCCCCCATAGGTGTTAAAGATCCTCTACTATTTTGGTAAGCTACTAATTGTTGAATCTAAGTGTTTCAAACTTTCTAAGCAGTGAATCAGTGACCATTTCCAAACTTATGTTCATCATTTACTATTTTCACTTTGGAGGTATTTTTCCACATTCAGTGATCAGATGAGTAATAGTACAAAATGATATTAGTTCAAAATTAAAATTTATTTATGAGTAAATTTCTTTAACTTACTGAACCGGTCGCTTATGGTTCCACTTAAGTGTACTAAATTCCTGCTTAGATACTTAAGTACTAGCTAACTCGACGGCCTAGCTCTGCTTAATTCTTATGCAAATCCTAGATAAATTATGAAGTTAGATGTTTACGATTATGTTCCTTAATTTTATCTTTATATTTTTAATAGACGGACAATCTGATAACTATTTTATATGTACATGTTTTTCCAAAATGAGATATCAATTCTTGACCTGGTTGTCTATATAAGCTTTGCTGAGTTATGAGTTGTATTTAGTCATTAACATGCATGTTTATGTCCACAGGCAAGGTTTGTGAAGCTTTTGAAGTTTCCGGAAAGAATGTACTGACAACCTCATCTACTGTGACAACGGAACTCGTCTCACACAAGTAAGTCCAGAACCCTCCCCTCCCCCATCCTCCCAAGTCCCAAAAAACATTAATATTAATAATAATAAAGCTTATAAACAAATATAAAATCTTTACTGGTTGATGGTAACACTTCAATTATCTGCTAAGGCTAATCAATGTTTGGTATCATGAGTTAATAATATCATGTTTGGTATCGTTGTTAGCATAACTTTCGATATTTGAATAACAGACTAGAGGATTCAATTTGTATGTGTAGGTATGGAGAAGAGGCAGCTAAGGCTACAAATGAAGGGCTCGATGCAGCAGGTCACGCAGTAGGAGCTGCATGGACAGTTTTCAAAATTAGGACAGCAATGAACCCAAGAACTGCTATGGCACCTCGTCTAATGTCAAAATCTGGTCTTCATAATGCAACTGAAGACATGAGGAATAAAGCCATAAAAGGGATGAAGAAAGATACACCCAAAAAGCCAAAAAAATCCAAGTAAACTATCTCGATTTCAACCGGAATTTATTTTTTTCAAGCTACATGGAGTTAATATTATTGCTGAAGTTTCACATCGTGTCTTGTATTTAAAATACAGATGGAGCAGGTGTTTTCGTTGCTGTTGTTTTCGTTGCTGTATGTAACTTTCTAACTGCCGCCTCAGCTGATAGGTTCATTTTATTTTTTACCATGTGGCCTGTTCATATTTGCTCATCATACATGGGCCTAAGCAGTAGTTCGATAGGTTAAAGGGTTCTGATAATGTAAATGCTAAATATTTTGACAAAGAAATATAGTGGTAACAGTATTTTGTCATACAAGGCTATTAGGAATTTAGGATAGCTTCCATATTTACAGTTTGTCGAGTATATATATTCTGGAAGCCAAGAGTGATACATAAATATCATTGCCAGACACTTGTCTTATATGTTAATCAAGGTACGGAATCAAAGTTTAGTGGATCCAGGCATTGGTCTCGTTTGTGCTGCGATGTGTTCAATCTTCGTTTACAGACATATTCCTGTAAGTTGCTTCGTTAACTTGCCTTCTATTAGCTTTTTTCTTTCATTTATAGTGTGTAGTCATGGGTATACAGTATTTTATAAGCTAGAGGTAGCGAAATGGCAGGCGTGGGTGTTTGATAACATGTAATTATTATAATAGACAGAGGCCGGTTGCCCGTCCACATCGAAACGTATCAATGTTTATTAGATAAAACAATACTATTTGGGAAATGGCAGGTTGACAATGGGTTTGGCAACCCTGCAGACACATGCAGACACATCCTATTCATTTTGAATTCTGAAAATATTAATGTGAGAAATATGATCAAAAGCTTTATTATCACAAAAAAATCTAATCTATATCTATACTACATATAATCCACAAATGAATTTCTCTCCAAAATTTTCAGACTTACAAGAAATAAAGCATGGTTTATAACACTTTAATGTACTCAATTTTCATAATTACAACAAAACAAGCATATGGTACAACAAAAATAAGCATGGTGTCATTTTCAGACCATTTTTCTATCAAACAACATTAATGTTATTAATTAATACACCCCTTCACCAATTAATACAAAATGTAAAGCACAATGCACAAGTATGTAAAGCACGCATAAAACTAAAAACACACTATTCATATAATAAAATTAATACACTATTAAAAACACCCCTTCATTGAAAAATACAACATTTTAACCCCAAAGTACAGTATAAGTAAGCTTCCACACATGAATATTCCAAGGTCCCAATCGGTCGATCGGCTCCAAAACTCAAAACCGTTAAACTCTTACACAACATTGCCATTTAACTAACAACAAAATACAAAACAGTCTCTATCCTAAAATCATTGTCATCTCACGCCTCAAGTAGAGATCTTGAAGTAGTGGTCTTGTGTGCTTCGAAGAACAAAACAAGATAAGCATGTTTACAGTTCATGTGTTTAAGCATAACAAAAATCATAGAAGGGTCTCATTTGTTGATTACATTGGTCATTCGGTTTTTGAAGAAATATACAAGAAAGGTTAGAACTGATTTCTTGTCAAAAGGAAAAGATAGGTGGAAAGAGTTTGTGGCTGCGTGAAAGTGGTGTGAAATTAGGGTAAGTTAAATTAGGAAGGTATTGTTATTGAACTTGAGCTAATTTCACTGCACACAAAGTGGGCTGCAATTCGTTGGACTCAAAAATATTTGTTGTGCTTGTAAAACCAAAAAAGAAATAATTTTGTTTTTGAAAATTTCAATTAACTAACTTTAAACAAGGGAATAATTTTTCTGAAATTTTTTTGTCTTAAGTTTGTTGTGTTAAACTACATACATTGTTAAAAGCATCAAAAAGTTTTATGTTATAAATGATATGCATAAGTATGTGGTCACGCAATCTTTTAGTTATTTACAACTACCCGTTAATGTCGACCATCACGACCTCCTACATAGTCATGCAACCAATATCCGTCTCCATATCACCGCAACAACGCGTTGACAATCCTATAACATTTTAACTACTTGCAATTATAAAAATGTCTTAATTAAATTTATTTTTATTTGTAAATTAATTGATAAAAAAAATATGACCGCATAATATCACATTGCCATAAAATATAGTCACAGGGTACCCGCAGCCGCATCGCGCGGGTACCCTGCTAGTTTCTTTTATGAAGGATTTAGGAATTTATTTTATGCAATTGTATACTCGTTCTTAATTTATGTCATTCAACCAATTGACCTGCAATTCATTTGGCTTTGTTCCCTTTACTGTAAAAGTTTTTTTGTGTAGTCAACTTGATCGGTTAGAGGTTATTCATATCCAAATTGACTCGTTTACACAAACTGGGTCATGTGACCGGTAGACTTATTTTTTCCCGGTCAACGTTATACAAACTGGCTGCTTGACATTGCTCAAATAATTAGGATTCTCATACCTAAGACCGGATCTTCCATGATTAACAGTATCTTCTGATGGAAGCATCATGTGAAAAGTATGAACAGTATGTCCCGTTTTTCAAATATTGTTTTCAAGATCGTTTATACGTTTCAAAGATTCAGATTTTCATTTTTAAGATTAGAAACCTCTTTTGCATCATCATGTTTAACAATCTCAAAGTTGGAAGTGGTTTTCTGAAGCTTTGAGTTCTCAAATTGTAAATCAAAAATTTCTATTGTGAGAGCTTGATATTCTTTGAATATTATGAACTATGTTTTTCAAAACTTTCTATTGATATTGTTAGCTTTTAAAGTGGTGGTCATATAATGGTATTAGACCGGTAATAGACTAGACTACTTGTAAGCCTTTTAAGGCCGGTCCATGAAGCCCATTAGGTGTTTTGCCTAAGTATAATCCCCCACACTAAACTATTGCTAGTCCCTAGCAATCTTTTTGAGAAAAATTAATGGATTTGAAGTCTCTTTACCAAAAGCCATCACTTCTGGAGTAGCCAGGTGTAAGAACTGTGGCACACCTGATAACCGTGTGATTTTGAGCAAACCACCAGCTTTCAACGGTTTTGATTTGTCTTTACCAGAAGCCGTTTGCTCCTGGACTAGCCAACTCTTGATGGAACAGTCAACATCTTGGTGAGTTGATTACCAATTATGGTTTTTCCACTGCCTTTACCACAAACCATAATCTTGCGGGCTAGCCAACTCATTAGCTTTTGAGGATGATGGGGAGTTGAGGAACCATACAATTTTTGGCAAATTGCAAGCCATCAACGGATTTGATATATCTTTACCAAGAGCCGTTTGCTCCTGGATTAGCCAATCCTTTTTGTCGGTTAGATATGGCGGACTGATAACCACAAAAAATTTTGAAGCTCAAGTGAATTTTTTTTAAATTTTTGCCAAAAACGGGGGTATTAGATAGTAAAATGATATAAAATTCGCTAGAATAGCGAAATACCCCCCCCCCCCCCCCCACACACTTAGAATTGAATGTTGTCCTCAATATTCAAAGTCTCGGCTATTATGCCGACTCTTTGAACGTAAAAGGGCAACATTACAAGCTAAATGTGGAAAACACCATTTTGTATTTTCACTTTTTGTAACCACAACAGGGGTAACTCCCCCACACTTAGGGTGAAAACCCTAAGTACATGCTACTGTTTTTGTTTACCGAGTCGCTAGCTTGACTTGACCCCGAATTCATTTGTCCTTGGGGAAGCATGATGTGGAAGAAACAATCTCCATCGGACTTTCTTTCAAGATGTTTGGACAAACATTTAAAGCACGTGAAAGTTCCACACCGATGAGATAAATACCCGGCTCAAGATAATGGTAAATGAAAATGCCGGGGTCAAAAATAGTGTCTTCAGTCCTGAAGGAGTGAAGAAGAGAGGACGTCACGGGATAGGTGAAGAAAAAAAAGAAACTCATGATGAAAATCATGATTAACTCATCATCACCCAAAGGAGAATCCATAATTTCTAGATTATGAATCTCGTCATTTAAGCTCTCATGATCAAGACATATCTCGGGTGTGTCATGATCAAAATGGAAGTTATCATACTCCGGTGGAGATATGATATGAGTGAGTTCACCGGAGAACTCCTCGCTAAGAGAATCAATCACAAGCTGTAAATCTGTGAACTCATGTTCCGGAGTAGACTCATCATAATCCTCAATCTGAGTACTAAATATTGGATTATCAGAAATCAAAGTGAATTCAGATTCGAATTCAAACAAAGGATTGGTGAGAGTCGTATTAAATGTTTCGGGAACAAATTAATTATCATTCTCTATTGGACTGCTGGGATAAGAACTGAGTGACTGATCATGATAGAGGAGACTTTCAATTTCTCCAAGATCGGCTTCAAAATCAACGAGACCATCATCACTTCCCGTTGGAAGTGGATTTATGTGAGTGAGTTCATCGGCGAACTCCTCAAGAAGATGATCAGCATCAGAATGCGAAAGTGATGCCTCAACATATTCAATGTCTCCATAAGATGTATAATCATCGCTAAAATCGGAGAAAGTCTCAATTTGATCTTCTGGACACTCAAGAGGGAAAGGTAAATCACACACATGGTCAGAAGTTCCCTGTGACTCTCCTGGGATTAGGACAAGGTTCTCAACACTAGATTTTATGAATTCGTCCGATTCCTTATCAGGAACAATGCTAAGATGCTCATCCCCCATGTTTAGAGAGTGAGTGTGAACTTCGGGTGTGATAACAACAGACTGAGGGAGTTGAGAGGAGCTAGCATTCATGGATTGTACGAGTTCCATTTGATCATCTGCTAGTAATTTCCCCGTCTCATTATTTTCTCCCTGATTTTCAATGGAAGGAATTACAACCGATGAATATGATGAATCTTTTTGAATAATAACAATGGTATCTTCATCATCATCACTGTCATCATCGTCATCATATAGAGCAGCATAGCGAAGATTGGCACGTATTTTAGCTGCTCTTTGCTCAGCAAGTAATTCTTCCATGCTCATTTCGTTTCTAGCATCTCGTTCTTCAGCAAGTAATTCTGCCATGGATTTCTCACGAGATCTTTTAATATTTCAAGAGCCTTTAGACAAGGTTCTTGCTGAGTTTCTTGAGGAGTTGTGTGAATCATTTGGTACTGTGGAGGTTGGTCATGATACGGATAGTCATAATTGTAACAGGGAAAGGGATTCCTTGTTTGACAATCCGAGCTAAAGTGAGGACCTCCACAATACTCACAAGAAACATTCGGTGCATTTTGAAATGATGTATTATTGAAATAGTATGGTTCTTGTTCAAAGGAATGCTGAGGAGGGTAACTGAAATCGTTTTGAATGTTTGGAAACGCGAATGTATTTTCGATTTCAAAAGTGCAACAAGTACAAAGTCCATGGGTAAACCCACATTCCGTGCAAAAACATCGTTTACAAAGTGAACCATCTTCTAAGAGATCTCTACAAACATAACAATAGTGTTGATCAAACGAAGATAGTTGGGGTTGTGGAGGGTGGTCGGGAAGACTTTGAGAATCATCGAAAACATTCGGATTTGCTTTGCACCATTTACAAAATCCATCACTAATATCACTCCCGCACCGCCTACACGCGCACTTGTAACAACGATGATTGTCATCCACTGGACCTTTACAATGAAAACAATTGTAGTCGAGTGATGACATGAGAATTAAACATTAACGAGGGATGAGAAGAAAGAATTAAACGGTAAAGAGGATAAGAAGATAAGAATTAAACGTATAGGAGACGAAGATTATTTTTGGGTTTTTCGAAAAACACATCAATTAAAACGAGACCAACTCAAAAAGACAATGGTGAACTTAAACCAATAATCACAATGTAAATGGCTTCTTTGAAAAAGGTACACCAATTCACAAGGATACAATGGCAAGTTTTAATCTTTTGTTTGGAAACTTATTAATGTTCACACCCCCAGTTGGTAGGTGTTCTGCCTTGGTTCTCGGCGGTGTGTTTTATGCTTATGTTTTATCTAACAAGAAAAACGGAAAATGTTTTTTTATTTTTTTTATGATAGATATATATACAAAAGAAAAGGAAAATAGTTTTTTTTTTGTGCTTTATAAGTTTTTTTTTTTTTTTTTTTTTTGAAAACGATAACTTCTTGACGAAGGTTCTACAAGTCACTAATCGTTAAAATCGTAACGATATTGTCGCAACACAACCTCCCCGGCAGCGGCGCCATTTTGACATTGCGTTTTTGTGCGTATCAAATTAATATACAAGGTAGACGTGAGTGAAATTTACTAATTAACCTTTAGGAAAAGGTTAACATGCAAAAACTCGTGAATACAATATATATATATATATATATATATATATATATATATATATATATATATATATATATATATATATATATATATATATATATATATATATATATAGAATTGGGTTCTAATAAGATTAACTTTAAAGTTGTTAAAATAAGATACATCAAACAACTAATAGAATTTGAGCAAGAGGCATTTAAGTTTTTAATTTAATCAAATCAGTAATTAAATGAAAAAGGGCATTAAAGGTATTTCATATCTCTTATTTTTCAATAACCCTATATCTCTCCCACACTCATAATATATCCGCCACTTTTGTTTCTCTTTTGCAGAATCAATTTTCCAACCCAGATCCATTAAATCCATTCACCGCCGCCAAGGCGTCAACGCAAGCCTTTTTCTAGCCACTGCGGTTGATCTTTTTCTTGGTACAACAGTCACATTTCCGGTGTATCGTTGATTTATCCGGTGTACCGGATCTGTGATCATCGTGGATTTATTTGGTGTACCGGATCTGTGACCACAACCTTAGCAAGTGATATCTAGTGTATAGGATCTGTGGCCATCGTGGATTTTATCCGGTGTACCGGACAGCGGTTTCTGAGGTAAGGGACATAATTTATTTGGTGTAACAGGTGATACCCAAAACCAGGATATATCCTATGTACCGGAATCGCTGCTGTTTGGTTTCGATACGTGTATCAAGAACTAGTCAGTATCGTATACAAGTGTGTGTTAATCGGGTATTCGAATTTCCGGGTCTCGAACGAATCTGTCGGATTCTAGAGATTTTTTTGTAAAAGATGGTTGTTTGGTACATCAGTCGGATTTTTTAGGTATATCAGTCGAATTCATTTTGTAAGATCTGTTGGAATTTAGATTTTTGTTTGTAATATATTTTTTAGGCATATCAGTGGGATTTTTTTAAAAGATAGTATTGGTTTATTCAAGATATTTTGCTACACGAACTGTTATTGGCATATTGATTTGTTTGGCATATGGATTTGTTCTGTTATTGGCATATGATTTGTTTGGCATATGGATTTGTTTTGTGTACTCGTTGTATCATTTGTGTATTCACCTAATGTATCAGATGGTTTGAAGTTGTGTAATTGGTTTATCAAATAAAAAAAGTTGTGTATTTGATGTACTGTATCAAATAAAAAATTTCGAAGTTGTGTATTAATGTATCAAATAAAAAAAGTGGACCAGATTTTTATATAAAAAATAGACGAAATTTTGAAAAACATTGACCACATTTGGATTGTAATTCTTTAAAATACCCTTGAAACACTATTTAATTACTATAATGCCACTAATTTAATGTTAATCTCATCTAGCATCAATTAATAGATCTAACGGTTCATATTGGGTCTTACTTTTATAACTTTAAGTTTGATCTCACATTAACCCTCCCCTATATATATATATATATATATATATATATATATATATATATATATGTGATACCGGGTAAGTGATTACCCGAGTCGTGTCCCAACGAGGTGTGAATGGGCAATATCGTGTGAGATTCGAGATTAAAATGCTTGTAAGGATGTTGAGAAATTATTTGGTATTGTGAAACTACGAGAAATTGCAAATAACGTACGAAAATAAAATAAACGTAACTAAAACATGAATTCAATTAAGGAATGAAAATAAAAACTTATAATCTACTTAAAGTTCTACGGGAATGATAATAGGAAGATAGGGGACCCTAAAACGTGACCTAAGTTTAAAAACGTAAAAGTTACTTAAAAAAGCGTAAACGTGCTAAATAAAATGCGACTTTTAAGCTACACTAGTCCTACGGGCATGAAATTGAGTTTTCTACGTACTAGACGACAAAAGAAATTTTTTGAAAAAAGAAAACTATTTTTTCTTTTGCTTTTTTAATTAATTACTATGATTTAAAAACAATTTAAACTAAATAAATCCTAAATAAATAGTAAAACAATTTAATTAATCCTAAGAAAATTATGGAGAGTTTATTGTACTAAAAAGAAACTAGGAAAATTAATAAGGTTGAAAAAGCAGTTTGAAATAAGCTAGAATAAGCACTACAAAAGGCTGAATGGAAAATAAGCAAGACAATTAAACATATAAATACTATACTAATTATAACCTAACAATAAAAGACTAGTAGAGCAGATGGTTGTGTGGTTGCTGTGTTGTGTCTCTTTGTACCAAGAGGTCATTGGGTCGAATCCCACAAACCTCATTTTTTTAACATTTTTTAAAAAAAATTTTCTTTTTGGAACAGTTAAAGAACATGAGAATGAACAATTTTGAAAACTATAACTTTTATTGAAAAGCCTTGAATAAGCAGAAAAAGAAGGGACAGATAAGCAGTTTACTCTAAAACTAACCAAAGCATAAAAATGGAATCCTAAAAGCTATAAAAAGCTACTAATCAAGCTACACTATTGGGAAAACAAGCATAAGGAATAATAAGGATGGCCTAAATAATCTATAGGAACAGAAATAAGAAGTTGAAACTAACTAAAAAGCACTAATAAGCATTTCCTAGATAAGGGACTGCACTAAAACATGGCTACTGAGCTACTTTGGGGCTGCTAAAAGCTGGTGAAAAAAAATTCAAAAAAATAATCTAAAAATATACTCAACTAGATGAGCTACCTAATAAGTTACATACCAATTTTCAGAGCAAAAGGATTAAAATTGAAGAAACTAAAAATAAAAATCAAAACAGTTTTGGACAAAAACAAAAACAAGTTGCTGGTCTGCTGGTTCAAGGGGTGATTACGCTATCTTAAGGCTCTTAAAAAAATTCATAAAAATCAAAAGTAACTAGGAAATCAACCCATTTACTTGCATACCAAATTTCAGGTAAAACGGACTTATAACAAACAAATGAAAAATCAAAAACTAAATGGCTGTTGGGCGAATTTGTGAACTAATGAACATTAACAGAAAATGGGTCAAAATGATTCTTTTTGACTAAAGGGGATTGAGACCAGATAGAGTACATGTACAATAACCTATTTGACACTAGAATAAACTAAAGTTAATGCCTAACTAAGCCTAAGTAAGAATCTAAGTACGCTATTCTAATGCAACAGTAACATTTTAAGTTCACTTGAATGACTTTTGTAAAGACTTGGAAACTTAAAGAAACTACTCAATCTAGACTAAAAACATATAACAATACCAACTAAGACAATTAACATTCAAATTTTTTGACTTAAAACTCTTTTCAACCCAAGTTCAACCTAAATCCAAACACCCCTAATGCCTAAACTAAGAAGATCTATTAACTAACCAAATCCATATTAAGCCAAAATCATAAAAGACAAATACTAAACATGTTAAAGGAAAACATAAAAAGCAATTATCCACTAAAATTATGCACTCAACAGGAAGAAATAAGCAAAGTTAGTTATTAAACTACAAATGGCATTAAAAGGGCTAATGGGTGGTGTTTGCTGCTGATGCAGCAGTGGTACGCAAAGGGTCAAAATGGGACTAGTTTGACGGACTCAAAAGCTTGTTGAAGAAAAATTCATAAAATTAAAATAAAAGTAATACCATGACAACAAGCTACCAAATTACCAATATACCAAATTACCAATGGGTCTAATGGGAACTTTTGACTTATAAGGATTAACTACTAGGATTGGACTACTTGTTATATGTAATGTTGATCCTAATTTAACAACAACACAGAAAAACTACAACTAAAATTACATGTTCCTACAATCTACCAACTAATCTGATTAAAAAAAAAAAAACTTTGCAAAATGATTTGAAATCTGAAAATTTCTATGAAGCTGCTTAATGAACACTTTTAAACTACCACTAAAACTGATTTAAAGGCTTTTGGTAAAACAAAATGACCAGAACATAAGAGAACAGGGTCCAGCCAAAAAGTCCCTTATGGATTGACCTGATGCACTTTTTCAAAGACGAACATATTTTTAGATTCAACTTTATCAAAGTAGCACTAGAATACAATAAATGGGGTACTAATGAGCACTAGTTTAAAGAATAAGCAGTGGCAATAAGTAAAACTAGATAAGCAGTCGAACACCTTAATTGAATTATAAAAGACAGTAAAATTAAAAGGCTTAAAGAAAATTGCATTGATTTAAAATTAAGAGTACACAAGATGTTTTTAACAAATGAAAACTTAAAATTAAAACCTGCTTAATGACTACTACTAAAACCTAAAAAAAATGACTAAAAAAAACCTAACTGCCCATGTTGGCTTACATAAGTTCTATTTATACAATGATAACTAGGGCTTCACTTGGTCTTGGATGTGTTTCTCTTCATCAAATCCCACCATTGGATTGTTTGTGGGTAATCTCAACCCTTGGTTCAAGTTTAGGCGCCAAGATGGGTAGTGGATTGGTGACGGGGCATGGCATCTTGTGACTATATCTTGAAAGAGGTGATATGGGGGAAGGTGAGGGGAGGCTTTTGAGGTGTGGAGGTGGACTATGGCAGGATAGGGAGTGGAGATGGAGTTTGACATGTTGGGTAAAGGCCTGAGGTTGAAGACAGGCACGTTTGTGTTT
The DNA here is from genome assembly GCA_030686995.1 of Artemisia argyi. Classification (NCBI taxonomy): domain Eukaryota; kingdom Viridiplantae; phylum Streptophyta; class Magnoliopsida; order Asterales; family Asteraceae; genus Artemisia; species Artemisia argyi. The sequence goes on from CM060690.1 coordinate 91,627,541, forward strand.
GACTGGTGTTTTGAACAAGGGGGAAAGTGGCGTATTTTATTAGAACCATTTAGGGTTAGGGAGGGTTTTGGATTTGGAGTTGGGCTTATGGGTAGTTTGGGTGGGCTGGTGGTGATGGTTTTGGGGGGTTATGGGCTTAGGAGTGGTTTGGATTGGATATATAATTGGTTCTTTTGGTTTATTAATGAAACAAGCCCAACGACTAAGAATGGAAAATCCAAATTTGTTGAGGGACCAATTCTGCCAACCATTCAAACTTCGTTCAAGGGCCATTCTTGTCACTTCTGAATTCCCAAGGTCTTTTTCATCACTTTTCTAGAATTTTCGGGGACCATTATTGCCAAACTTGCAAACTTCAGGGACCACACTTGTAACTTTTCCAAAATTTTTTTACCCAAAGATCATTTACGATTTATTTTGACTTTTAAAGAGCTTTGGTTGACTTTTCTTTTGAAAATGACTGACCAGGGACTAGTTTTGTAAAACTTTGAAAGTTGGGGGACTGAAACTGCCAATTATGCAAGTTTTGTTCGTTTTTCGTTTGTTTTCACTCGTTTTGCATCAGAAACATATAAAATACGATCTTTGGGATTTCCTTTGTATTTTAGTGCATTTTTGAGTGTTTTTGATCGTTTTGCAGCTCAGATTTGACTGAAAATGATGAGTATTTACACACTCATCAGTGGACTTGTGTCATTTGTGTATGTGTAATGTTTTGGTGAAATACAAGTTCCTCCATTTCTCTCTCTCTAAAACTTTCATATACTGTGTGTGATAGATTCGTGTGATTGATTCTTAATACCGTATTGGGATCCTACAATTGTTATCAGTGCTTTAACATGATAATGGTGTTTGGTAAACGAGATCAAAATAGTGTTTTTATTCAATCCACAACAAACATAGTACAAAAAAGAACTTTCAAGTTCAAAATTGTTGATTTTTTGGTTAAACGGTTTAAAGTTGTTACTTTTATGGTGTCTTAGGTCATTTAGTTAAGTTCTATTGATTGGTCCCGAAACGGTAAGATATTATTGACCAAGGTCAACAAGCCAAAGACAGCTCCGTTCCAATTCTCCGGTGATAGTATAGTGTGTCCCCGTGTCGTTAAGTCCCAGTGAGATTGAAATGGTGTTTTTGGAAAACGTTTATGAGAATGAGTGGCACTGAGGACAGTAGCCAAGATGATTGGGAATTGATTTTGCTACTGATATTTGGAATTTGCACAATGATATAATATTCACAATAACAGATATACAGATATATTCACAAATGCACAACTTGGAATCAGGTTACAGACAGAAAAAGTGGGTTTTAGCAAATTACAAACTACAGGGGGTCCAAGTGAAACTTTTGAAATCTTTAAAATTAAAAGAAAATTTAAAATGAAAATGAAATTATAAAAATGATTATTTTAATATTTAAATATTAATTAATTAATTAAAACTATTTAAAATCTAATTTAAACCTAATTTAAATTAACTAAAAATGATAAAGATTACAAATTAAACTAAAAACTTGCAAAAATAATTTCTAAACCTTAAAATGAACTTGAATAAAGTATAAAAAATAAAAATAAATATTTTTGTCTTTTTATGAGTTTTTTATTAATTAAAAACTAATTAAACTATTTTAAATTACTAATAATACCTAAATGACTTAGAAAATTATGGAAAAATTTAAAAAACTAATTAACCATCACAGGAATCCTAAAAAATTATAAAAAGTTACTAAAAATTATATTTAGGCTATTTTACTAATTAATTACTTATTAATTAATTTAAATCTAATTTAACTAAATTAAATAGGAAAATTGGAAAATGAACAGTAGAAATTAAAAATATATTTTCTAAAAGTCTTAACTAATTTATAAAACCTATGAAAAATATAAAAACCTACTGTTGTTAATTAAAATTTAAGAAAACTAATTAATTACTAATATTACCTATTTAATTATTTAAACTACTTTTAATTCTAATAAATAGTAAACTGTTCAGGAAAAATATAAGAAAATTATTATAAATACTTAAATGTACAAGAGAATTAAGAAAATTATAAAAATGGAAAAGTGCTTATTAATAAGCTGAAAAGAAAATTAAAAAAGATAGAATCTATTAAATAGAAGCTATCACTAATTTTATGTTTGGTTTTTTGGTGTTTTTCTTTCTGACAGATAAAAATAAGATGAAAATAGGAAACTTTTACAGAATAACTTTTATTAGAGCTTAAAAATAAGTTGTGTGCACCCCCTTGACCAAAACAGTTGACTTTCTTTGACCAATTAAGAAATTAAGCTCAAATGGTTATATGTGGGGTCCACAATGATAAAACTTGGTTTAGTTAAGCAAAAGGGACTTGTATAAGTTAGGAACAACAAACTATAAGCACTGATAAGCTAATAAGATCCAAAAATAAGCACTTGAAGCTTAATGCTAAACACAGAAATGGGGCAAGGATTAGGGTGATTCCAGGTGGGGTCCACTAAGCCTAATGTCAAACCAATGGTCAAACTTTAAAGCTTGCCAGGAGGGGGGTTGGAGGAACCAACAATTAAGGTATGGGGCCCACTGTGGAGGCCTACAACAACCACCAAAGGTGATGGTGTTGTGGTGGTTTGCTGATGCAGGGGAGGTCAGTCCCCCTGCAAGTGTGTTTGGCTAAGTTTGGGGCCCAGTATAAAATTTACTAAAATATAAGGAAGGTGAGACCTCAAAGATGAGCTGGGGGCTACTAAACCTAGAAATTTCAAGGTCTAAAACAACTCTCAAAAATCAAATTAAATCTTGCAAGTTTTGTGAAAAACTGAGAGGGTTCACTTTTGACTTTCAAATTCTTACACCTAAGTTGACTAACTTGAATTTTGATCCAATCCTACAAGCTGAGAAACATGTTATAAGCCTAAGTGAGACCAAATAAGTATATAACTACAACTTATACTAAGATTCTTGGGTTTGTGGATCTAAAATCCCCACACAGTTAACTATGGGGATGATTTCTTTTAAATTTTGACTTTCCTTGTTATAAGTACCAATTTATTGATTCCTTAAGCCTAATTGTACCTAATGCATGCTAAGGGAACAACAGTCAAGACAAAATGGCCACTAAATATCACAACAATCCACTAAACCAAACACCCCTTTTATCAGATTGTTTTGTGATTTAAGAAGCTAAGGGCTATGAGAGCTTATGAAACTTTTCCAATGCAACTTTTTATGATATATTAGACCTAAATGAGTACTTAAAAACAGAGAGCAACAAAAAATGCACAAGATTACCACTTATACTATTTTGACTGTGAAAACTATGATTTTAAGTAACTATCAATTCTAATGAACAAGCTCTATATATTAAGCTATAATATGCCTAAATAACTCTAAATAAGCACAAACAATCTAAATAAGTAGTGATATAAGCTGAGCTACAATAGTAAGACAAAAATGAGATTTAGAACTTACAAAGTGCACTCCTGCCACACCATGAACCAAGAACCATAGATCCAACCTAAAGGCTTCCACAAGCCACTACACCCATGGCCATCCACAATACACCATGCTCCAGCAATCTCTTCTACTTTTATCCTGCAATTTTTATTTTTTCTTTGTTTTTTCTGATTTTTTTTCTTGTTTATGATACTAGCTGGTATTAAGGGTATCTAAAAGCTTTTATAAGCTTTCTGGGAGCTTATATTTGCTTAAGGAGTCCAGAATAGAAACTAGATACTATTAATAAGTTATCTTGGAATTTTGAAATATAATTGAACTTGCATACACAGAGAATGAAACTGAAACTTGAATTATATTATTGAAAAAGTTTAAGTTACAACTGAAAACATGAAATACAACACTTGGGAACTAAATTAGATTCTAAAAGCTTGAAATTTAATTAAACGACTTAAAAATTACTAAGTTATGCTACTACACTTCTTCTTGGACTTCTCTTCCTTTTATACTTGAGGATTAGGGCTTCCTTTGCCTCTCTGATTATTTCCCATTCAATCTCAGCCCTTGAATCTTCTGAATCATCCCTGGCCTTTGATTTCATTTTTTTGGCGGGAAAATTGGGTGTGTGGGATTTGGACTTTAATAGGCAAGGGGGAGGGGGGTTGTGGCATTAAATGCGGTTGGATTATTAGGTGATAGTGGTGGGGGTGAGTGGTTTGGGCGGTGGGATAAGATGGGGAGGTGAGGTGATGGCTGCAGGGTCAAGTTGGGAGGGAAAGGGGGTAGGGGTGGTGATGGTGTTTGACTCGTTTGACCCCCGGTATTATATTAAAAAGGGTGGGTTGTGTTTGTGTTTGGGCTTTAGGGATCACATGGGCAAGAAATAAAAAACAAGGGAAGTGGGCTTTGTTGGATTTTGGATTGGATTGGATTTGGTATTTTGGGTAATAATTATAAAGGGTCCGGTTTTGGTTTTGAATATCACAAGGACCAATTTTGTAATTTACTGAATTTCAAGGGGTGTGATTTGGCACTTTTCCAAAATATTTCACAAGGGTGATTCCTGCCAATGATGCATAGTCCAAGGTTTTATGTTGACTTTTCACCTTCGACTTTTCCAGGGACTAAAACGGCCAAACTTTGAAACTTCAGGGACCTGTTATGTAATTTCACCAAACTTTGCAACCAAGGACTAATCCTGCCATTAATGAAAAGTTCAAGGACAAAATTTGTTTTTCTCAAAGTTTTAATATCCCAGGGACCATTTTTGACAATTTTCCAAACTTCAGGGACTAAACTTGCTTATGATTATTAAAGTATTATTAAAGTGCTTATGATTATGCAAAAATGCCAAGCTTCGACTCCGGGGGTTTCCCTAATAAAAAGCTTCCGTTTCGGGTATCAAACATGGTATGTCTCGGTCGTAAATAAAAAGGGGACCTCCACAAATCGTGTTAAATCAGAGACCTTCATGTGGACCCGATTTCTGTATGCAGGGGTTTTTGAGGGAAAGTTTGGAAACTACTTAGCGTTCAAATTTTGTGCTCTTATCAGACTAACAAATATCGAAACGAGAAAATATGAAGCAATTCATTTCTCACAAATTAAAATCTTTAGATACAAAAACTTAGGACCTGGGGACAAGAGGTAATACACAAGTAACTTTTGTGGGCAGTGTTAGCATCTAACTTCTGATAAACAATGATCTCGATTTTACGCTTAGTTTGGGAGCTTGTGAAAAATCAAGGATGACGATTTTTATCCATACGGTCTCTTCTCTGTGAGAAGTGTTTCTACTCGTTGACCCTGAAAATTATCAACAGATAAGAATTGATAATGAAAGTCAAAGCAAACCGTCACATATATAAATGAAAAAGTACAAAAATAGTAGTTGTAGTTATTATTCATAAAAATCGGAAAACGGAGCGTTTTTGAGAATAAATGATTTTACTATCTCTTTTGAACATCATTGCTACTTTACAACGTCAGTAAAGAGAGGTTTTGAAATTATTTATCTCTTAAGCGTGAGGTGATGACATTGTGTGAGGGCACGGCAATACCTTAGTCTGGGGGATTTTGATGAGTGCTTATTCACTCATCCTTTTTAGGACTTAATTCAGACCAAATATATACTAACCAAAAATGCCAAGAGAACGTTTATTTTTGTATTTGTGTATGTGCAGGTACGGATATGTGAAAAATGAACAAAAACAAGACAAAATCGACAAAAAACGAGCACGAGAATGGAAAAAGGTCAAAAGCCGGAGCCGGGGAAGCAAAATGATTAAGGAAAGCTCAGAATGTCATAAGAAACCCTCAGGAATTCAAAAAGTTGCATAAAAGGTCCCTGAGCAAAGTTTGAGTATTTGGCGATTTCAGTCACTGTAGTTTCAGAAATCACAAAAGTGGTCATTTGAAGAATTTTTAGAAGAAATATCAATTATGGTCCTCCAAGTATTCAAGACTTATCAAATATGGCCCTTGGAATGAAGATTACAAAATTGACAAAACAGGTCCTTATAGTTTCAGATTATACAAAATTAATCCTTGTCATTTTATTCCTAAAACCAAACTAAACCAAATCCTAAAACTAAACCTAACCGGATCCATTTAATCTTTCTAACAAGCCCACCAAAGAACACAAGCCCATAAGCCCACCCCTTATTTATTTTTACCCGATCCAGTCACTCCAACACCTCTAATATCAAACCCGGTCCAAATCAAAATAATAATAAAAATCCCACACACCTTTTATCGCCCCCCAATTTATCCCATTCCCAGAAATTTCACTGTTTGAAGAACCCTAGACCACACCACACCCAATTACCCCATTCTTAGTAATAATTACCCATGATTGGGTCTTCTAGAAGGTGTCAGGCATGTCAGGGAATGTTTGAGGGACGCGTGGACCAATGAGCTATCACACGGAGGATTCACATCACATCACACATCTAATCCAAGGGCTATTATTCAAGGATTGGGGACCAAGGCTATCTAAGGGTGGATATGGACTCAGAAGAAGCACACCTCCACAAGGATTGATGACCTGGCTTCTCTCCTCAGCTCACCTCTCATCAGTATAAAAAGCCCTCTCCTCACTCATTTGTATTCGTCCAGTTTTTCATGTATTAGAAAGCTTTTGACCATTTTAATTTTCTTGTCAATTTAAATTCAGTACTTAATTTCAGTTTTTATTTGTAATTTTTCCATTCAAGTATTGTACTCAGATTTAAAATTTCAATACAATTCTATTTTCAGTCAATTCCATTGCAATTTACTTTTTAGTATTTTAGTTATTTCAAATACATGTTTAGTACTTCATAATTTCAGTTGGTGTTTGGTTTAAACTTTTTTTCAATTGTGCTTTAAATCTGTTTGGTCAAGTAGTTGGTAAACTACTTATTTCAATAAGCAGTTGGCATATTTGTGGAAGTTAAGAGACAGCCAAAAGGAGAGTTTGGCCTGTCTTAAAGACAGGCTGTGTGGGAGAGCCCTTCTGTTTGGCTGAGGGGTGATCGTAAGTCTCATTTTTTTTATTTTCAATCTTATATTTGCATCACTTAAGTTTCTAGTATTGATCTGTTTTATCTGCTGGTTTTTGTTCATTTTCAGTTTAATTTAGTTTATTCTAGTTGGTTTGATAATAATTCAAGTAGTTTGCGTAGGTTTGGATATTGACTGTTTCATTGGCTATATTTGTTGTCTGTTTTTAGATGCTCATTAGATCTGTGTTTCTGTGGTGTTTGAGATGTGTGTTTTAGTTTCATTTAAGCATTTTTGAACATAATCTAATTTTGCTTGGTGGATTGGTTGTTCATTGTTCGCTACTACTTCATTAATTGTTGCATCAGTCAAGGGTGTTTGGATCAGTAGAGTATACTAGTCTTAAGTGAATTTTAGGTGGAATAATTAGTTTGGGTAAGCTACATTAGGTATGTTTAGACTAGTTTAAGCACAAATTCAGTAGGTAACTAAGCATAAGTCATAGTTAGGTTGTTGTTTCATTTCTGTTTGCACACTCAAAATTCTGCTACTATAATCTTCTAATACTGTTAGTTTTACTTAGGTGAATTTATTACACGTAGATTAAGTACTGATCAATAGAATTCCAGCTGAGTCAACTTAGGATTGCAATTCAATAGTCAAAATCAGCATACCCTGCTCCATAACAGGTTCAAGTGCTGCTGATCTAGGCTCCATTTAACGGTTCAAGTTGGTTTGAAATTCAGTAATTTTTGGTTTTCTTAGATCTCAGTAATATAGGTTAAGATTTGCCTTTCTTAGGATTTACTCATTTGCTTATTAGGAGCTTTAAATTTAAGCTGCAAGTAGAAAGGTTCGTCTATCATCTGTTTTCAAATTTTGAGCTGCTAGTTAGGATTTGTGTTTGGAATCTAAGATTATTGCTCATATAAGTTTTCCAGTGCATACTATAGCTTATTTCTCTGCTTTGAAAACTTTGGCTTAAACTGCTTTTGCTTAATGCTTATTCCATTGTGCTTATTGCTTTTCATTTGAGCTTATTGGACTGTCTTTGGTGCTTTTATGTATTTCTGAGTGACTTTTTGGCTTAAATACTGTTCCTGTAAGCTTCTTTGAGTCAAATATACCTCTGGTCAAAGTTTTGGTCAACTGGGTCAAGGAGTGCTTATAAATAAGCACTCCCAATAAGCTGTTTTAAGCCCAGTAGCGTTTCTAGAGCTTATTTTCCAACTTTTAAATTTTTCTTAGGTTTAAAATATTATTTTTGATTTTCCCTAAATTTTTCATATTTTTCTGAGCTCATTTACTATTTTTCTTATTTTATTTTCATTTTTAATCATTTTTAATTACTTTTTAATTGCTAAAAAAATACAAAAAAATCAGAAAAACCCCATAAAAATCCAAAAATATTTTAGAAAATTATTTTCATTTATTTTAGAATTTTAGAAATTAAATTTGCATTTTCCCATTTATTTTGAATTTTTAATTAGTTTTAATACTTTTTAATTCCCAAAAATTACACAAAAAGCCAAAAAAAAAAAAAATAGTTTTTAGTTTTAAAATTTATTTTTAGTTATTTTATAATTTTCAAAATTTATTTTTTTATTTTTCTCACTTTATTTTCATTTTCTTTTAATTTTTAAATAGTTAAATTAGTTTTTAATTCATAAAAAATAAACAAAAAGTCAAAAAAATATTTTTCTTTTTCTCAAAATTTTCTTTTATCATTTTTAATTTTTGAAAATTATTTCCAAGTCCGTAGGAGTAGCGTAGCTTAAAAGTCGTGTTTTATTTCGTACGTTAACGTTTAATTTCCGTTTTAGCTTACGGTTTTCGATTCTACGTTACGTTTTATGTTTGTTTAATTGATTTACGTGCTTAGTTGATTATTTGTGCTTCATTTTATATTTCATTAGTGTAATCTCATTCAAATCACTTTTTACCGTTTTCACGACACGTTTCACGAATCGGGAATTAAGAATTCCATTCACACCTTCGCTAGGACACGACCCGGGGAAATACTTTCCTAAGCATTTCTTCGGTTAAAAAAAAAAAAAAAAAAAAAAAAACTATACTTAAAACGATATATTAGGGGTTGTAAGCTTCTCAAGATCCCTTGAGAGGTAAAGCCTGGTGCGATTCCCACGTATCAAAACATATAAAACACATTCCTGGGATATTTTCACTATTTTGATGCAATATTGAGTGTTTTTAGATGTTTTGGCAGCTCAGAAAAGGTAAAAATGATGAGTATTTATACACTCATCATCTATACAAACAAAAAATGAATTAATTACCACTAAATTTGAAAATTTGGTCGATTTTTGATAAAAAGTACAAAACGTGTCAGTCAAAATCAAAATCAAGATTTAGTGGCTAAAATGTCTAAAGTTTGTGTTTGTATGATGTATTAGAGCCGACAGTGAAGATCTATTGCAACAGAGATGGAGAAGAAACACTAAGGGTGCGTTTGGTATCCTCCTATGGGAATGAGAGAATCATAGTTGTAATGATTCTAAGTGTTTGGTTAAGATGAGGGGCCTACATTACATGAGAATGAAACATGGATATTATCCATACTCCATATGAGTCAAAGAGGGAATGAATGACTCTATCATAGGCGAGGGGTCCACCACTACTATCAAACTCATACTCATTTTAATTCACGGGAGCATACCAAACGCACCCTAAATTAGAAGTTTAGGTAGATTTTTAGGTGAAAAGTTGCGAAATATTGATATTTCTTGGTAGATTCAAAATTCAAATGTATTCGGTACATGTGATATTTCTCGATACATTCCGAAAATCTAGGATAAATATCTTACTATTTGGTGTGAAACAGTATTCGATAGATTTAAAGTATTCGATTTAGTAGTTTTATTCTGTAGATTATTTTATTTGGGACAAAGTATTCGGTAGGTAATTTTGTTCAGTATAGGAAAATATTCGGTAGGATCTATTTTTCGGTAAATGTAGAAAATTTTTCGGTAAGCATCCACGTCATCATACCGAGAACTTTTGGACCTCCACTAACTTCCTACGTGGCACTAAGAACCTTCAAACCGAGAACTTTGGTTTAACAGAACCGGAAATTTTTCATTTCACAAGAACTGAGAACTTTCATTGAAACAAGAATCGAAAACTTTCAGTTCCTATTAACAAAAACCGAGAACATTCGAAGTACTTGTTTTTATTTGTTAACTTGCATACTATTATTTTATAATACTTTTAGACTAAAAATAAAACATGACGTAAAGTTTAAATATTTGATTTGAAACTTTAAAAATCTAATCTTTATGAATAAATAATCATGTTTACTTGTTTATTTTGTTTATTTAGTGCTTTTATGTATTGTTTAACTAGTTTTAATGCCCGTGCACGCGCTGGGTTTTTTTTCTAAAATTTTAAATAATATATTTTTTATTTATTGAAAAACAAATAGCTTAATTTTTGTTTTTTTGTTATAGTTATGGTTCTTAATTTTGATTTATAATTATGTTTGATATATATGGTAAAAGTTCATATATGGTATTTTCAAAGACATGGTAATCTTTATGTATAAAGTTTAGCTACGTTAAAGGCTACACAAAACAAAAAGTTAGCAATAGAACAAAGCATATTGCCATTGTATTCATTTGGTTTATGTAGTTATAGACAAATCACAAGTATTACTTCGAGAATGGGTCAAAATGGGTTGGACGGGTCAAGCTGAATGAAAGTAGAAATTAATGATATTCGAAACCAAATAAGGCATGGCACGAAATTGGAAATGGGTAAAAATGAGTTGGACGGGTCAAACAAAACCGATATTGATCAGTAAAGAGAATATACTGTAAATGATTATAACTAAGGTTCTAAAATTTGTATATACAATGTACTTGATAAGTATCTCTTGTTGATAAAAAAAAGTTATACATGTCAGGCCTATAAGCTTTGGTTGCTACTTTTGCTACTTTCTCCACTTGCTTCTCTTTGATTGAGATTAAGAGACAGTCCAATCCCCTAAAACATAAATTTAAAAGTAACGATTAAAATTTGAAGCATGTGTTGGAAGCTAGATTTGTGAAATAGAAAAAAAAAATTATTGTTAGATGCACATTACCAAATAGATGTTGTGCGCAGAAGAAAGAGGAGGTTCCTTACCAATCAAAATATTGAGCGAGAACCGAATATCATCACTCAATCAATCGCTCCTTAACATTGAACCAGTGACAATAGCCTGCAAACGAGACAGATTTATAAAAAGACACATAGAATTTCGTGCTTGCATGACATGAATAGAAGTTTCTCTCTGAAACTTAGATGTATTTTTTGACATAGCCCACACCTAACTAAAGCAAACTCAGTAGCAATGTAACTGATCAGATATAAGAGTTAAACATTTCATAAGGCGGTAAACTATAAAATAGATAAAATAAAGTTATAGAATAAAAACGTATACGTTATTACCCTCTCTAAAGCACAACAACCTTTGGTAACTCATCCAAGATCAAAGCCTCATCAAGTGACCTACAAATGAAGAAGAGCAAGTTATGGTTATTGTTATATGTAAAAATTATTGAAAGTCTTAGGATCAAGTTTTTCGACATGATATAAAGTAACTATTTGCTCAATGAGAAAGTGATAAATTACTCACAAAATGTACCTTTCTAGATAAGTTCTATTCAACCAGTTGCTATCTGTATTGGCTTTGTTGTATATGACCCTTAAGTGCCATCTAATTATATCACCTCTATGCCATTAGGGCCGAGTATTCTCCTATAACCTTCAAACCATTTGACTTGTGCATAAAAATAAGTGCTTGTATATCCCATTCAGCAACTATTTATTTCTAGTTATACTTCACATTATCTAAAATCTTGAAATAACATGATCAACCAAACTGCTATTCACATGTGTGATAGTATTATAAATAGTAAACTTAAGAATGAGAAGGGTCCTTGGGCACTTAACACTCATTTAGTTTATGTTGCCTTTAACTTGTTGGACCTATTTACTTATACAACCTATATCGACCCATTTCAAAGAAAATGGGTTAAAGTTGCCACCTCACAAAACAATCTCAAAATCTCAAACATGCTTCAATACTTAATAAATTCAGGATAAGCTTCATCATCACTATTTAAAGTTGGTTCTACTTTAGGTGCAGAACAATTATTTTGCAAACATTCACTAAGTCATCACGATACCGTAGTAGGCTACCAATTTTAGAAGGCATAGTAAACCAATTTTTCGTTGTAGTAATGCAACCATAATTATTGGGCCTAAAATCAATCACTCTTGCCTAAAAAGAGTAACTAATCATCCTAAGCTATAAATAACAATCACTTATCTAATCATTAAAATTAACAATCAATGATAAAGAGTGACTTCATTAATCATCCTAATCTACAAATTCTAGTAACTCCGCGATGTCTATCAACTTTTTGCGATATAATTATTCACTAATCACTAAGCATCTTACTCTATAAATTAGTACAACTTTACTAACCATCAATAGAACAATCAACAATACACCCTAACTACACTAACATACAATAACTTTACTAATCATCCTATCTATGAATTACTGTAACTTAAGGGCTTGCGACCCTGTCATCATTATCATTTAACAACATTGTGTAAATAAACCACACTAACTTCACTAATCATCCTAAATTATAAATAACAGTAACCTCACAGCTTGTAGGCCGGTCGGCTTTGCCGGTTATCAACGCTTGAGAGTTAATTGCAGTAACTTTACTAATACACAGTGAATTTACTATTATACAGTAACTTCACTCATCATCATAGTCACTAATTTATAAAAACCTAGCCTCAATCAAAACAACATTAAACACACTTCACAACTAATTAACCTAACATATTTTCTAAAAATAAAAACAATGCAATTCGAAACAGCCTATAGAGTAGAAACTAATACTAAGCAAAATTTTGGTTAAGAAACAAAGTTTATAAAAACCTAAGGGGGTCTATTTGTTTCTTTTCCAAACATGTTTTCTTTTCTTGCTCCATAAGTCGACAGATCCCCATTATTAAACCAACCAAACACTTTCCTCAGCATTTTCACAATCAAAAACCTAAATCAGTTGAACAAATCAAAAACATTAACTATAATCTGATTCTCATAATTAATGGCGAGATACGACAGAGCTATTACTGTATTTTCACCGGATGGTCATTTGTTCCAAGTTGAATACGCTTTGGAAGCTGTTCGAAAAGGTAACGCTGCTGTCGGTGTTCGCGGTACCGATATCGTTGTCCTTGGTGTCGAGAAGAAGTCTACTGTTAAGCTTCAAGACTCTAGGTTTACTTTATAACTTTTACTATTATTAATTGTGGTTTTTTATGTTGAAATTTATTGTTAGTTGTGAAATTGGATTGCTAAGAGTTAATCGTAGAGAATGGGAGGCAAAGAATAATTGATTAATATTACTTTTGGTGGAAAAAACCGGAAAGGGGGTGTTTGTTTCGGCTTATATAGCTGGCTTATAGCTTATTTTGTTATGAGCTTATGTTTCATAAGCTCACATTTTCTGGCTTATTTTGAAATTTTCGGCTTATGTAAGTTTATTATGTCATAATGAACTTATATAAGCCGAAAAGTTTCAAAATAAGCCACAAAAAGTGAGCTTATAAAACATAAGCCCAAAACCAAATAAGCTATAAGCCAGCTTTATAAGCCGAAACAAACACCCCCTAACACACGCTAGCAAGGTTGAAGGGGATCACATGATCAAAGTAATCGGGCTATGTCCATGGCTAAACTCTAAAGGTTATGTTACGCATGAATCTGATGTAATAATTATATAGGAGTTGTATTGTATTTATAAAGATAAGAGGGAACGTGTTTTGAGAAATTCATCTGCTAGTTAACTTAAAGCTACAATTTCAGGGCTAAAGTTCTATATGGGTCAAGCCTATAAGACTAAGAGCCCCGTGTGGGTCCCTCGGATTCCGGCTATGTGGCAGTGAATAAGTTGTTCCTGCAACCATTAGTGTCCTCAACTCAACAATATTACTACTATTCTTTATCCGAGAAGTTGAATTGAATTATCACATGTGTCGTTAAGTTTAGATTATAGAATGATCATACTCATAAAATCAATTTTGTCTAAAAAGTCTATCCATTGCCAGTGGGTTATATAGGTTTTGGAAACTAGAGGGGTAAGGATAGTTTTAGAAATAGGTTTTGAAGTATTATATCTTTGAGCTAATGTTTGTATTCTCTTGTGCACCAACCTTTTATCTTATTTGCATTAATAACAGCTATTTGATTGTGGAATATTTATACCCTGTAAGGCCCTACCATGATGCTAGTTTATAGGATAATGTGAAAAAGTGCAGTCTTTGTTCCTTTCTGAATCTTTTCTTCTGTATTTGCAGATCCGTTAGGAAAATTGTAAACCTGGATGATCACATTGCATTGGCTTGTGCTGGACTCAAAGCAGATGCTCGTGTTCTTATTAACAAGGCAAGGATTGAGTGCCAGAGCCATAAGCTTACTGTTGAGGATCCAGTAACTGTAGAGTATATCACACGTTACATTGCAGGTCTTCAACAGAAATATACCCAAAGTGGTGGAGTCAGGCCGTTTGGGCTGTCAACCCTAATCGTAGGATTTGATCCTTACACTAATGTTCCATCATTGTATCAGACTGATCCTTCAGGTACATTTTCTGCGTGGAAAGCTAATGCCACTGGGAGGAACTCCAATTCCATGAGGGAATTTTTGGAGAAAAATTATAAGGAGACCTCTGGCCAAGAAACTATCAAACTTACCATCCGAGCTCTGCTTGAAGTAAGTATTGATAAGTCATTTGCCTATTTTTATTTTGCGTGTTAATTGGTATTCTGTGCGTTCTCTCTGCTATTGATAAGTCATTTACCTATTTTTATTTTGCGTGTTAACTGGTATTCTGTGCGTTCTCTCTGCTGGCACATGTTAGAGAATACTAGGACTTAACTTTATCGTTTCACAAGTCTTCTTATCCGCCGATAGTATCATTTTGGGTTATTATTGTGCGGCCTTTTTTTACTTCCTTAGTTGCTAGTCTCATTTGTCCAAAGAAAGTGTCATTTCGCTGAACTAGATAGTATTAACTATTAAGTCTAAATGTTAATCTGAAATCATTTGTCTAGTTATTCTAAGGTAACAGATCATTGGTCCATCTGATCAGGTCATAGCTTCATCATCACAAACGTAAAATATTAAGCCCCTTAGGGAACTTCTTTGAACAATCAAGGGAGGGATCTGACTATAGTTTGTTTTTTTTTTGACAGTTAAACTTACAGTTGCATTGTCATCGTTTGGGTTATTCTAGTAGCCTGAAAGATATTTCTCTTTGCATGTGTATTTCATGGGAAATAAGTATCTTCTGAATCATTACATAAGTTACCTCTTTCCACATACCTGATTTGCTAGGTCATGCAAAACTATTTGCAATCTGTGATTCTGAGTATCTGCCACTAAGAAAAATGAGGTTTTAGTGGTTTAGTGTTGATGCCGTACTAGTTAAGGCAGGATGTTTCTTCTTTTAGTTCAAAGTTTAAGGAATCACGTTCCTTCAAAGCAGCTGCTGATACTTTTAATATTCCTAGTAGTTTTCTTGTTCTTATGTACTGCTTCCCTGGTTAATATGTGCTAGTAGTTTTCTTGATCCTTCATGGAGATATGTGCTATTAGTTTCTGCAGGCTTCAAGCTATTGTTGAGTATTTATTATTTGTAGTATTATTAGGGAGGCTTAAATATATATCAATGACAAGACCAAGTTAGTTGTGTCATGATTAGCAACATAACATGCTGCTTAATCTGCATACCAATAGGCAATAGCTACAACTTAAATGACTATGGATCAGGTCAAGAAAGAGGTAAAGCGAAAGGATATAAAAGCGTAGAAAGTTTATTGAAATAGAAATTAATGTAAAAGTACACGATGACATGGATTACTAGAGCTTAGACCTCTATGACAATGTCTATTGGATTCCAGATTCGTTGTTGACAATTTCTGACCAAGAGTAGTTTTGTGTTTCTAGTAGGGTCGTATATGCACTTTGGGTAAGCTGGGAACAGAAAAATAAATCAAGGATAATATGAATTTATAGTTGGAAATTCACACTAGCATATAACAAAATTGTTTTCTAGAAATAAGAACTGTCATTTTACTTCCCTGCTAGGTTCAACTGTGAGGAGATATGTATATCATTTGTTTAATAATTATATTATTCTACTCGGACATAATTTATTGTTAGAAGCAAGTCGTGATTAATGCTGAAACTGGTAAAAAACAAATAGAAGAAGGGGCCTATTTATTCTGACAGGAGTTGCGTAAATAGTATAGAATTCGGGGTAAATTTGCAGTTGTTTTGAGTATTCTTCACTTGTTGGCATCATTCTTTCTCACTTCTAACACGAATGGATATTTCAAATTACCCTAAAATTCTAGACCCGAAGGAGAGAATGGTTTTGAGTATCATAGTCTTGGATGATCTTACTCTTATAATGTTGAAACTCAAACACACAATGAGCAAAGGAGACCTCCTTTTCTGCATGACGTGGATGTTTTTTGTGACATTTTAATATTTTATACTACCCTGACAGTAGACTTTATTAGTTAAACTCAATTTCTTTATAGAAATCGGAATGAGTTACCAGCCCTTTTATCTGTAGTGTTTCCTGAATTAATAAATTGACATGCTCTAGATGGTCATCATTTCATATGCGCAGCCTAGGATTGCATGTGTTAATGTGTTATCAAATTGATCATCGTTTTCATTAACATTCTTTAGTATAGTTTTAAGGGGTGTATGGGATTAAAGTATTTGTATCTGTATGATATTTAATAATCGAAGTTAGATAATCAGCTTGATTGTGAGCTATAGAAGATGGTGTTTGGATGTGATCGCAGTTGTAATATTCAGATATTTGTACGAATATCTGAAGGGCTAATATATAAAATGACATTATTGTGAATTAAGAAGAGGCATTTTGTTTGATGGAAGTTATTTTTCTTAAACTAGGTTCCAAAAAGGTGTAAATGTGTAATTTTAATTTTTGGACAGCTATATTTGTTGCTGTTTGTATAGAACTTGTTATCTGACCCTAATGGATCAACATTGTTTTCTTATGGCCACCATTTTGCTTTAACTTAAGATGATTAATTTCAAAACGCAGTTACCTGATTTGACATTATCATGTTAGTATACTGCGCCTTAGATTTTGGAGTGAGGAGCATTACAGTTGGTCATATGGAAATATTATAGATGGTTGTTGGAAGTTCCATCTACTTATGCAAGAATGTGTCTGATTTTGGGAGGAACACTCTATATCTGATTTTGGAAGCTCCATCTACCTAATCACTTACAGTAATATATCTGTGATGTTTCGTTTTGAAATAAAACTTATTTTTATTTGTGTTACTAAACTTAGGTTGTTGAGAGTGGAGGGAAGAACATAGAAGTTGCTGTCATGACAAAGGAGGGTCTCCGACAACTCGAGGAAGCTGAAATCGATACTATTGTTGCAGAGATTGAAGCTGAAAAAGCAGCCGCGGAAGCTGCGAAGAAGGGTCCTGCTAAGGAATGATGTGCCAAAGTTCATTCCCTTCGCTCACTTGGCTTTATTGTTGTTTTCTTAGATCTTGTCAGTCTGACCTATGTCCTGTGAAGTCTTTTAGCATGTCATGGTATGGTAGTTACAAGGAATTTGTTTCATTTAAGGAACTTTAATGTATGCATTGAGTGAATGTATCACCCTTTTATGGCCACCATTTTACTTTGGTGGTTGATGAAACTTGTTGAATGTTTTTTTAAATATCAACATTGTTCTTGAACTACGGAGGAGACCTGACCAGACGTGTGTCTGGTGAATTGGTTCCCACAAACAAAAATGTTATAGTTCTAGTTTCACAAGAAGTGTGATGTATATTTTATCCTGAACCATAGTAAACGCACACTGCTCTGGAAATAATCTAACGACATCTTCAATCAATAGCAACCAGAATCAAATTACAACTTGTGTCCTCAATTCAATAGGAGAGTTATATTAAGATAGGGGAAATGATCCCTGCTGTTTACAGCAGGGAGTTTACCTCCTGTATAGTGCAAAAAATGTTCCCTGATAATATGCCTCATGTGCACAAATGCCCCCTGAATTAGCCTTGCAGCAGATACACTCCCTGCTGTCAACAGCAGGGATCATTTCCCCCATTAAGATATGTGATATATGAACCTAATAAATAGGCCTAAAATGGACCTAATGCATATACCAAATTTTTCAAGAGACTCATCCCCACCATCCATCTAAAAAGAAATCAATAGTTGATATTAAAAGTATTTTAATATTTCACCCATTTTTCACCATTCATCTAAAAAGAAATCAATAGTTGATATTAAAAGCATTTTAATATTTCACCCATTTTTTATAATTTAAATCTTTTAAACCGTTAATCGTTAAGCGAAAATAATTATACCATCGCGACGAGCATTTAATTATCTTTCTATAAACGCGCACTTTGATATACTTTCGACAAAAAAAAAAAAAAAAAAAAAAAAAAAAAAAAAAAAAAATCGTTTTTTTCACTTTTTTTTCGTGGCCGAAAAAATCATATATGATATTACATATCATATATATGATATGTAATATCATATATGATTTTTTCGGCCACGAAAAAAAATGTGAAAAAAAAAATTGTCGAAAATATATCAAAGTGCATTTCTAGAGAAAGATAATTAAATGCTCATAGTAACGTTATATTTTTTTTCGCTTAACGATTAACGGTTTGAAAGATATTAGTATTTGAAAAAAATGATGAAAGTGTGTTTTTTCAATTGTTGGGATTAATCTCATCCATTAGATCAAATAAAGATGGAGGAAAGTGGAGGGTAGAGATTAATCGTAAAAAAAAGTTTGGTCCTCAAATGATCTTAAATCGCAATTCAAACACTAAATGTCAGCAAAACATGTATTGTAAACGTAAAAACAGTGTATATTAACACGACTTATTATATATAATACCGTCACAATTATCATCACTTCGAGAAGATAATTAACTTAATACAATTTTGTCATAAACTCATGTCTATATATCTTGCCACCCGCTTTATAGAAGCACCTGCAGATATGATATTATGTCATTATATTGTTGTCAACAAAGTATATTTATCCATCTGTCATGTTTATTAGATTAATTACACTGGTAAACGCTTAATTTTAATTAAGCAAAGATAAAAAAGCTTAAAAGAGCAACCTTATAATAACATACATATATTACTCCGTGGCATTTTGTTATAACTTAGACTCTAATTATATTTACCGGGTCGTTGACCTTTTACCAAAAAAAAAAAAAAAAAAAAAAAAAACCTTAGACTCTAAACTGATTTACTATTTTTTTTTGGGTATTTGTCTCAACATAAATGCAGAATCATAACATTCAGTTAAGATGTCGATTATAAGAAAACAAAACATCCTAGTCTACTGAAGCAAAGAAGGAAAAAAAACAAAAAAATGAAAACTAACCTGTTGATTAAATTGGATTAGACGATAATAAATTATTATTATTATTATTATTATTATTATTATAAAGTTCTGAATTACAACGTAATTCAAAACTTTCCATCCAACTTCCTGTGTAATATGAATGCCCTCTTTGATGTAATTTTAATGACTGAATTACAATTACAACGCAAACCAAACAACCTACGTAATGTAATATGAACTACAATTCTCTCAATTTTGCGAACCAAATAGCCTACGTAATGCAATCAAATTACAATTACATCCAATTATAACAGATTACAGCAAACCAAACGCCCCCTAAATAATCCTTATGTAAAAACAACGTTAGTTTAACTTATGTCAAAACTTTATTATTGCGACTTATGCAAAAGCTTTGCACGCGCGAAAGTCTAAAATTGTTTAAATTTTACATAAATTATATAGATTTAAAAAAAAAAAAAAAAAAAAGAAAAAAAAAAGAAGCTAAATCGAGATTTATACATAGTATATACTCCGTATCAATTAATATTAAGAAAGTAACAAAACACGCGTTAACTTAACGTCGGTCGAAGTGCATGGGCTTATATATATCGTACGTAGTAATATTAATAACAATACCTGACAAAAACACAATCTTAACCTTAAATTAATCGAGATGGGTAAGGGTGCTACCAAAAGAAAACGCCAAGAACAAGTAAAAGTGAGTGGTATGGGTCGAGTTGAATGGATCGATGATAGGGGGGACGATTCACCCCTGTGAAAAGGGTCGCTAATGATAGAGGAGATGATTCACCCCGTATAGAATGGGCAGGAAAGTCCCCTTATCATCATAGCGGGGATGATTCACCCGAATCACCCCGTATTGAATGGGTCGGAAAGTCCCCCTATGATTCAGATGATTCACCACCCGAATCACCCCGTTTGGAATGGGTCGGAAAGTCCCCTTATCATCATAGCGGGGATGATTCACCAGATTCACCCCGTATGTAATGGGTCGGAAAGTCCCCCTATGATTTGGATGATTCACCACCCGACTTACCCCTTTTAGAATGAGTTGGAAAGCCCCTTTATGATGATTCACCCAATTCACCTCGAATTGAATTGATCAGATGTTCGAGGGTGAACCATTAAGACATTATGAAGGTTCATTCCTTTGAGTGACCACTTGCTTAAAGTTCATTACCTTTTTATACATTTTCATGTATGCATTAATGAGGATCTTGAATTCAGAATTGTATATAGACTTTTCGTTTGATGGTCTTAAAGTCGTAGAGTGTAGTCCAGGCTATTCTTGTGAATGTCTTGTTTTAGTTGGGTTGTAACTAAATTTTTAGTCGTATCAATGATTTTTCTTATGGTAGAAGTCCAAATATTCATAACATGTTATTACCATGATGAAGTTCTGTATCTCTTAGAGCACTGGGTACTGTTGGTGCCGTGGGATGGTGTCTTGGGGTATTCGTTGGCACCAGAATTTCTGGTGCCGTCAGCCAATTTTTTTTTTCTTTTACTTAAATTAAAATATATAGAATATAAACTAAATAAACTTCATTAATATTAAAAACTACATATAAAAAAAACATACACTACATTAAAAGAAAAAAAAAAATACAAACTAATTATTCAAGTTCCATAAATGCTCAACAAGGTCTTGTCGAAGGTCGTCGTGAACTTTTCGATCTCGAAGTTCTTTATTTTTTCTAATATGTAAATCACATCTTTCGATCCAAGTTTCTGGCATGTTCGGGCGTGGATCGACGAATGTTTCTCTTAAATTCACTTCGAATCCTTCGTCTTCCAATATCATGTTGTGTAACATTATACAATAATACATAATTAGTTTCAAAGTGTTGACTTGAAAAGCACGTGCGGGTTGTCGTATAATCCCGCACTGACCTTGTAGGACTTCGAAAGCTCGTTCAATATCTTTTCTAGCACTTTCTTGAACCCTTTTGAAGTTCAATATCTTTTCCGACCTTGCAACACTATACGTTTTCACAAACACGGACCATGTTGGATAAATGCCATCGGCTAAATAGTAACCTTTTTTTATATGTATGTCCGTTTACTTGAAACGGACATTCCGGAGCTAAACCGGCAAGTTCATCATCAAATATAGGGGAACTATATAACACATTAAGATCATTATTTGCCCCTGGAACCCCAAAATATGCATGCCAAATCCACAATCTTTGATCCACAACCGCTTCCAACATAAGAGTTGGGTATTTATGATCACGTCTTTTGAATTGAGCTTGTAAGGCCTTTGGACAAATTTTCCAATCCCAATGCATACAATCAATACTCCCGAGCATTCCAGGGAGTTTATGTTTTTCTTCATGCAATGCATACATTTTTTCAATGTCATCTGAATTGGGCTTTCTAAAATACTTTTGATTGTATAAAACACGTATGCATTTAGTAAAGTAATCTAAACATTGTCGTGAACAACGTTCACCAATTTGCAAGCACTCATCAAATGCATCAGGTGCAGTGCCGTACGCCAATTGGCGTATGGCGGATGTGTACTTCAAAATAGCACCAATACTTGCACGACCGGTAGCATCGTTACGTTGGTGAAAAAAACTAAAGTACTCGGGGAGAGGCTGAACATCATAAGTTAATATATCGTTGAGAATTTTATTAAAATGTCTAGAGCTCATACGATACCTTCGCCTAAATTTATCTTCCGGATATTTAGGATCATTCTCGGCGTTGCCAAACTAGTCATCGAGTAAACATTGTTCCGCCTCTTCTCGTTCACGAGGTATGTATGCCCTCATTTTTTTTCACCCGATCTCGATCCCTCGGCTTCTTCATACAAAGATACATATTGTTCATACGCCATGTAACTTTGAAGATATCGTTCTCGATCATTAAAAAAAACATCATACGGATCGAAATTAGGGTCGTTGAGAATTGTTTGGTTAGGATTGTTTGGATTCATGATTGAAAAAAGTAAAGATGTAATAGATTGGAGGTGTGTTTGAAGTATGGAATAATAAGGGGTATTTATAAGGTTTTTTTTTGGGTTTAATTTTTTTTTTTTTTTTAGTGACCATAAACGGCTATATAGCCGTTGGTATATCTTGAAAAAGTGACAATGCAACGTTCATATATCTTGGGAAAAAAATAGCCACAGCGCTGAGCCATCACCACGGCGCAAAGGCCGATGGCGCGACCGGCGTTATGGTGCGTCGTCACTGTTTTTCGGTTGGTGGTGATGGCGCCAGCCACCAGCCCACCGTACCCCAAGCTCTTAAAGTATGTTTGCAGTGATGTGAATCCTCGCTCTTGAAGAGTGATTATGTTTGCCCCATATAAATAAATTGTATCTAGTTTTGTTATTTTTGTTTTTGTGGCATTTGTAAGAATTGTCCAGTAGTATTTTAAGGCCTAAGACTATGAAACCCGTGTTATTTAGCAAATAAGGTTTCAGAACCCCTTCAAAAGTCAATAAATAAGTTAAAGTTATAATGTTGTGTGGCTGCTAATCAAATTTATAAGAGTTAATTCTTGGCATTGTGTTTTTGCACACCATCCTTTTGGTCATTACACACCAACATGGTCCATTCTTGCTAAAATACAAACGTACTCATGTGGTCCATTCATGCCATCCTAAATGACAAAAAACTTCAACGTGGTCCATTTTTGCACACCATCACTTCGTGTAAGAAAAATAAAAGGAGGGGAAAGAAAATTTTGGGAGGGAAAAATCACGATAGTGTTATGAAATTACATTAAGTTAGATCATAATGTACAGGTTTATGACGATAATACTTGCGAAAATCATTCTGGCGACTCACATATTTCTCTATCCAGATGCAACATTATTTTTGTATGTGATCCAAAGTGGATGAGTTATCGGTAAAGGAAAACCATCCCGTAATGCAACTCTGATATAATGATTGCCATGCACGTGGGCAATCACAATTATCTCATTTGAGTCTGATTGCGGTGAACTGGACCAAAGAGGAAAATTTTTATTTAATTGTGATTGATTTGAGTAGTGAATCATACTCATATACGAGACAGTCAGAACCCGTGCTACGCACGGGCTGATCATCTAATTGTTAATCGTGTATACTTTATGTATATTGGCGAGTGTATACTTAAGTAGTGTTTAGTATATTGTATGAAATGTTTTAACTTTGTTGTATAAAAATTTAAAAATGTTTGATGTTGTTTGTTATTAAGTT
Source organism: Artemisia argyi (assembly GCA_030686995.1). NCBI lineage: Eukaryota > Viridiplantae > Streptophyta > Magnoliopsida > Asterales > Asteraceae > Artemisia > Artemisia argyi. Next base: position 91,651,157 of record CM060690.1, read on the forward strand.
GTGATGATACTTGTCTATTAGACGGTTTTTGCTTGGTAATATGAAGCACACGACGTCTATCTTTTTTTTTATTAAGTTTGTAAGTTGTGATTGTAACACATCTTTCGTAAGTATGGCATAAGTTGTTTGGTGATTTTATGCACATGCTTTAAATCTAATTGTTAATCGCGTATTGTTTATGTGTATTAGCGAGTGTATGCATATTTAAAGTTTAGTATGTTGTATGAAACATTTTTACTTTGTTGTTTAAAATTTTTAAAATGTGTGATGTTATAAACAAAGTTATAATAAGAATAATTAGATTTATGCAATGATTTACGAAAATTTCATTTGCAAGATGGAAACAAATCAGAGAGTATTAAGATGTCAACTAATCACGCTAAAAAGTATCATTTGACTATTTAAATGTTGATTTACGTATATGTTATGTTTATTAGATTTAACAATCCCGCATCAAAACCGAAATTAAGACTTGCCTGCGTATAAGGTTATTATTACTTGATCAAATTTTTGGTGATGATGGGATTGGGCCTTGTAGGGCCTTGTAGAACCTTGTAGGTATGTCAAGGCCAGACCTTCATTACTTGACCTTTTTTATACGAATTTGAATTAATTTTTCTAGTGTTGGAATAACATTCTTTTTTATACGTATTTGAATTAATTTTTCTAGTGTTGGAATACTTTATTTTTGTATACAAATCGTTCCATATTTTTAGAATCTTTTTGAAACTTTTCATGTTGGCGTAATACAGATTTTAAATTTTATATATGATAGTTATATCATCAACTAAAGTATCATAGTGACCGACTGATATGTTCGATGACAAAAAAATTCACTTCAAATGGTTTTAAACATCCGATGAAGCATCAAGAACATATGGTTTCTCTAGTCTAAATATATAAAGATATGTCCTACAGTTAAATTTTGTGATGGTGCAAAAGTATCATTTATAAAGACATGTTTTGATTGCATTTATCATTTTTTGGTTGATTTATGTTTTAGTTAGTCTCGTGAATCCATGATCGAGTATTCTCACATTTAAACGACATTGTGACCATTTTGTATGAATGTGTTCTATCCCCAATGGATTGATAAATCATTGGAAGTGTATTTTAAATACATTCGAGTTGCAAATTGTGACAAAATGATAGTAATTACAAAGAGTAAAATAGTAAAGCTAATGAAACTTTTCTTCTTTGAGGATGAGTCATGGACTCATGGGTATGAAAAAGAAATCTTAAATGTTTTAATACTAAATTACCAATCATTTCTTCTTTGAGGATGAGTCATGGGTATGAAAAAGAAATCTTAAATGTTTTAACACTAAATTACCAATCATTTAAGTTAACGCAATTCATCATGGTCTGATTTAGTCCATTCATTTGCCACATATAATCTTGTAGGATGAAGTGTAATTTTTCTACAATGGGTCTTCATTTGTTTAGTGAATTTAAAAGTTATAGATACCCTTTACACCCTGCATTAGTATATTAAAAAAAAAGTAGTAAATTGATAAAGCCCCCCGATCCAATCACATATCCGGATAAGAGTTATAACCCCACATTACATTTGACCTAACCCTAACATAATTTTATCCGCCCCTACACAAATCATTTACTCTCATTTTGTAGATCCAAACTCATTCTCTCCTCACAACTAATAGATCTCATCATTTTCTCATCAATCTAAACACAAATCGAACACAAACTAATACACCGTCCCTTATCCTATTATCATTTGCTGCTCAAATCGAATCAAGGAAGTGGTTTTAAGGCTTCAAGATCCTTTGGATGGTTCATGTAGGTTCGTCATGTTTATGTATCCGTTTTTTCTGCTTGGTTTTTGAACGAATCAAGGAAAGAAAGTAACAAAATTGTTATTTTTCTTATCCTTTAGTTTTCAGATATTTAATGAAGTTAGTCTTCAAAAATATGGATCAATGACGATGTTATCGTTTCGTGTTTTGGACAGTCTTCAAAAATATGGATCGATGATGATGTTATCATTTCGTGTTTTGGACTGAGGTCTGATATGTCTATGTAACAAACGAAAGGAGAGATCTTGTTTATTTTCTTTTTATTTTTGTTTTCGAGTCTTGGTGATGTATGGAAATGGGATTATTGTGAGACGGGGATGGATTTGTAGTTGTGGATTGTGGCCACGGGATTTGTTATAGTGGTTTGTTGTTGAGTCTAGGATATTGAATGGGTTCATGGTTCTTCAGTGTTCTTCTTTCTCTTTCTCTTTTAGTCTTTTGTTTTGATTTGGACCTGTGATGTTAAAACTGAGGTCAAACCTCGCTGTTGACTATTGGCAGCAGTTGCGGTGGTTGTGGCGGGTGAAGAAATGGTGTGTGTGATGATCATATTTATATAGCGCAGTGAAATGAAGGGTAAAGGATTAAATGTCAAACTCTTTATATTCTTTTTAACTACCGAATGGTTTGTATTCCGCAAAACCACTTCATATTCAACTTCCTCTACTCTACAAATGTTGTCATGAATACTACGCATTGAATGTAAGGACTGAAACCGCAAAACCACTTCATATTCATCTTCCTCCTTGCATTTAGTTGCTGCTCATTAACACTCCAACTCGTTTTTAACTCTAAAAACTCTATCATCATAACTCCATATTAAATTTAGGGACTGAGTCTTATAGTATTATAGATATATACATCAAAAGAGTTAGAAATACGTCAAATCACATAGTTAATGTGTTTATTACTTGTCACATCAAATATTTATTGCAAATAAATAGCTACACGCACTTCGTTTTTCTACATAGTAGTATCCCCAACATGTCCCAATTATGAATCAATGTAACATCTTTTTCATATGAATAAAAGACAATAGACTAAAGGACAAAATATACTAAAAGACAAAATTAGATATGTGATGTGGGTGGTGTGGGAAGATCATAACCCTAATTATTTCTTTACCCCAAAGGTACACATATGTATACCCCATTTGCCCCAAAAAATCCAACTTCCCCAAATACCCCATGGACGACTCTCTCCCAATAATTCTTGGGCAACTGTCTCAAAATTGTGACACGTGTCCTTTTGGTTGTCCCCACATAGTACTAGTTACCAATTATTTATATAAAACAAAAATACCAAAATACCCCCATTATTATATAAAACTCTCTCTCACACCACACATTCACCTCATCTTCATCTCTCACTCACAGGCACCACCTTCCACCACCGTCACCACTACCACCAGCAGATCGACACCATAACCACCCCGTTGCTCGATCCGACACCATCACCATCACCACCTCGTTGCTCGAACTAACAGATCCGACACCATCACCATTACCTCCCCGTTGCTCGACAACCACACACCACACAAAACCACACACCAACAGATCCGACACCAACACAACGTTTCACCTACTTGTACATCACGCTTCACCACTTGTACATTGGATTTGCCTCCATTTTTACCACTGTGTGACAAGATGATGTTGATACATTGATATATATAATTATATCAATTGGTTATTTTTTTTAAACTTTAAACTTTTGTAAGGTAGCCATTTTTTTTAGATCTGAGATGTAAATAATAGGCATAGTTGTTTTATTAAAAAAAAAAAGAAAAAAAAAGGTGAATGATATAGATTCTGTGTTTGGTTTTGGTGGACAGTTTGGAATTAGTGAAAGAATAATTGTTAAAGAATGAATGAATGAAAGCAATGCTTTGTGTTTATAGATGGAGATGAGATGATAAAAGTGATGGTTTGTGTGTGATAGTGATGGATTTTTTGTTTTGTGACACGTGGTCAGCCAATACGGTACGGCTTCTTCCCGTAGGTAATACTTCATGTACTTTGTAACTTCGAAATTTATTTTCTTGCGTTTTAGTTGGTAATACTCCTGAACTAAGGATGCTATTTTTTTTTCTTTTTTTTTTTGGTTGAAGATAAAGTTGGTATTTTGATGATGGAGTTGGATTTGAGTGAGGTACCATAAGTGTTTATTTTAAATGGTGTTAGCGGCAGCGTTGAAATGGTGTTAGCGGCGGTTCTGATGATTGGGGTGGTGGGTGCTTGCCGGAGCTGTTGATGTTAAGTAGATGATTACTCAGTGATTTATGTTAGATACGATAGATGTTTTTCTTTTGAAAAAAAATGTTGGCAGGAATAAATGGGTGTCCCCGGAATATATGGGTGGTGGTGGTGGTTGGAGTTGTTGGTAGTGGCCGGAGTAAGTGGCGGTGGCCGGAGTGGGTAGAGGTCGCCGGAGTAATAAAAATGACCGGAGTTGGTGGCGGTGACCGGAGTGGGTAGGGGTTGCCGGAGTAATAAAAAAATAAATGTGAGGGTATATGTGTAATTTACTATAAAATAATATAAAAAATACTTTACTTTTTAGCTAAAAGACAAAACAGCAAAGTTGACCAAGAAAGTAGGTCCCAGTTGCCTAAGAAATTAGTGGGGTTAGTTGTATTTTGCAAGTACAAAGTGGGGACAACCAAAGGGACACTTGTCAAAATTCTGGAAGGGTTGCCCAAGATTTTTTGGGAGAGAGTCGCCCATGGGGTATTTGGGGAAGTTGGAAATTTTTGGGGCATATGAGGTACACATGTGTACCTTTGGGGTATTTAAAGAATTTTCTCAATTTATAATCCCTGGTGAGTATAATACCACAGTAATGAAAGTTATCAGACACCAGTTCTGCAAAAAAGAAAAATTGATTTTGTGGCCCTCTTGAGAATTCCAATGTTGTTTATGTCGGTGACAAATATATAGAATGGGTCTTTACGATTGGAAAAACAAACTCATACTTCTTGAAGCTGGAACATGTCTTTATATATTTGTAAGTTTAAAGATGGTCTTACACTCTTTACTTTTTTAGTCTTTTGGAGTTGAATGATATTATTAGTGTGACATACCAAAAAAGGTCGTTTTTGGAAGAAAAGAAAAGAAACGTGATATCAAGATGATCTGCTCAGTCATATCGAACCCTGAAATTGCATTGTTCATTATGAAATCGTTTGTCACAATTGTTCAGAATTACATCCGATGTTCAACATTTTAGCTATCATGAGCCGGGTATTAAGAAATTGAACATATTTGTTATCCATGTATAATTGATGAAAATTGTCGCTGAAAATTACAATCGTTTCAACGTACTTTGCTATCATTTTTCTTCTCATAATATGCTTCTAACAATGGGCATCAGATTTTGAAAAGAAGTATCAAAAAAAAAAAAAAAAAAAAAAAAAAAAAAAAATGTAGACCTTGCGTATGAGTGATGAAGCATTTGCAAAAGCAAAAAACTGGGCATAACTAAACTCGGCTAATTATGTTTGTTGAGGTTGCTTTAAATTTCAGATAAGCCATGGAACATGGCCTTGTTTCTGTGCATGAAATTTCAAAAGGCACTCTCATTGATGCTTCAAGTGGTATTTAATATGTTTCATCTGAGATTGTGAATGACAAGATGATATAGGGAAGTATATAACAAGTTATTAGTATGGTCTTTAAATTGTCAAATACTGTTGCAAAAGTCAACCCCAACCATTTCAGCTTTGTTTGTCTAATAGGGTAAATGGAAAACAATGTTTTATAAGTTCTACGCTTATTTAAAAGAGTGGCGATATATACAACATTTGCTGTACATATCCTATATACAGTAGCTTATAAAAATGTTATATGTAACAAAAAAAAGTAGAGTAAATAAACCACCCTTTACAGATACAACAAAACACAAAAATTAATGGCCCATGCAGGTCTCGAACCTGCGACCTTCGCGTTATTAGCACGACGCTCTAACCAGCTGAGCTAATAGGCCTTGATGCTATGTGACCTATGTTTCACTTTATAATCGTGACTAAAGTTACGAGTCCAACAATAATTTTAGCTCAAGCAATGTGTTAACTCTTTTCTAATATGATGCTATCGAAGGCTTATATAGCATAAGGTGTTAGAGATTTAGTGGGATGTTCCTAAAGGCTTTGCCTTTGAGAAATATTGACAAGTTAATTGAACATGTGGGCTTACAGGATTTCCATTCTTGTGAGAAAGTGTAACTTCCCAAAAAAAAAATGTGTCCATTGATTTGTACCACAATCTGTATTACTTATAAAATATAAGCCTTTGTTTGAAAGGAACAATTATCACAACATACACAATTGATTAAGACATCAACGAAACTTCGTATGGTCGGATTGGTCGTCCAAATCTAGTTTCGGACATAACCAAACAATAGCCGATATTTAAATCGGACGAAACATATACTGTATCACTATTAGAGTCAACTTGAATATCTCATATATCTTTAGAATGAGAATGTCCTACTTTCGCCAAAGTATGTGACATTATGAAAAGATCAATTTTGTTTTCTTGGGATTGAAAAATCATATTTTCCATCTACCAATGTTTTTTTTTTTTTTTTTTTTTTTTTTTTTTTTTTTTTAATCTAATTATTAAACTGATAGTTTTGTGAACGTTTATTGATAAGCATGCAGAAACATGGATATTTTGACAAATATCATTGCATATTTTACATGCAGTTCCCCGAAAGAAGTTATGATCAAATAAGAAGAATAATTAAAATAAGAAAGGTGAGAAGAAACCACAACTACACATTTGAGATGCACCTACAAAAATAGATGCATCTCCCCTAAAAATTCTCGCTCTTATTTGAAATGTGTGGCTAGAAATACTTCTTATTCTTCTCATTTCATTTTTTCTTCTCGCTGGATCCCTTCCGGTAGCGAAAGAGCTATAATATCATTAAACAGAATCGTATTTTTATCAATTTTCCGATTAAGTAACTAAAACTTCTTTTTTAATGTATTAGTATTTATATTTATATTTAATGTGCTAATATGGCAATCAAGAGGTAGTACAAATTGTTTTGGTCAAGTTTATTTGTCTAAATAAATGTTTGTTGTTGTATTACATAGACAAGTTGATTCTATTTAGATGAAAAGGAACAATACTCTTGTAAGTTTTACTACAAATGTTAAGGGATGTCTGGTTGTAAAAGAGAATCATTATAGGTATGTAAATAATTATTTAAAAACTCGCTATCCTTGGTGGGTATATGCATGGTGGGTATGATATATGCTCATTTTTGTGAGTTTTAATCTGAGTTTTAAAAACTAATTCACCAACTAAAATAATTATATTTGATGAAAGTCATTCTTTTCATTTCATACCCTAATACCAAACACCCCTTAAAAAAAATCCTAGTCATAAATCATAGCTAAGTGTGAGCTCGGTTCCGGAACAACATGGACCAACCCGTACACGAGAATATCGAGAACCAAAAAATGCATATCTTAGGAACTGAGAACCAGACTGAAGAGCATGTTTTGGTTCCAGTACGGTTCTCAGGTCCAGTTCAGGTATTTCGGTTCTACCCGATTAGAACCGAAAATCTAGAACCGAAAATCTCTAGAAAACGCCCAAAACTTAATACTATTCTTTATGTGTTTACACTCATTACGTGGGGCATAAAGATGTAAACATAAACTTAAAAAACTTAACGTCCCATAAATATCTCGTATATTCAAAAGTTTACTAATCAATACGTGGCAAACATACTAAAGACTAAAGTAGAACTCGATAATAACATTGCAATTATCTTATCCCGGTTCTAGTTTTAATTCTTGTTGCGCATACATATCACTTTGCAAACAAACATCTATAAATAACAACAAAAACGATGAAACAAAGATCAAATTCCATGCATATATAATAGACGAAGTCTTCAATATCCTTTTAATATCAATATTTTACTTCAATCTTTTTTATATTATAACCATTTATAAATTACAATTTTATCATACAAATCGTTTTAATCCCGGCACAACACAAGCACAATAATAACCTTGTTACCGGCGCAACACGAGCGTAGTAATAACCTTGTTACTATCAAATGTCACCGCCCACCGGGTATTGTTCACATGATATATGATCATCAAAATACCACAGATCTTAAACCACTGTTCACATGATACATGATCATGAAAATACCATACATCTTAAACTATTGTATTACATATGCACATCTCGCGGTTTCTCGGTTCCGAAGCCAACTGAATCGAGAATCAAAACTTGCAATATTAAAGAATTGATAACCGGACTGTGGTTATAAGATTCGGTTCCAATTATATTAGTTCCGATACTTGATCTATTTGCTCACCCCCTTGTCATGACGACATGTTGGTTAATTACAATTATATAAACACAAAATCAATTAAATTAGTAATTAATGCAGAGCTAAGAGTATAAAGGGTGTTTGTTTAAGCTTATATATGGGCTTATGAGCTTTTTTGATTTCGGTTTAAGTTTCATAAGCCCTAATTTCTGGCTTATTTTGAAGATTGTGTGTTTATATAAGTTTATTATATCATTAAACTTTTATAAGCTCACAAGTCTCAAAATAAGAAAGAAAAATTGAGGCTTACGAAACATAAACCGAAACACAAATAAACTGTACATACCAGGTTAAACAAACACCCCCAAGTATTAATTACCCAGATTTTGCACAAAATTACACTATACACCTAACGGAAAAACACCGCTCAGTTTTCATTAGCCAAACAAACAAAGAAAGATTAAACCTAACACACATACAACAGAAGACAGTTGTTGAATCCAAGACGAATTTAAATTAATCAAATTACTAGATCCAATTATTATCTTTTGGAATCATGAATGAAGATTACGAGGTATCATTTTTTTTTCTATAAAACCCTAGATTTCATTTGCCCCTTTTTTCCATGTCTTTATATTTACATATCATCCTCTTTATGTAATCGTTGCGTAGCTTATTCTTCATAGTTAACTCGATTAATGCAAAAGTAATTTTTCTTTAATTGGATTGAATTATGTAATTACAAAAGTTTTACTGTATTATTTAATGAACATCCTGTCGTGAAGCCGAGAAATATGGTGTTTTATTCTGAATAATCAAATGAAGTTGTGATTGTACAGAATTTGCATTTTGAAAGTTAAATTGTGTTGTTATTTTCGGTCCAAAGGGTTGACAAATGCTTGTCATGTTTGCGTTAGTCTAGATAACGGCTGTGGGATTGGGTATTGTTGTTGTTTTAATGCGATACAGAAGGTGAAAGAATGATTTGTTGTTTGTTTTTTATTTGCGTTTTCCCCTTTATTTTTCCTTCAATGCTTGTTAAGAAAGTTTACTTATGGCTTGCTTTTGGGTTTGGAGGTGTTACGATTGGTCGTGATTATGTTTAGTTTACTTCATCTATTTCCTCTTCATTGCTGCATTTGTGATCATAAATATTGACTGCAGGTTGAGCAGAAGAAGCAAAGTGCTGCAGATGTAACGTTTCAGTATTCAAATTTTGTCATGGCATGTATTGGATTTCAAGCTAGGCCTTGTGACATGAGATTGCATTTGATGAAGGTACTTCAGATTACGGTTGTTATTGTATACTTCCGCTCAAAATGGTTTCTATCTAGAGGTTGTAATTTACAAGCAGTTGCAAAATCTGCTTGCAAATAACCTACTTGACTTTCATAGTTGCATAATTAAAAGGGAAATGTCCTAAGGTAAATGGGTTGTGGTATATTAACTACGAAACTAAGAAATTGCATTGTATCCCTATGAACAGGGACTATGGGACTGGTCTCAGTAAGCCAACAAGGTTACTGCTTTGTTCACATATGCTACATTATATGTGAATTAGGGGCATAATATTTTGACTAAATGGAATTAGGATTCTATCGATTGCACTATCCAATGTTTCCCACTATTAATATCAATACATGATTCATTTAAACTTAATAAATATGCGGCAATGCGTATAATATGTAAACTCTATCTGATCTGTTATCTAATAAAAACATTCATCTCACTCTGCAAGTCTGCAACACTTATTGGTAGGTTATTGGTGATAAAAAGTATTGATTAACTGTACATTTTTCAGGAAATATCTGGGATGCCAGCTTCACTAAAGAGGGAAACATCACAAGTAGCTGCATCTCCAGATGCAATGGGGGAAACATCAAGCTCAGGTACTGCCAGACTTGATAAAGCTGACAGTTTCCGTGCCTTATAGTATAACATGGTTTCTATGGATGGCTGCTTTTCGTGTTTTCTGTACTTGAAGACATATATTTGTTTGTATAGTGGATCGTTAGTTTTTGAATGAATATATTGTGTTCTCATCCCATGGGCTCTTTCTTGTTTGTAAATTTTGAATGCCGACTGATACAGTTGCATTTAAATGTTGTTCTTCTGTTTGGTTAAACTTATCAAATGCGCGCGCACTGTTGTGGGGTCGTTGATAATTATAAGTTATAAATGTAATTTTTCAGGGATAGTTTAGTTGTATGTTTGACTTTGTATGAGTCAAGTGATACATAACATAGCTCTGTTTGATGTTGCTTTGAATTAACAAGTTTTTTGGTGATTAATTAAAGGGTAAACATATACTCGTAATTTCAGATTATATAATAGTGTCATATATTAGACATTTAAAGCTAATGATTTTGCCTAAGCTTTTCAAACTCTGTTTGGAAGATTTGCCATGATATATCATAGCCTCCCTCCAAAAAGTTAGGACTACTAAAATTTTAAAGTTACAGTAAAATATCATAGCTCCTTTTGAAATGGCACCCCACCGATGTATTTTTACTCCCATGAGCCAGGGCAAGCCACTTGCCCTGTTCATCTTCAACACAAAAGGAAACCTGCTTATAGACATTGAACTTTTTAACGTAATTACCATATATGAAAAGATTAATCACATCATCACATTATTTCTTCTTGGAGGCATCATTCTCGTCTTTGCGTCAACCTGTGAATGCATGGTCTAGAAATGCTTGAACATGCCATCATTGTGTTCACTATCCTTGAACATCGGGATTTTATGGTCCCCTCCAACATCTTTCTGCGTAGCAACACTGTTGCTTAGTTGATAAGAGTGCTTGAAGACACGACATAGATAATTCTTTGCAACTAACAGACAAAACCTTAATGCAGAAAGAAGACAATACATATGATGCTTTTTAACAAACCTAAACATGCTGCGACTACAATTATCAAATCACTATTTCCAAATTGAGAAACGTACAAGATACCCAAGTAAAATAAGACACGCGTTACAGAAAATTTAATATACATAATATCACAGTTGTCTTAGATTCACTAGAAACCAAAGAACCATATTTTAAGATGGATTACATGCATCACCGTGCCACAAACATTAAACAGGAGGTTTTGTGATGTATAACAAGCTAGATCTTGAAATGCGAAAGAGTAGAAATACCATCAAGTCCCTTTCCCGTGAAGTATTCAACATATTCTTTGACGGTTGTGCCTCTATACTTGGGTGGATTATCTTCGGAAAGCAACTCTTTGATCGGTCCAAACACTTTAAAAGTTGGAATCGTGCTTGTTGAAAAGAATGATGCCACTGATACTCTTGGACCAATCTTGTTTGCCAACACTTTGTGTTGTGCACTTACAAACTTGTCATTTGTAATCAACTGTAACGATTCCATAAATTACCGTGTATTAGCACACTATACTTGCATCTTTGAGACCAACTAAATGATATATGATATTGAGAGAGGGATTCCAGAGAGATACCTGCAGTAGATCCCCTGCATTAAGTACTAAAGCTCCTGGGATGGGAGGAACATCTGTCCACTGGTCCTGATAAAAAACTTGGAGGCCACCCACATGGTCTTGGAGAAGAATAGTAATGAAAGTAATGTCCGCGTGATTGGTGATGCCTATTGTTAACTCAGGTTGTGGGCATGAAGGATAGTAATTGCTAAGAACACCAAGCCCTTCAGCACACCCCATGTCCAGGAGGTAATTAGGGTCAAGCTCAAGAGCCTCAGATATTAACTCCAAGACACAAATTCCAAGTTTCATCACCTGGCTCGAGTACTCCGGCCATATATCTCTATACAATTTTTCAATCTATTATTGTATCTTACTCCATAAACACTAAACATTCATTTATAAATTATCAACTTTTTAATATATACGGCCTAATATAAGTCAACGGTATCGAGCCTAACAACTAAAATACAAAGAAGATTACTCCAAATACTAGCTGAAATATAAAGATAATGACACCAGTTATAACAAATTTTACATGCAATATTAACCATTTTTCATGCACAAACATTTACACTTACTTTTCATGTCCTTTGTATAGCACCACACTCAGGGGCGGAGCTAGTAGGGTAACTAGTGGGTACTGAGTCACCCCTAATTAACTCACTTCATTCATTATTTACTTTGACTACGAGCCATTTTTCTACTAGTTTTTTACATTCAACCACCCTTATTTTATAGGCATACCCACAATATTCAATAATGAATAACTTAAACAATAAAAAACAACACTATAGATTAAATTCTTAAACAATATTCATCACTATGACTTGATTTAAGCACGGTCGACCCCCTTTAACTAAAAATCCTGGCTCCGCCCCTGACCACACTATCGAAATTGCTAAAGTGGATATATTACCTGCAAGGTTGTGGCAACTCGTGCGATTGAGGAGGATCAGGGGCCATTATGCAAAAGAATGAGTCTCTCCAGTTAGTCACAGGTGCAGCATACAAATCAAAATTACTGTTATAAACCACCTTACGTTTCCCACCATCCAAACCTCTTGTATACCATTGCTTCTTCACCTCATCATCCTGCTCAAAAAACTCTTTAACCCCCTTTTTCACCTCTTCCAACATACTATTTGGAATTCCATGATTCACCATCTGAAAGAATCCCCATGTCTCCAACGCATCCTTAACTTCCTTAATCACCTCCTTTCGTCGTATCATATCTTCGTTGATTCCCTTAAGATTGATTGTTGGAAGACATGTTTTGGAAAGAGATAATGGCTGGACGGCGTTTTTAGCATTTTGAGGTGTAGAAACGTGGAATATTCGAGGGACTTGAGTGATTCCAGCGTCAACAAGTCCTTTCACGCCCTTTTTGGTGTCATCAAATGCTTTGAGCTCGGCTTTCCGTTCATAATCCGGCGTGCTACCGAGAACCATCTTCATCATCATCATCTTTTTGTTTGGCTGCTATACGAAGGTGTAATTATCCTCAACTACTTATAAACGTTTTGCATGTATGGCAAAATTATTACAACAAATTTATAACACGTAATGTCTACGATATTTGTTGTTTAGTTATGGTCCTTGTTTCATTGTTTTAAACGAGCAAGTTTTAGGCGGCGTCGCAACAACGCTTAAGATACCAAGCATTAATTATACGAAATATGAATGATACCATTTTAACGTCAATGCTCGAAGCGAATTAAGAAAGAAACAAAAACTGAATCACGTACAGCGATTATTATATCGAGAAAACTCCAAAAGTATACTTTGTTAGTTTTTAAATGCCTTCTAGCATTGTGCTTGTAGTAAACTCTTCCAAATTAAAAGTAGATTCAACTTGGCCGGCTTTTATCGTCATTGAATTCAAGATGCTCTTCAAAATTAAAAGTTGAGTCAAAATGGAAATGGAAATGGAAATGATGCTCAAAGAGGTTATGTTCTTTGAGTTAGCTTTAGAGTTTAGACTACCCGTCACACCAAAATACTCTTGTTGGCGTATGTACCTTCGGGATTAAACCGGAGGGCTCGAAAAGACACATTGGCATAAATACCTTCCGGAATAGAACCGGAAGGCTCAAACCGGGAGACGAACGGAACGGGACGATATGATAAGGCCAACGCAAGACAATATCCGAAGGACCTCATACGTCCGGAGCAATACACGCTCCGGACAGACAATGATCTAGAAAGCTAAAGTAAATCAAAGTACAAACAAGTACATAGGTACTTGCTTAAAGAACATAAGCAAGTAACCTCTAAGGAGTAAGTACCAATCGATCTCGTACTTTGCCCAAATTAGTCTATAAATAGAGAAGAAATCATCAAGGTTAAACAACTCTCTCTCTCTCTCTCTCTCTCTCTCTCTCTCTCTCTCATACTTTATTTACTCATACACTTTCTCTCTCTAGAATATATACTTACTCTCACGTCGGAGGTTGGTCCTGGGAAATACTCTCGGGGCGAGACTAACGGACGCATCTGTCTTGCAGATACCCGAAGGGACTTGCACCAACCAAGAGATACCCCGAACCCGAAGGACCATTCAGAGTCCGGAGGGCTCGTCTCGCTTGTCGAAGGTAAAACAAGGTTTTACTTCAACAAATTGGTGCCATCCGTGGGACCCGTCATTCACTCTACCCTAACTAAGTAATGACAGGTCCTGCTCCTACTACGCCCGAAGGAAGTGGGAAAGACCCAGAAGTCCATCCCAACAGCCGAGAGCAAATCCAAAGTCACCTCACTGCCCTGAAAGCTCTAATCCAACAATACAATGCCACCGGGGAAACACCAATTAAGCCTATCCAACTTGACTTCGAAGACGAAGGACCCCAAGAGACCGGAACTCAGAAAACGGAAGAAGAAAGTATGGACGATCTCTCTAAGCCTTTCAAAGCAGCATCAAAAAGTCCTTTTACCCGAAGGATCATCGACTTCTCCGGACCTAAGAATGCGAAATATTTAATGCCTTCGCACATAAAGCTGTATGATGGGTCCACAGATCCGGACGATCATGTCACCAGATTTGAAGGAGCCGCTAATCAAGGAGCTTGGCCCATGCCCATATGGTGCATGATGTTCCAGCAAACCTTAGATGGTGCCGCCAGAGGATGGTTTGATAGTCTACCGCGGGGCAGCATAGACAACTGGGACACCTTGTGCGAGCAATTTGTGCAAAGGTTCGCCCTCCGCAGAAGATGTGTTAGGGATCCAATGGAGATCACCAAAATCATACGGCAAGCCAACGAAGGTCTGCCAGAATTCAAAGAGAGATGGACGGATGAAGCTAGTCGTATCTCCGGAGTACCGGAAGTAATGTAAATATCTTCTTTCATCGATGGTTGCAAATGTCCGGAGCTAGCCAAAAGGTTCTCTGAGAAAATTCCCCGAACTGTGACGGAAATGATGGTAAGAGTTGATGATTTCATCCGTTCTGAAAAAGCATATCGGTCAGCTGAAGTGCCCAGAGGAGAAAGAGCAGATAGTTACCGGAGAGATCACCCACACAACTCCTATAGTAGGCAAGACTCAAGCATGCGGCGATCTTCCTTCCGGGGAAACCGTCGACAAGAGAACCGCCGGGATGAATTTAAGCCTCGTCAAAACAATCACTATATGCCCTATGGTCCGATAAGGAAAGACAACAGGACGGATCACAGGGGAGAGTATCGTTATAACGACACAAATAGAAGAGACACCAGGCCCCTAGATCTGAACATACTTACCAAGGCTCCCAAAGAAATTCTGGCTACCGAACATCACCTCCGACTACCGGCGCCTCCTCCGCTGAAAGGAAGATCGTCAAGGGAAAACATGGACAAGTATTGTGATTATCACGGAGAAAAGGGACACCTCACAAACGACTGCCATAACCTAAAAGAACAACTCAAAAAGGCCTTAGAAACGGGGAAACTGGACCATCTGATTAGGGATGTCCGACAAAGGAATCAGGCACCTCAAAGGGGCAATCACCAAACCAACCCAGGTAGGGTCATAAATATGGTCCGATACCATGAGAAAAGACTAAAACGCAAAAGCATGGATCGGGAAGAAGAATGGATGAATGCTCCCATCAGCTTTCCCCCGATCTTGCCTGGAGATGCCTCAGAAGAACCCCTCATAATCGAGGCGAAAGTGGAAGGATATACAGTACGAAGGGTATATGTTGACCAAGGTGCTTCGGTGGAAGTCATGTATGAACACTGCTTCTTAAACTTAGACTCTACCATCCGGTCAAGACTCACTAAGACAAACACACCCCTGGTAGGTTTTGCCGAGGAAGCGATTAGCCCATTAGGAAAAATCGAGCTGGAAGTATGCTTCGGAAGTGAAGGATTGTATCGGCGAACAATTATGAAATTTGCAGTAGTAAGATCTCCTTCTCCTTACAACATAATATTGGGACGCACCGGAATCAAGCAATTAAGAGCCATCCCTTCGACGATACATTCCATGATGAAGTTCCCAACCCCAAGGGGAATTGCTACCCTAGTTACCCGTTCCGTAATCATTTCGGAATGTAGAAGGTTAGAGGAGAAGTTTATGTCAGAAAAGGAAGCCGATGCAAAACCCCCATCAGAAACGACAGTCGTTAATGAAGATACCGGAACTGAAGAGGTTTTAGTCCATCCGGTATATCCGGAACAGCTAGTAACAATTGGAAAGAATTTCTCAAGTGAAGGACGAAGAAACCTAATCACTTTACTCAAAAGCAGTCGGGACATTTTTGCATGGGAACCATCTGACATGAGGGGTATTCCCCGATGGATCGCAGAACACAAGCTCAATGCAAACGTTCAGGACAAACCCGTAGCGCAAAAGAAAAGGTTCTTCTCAGAAGAAAAGAACCAGGCCATAAACAAGGATGTGGAAGAATGGTTGAAAGCCGGAA
Organism: Artemisia argyi; assembly: GCA_030686995.1. NCBI lineage: Eukaryota > Viridiplantae > Streptophyta > Magnoliopsida > Asterales > Asteraceae > Artemisia > Artemisia argyi. The sequence goes on from CM060690.1 coordinate 91,667,627, forward strand.
TCATCAGACCCGTCCGATATCCAACATGGATATCAAATCCAGTATTGGTAAAAAAGCCGGACGGTAGTTGGAGAATGTGCATCGATTTCAAAAACCTCAATTCCTCTTGTCGAAAGGACTATTACCCATTGCCAGAGATAGATTGGAAGATTGAATCAGTAACAGGATTCCGTTACAAGTGCTTCCTTGACGCTTATATGGGATATCATCAAGTTCAAATGGCAAAAGAAGACGAAGAGAAAACCGCCTTCTACACCGACCATGGAACGTATTGCTATACCAAGATGCCGTTCGGATTAAAGAACGCCGGAGCAACTTACCAGAAGCTGGTAGATACGGTCTTCCGATCACAAATCGGACGAAATTTGGAAGCATATGTGGATGATATGGTGATTAAAAGCCAAACCGAAAAGGAGTTACTGGCTGACATCGCCGAAACGTTTGACAATCTCCGTAAGATAAATATGAAACTAAACCCCAAAAAATGCTCCTTCGGAGTCGAGGAAGGAAAGTTCCTCGGATACCTAATATCCTCGGAAGGAATCAGAGCAAACCCTAAAAAGACAAGAGCAATTGCTGACATGCAGTCACCCAAATCTCTCAAAGAAATGCAGAGCCTAAGCGGCAAGCTCGCAGCACTAAATCGCTTCTTGTCCAAGTCAGCCGAAAGGTCATTACCTTTCTTTGAAACCCTTAAAAACATCACCAAAGATAACAAAGACCAATATCAATGGACGGAAGCTGCTGAAGAAGCTTTTCAGAAAATGAAGAAAATAATTTTAGAACTTCCTTGCCTCACCACGCCAAAACCGAAAGAAGATATGTGTTTATACCTATCGGCAGCCGAAGAGGCCATCAGTGGGGTTATGTTAGTAGAAAGAGAAGGACGACAAATTCCGGTACATTATGTGAGCAGAACGTTGCATGAAGCCGAAAAGAGATACGCTCCGGTGGAAAAATTGGCCCTAGCCCTACTGCATTTGTCCAGAAGATTGAGATGATACTTCGAATGTAATACCTAAAATTTTAAAATGCGTAAAAAGACCAAAATACCCTTATATCTTAAAGTCATAAGTAAATAAATATAAAATACCAAATAAGCTCTAATGATTTTGTCATTAATCATATATGTTCATAATAACTCAAGGAAGTTTATAAAATATATTTTTACGTTTTAGGAATACATAATACCTTTTATTTGGATATTTAAATATAACCTAAGTTATATATAATAAGTAAATGATGTTATAACTATATGTTATATATTTAAATGATTACCCTAACTATGTATATATGTATTAGTTGTAAAATAAAATAGTTCCTAGTCCTAGTCCTAAACTAACGACACACCACACCCTTTTATTTGTTTTTGCCACTTTACATGTTTGTATATAAATGGATAAGATCAATTTGTATAATTTTTAAAGATAAACAGATTTGCTTGCCCATCTTTCCTAAACACATGCTACGGTTTTCTTTCTTAACACGTTTTACATCTATACAAATCACCTTCATATTTTCTTTGTCTCTCTAAACTGTATAGTACCTCCCTCTTTCTCTCTCAAATTAACGAAACCAACAACAAGCAATTACAAATTTTTATCACTATACCACGAAGCACGGACGAAGGTAGCAACTTGTATCTCAATCGTAGCAGCATTGGTGTGTTTGTTGGTGTCTTTTGATTATTCTCCTAATCGGCCAAGGTACATATATTAACTTCTCTTGTCACGATTTAAACCATATGAGACCTTAATTAAATTGAATCATTAGTTACATAATTGTAGGACATATAATATGAGAAAAACCTTAGTAGATATGTGGGAGTCGTATATATATTAAAACGAGGAGTTAGGATTGTGGTCTTGTGATATGTGTCTCGTTGATTTGGCTGTCGAGAAGGGGTGTATATTTCTGGGTCTCTCGCTAAACTTATATATGGGAAAAATTAATGTTTTTGTGATTAAATAAAACGATTCGTGTGCGTGAGGCTGTTGTACGTCGGGTTTGGGTTCGGTGTGTCTCGTAAATCTGGGTGTTCGCGTCGTGTTCGTTTTCGGTTTCGATTGTCCTTGCCTATCCTAGAGGTATTTTATGAACTGTCCTCTGAATATAATCACATACTAGTCATAAGTATTATATTAAGAAATCTTAGTTTAATAGTATGATATAATCTCTCATGTTAGATCATAATATAACTGATTACTATAATCTCTTAGTTTGCAAAATACTCGATACAGGTTGTTTTCTTTTCAAATATTATTTATATATAAAAAAAAGGGTGTAATAGACTGCATGAAATATTATACTATGACAATATTAGACATATAACTGATTACTATATGCATGTTTTATTCAAATGGATATAGAAGAGTAGAATGCATGCATAGGGTACTAGTTGTATTTTTATTTATTTTTTTTCGAGAGGTCAAAGTGATCCAAAACGTGGTTAAATCACGTTGTTAATCGGTGTCGACGCGATCTAAGATTAATGTCGTGGGAACGTTAATTAATTATAATGACGGATCCAAAATTATTACCTTAATATTACATTATTAAAATAATTTTATTTGACTTTTTTTTTTAATTTAATTTTGATAATTTACCTTTTAGACCCTAAAATTATAATATTCACACTTTAAAACTTGAACTATTATATTGGTCATTTTATACCTTAAATATTATTTAATCGTCAAATAATAACCTTAAAGTATTAAAGTACTAATTCGGGAAAGTTACTAAATTTGGAAATTACCTAAAATGGAAAGATAACTAAAATCAGTAATCTGGATTATAAGAACCTATCAGTAATTCTGCCTCCTACTCCTTCAGGTGTGAAGAAGGAGTGACTCTGTGGTCTCTGTATTTCTTGTCTGTTATCAGTTTGCTATTTGGAATAAGGTACAGATATTCTGACCTTTTCAGTAAAGGTTTCTCATGACTCCCCTTTTCTTTTGATCTTTCATTCTGTTTAGGGTTTCCGATGCCATTGCTATGAAACCCCATTTTATTTTCTGTACCTTTTCTGTTATGAACCTTTGCTATCTGAACTTTCTGATTTGGACCTTTTGATATGACTATATGATATGGACTTCTGATATGATCTGATTATGATGACTTATGATCTGTGTCATTTTATGACATTCTGTTGACCAATTCTGTTGACCTATTCCGTTTGACCTATTCTAGTTTGGCACCCGAGCCAAATTTATTTCACTAGGCATGGGGGTTCCATGTCCGTGTCAGGGATGCACCCCTGGCATGACTCCAGGGCAGTGGAGTGATGTTCTGCCACGTCCCCTTATCTGTTATGTGTTATGAGCTCAATTATCTGTTTATTATGGCCAATATTATTTCTGTGGGGGCGTATGGATGCATCCTAGATCTGTTTCTGTTATCTGGTGAATGTGACTGTGTGTGCAATACACGTCCTTCACAACCCATTGAGGTCACCCCTCTGTTTACATCTGATATTTTGAGGTCTCCCCTCATTATGACTATGATTATGATTATGATGAAGGCATTTATGAAGGCATTATTATATCTGTTTCTGGGCTCGTGGTTGATGACTAACCCTTACCTTACCTCTTACTACTATTTCATACTTACATTTGATTACATTTCTGTTATTTCCTTTATACCTTATTCAGTATTCATTTCTGTTTCATTATTACTTCGTTGTTATATTTGTTCACTGGGCTTTTTAAGCTCAACCGCATTTTCTTTTCTTCCGCGGCAGGTATCTAAGCTAGGAGCTGGGGTTGCTTATGGGTTGAGTGCTGAGCGGACTTACCTTAGAGATCTTAGCTTTGGATTTTGGATATGATGTTTAAGACTTTATTATTTTCCGTTATTTCTTTTGGATATTTTTCCGTTTAGAACTCATGTAACTCTGTTGGTTGTCTCTTTCATTTGGGACTATGTTTGTTAAGTCATGTTGACTTACTATTTGGTTATTTATGATATGACTTCCGTTTGTTTATGCTTATGTATACTCTGATATGACACCATTGTTGTGACACTTTTACCCTTGTCGGGTTAGGGTGTTACAATTTATGGTATCAGAGACAGGTTTGTTAACGACGGAGGTTTCCGAACCTTAGAGCTTAGGCTATGACCTGTGAGGATTGGGTAGACATTAGGTTTCCTTCTGCGCACTTTGCTTACATTATCTATCTTGTTTCATTTTGCTAACCTTTTTCAACTCATTCAGATGGTGGTCACACGCAGAAGTAGTGAAGGGGATGGTCCTGATTTTGAGGCCATGATCAATGCTGCTCTAGCCAATGCTCTCCCTAACCTTTCCACTGAACTCAGGACCCAGATTTACAATGATATCCGAAACGGCGCGGGTTCATCGGGTGGTAGTGGTGGTGGTGGTGGTGGTCCACCTACCACAATTTCTGGTTGGATTAAGGAGTTTAACAAGCTGAAACCACTTGCCTTCCGATCTGCTGCTACCTCTGCTGAAGCAGAAGATTGGATAACTCACATGGAGAAGCTATTTCAAGTTCTGGGATGTCCTGATAACTTTAAGACCCGTTTGGCTGCATTCAAATTAGAAGGGGATGCTCTGAGCTGGTGGACAGCTCATCTTAGGACTCAGGCAGGAGGAGAGGCTTATGCGGATACTTGTACTTGGGCCACTTTCCGCGAGATTTTCTATAACAGGTATTTCCTGGTGTCTGAGCAACAGAGATTTGAGAGAGAGTATGGTTCTATTTATCAGCTAGAGAGGGAGAATTCTGTGGAGTACATGCAGAGATTCATGAGGCTGGTTAGTTTTGTGGGGCCAGTGGCTGGCGATGCTCTGAGACAGGCCAGGCATTTCAAGTGGGGGTTAAAGAGATGGGTGTTGGATAGGATTGTCAACACAGAGTATCCGGATGTTGCTCAGGCTTGTGCTGCAGCCCGCAACATTGAACTGCTGCACGAGAGTGGGCCATCTAATAAGAGGGACAGGGATGGTAACCGGATTCAGCATAGGGGACAGGGTAATCAGGAGTACAGGGGTCGGTCTGACCAGGTTCAGGAGTACAGAGGTCGATCTGACCAGGGTCAGAATTACAGGGGTCAGCATGACAGGCGCCAAGATCATAGGGGTCATGATTTCAGAGCTTCTAACAGGTCGGGTAATGATCGTCAGGGTTATCAGGGTAACAACAACAGGCAACGGAAGGATCAGGCGGCTAGGGGTAATCAACAGGGTCGTCATTCAGGCTCTTCTAGTCAGCAGAAGCCTGTTGAGGCTTGTAGATCCCAATTCGTAGACGGTTGTTGAAGTATGGATCTTTAACCTTTAACTTATAAAGGGTTTAGTAATCTTGTATAAATACAAAAATACTAAGTGGAATTCTACCTGTAACTTTAATGAGTATGCGGAATCTACTCAGTAAGGCTAAGAAGAACATGAACAATTAAGAATAGCATAACACAGTAATAATATCAAACTAAGCCTCAATATTATTAATACGATCACTCTTAATAGTGATAGGGTTTTACAACCTTGAAGCTATAAACTAACTAATAAATATATGGGACGTGTATTTTGTGTGTAGTTCTAATTATTAAAACTACGTACCTATCATCTCTTTATATAATAGAGATGCTAGGGTTACAAACTTATCCTACAAGTAAACAATATCTTCTGTAATATTCTATAAAGATAAGTATTTTGCATATACTCCAACAGCTTGTAGAATCTCCATTATACATATTAAGTCCTTCAATTATCTTCATTGAAGCATATGTAGTTTTGTTGTATCAAATCACATTTACACGATTGTATATGGCCCAACAATCTTCCCCTATTTGATATTACAAAACTATCTTCATGAATTCAGCAATCTTCAATGATAATAATCTTCATTCCCATTGTTTCATTCTTGTATTTATTTTGTCTTTAATGATGACAAAATAAACAAAGTCGTGTACGAACTTCCCCTTAAATAGAGAAGTTGAGATGTAATCATCTCCATGAATGAAACAAACACACATAAATAAGCTGCAAAATAATCTTCATGTTAACTTCTTCCCCTTTTTGAAATCATCGAATAGGAAACCTGTGAAGATAAGCAACTTGTATACACTTCCCCTGAAATCATACCATGTGTTACCCAATAACGTCCCAACTAACTAATCTCTAATTAATCACATCACGACTTTCCCTTACTCCTCGTAGCACATAGCAGTACTTAGAATAGTCGAGCAATACTTTGAATGAACAGTACCTTGAGAAGTACTTTGAAGCGAGAAATAGTACTTTGAAAATCCAAGCAGTACGTTGAATATAATGCGGTTGTAGTACTTGAAAAATATCGAGCAGTACGTTGCAAAGAACAACAGTACTTTCAAATTCATGCAGCAATACCTTCATTTGAGCAAACCACGTAGCAGTACTTTGAATTATACGGGGAGTACTTCTCATAACTTAGGCCGTAATATCAACATCACAGTAACTAGGGTTTTCATAACCCTTTTTGAGTCAAAACTACCTTCCAATCAAACTCCTTGTGTCATCAGTAACCTCCTCCTTGCTATCCAATAACAACTAGCAGTGCTAAAAACATGAATAGATTTACGAGAAACAGCAGCTTGAGAGCAGTACGTTGAAGCGAGGAGCATTACTTTGAACTTATTAAAAATAATTGGCAGCAGTACTTCAACAATCCATGAAGCAGCAGTACCACTGCTGACCAATTAAATCCCATGTAATGTCACAATCAAAACTTGCAGCGGTACTTGACTTTAATAAAACAATGCAGTTGCTTGATAATAAATCCACATCAACACACAACCTCTGACCCACGTGATTCATCAATTGAACAAAACGTCAAATCAATTTATTGAGTACAAGGTGAACATGTATCATCCAATAATAACTTAATAAAATACTCCACCGAACCTATACCAAAGTTGAATCCTTGTGAAAAATTGTGCACCGTCCCATGTGAAAGTTGTATGCAATACTGACCCACGATCACATCTTCAATAATTCAACCGACCCACATACTTGCACCGACCATGAGACATAGAGTTGTAAATAGTATGCACTAGGCAATAAACAACTTGATCCAACTCAGCCAATGAAATTTTGTATGAGATTTAATCTTTTGATGAATCAAAGTTGTACCATGCGCAAGACAACAATCAATATACAATTCATAAATAAGTCTTACCATACACCTCAAGACTTGTCATTAATAATCCCAACAATTCGTTAATATTGGTACGAGGTTATAAATCTAAATCCACTTGCAAAAGACAACAGCGAATATTATACCTTAATAATATGCGACCAACTTAGCTGCTCCATATCGACACACCAATAAATACGTGACCTCTTGACCAGTACGAGATAACCTTAGCTGTCATACCCACGTGAACATACCAATATCAATTTAGAATCTCTAAACCAGATCCCCATTAAACGACAAACAATAAAGAATTCATGAGATCCATGTGATATCCTTGAATACTAAATCATTAACAGCAGCTACATCCCCATCATTCTTTGTGTTCCTAACAGCTTCATAACTGATTTAGGGTTTTGAGAAACCCTAATCTGCTTCTTCTTTATACCAGATCGCTACTAGCTGCCATTCCTTGTTTTTGACATCAAACTAAGGTTTGTGAATAACTCTAATATGCTTTGTTTAGTACCACAAGATTCATCATACCTGCTGTCTTCCCCTTAAACAAACATCACAATCATCATAGCAAGAATCTGTAAATCCATAAACCTTCATGTTCACGAACACCATACACCATAGCAATTCTCAATCACCCACTTTCGATGAAGTCCCAAGCCAGAATAGACTTTAAGATATAAGGGTATTTTGGTCTTAAGGCTTCAATCCTTGTTTAGTAAGTACTGCTGATGGATTAAAAAACCTTCTTTGTTGAGGATATTTAGAATCACTTGAAAAATTCCTATGGTTAATCCTCCTTGAGTTGTTCCATACCTGCTTTTGATCAATAACTGGTTTCTTGTGTTTACATGTATACTTCAGGTGATTAAAACTTCCACAAACATAGCAAGCTTTATTCTGAAACTCAAAATTTTTCCCTAGTTTTTGAGTTAGCATCCCATTCCAGTTTCTTTGATTACCTCTAGGACTATTGTTGTTTTTCCTAGGGTTTGTATTAGACTTTTTGTGACTTGTAACAGGTTTGGTTTCTAAAGGTTCAGCAAACTTCACAGACTTCAAACTCTTTTTCTTTTTAACCCTTGAAAAACCTTCAGGAACGACTTCTCCAATCATATCAGTTTGAGTAGGTGATTCGAGTGTATCATTCTTCTCACCTAAACTTTCACTTTTCACAGATTCACTAGATTGACTAGATTCATTCCAACAAGCAAGTTTTTGTAAAAGATCATCCCTTTCCTTGGTGAGCTTTTCGACTTCTGATATCTTACAACCTAACTTCCAATCACTTAATTTTAATTGATACTCTAGTTGGTTGTACTTATCTGTCCAAGCTTCTTCATTCTCTTTAAGAACTTTAGCTTCTACTTCTACTGCTTCTAGAGTATATAAATATTCTAGTTTCTCAGCCCTAGTTGTTCTATGATTTTCTTTTTCAAGTTCAAGATCTTTAAGCAAAGTTTGATAAGAAGCATGACAGTGAACACAGAATTTTACCTTCTTGTTTGGATTACTGGATGATGTGTAAAAAGTGGTCATCACTACAAACTTCACTGGATCAGTAATCGTTCTTCTTATGTAGAATTTCCCCCTGGCGACTGATACCACATGTAGATCCCAATTCGTAGACGGTTGTTGAAGTATGGATCTTTAACCTTTAACTTATAAAGGGTTTAGTAATCTTGTATAAATACAAAACTACTAAGTGGAATTCTACCTGTAACTTTAATGAGTATGCGGAATCTACTCAGTAAAGCTAAGAAGAACATGAACAATTAAGAATAGCAGAACACAGTAATAATATCAAACTAAGCCTCAATATTATTAATACGATCACTCTTAATAGTGATAGGGTTTTACAACCTTGAAGCTATAAACTAACTAATAAATATATGGGACGTGTATTTTGTGTGTAGTTCTAATTATTAAAACTACGTACCTATCATCTCTTTATATAATAGAGATGCTAGGGTTACAAACTTATCCTACAAGTAAACAATATCTTCTGTAATATTCTATAAAGATAAGTATTTTGCATATACTCCAACAGCTTGTAGAATCTCCATTATACATATTAAGTCCTTCAATTATCTTCATTGAAGCATATGTAGTTTTGTTGTATCAAATCACATATACACGATTGTATATGGCCCAACAAGGCTTTACCTCCTCCACCTCTCTGTACCACTTGTGGTAAGGCTCACCCGGGTCCATGTTTTAAAGCTACAGGTGGTTGCTTTGCTTGTGGTTCTATGACGCATAAGATCAAGGATTGCCCTAAGAGGAATCCTACGGTGCCTGGGAACTACATCAAGCCACCTCCCACTACTGGACGTATTTATTCTACCACTCGTGAGCAGGCAGAACGCACTTCAGGTACCATCACCGGAATTCTCTACATTGATAATCATACTGTCTTCACTTTATTTGATACTGGTGCCACACATTCTATTATATCTGTAACATTTTCAAAGAAACTGAATATGATCCCTACACCATTAACGAACCAATTATCCATATCAACACCTATGAAAGACCATATGCTCATTAATCATGAATACGTTAACTGTCCTCTACGTTTTGATGATCGTATCCGTCCTGCAAATCTGTTACCACTTGACATGGTCGACTTTGATGTGATTCTGGGTATGGACTGGTTGTCTACTCATCGAGCTTCCTTAGACTGCTATGCTAGAACCGTAATCTTTGGTAACCGACATCGTCCTGAATTTGTTTATCACGGTTCCGAACCCCTTAAGTCTGTTAAGCTTATTTCTGCTATGAAGGCACGTACCTTAATTTCTCATGGGTGCCAAGGTTTTCTGGCTTCTGTTAAAGACACATCTTCGGACAGTCCTAATATTGGAAGTCTGTCTGTTGGTCGTGAATTTTCTGATGTTTTTCTGGAAGAGCTTCCTGGACTTCCTCCGGCTTGAGAGATTGAGTTTGGCATTGAGTTAATCCCAGGTGCTGAACCTATTTCTAAGGCTCCGTATCGTATGGCACCTGTTGAATTGAAGGAGTTAAAAGAGCAGTTGCAAGAATTGTTGGAGAATGGTTTTATTCGTCCTAGTGTTTCTCCGTGGAGAGCTCCTGTTCTATTTGTAAAGAAGAAGGACGGGAGTATGCGGTTATGCATTGACTATCGTGAGCTGAATCGTATTACTATCCGAAACCGCTATCCCCTTCCGCGAATTGATGATTTATTTGATCAACTGCAAGGGGCCAAATTCTTTTCTAAGATTGATCTGAGATCTGGATACCACCAACTGCGTGTAAAGGAGCAAGATGTTCCTAAAACCGCTTTTCATACCCGATATGGTCATTATGAATTTCTGGTTATGCCATTTGGTCTGACTAATGCTCCTGCAGTGTTTATGGATCTGATGAACCGGGTTTTCCACGAATATCTTGATAAGTTCATCATCGTTTTCATTGATGATATTTTGGTGTACTCGAGGTCGGCAGAAGAACATGAGCAACATTTACGAATTGTTTTGGGGATTCTGAGGCAGCAGAAGTTGTATGCCAAATTTTCGAAGTGTGAGTTCTGGCTAAACCAGGTTGCTTTCCTTGGTCATATTGTGTCAGCAGATGGGATTACTATGGACCCGTCTAAGGTTGAGGCTATCACCAAGTGGCCAAGACCGACCACTATGACTGAAGTCAGGAGTTTTCTAGGATTGGCTGGTTACTACAGGCGTTTTATTGAAGGGTTTTCTAAGATTGCTTCACCTTTAACTCAGTTGATGCGGAAAGGTGAGAAGTTTGTATGGACAGATGTACGGGAGGAAAGTTTTGAAGAGTTGAAACGGAGATTGGTGTCTGCTCCTATATTGGCTCTTCCGTCTGGTTCGGGAGGTTTTCAGATTTACAGTGACGCTTCGAAGAAGGGTTTAGGCTGTGTTCTCATGCAACATGGTAAAGTGATTGCCTATGCTTCAAGGCAATTGAAACCCTATGAGGAAAATTACCCAACACATGATCTGGAATTGGCTGTTGTTGTGTTTGCATTAAAAATCTGGAGACATTACTTGTATGGCGAATCATGTGATATCTTCACTGATCACAAGAGTCTCAAATACATCTTTACTCAGAAGGAGCTTAACATGAGGCAAAGAAGATGGTTAGAGCTTCTAAAAGATTATGACACTAATATTCAGTACCATCCGGGCAAGGCTAATGTAGTGGCTGATGCACTTAGTCGAAAATCTGGTATGATAGCGAGTATTGAGATCGAACCCAGAATTCTTAATGATCTGGAACGTTTGGACGTTGAACTATGTGTGCGAGGTTTTGGCGGATACTGGGCTAGTATGAAGGTAGAGTCCAACCTTATGTTATAGATTAAAGAAGCTCAGAAGGATGACGGTGAACTGTGGGCTATAGTACAAAATGTTGAAGAGGGTAAGCAAACTGAGTTCAGAGTTGATGATGATGGAGTTGTATGGTATGAAGATAGGCTTTGTGTTCCTAATGATCCGGTGCTTCGTGAGAAAGTCATGACAGAAGCTCATAGTTCTCCCTTCACTATTCATCCAGGTTCTACTAAGATGTACAGAGATTTGAAACAGTACTTTTGGTGGAATGGTATGAAACAAGATGTGGCTACGTTTGTGTCGAAGTGTATGATCTGTCAGCAGGTTAAGATTGAACATCAGAGGGCTAGTGGGTTGTTACAACCATTGGAGATTCCGACTTGGAAGTGGGATGAGATATCCATGGATTTTGTGACTGGGTTACCTCTGACTAAGAAAAGACATGATGCGATTTGGGTGGTTGTTGATCGGCTAACCAAGTCGGCTCATTTCTTACCTATTCGGAAGGATTATGGTATTGGTAGATTGGCGGAAATATTTCAGCAGGAGATTGTTAGGCTTCATGGTACTCCGGCATCTATTGTGTCTGGCAGAGATCCGCGGTTTACTTCTCGTTTCTGGAGGGGTTTTCAGAAGGCTTGGGGAACTCGTCTTAAATTCAGTACAACATTTCATCCTCAAACAGATGGTCAGTCAGAGAGAACCATTCAGACCTTGGAGGATATGCTAAGGGCTTGTGCTTTGGAATGGACGGGAAGTTGGGATGAATATCTGTGCTTGGTGGAGTTTGCCTACAACAACAGTTGGCATGCTAGCATCAAGGCAGCACTTTTTGAACTTTTGTATGGAAGGAAATGTAGAGCACCTATGTGTTGGGATGAAGTAGGTGAACGTTTGATTGAAGGTTCGGAACTGATTGAGATTACTAATGAGAAAGTGGCGGTTGCTAAGGAGAAGCTGAAAGAGGCTAGGTCTCGACAGAAGAGTTATGCTGATAAGCATCGTCGTGACCTCGAGTTTAATGTTGGAGATCGGGTATTTCTGAAGGTATCTCCGTTTCGTGGGGTTAAACGTTTTGGGATCAAGGGCAAGCTCAGTCCTCGATTCATTGGTCCGTTTGAGATTCTGGAACGTGTTGGAGAAGTTTCTTATCGTTTAGCTCTGCCTCCTCAGTTATCGCATGTTCATGATGTCTTCCATGTATCTCTTCTGAGGGGATACAACTATCATCCGTTGCACGTTGTATCTTATCCGTTTGATCAGATTCAGCCTGATATGTCTTTGCCTGAGGAACCTGAGGCTATTTTGGATCGGCAAGAAAGGGTCATGAGAAACAAAGTCATTCCGTTTGTTAAAATTCTTTGGAAGAATCACCCAGAGCGTGAAGCTACCTGGGAGACCGAAGAATCGATGCGGGCTAGTTATCCTCATTTCTTTTTGTAGTCCGGTATGTTTTCGTTTCGCTTTTTTCATTCCGTTCTCTTTGCAATTTCGCGGACGAAATTTCTTTTTTAGAGGGGAAGAAGTTGTAATATCTAAAATTTTAAAATGCGTAAAAAGACCAAAATACCCTTATATCTTAAAGTCATAAGCAAATAAATATAAAATACCAAATAAGCTCTAATGATTTTGTCATTAATCATATATGTTCATAATAACTCAAGGAAGTTTATAAAATATATTTTTACGTTTTAGGAATACATAATACCTTTTATTTGGATATTTAAATATAACCTAAGTTATATATAATAAGTAAATGATGTTATAACTATATGTTATATATTTAAATGATTACCCTAACTATGTATATATGTATTAGTTGTAAAATAAAATAGTTCCTAGTCCTAGTCCTAAACTAACGACACACCACACCCTTTTATTTGTTTTTGCCACTTTACATGTTTGTATATAAATGGATAAGATCAATTTGTATAATTTTTAAAGATAAACAGATTTGCTTGCCCATCTTTCCTAAACACATGCTACGGTTTTCTTTCTTAACACGTTTTACATCTATACAAATCACCTTCATATTTTCTTTGTCTCTCTAAACCGTATAGTACCTCCCTCTTTCTCTCTCAAATTAACGAAACCAACAACAAGCAATTACAAATTTTTATCACTATACCACGAAGCACGGACGAAGGTAGCAACTTGTATCTCAATCGTAGCAGCATTGGTGTGTTTGTTGGTGTCTTTTGATTATTCTCCTAATCGGCCAAGGTACATATATTAACTTCTCTTGTCCAATCATATATAACCTAAAGCAAAACACACAACATAAACCAAATTATTTTCATTTCACTCTCTCTCTCTCTCTCTCTCTCTCTCTCTCTCTCTCTCTCTCATAACTAAAAAAAAACCCAGTTTTCTTTTTCTTATTTCTTTCAACTAAAGCATGTGCCATCAATGCCATCAATGACACCGTCGCCACCAATGACACCATCGCCATCAAATGCCGGCCTCAACTGCCGGATTCAACACACTAAAGCATGCACCTACCACTGGCCGTCCTCAACTGCCATCAATGACACCATCGCCACTTATAGATCTAACATTTTTACTTCTAGATCTAACATTTTTGATATATTTACAGCCACCGTTTGACGTAGCTTCTACCATCGCTATCTCGTTGGAAAAGTTGCCGCTGCCACTGTCGCTGTTGCCAGAAAGTGGTAGGTTTTTTCGAAGTTTTTTTAATAGATCTATTTGCATATTTATTAAGTTTGAAAGGTTCTTTTTATAGATCTATAAATTTGTTTGTAGATCTAAGTTTTTATAAGTTTTTTCTTATTTTCTGTCTCATGCACAGCTGCCGCCGCTTATCCGACCACCACCATGCTCCCCAGCCCACCACCACAACCACGAGCCGACCACTAGCCGGCAGCCGAACACCACCAGTGACGAGAAGACCACCATAAATTGTTTTTGAGGTTTTCTTTGTTATTTTTACTGGATCTATGTTATTTGGTACTTTTGAGTGTTTTTTTCACATATATTTGTGTTGATATAATTTTTTTTTACATTGTATTTAACAAGGTTTGAAAGTTTATTTTATGGATCTATATTGTTTTTGTAGATATGAGTTGCCATAATCTTTCATAGGCGCCGACATATTTTCCGGAGTTTAAGCCGCCATTTGCCATGGCCTGCCGCCGCTCGCTACTTCTTTTCGCCGCCTGCCGCTGCCGGTTGTCTCGCCAGATGACCTTACTAATAAGGTTAATGCTAAATTTTAATTGGAGTATTTTCTTGTAATTTGTGTACGAACTTTATTTTTAGATACTTTTAGCTTTTGTTGATGTAATTAAACTTGCGGAATTAAGAGCTTGTGATTATTTCTGGTGTAGCTTTTTAGTTATTACAATGTCTTTTAGGCTGTTTTGATTTTTGGCTGGCGTAATTAAGAGGTTACAATGTCTTATGGTATTTTAAGTTCTTGACCAACATTAGTGGTTTTGTACAGTACATGGTTAACATGAAATATTGGGAATAAGCAAATGAATGGGTCAAAGAACAAAATGAGCATCAAAACTCCAAATCATGAAGGACACAAAGTGGGGTTTTGTCCATGGTTAACATGAAACACAGGGAACAAGCAAATAAATGAATGGGTCAAAAGAACAAAATGAGCCTCGAAAGAATTAACCTCGGGAACAAACACAATTCAAATTTGTCTCAGAAGTTGTTTGTATACAGTGGCTGCCTCGAAAGAGGCGTGTGCCTATCTAAAGTTCAAATGTTTCTGAATTTTAATCTTGAAAAGATGTTTGTATACAGTGGTTCTATGCATGTGGTTAGAAGTTTCAAAATGATGTTCATATTGTGAAGATAATAAAATTGTAGACACCCTAGCTAGGTAGTAGATAACGACATAATAGGAACACACAATATAAAAGGACTTGACACCTAATGACATCCACCTATTGGCATATATGATATCATTAAAGAATAACTCATTTACCATGGCTTGAAAAATTCATTAAACTAAAGCTTGAAAATTTTGAAAACCACAATAAAGTGTAAAGTTTAATGATCGGACTGATTCAAATTGGCTATTACATATTAATAACTTATTAGTTATTAATATTATTGGATTAATCCACCATGCAAATTGAAAACTACAAAAATTTGTTTCGGCCCTTTTAAGAAATTTTTTCTAGCTCCGCCATTGATTTGAACATGTTAAAAATATAGCTTTTAGACATGAACTTTGAAAAGTTGAAAATCTAGAAATCTTGCAAAGTTAGAAATTTTTAAAAGCAGATTAGAAAATGTAATGATAAAATTGAAATTTGAAAAGTGTGATGATAAAAAGCCGAGGTAATAACCAACGGGATTTCATAAGATCCAGTTTTTTGGTTGTACTTTATTGTATTGTAGTACAAAACTATGAAATGAAAGCTACAACTAATGGAGATGTTTGACAAAAGAATTTCGAATTCCATTTATGGGAAAAATAATTTGCTCTTGTAGAAAGTGACTATGCTAAAAAAAGTGACTAGAGATTAAAAAAAAAAAGAAAAAAGGTAGGTAACTTGAGATTTCATAAGCTTCCTATGAACAATAATGTTTTACGTGAATTACTCTTAAATGGTTGTCAAGTTGAAGTTTTATAATTAAAAAAAAATTCAATTATAAAAGCTCTTTTGGTTTGCAATTGTGTATTTATGGTCAGCACGCTACTGAACAAAAATGTAAATATTGTAAAATAAATCGAAATGTGAACCAGGCCTAAAAAGAAGGCGGGCACACAAATGTGATTCAACCGATTCCCAAATATTTCAAGATGTACCCATTTAAAAATGATGTTTAAAATATGTGTTACGGAATATTAACATGTGCACGTATAGAAATGATGTTTCATACTTGTGTTATGAATAATGGATTCATACTTGTGTTATGTAATATGTTTGTGTGTTCATGTTACACATTACACGAAACACTTATCACAATATCGCAACTATAAATGTTTTTATATGTTGTTTGATAGATGTTAAGAATTTTTCTTAGACTTTAGTTATCGTGTAGTATAACTGTTTGCAATTACATTATGATATGTTCACGTTCTATTTTGAACGCTACACAAAACACTCACCACAATATCACAAATCGTTAATTATCTGCCGCTAGGAACCGTTGCTATGCACGGGTATTCGTCTAGTATAACTGATTACTATAATCTCTTAGTTTGCAAAATACTCGATACAGGTTGTTTTCTTTTCAAATATTATTTATATATAAAAAAAGAGTGTAATAGACTGCATGAAATATTATACTATGACAATATTAGACATATAACTGATTACTATATGCATGTTTTATTCAAATGGATATAGAAGAGTAGAATGCATGCATAGGGTACTAGTTGTATTTTTATTTATTTTTTTTCGAGAGGTCAAAGTGATCCAAAACGTGGTTAAATCACGTTGTTAATCGGTGTCGACGCGGTCTAAGATTAATGTCGTGGGAACGTTAATTAATTATAATGACGGGTCCAAAATTATTACCTTAATATTACATTATTAAAATAATTTTATTTGACTTTTTTTTAGTTTAATTTTGATAATTTACCTTTTAGACCCTAAAATTATAATATTCACACTTTAAAACTTGAACTATTATATTGGTCATTTTATACCTTAAATATTATTTAATCGTCAAATAATAACCTTAAAGTATTAATTCGGGAAAGTTACTAAACATGGAAATTACCTAAAATGGAAAGATAACTAAAATCAGTAATCTGGATT
Organism: Artemisia argyi; assembly: GCA_030686995.1. Lineage (NCBI taxonomy): Eukaryota > Viridiplantae > Streptophyta > Magnoliopsida > Asterales > Asteraceae > Artemisia > Artemisia argyi. The sequence goes on from CM060690.1 coordinate 91,684,847, forward strand.
ATAAGAACCTATCAGTAATTCTGCCTCCTACTCCTTTAGGTGTGAAGAAGGAGTGACCCTGTGGTCTCTGTATTTCTTGTCTGTTATCAGTTTGCTATTTGGAATAAGGTACAGATATTCTGACCTTTTCAGTAAAGGTTTCTCATGACACCCCTTTTCTTTTGATCTTTCATTCTGTTTAGGGTTTCCGATGCCATTGCTATGAAACCCCATTTTATTTTCTGTACCTTTTCTATTATGAACCTTTGCTATCTGAACTTTCTGATTTTGAACCTTCTGATTTGGACCTTTTGATATGACTATATGATATGGACTTCTGATATGATCTGATTATGATGACTTATGATCTGTGTCATTTTATGACATTCTGTTGACCAATTCTGTTGACCTATTCCGTTTGACCTATTCTAGTTTGACACCCGAGCCAAATTTATTTCACTAGGCATGGGGGTTCCATGTCCGTGTCAGGGATGCACCCCTGGCATGACTCCAGGGCAGTGGAGTGATGTTCTGCCACGTCCCCTTATCTGTTATCTGTTATGAGCTCAATTATCTGTTTATTATGGCCAATATTATTTCTGTGGGGGCGTATGGATGCATCCTAGATCTGTTTCTGTTATCTGTTATCTGTTATCTGGTGAATGTGGCTGTGTGTGCAATACACGTCCTTCACAACCCATTGAGGTCACCCTTCTGTTTACATCTGATATTTTGAGGTCTCCCCTCATTATGACTATGATTATGATTATGATGAAGGCATTTATGAAGGCATTATTATATCTGTTTCTGGGCTCGTGGTTGATGACTAACCCTTACCTTACCTCTTACTACTATTTCATACTTACATTTGATTACATTTCTGTTATTTCCTTTATACCTTATTCAGTATTCATTTCTGTTTCATTATTACTTCGTTGTTATATCTGTTCACTGGGCTTTTTAAGCTCAGCCGCGTTTTCTTTTCTTCCGCGGCAGGTATTTAAGCTAGGAGCTGGGGTTGCTTATGGGTTGAGTGCTGAGCGGACTTACCTTAGAGATCTTAGCTTTGGATTTTGGATATGATGTTTAAGACTTTATTATTTTCCATTATTTCTTTTGGATATTTTTCCGTTTAGAACTCATGTAACTCTGTTGGTTGTCTCTTTCATTTGGGACTATGTTTGTTAAGTCATGTTGACTTACTCTTTGGTTATTTATGATATGACTTCCGTTTGTTTATGCTTATGTACACTCTGATATGACACCATTGTTGTGACACTTTTACCCTTGTCGGGTTGGGGTGTTACATCGAAGCTCACCCCGTCAAGGTCATAACAGACCAACCTATCAAACAAGTATTAAGCAAAGCAGAAGCATCCGGACGTCTCGCCAAATACACCGTAGAACTCGGAGCTTACAACATCACATACGTACCAAGGAACGCAATCAAAGGGCAGGTCCTAGCGGATTTCATCAACGAAATCCCTATCGGAGTTTCAAAAGAAGGTTTAAAAAGAAGGGGCAAGGAGATACATGATATCTCTCAAACTGAAGAATGGATACTGTACACTGACAGGGCATCCAGCAAAAAAGTTGCCGGAGCAGGATTAGTCTTGATTAGTCCGGACAAAGAAGAATATACCTATGCCCTCCGGCTAAATTTCGATGGTACTAATAATGGTGCAGAGTATGAAGCATTACTAGCTGGATTGAGAATTGCAAGAAGTATGTGCATAAAAACATTGGACGTACGGGTGGACTCAAATTTAGTGGCAAGCCAGATTAATGGAGATTTTACGGCATACACGGAGAGTATGACGAAATACCTTTCCAAAGCCAAAGAGCACATCGCTTGTTTCGAACGTTTCAAAATAAAAAACATCCCAAGAACCCAGAACCAAAAGGCTGACATACTAAGTAAACTTGCATCCGTAGCATTCGATCGTCTAACGAAAGAAATCCTGGTCGAAGTATTGGAAAAGCCATCTACTGAGGAAGAATCAATCAATGCAATAGTAGAAGAGGAGGAGGAGAACTGGATATCACCAATCCTCCGATGCTTAAAAGAAGGGATCTGGCCGGAAGATCAGAACGAGGCAAGGGCCCTCCGAATGAAAATAAGCCATTACACCCTACCGGACGATGTACTCTTCCGAAAATCATACTTAGGCCCAATGTTACGATGCGTGGGACCTCTCCAAGCCAATTATATCATCAGAGAGTTACATGAAGGGGCATGCGGAATGCACTCCGGACCACGATCCATAGTGGCCATGCTCATGCGGCAAGGTTATTATTGGCCAACCATGCATCGTGACACTAGGGAATTAATTCAGAAGTGTGATTCATGCTAAATACACGCTCCGGTTCCCAAGTTGCCAAAAACAACACTGACCTCCGTCATGGCACCTTGGCCCTTCTATCAATGGGCAATGGACATCTTAGGACCTCTGCCCGAAGCTCCAGGGAAGGTCAAGTATGTAATTGTTGCAATAGACTACTTCACCAAGTGGATGGAGGCAAAGCCGCTGGCCAAAACCACCGAAAAGGAAGTCAAAAAATTTGTATGGGATAACATTGTGTGTCGATTCGGATTACCCAAGATAATTGTTACGGATAACGGAAGCAACTTCATAGGAGACCCCTTCAAGAGCTGGTGTGAAAGACTAAACATCACTCAGATTAACATGGCCGTTGCACATCCTCAAGCCAACGGGTTGGTTGAAAGAGCCAACAGAAGTTTGATGAAGGGATTCAAGTCACGGCTAGGACGAGAAAGAGCCGGATGGGTCGATGAACTACCTAACATACTTTGGGCCTTCCGCACCACTCTGAAAACCAGCAACGGAGAAACGCCTTTCAGCCTAACCTACGGAAGCGAGGCCGTTATTCCGGCTGAGATCGGCATGCCCACCTTCCGAACCATGATGACTAATACGGAAAACAATGACGATGAAATCAACCTCAACTTGAATTTATTGGAAGAATGGAGAGAAATGGCAGCAATAAGGGAAGCAAAGTACAAGAAGAAGGTAGAACAGTATTACAACCGAAGGGTGCGACCCGAAACGTTCAAAGTCGGAGAATTTGTGTACCGGAGAAACGAAGCTAGCAGAATAGAGGATCAAGGGAAATTAGGACCAAATTGGGAAGGCCCATATCGGATAATAGAAGCTTATCAGCACGGCACCTACAAACTTCAAACCATGGAAGACATAGAAGTACCTAGGACATGGCACGCCGTGAACTTAAAGAAATGTTTTATGTAATCGGAAGTATCCGAAAAACTCATTGTAAGGCTCACAAGCCACTTCCTTTCTTCTAATAAAACGCACTAGCAATCATTCAAGTGATATTATTGTTCAAATGCATCAAAATGTCTCACTAAGGCTAAATGCCTTCCGGCACAAGTTTCCCCTAACTGCTAAGAGCCAAAATTTGTTAAGGCTAAATGCCTTCCGGCACAAGTTGCCCCTAACGGCTAAAAGCTAAAATTTGTTAAGGCTAAATGCCTTCCGGCACAAGTTGCCCCTAACGGGTAAAAGCTAAAATTTGTTAAGGCTAAGTGCCTTCCGGCACAAGTTACCCCTAATGGCTGAGAGCCAAGGCTTTTTAAGGCCAAGTGCCTTCCGGCATAAATTGCCCCTAACGGCCAAGAGCCAAATTTCTTTAAGGCCAAGTGCCTTCCGGCATAAATTGCCCCTAGCGGCCAAGAGCCAAAAGTTTCTTAAGGCCAAGTGCCTTCCGGCATAAATTGCCCCTAACGGCCAAGAGCCAAATTTCTTTAAGGCCAAGTGCCTTCCGGCATAAATTGCCCCTAGCGGCCAAGAGCCAAAAGTTTCTTAAGGCCAAGTGCCTTCCGGCATAAATTGCCCCTAACTGCCAAGAGCCAAAAAGTTTTTTGAGGCCAAGTGCCTTCCGGCATAAATTGTCCCTAACGGCCAAGAGCCAAAAGTTTTTTGAGGCCAAGTGCCTTTCGGGATAAATTGCCCCTAACGGCCAAGAGCCAAAAGTTTTTAAGACCAAATGCCTTTCGGCATAAAGTCACCCCTAGCAACTAAAAACAAAAACTTCTAAGATCAAAAATCTTACGAAGTAAAAGGTCCCCTATAGTCAAAAGTCGAAAGACTGACAAAGCTCGACATCTATCGGCACAAATCGCTCCTAGCGGTCGAAAGCCGTAAAGTTTATAAAGACAAATACCTATCGATTTAGCAAACTCAAACAGCTAAGTCACAACGTCACAACATGATACAGCCGAAAGGAGCTAATAATGATGTCAAGATATAACAAGAGATAAATAAACACGATTAAAAGAGAAAATATATTCATATAATCCGAAAGGGGCACGAAGGCCATTACATAATAAACGTTCCAGAAAGGACCCATACGGTCTTACAAAGCAAAAATCTGGACCATCTCGCCAAAAAATATATATATATATAAAAAGAAAAAAAAACACACACACACACATCTATAATATCCGGACATTGGCTAGCCTCCGGATGTGACGCATCATCGCCCGAAAGAGCATCAACATGGAGCAATGGTTAAGTAAGCTTCACAGGGAACCCGCAATACCGGAATCCATAGTCAAAATGGAGGTATTCAGGCCCCAACATACACCGAATGAACAAAGAAGGTTAATTAAAAGCTTCACATAAAGTCCAAAGTGCCTTAGTCCATGGTCAAAATGGAGACACCCAAACTTTAAGACAAACATCTTCGAGGAAGAGCAGAGGTATCATCTTCCTGATGCTCCGGATTCTCAGGAGAAGGTTTCTCTCCAGCATTTGCAGCAGAACCTGAAGCATTTTCATCCAACGCATCGGAAGAAAAAGGAGCAGGATCCGGAAACATGGTAATCAGCTCATTGAAGGATCTATAAATGGTCTTCCGGATCTTTTGCACATAAGGATACTCTTGAGTAAGGGCCTGATCATACAAAGCCCGATACTTCCCTTCAGCCTCCATATCCAGGTCTTCTACCTCCTCCAGCACCTTAGTAGCTTCCTCCGGCTTCAAGCACATATTAGCTCCGTCTATAAGACCTGCCTGATAGAACAGATTAAAAGGCCTGGCCAACGCTTCTTTAAATTCATGACTACCCAAGAACCGACGAACAAATTCCGGAAGAAACTCGTTCACCACCTTGTTGCGGTCAATTTCAACATTGCCAAAGGAAACCGCTAATCCTTCTAGATCTTTCCGAAGCTCCTGAGTGGTCATTTCCACATCACTCAATAACAGCCTAGTTTTGGCCAACTCAGCTTCCAAGGTCTTGATCTGTTCGGCCTGGTCGCCGGAAACCTGTCTCCATTCCTCTTTCTCTTTCTCTAAGTCCGCAATCCTCCCGGACAAACCCTGCTCCTTGGATAAACAGCCGGAATGTTCAGACCTTAATCTCTGCAGCTCCTCCGCCTCGCCCGAAGCACACCTAGCATGCTCGGCCTTCCGCTTCTCCAACTCACCCTTGACCGATTGAAATTTCTTTAAACCATCTTTAGCCTTACGGTCACAATCTTTGTGTGCCGCAACGGCTTTTCCACGTTCCTCCACAGTGTTCTCAAAACGGTACAAGAGATCCGCTTGGGCAGTCGCGCTTTTAGCCATCAACAGCCAAGCACGGTTAACAGCTTCCTCATCATCATGAGCATCTATATACTTCTCCTCCCTGGGAGTGGCCAAATGAATCATCATGTCACGAAAAACAGTAGAGGTATTCATCCGGGTCCCTCTTTTCACCGACCACTCCGGAATAAACGCCTCATCAGAAGAATCTCCCTCAATATCTACATCGGGTTCAACGCCCTCCGCCTCTTTACCTTTCCCAGATGCAACACCCTTCGACTTACCTGACAAAAAAAAAAAAAAAAAAAAAAAAAAAAGAGAGATGCTCAGTCTTCCACGAACATATACACAAGAAACAATAATAAAAGAAGGTCTCAAACTTACCACCAGCATCAGTCCTCTGACCACTACCTCCTTCTCCATTCACAGAAGGACGTTTTAGTGGCGGAATGGATCGAATAGGAGAAGGGTTGGGAATAGCTTCTGAAGAATCTAGGTCAATCACGGGGGAATGATCAGAAGTGCGAGCCCTCTTCAGAAGGCGAGAAGAAACGTCATCCCCGGATCTCTTCGACAATCCGGAGGGCTTGCTGACACCTCCAGCTGGTGGCTTCTTGGACCCCATCCGGGCCATCTGTTCCTTTTTCTTGTCCTTGGCGGCAAGGACCCTGTCATCAGGGACCTCAACCCTCAAGAGATCGTCAGTCTTCTCAGGAATCGGAGCATCGGTAGCCAAAGGCTGAGTCAGATGAAGCTCCACATTCTGGCCTTCACGAAGTTTATCTCCCTTAACAACATTTACGTTTCTTCGGATGGAGGGTTTCTTCAAGTATTCCGCCATACTCACACCTGCATACGAATAAACCCAATGGTAAGCAAACGAAAGGTCATACATAGACACAATAATAATATAAACATAACAAGACGAAGGGCTATACCCCTTCCCTCCTCATCTCTCAAAGCAGCATGATAACCAGGATGCTTCCAATAAGAGGACATCCCCAACATATACAAAAAATCGTGAGGAACTTGGAAAGGTTCGATAATGCATTCAGCCAGCTTATTGGCATGAACCGGGTTAAAATCACCCTTCGGAAACGGGTCCGATACATCCGAATCATGATGCCTCCAGGGCATGGCAAACGGAATCGCACGTCTATCAATCAGAAAGAATTCTTCCTTCCAACCTTTCAAATTGGACAGAAAATCACCAAAACAAACTTTCCTGTTGTTACCCGTCCGTTTCTCAAATGAGAACCAACAACCTTGCTTGCTCAACTTGTAAAATACCCAGAATAAAGGAGTAGTTGAAGGAATATGCATACTTCGGCAATATACCTCAAAGAGGGTCACACGATGCAAGCCGAGGGAAACCAACTGGGAGATATGAACCTTGAAATACTGAATAACCCCCAAAAGAAAAGTAGAAAAAGGAATATTCAAACCTCCCTCAAAGAAATACTCAACATAGAGACCAATAGCATCTACCGGAAGACGATCCATCGTTATACCGTCCGGAGGAACCCTCGGATGAAGATCCGACGGTATTCCAAAAGCATCCGCCAGATAAACTACATCTGACGGACGTGTTTTGGAAAACCGCCGTTGGATGTCTTGCTTAACGGACATGCTATCCATACCGACCACATCTTCCGGATCCGCAGACATAGAAGATTCCGACATAATAAAAGACGAACGGAGGGAAGGTATAGCCAAATGAAAATAGTAGATATGAGCACGTACCTCTTGTAAACGCAATGGCAAAAATACGCACGGGGATAAGACGTTCGGTTAAAATCGTTCGGACAAAAATCGCTCAGAAGGGCAGAGAAGTGTGTGAGAAATTACAGTGGTAAAAAATGAGAAAAGTGAGCTATTTATAGGATAAAAGAATGGGCGCGAAACGATACTTCACAAGTAGGGCATACGTGTCACAGTTCCAGCCAAAGGATACAAACACGTCCATACGTGTCCTAATCTTAAGGGCCCAGTAAAAATGACGGCGCTCCTTAAAAAGACACATTAATTACCTTTGGCACTTTGTACACAATGCCAACGCATCAAAAAAAGCATCATACCCTCCGGAAAACTGCAAAAAACAAATACTCTTAGTATCACACCATTGGCAAAACCAATACTATGATACTAGGGGGGACATGTTGGCGTATGTACCTTCGGGATTAAACCGGAGGGCTCGAAAAGACACATTGGCATAAATACCTTCCGGAATAGAACCGGAAGGCTCAAACCGGGAGACGAACGGAACGGGACGATATGATAAGGCCAACGCAAGACAATATCCGAAGGACCTCATACGTCCGGAGCAATACATGCTCCGGACAGACAATGATCTAGAAAGCTAAAGTAAATCAAAGTACAAACAAGTACATAGGTACTTGCTTAAAGAACATAAGCAAGTAACCTCTAAGGAGTAAGTACCAATCGATCTCTTACTTTGCCCAAATTAGTCTATAAATAGAGAAGAAATCATCAAGGTTAAACAACTCTCTCTCTCTCTCTCTCTCTCTCTCTCTCTCTCTCTCTCTCTCTCTCTCTCTTATTCTCATACTTTATTTACTCATACACTTTCTCTCTCTAGAATATATACTTACTCTCACGCCGGAGGTTGGTCCTGGGAAATACTCTCGGGGCGAGACTAACGGACGCATCTGTCTTGCAGATACCCGAAGGGACTTGCACCAACCAAGAGATACCCCGAACCCGAAGGACCATTCAGAGTCCGGAGGGCTCGTCTCGCTTGTCGAAGGTAAAACAAGGTTTTACTTCAACAACTCTCAACCTCACTGCAAAACCAGCTTTCGCCCTCCACCTTTTCACCTTCATTCCCTCTCACCATTCACCCTAATCAATCACACCACCCTCACTATTCAAACAATTTTTTTTTATTTATTATAAAGACTAAATTTTTATTCATAAACTAAAAATATTACATTAAAAAAATAAAAAAATGTAAATTAAACATTACAAGAAAGATGTTCGATCAAATCGTGACGAAGGTCTTGATACGCTTGTGACGATTTGATGTGTCTTATAACTCTATGCCTTTGTTCTTCGGATCGTATGAGGTTTTCAGGTTGATGTGCTTCCCCCCAATACCAGTCGGGATATACTGCCTTCCATTTGTCTTTTATAATCATATGATGTAATATGATGCATGTATATATATATCATATTCCTTATTTTTTTAGTATACGGTCGTGCGAGATTGGCTAATATAGCCCATTTCTTCTTTAAAACACCAAATGCCCGTTCCACATCTTTCCTTGCCGCATCTTGCATTCGCTTATACCATATTCGCTTGTGGTCATCAACCACCGCATTTGAAATCGTCTTAGAAAATGCCGCCCATTCTGGATATATCCCGTCAGCTAGATAATATCCCAACGGGTAAGTTACGTCGTTAGCCACAAACAGAATCTTTGGTGCTTTTTCTTCTTTAGGATCATTGAATAAAGGGGATTGATGTATAATGCTGATGTCGTTTGACTCAGAAACACTAAAGAAAGAATGCCATATCCATAAGTCTTATGACGCAACAACTTCCAGCAAAATGAATGGATTTGCACCATGATTACGTCTACAATATTGCGCTTTATATGCGTAAGGAAAACCAAACCATGGCCAATCTGTACAATCAAGGCTTCCTAACATTCCCGGAAACCCGTGCCTTTGATCGTGAAACAAGTATAGCTTTTCAACATCAGTGGCAATAGGTCTTCGTAAATACTCTGCGCCAAAAATTTCCATAACAAACTTACAAAAATTTTCAAGAGATAGACGAGAAGTTGCTTCACCCACCTGCAAATATTCATCAATGGCGTCAGGAATGGTATCGTATGCCAATTGATGAATTGCGTAGGTGCACTTCAACAACAGGGAAATGCTTGGTCTTACGGTACAGTCAATCTTCTCATGAAAGTATGCACAATGAAGAGTTACTTCTCCGACTATACTTGTGAATAGCGTTCGACTCATTCGGAACCTCTCAACGAAAGTTTCATTAGGAAACATTGGATTCGCACTAAAATAGGCTTGGACTAAATGATTATGAGCACCTATATGATCTCGATTTATGTTGGTTCTCTTCTGTCATTTTGCTTGTGGTATACAAATTAAAAACGACAATGCTCTCGCTAAAAAGATTTGTGTCACGACGGATAACTTCTTCTTCTTCCGCATATAAATTTTCAACACCTGGGAGCATTATTGCTTCGTAATTCATATTCATAATAAGTTTTGTTTGAATTATGTAAGATTGTTAAATTCTTCTAAGTTTGAAGTTGTGTAAAGAATGAGTAGAGAGTATTGATGAGGCGAAAAGTGTACCGCTTTTAGGGGGTCATTTAAGCCCAAAGTCGGGATTATTAGATCAAATATTGCCCTAAATCGTTCCTTTTGTCATTTTTGGTACTTTGGAGGAGAAATCTAGAAAAGGAAGCATTTGGACGTTTTTGGAGCGAAAAGTAAAGAAAACGGCAAAGTCTTCAAATCAAGCTGGAAATAGTACCGGACGGCGCCACGCTTTGCATGTGACAGCGTCACGCTTTGACAAAAAGGTGGATATGAAGTTTACACGAGACGCGCCAGAATGATTTTTGGGATTAAAGAGTGACGGCGTCACCCTTTGTGACGCCTAGGCCGTCATGGCGTCATGTGTAATTTACAAGGTGATGGCCCAGAAAACTTATAATGTGACAGCGTCAAGTTTAAACCAGATGGCCATCTAGTGTACGTCTGACGCCATCACGTGTTAATGGAGGCAGGCCATCACGTGTTAACTAGTCACAACTTGCGCGCGCGGTAGCTGTTACTGTTTTGGCCATAACTTTTGCATACGAACTCGGATTTAGGTGATTCAAAAGGCCACACGAAGAGGACGAAAAGACCTTCGATTTAGTTAAAACAGCGGGCTGACGCCGTCACTTGTAATGGCTAACACCATCAGACCTTGCTGACAGAAAGTTTGCCTATAAATACAACATTATAACTTCACTTTTTGTAAGCCCCCAAACCTAGGTCCGATCTTAAGGTTAGGGTAGGTGTTTTTCCAGCAACTTAGAGGGTTTCAATCACTCCATAAACATCTTGTATTGGTTTGTTGATTCTATCTTAGTTATGTCTTTCATTGTTAGTGTTGATTGTTCTCCATTCATCATGCTTGGCTAATTCACCTTGTGTCTACTTATGATTGTGTGAAACTTGTATATAATTGATTAGATCTTATTGATTTCTTTGTTGATGTTGTGTCTATCTTCATCAATTAAGGTGTGACAACTTCAATAGGTCTAGTTGATTTAGTTTATAATTCTTGGTTCCTATTGTTTCTTGCTTTGATTGAATGTTTATCGATGTTAGGCTTAAGAAAACTGGCAGACTTCCAATTGGTAACATGCTTGAACGTCTTAAGAAACATGAATCAGATGTGTACTACGATTAATTGGTTGTATTTAATGCATAAGTGATTATTAAGGAGGCCATGTTAGGAGCTAGTTGTCGGCTCGACATAGGAAGAGGTAGAAACTTATAGAGTTGGGGAAGATTGTACACGACCCCACGAATGGTATTAAGGAATACAACCCGTCAATTAAAATAAGGGTGTGATAATTCAATAGGTAGAATTGGATAGCTAGCAAGGAGTAATATATCATAGGTAGATACACTTCACTTCCCTCGTAGAACCCTAGTTTATTTTCCTACACATTAGTTTAAGTAGTAGCTTTTGGGTTAGTTGATTAGCAACTAATTCCGCCCATTCTTCTAAAACCCGAGATTTTTACTTACTTTCCATAAAATATAAAAATACAAAAAGAATCATCCTTCACCTCTAGACCTAGTTAGATTAATTTCAATCCTAACGAACACTATTATTTGAGTTGAACGATCAATCCCCCGGTACTTGCCACTTTACTATACTACAACGGTCAGGTACACTACCTGGTGGGGATTGCAAGCCTCTTGAGATCCCTTGAGAGGTAAAACCTTTTGCGAGGGCGCAAAACCATGCATCAAGTATAATGTGAAGTTGTATTTTAAAATGTTCAATTTTAAAGGGTACTTATATGTAAATAAAATGGTAATGGGGAGGATTTTTTACTTTTTATTTTTTTTCAACTATCTGTTGCAGTCAGTATGTGTGTGTTGGGGGGGGGGGGGGGCACTTTTTCACACAACCCAAAAAGTTACACCCTCAGGCTTTTCTTGTGCGTTTCGCGATTGACCAAGGTTAGCCACATCGGGGTGGCGCCTGACTGAGCTCTATCACGGGAGACTCACACGACTGATACGGGTAGTCTTAGAGTTTAGACACTACTTCATGATCATGGTGTGGTTTCTAAGATTAGCAAATGAAGATATATTGTAGGTTTTCTCATCCCAATAAATGATGAGTATTGTTGCACGATGAGTGTTCAACGTGTATTTTCGTTTTTCCCGACAAAAGAAATGAAGGGTAGGCATATTAGACTATGCATAACCATGACCAAGGGCAACCAACTACATCATCGACCTTCTTAATTTTTTTATTTTTATTTTTTAAAATTAAAATTTTTAAACAAATTTAAACTTCATTAATAACAAAGCTTAAACATTACAATACTTGTGATAATAATAAAAATATTACAAAGATAGCTAAAACATAAAAGTAAACTAATAATAATAAAACTTAAACATAAACTAATAATCTAAGTTATACATTATCTTGATTGCTGCCTTCATATCCGTAAGTTCACGTTGTGTCGTGCGGAAAAATTTGGGTCAATTGCTGAATTGTAGAAAATTATTTCTTTGTCCCGTTTCGTTTTTTTCATCAATTCAATTTGCCGACGTTGTAGCTCAATTCTCTGCATTTCCAACTCCTCGGCTCGCTGACTTCTTTCCTATTCCATCTTCATCTCTTGTTTCATCAGGTTTATGTAGTCCTGTGAGATCTCCTTCTTTTTTCCCAATTTTGTCGACTTGAATTTGAAGTACTTCTCGGCTAATGAACTAACCAATGATGCAGGTGGCTCACGAGTGGAGGCAGATAATTTCTTCTTGGATGCGTCACGACCAATTGGTCGTGATTCTCGAGTCTCTTCTTCCTAGTCCTCATAATCATCAATGTTGTGAAAATTCAAACCACCTTTTGTTGACCCCGAGGTGGTTTCCGAAGTCTTGGATTTCTTCCGACCCCTTCTCTTATTATTGAAAGAAGGCATCTAAATATCCTTCCAAGTAACATGATCCTTCAAAACTTTCCAACACTCCTCCAATGTAAACTCATGACCGTGAAACACTTGGTATTCTTTAAGAGCTTTTTGGTACGAATCAAGGTCATTTGCACCACATTCGTGATTATTCTCGATATTCTCCATGATTGCACAAAATGCACCAACCCTACAACGTACCCTATTCTTCCATTTGGTCACGATCGAGTCGTACGTTCTTTCTGAACCAGTTTCATTTTTAAAGTATTGCATCACCTCGTCCCAAAACCCCGACCTGTTGATAGCATTTCCTCTATCAGAATTTTTCGACACATTAGTCCAAGCTTTACACAGCGCGACCTCTTCCCCCTTTGTTCATGCTTTGGGCTTTGGCTCTTGGGTTGAGACATTCTTGCCCTTCGCCTTTGCAACACGTCTTGAAGGCTTCTTTGGTTTGACTGGTGATGTCTTTTCGACATCGTCATCGTCTTCAACCGGAATGGAACCTTGAAACGAACTGTGGTATGAACCGTGACCCGAACCTTGCCCCGTCGAAACATCTTGACTCAGATAGTTTTGACTCAGGTAATGTTGAGTCAGATAGTTTTGACTCGGTTAATGCTGAGTCAGATAGTCTTGCATTAACTCCTCCAAATCCAGTTCAAGATTAACACTCTCAAGCAAGGAAAACGCTTGATTCGTTTGGGAAGAAGACTGCGAGAAATCCATGTTAGATCATACGACGACCCACTTGGTGATTGGTGAAAATCAGTATTAGTACGATACGGTGGGACATATGGACGAGTAAGGTAAAACGCGTTTGATTTTGATTTAGTTGTGGTAGTCTTGTTTGATATTCAAAAGCGGGTGCACAAAAGTGAATACGCTGGTTCGGTTACGGGTTCTAGTAATACCTGCCCGTTTACCCGTACCCGTATCCGTACCCGTATACCCGAATTTGTACCCGTTTTTTTTGCTATGTTATATAAGGCCAAAATCAGTTTTGGCTTTTAACCCTGTACAAAATTTGTGTCTACTCTACTCCTTAATAACCTATAACCTATATCTTGGTAACTACAAACAATTAAATTAACACTCACACCTGACGCTTCAATTCTCACAAACATGACATATTAACTCTTTAATCTTCAAACTTTACAAATACTCATGCCTAAACATAACTCTTTCATCTTTAAAGTTTAGGTTCACACTTCACGGAATCACATGCTCTTCACTTCTCATATCTTTTTAATTGTATTCTATAGTGTATAATAGGCTTGTATATCATATACGAGATTGATCATCAATTATTTAAATTCTAAAAACCTTGAATATATTAGGGTGTTATGGTTTTTTATTTCTTGTGGAGTTTTTTTTTTTATTTTATTTATTTTTTATTTTTTTTAACTTAATACACGTAAACTTGTACAACAATTATTTAATTGGGGATAACTGAAACCCGCGGGGAAAACCGACAAACCAATGGATAATACTAATCGGGTATTGGGGCGGGTTTGGGTGTGGATATTATAAACGGGTGCAGGTAAGGGTTCACTAAAACCCGCCCCGAACCCGCCCCGTTGCCATCCCTAGGCGGTGATGTTACACTAGTTAATAGGAACTTTGGATCCGGCGAGAAGTTCAAATTTGGGACATTTTTGGGTAGTCGGGATTTTGGGGTTTTTGATTTGGGAGTTTTTTTTTGCTTGACATGATGAATATTGATGAGAAGTTTTTTGAATTGTGTATTTAGAAGTGTGTTTGAGGTTGTTATTTATAATGTTGTAAAATTGGTAAATTTAAAGAAAAACAAGTTCTTTTTTTTTTTTTTTTTTTTTTTTTTTTTTTTAATGTCAAACGGACCATTTTTTTTTGTTTGTGTGTTTTGAACTCGGTCGAAAAAACGACCTAGTCGTTTGATATGTTGCACGCTAACCGACGACGACTGAACACCCACAATGGGCGACCGAGTGTGACCGATCGGTCGACCGACTGGCTCGACCGACTGTTGTGCATAGTCTTATATATGGGCTTTAATATTACAACTTTTCGTCGTCTATTACACATTTACAGTTAATGTTTTTGCCTAAGCTTCTCAAACTCTCTTTGGCAGAGTTAGCATGATATTGACTATGGATCAAAGCCCCTCTGAAATGGTAAATTAACCCATGTGTTTTTACTCCCACTAGCACGGCAGGCCGCTTGTCATGTTCATCTTCAACACAAAAGGGATGGTTCTTGGTCATCTTTGCACATGTGGTACCTAACTAAGCCAACCTTAAATTCTTCTAACTCGTAGAGGAATTGAGTCCGTGTCTTTGACACAAAAATGCTATCTCTTAACTCTCGATGTTGTGAATCACTTGAATAATTACATAAATTTGTTAAATTTATCATACTTGTACAAATGACTCAATCAAATAGGACTATCTATCTTCATATGAGGATAATAAATTTAGTAACTTGGAATAACATATGCAAAAAATCTTAAAGAATATAATTAAACTAGCTAGCATAGTACCCACACAAAATGACGAGAAAAGATATTTTATCATGGTTTTGTAAGTGAATAGAATCGTATGTCTCATTCATTGCCTCAATGTTTACATTATATAAGATACAATATGGGCTAGCTACATAACGGGCCTAAACAAACAATACTTATCGTCTAACACTCCCCCATAGTTTGAGCGGCAGGAGACCGAACACTCAAGCTGTCACGAAACTCAACAAACAACGCAGATGGTAAGCCTTTGGTAAAAATATCAGCAAACTGAAACCGAGAAGGAACATGTAGGACTCGAACTTGACCAGTAGCAACCAAATCACGAACAAAATGAATATCAATCTCAATGTGCTTGGTTCGCTGATGCTGAACAGGTAAGTGAATAGAATCGTATGTCTCATTCATTTCCTCAATGTTTACATTATATAAATATGGGCTAGCTACATAACGGGCCTAAATAAACAATACTTATCGTCTAACACTCCCCCGCAGTTTGAGCGGGAGGAGACCCAACACTCAAGCTGTCACGAAACTCAATAAACAACGCAGATGGTAAGCCTTTGGTAAAAATATCAGCAAACTGAAACCGAGAAGGAACATGTAGGACTCGAACTTGACCAGTGGCAACCAAATCACGAACAAAATGAATATCAATCTCAATGTGCTTGGTCCGCTGATGCTGAACAGGATTAGAGGACAAGTACACTGCACTCACATTATAAAAATAAACTATAGTTGCAGAGGACAAAGGTGTATGAAGCTCACGTAGTAAATTCCGAAGCCAACATGTTTCAGCTACAGCATTGGCAACACCACGATACTCAGCCTCAGCACTAGAACGAGAAAGCGTTGGTTGACGCTTAGAGGACCATGATAGTAAGTTGTTGCCAAGAAAAACACAATAACCTGATGTTGACCGTCGAGTAGTAGGGCAACCAGCCCAATGAGCATCCGAATAAGCAACCAAGGACTCAGTAGTAGAAGAAAATAACTGTAAACCATAAGCCTGAGTCCCCTGAACATACCGTAAAATCCGCTTGAGAGCATTGAAATGAGGCTCTCGAGGATCATGCATATATAAACAAACCTGCTGCACAGCATATGTAATATCAGGTCTAGTGAAGGTGAGATACTGAAGAGAACCTGCAAGACTCCGATATAACTTAGGATCAGAAACCGGATCACCATCATCACCCAATTTAGACTCAATGTCAACAGGAGTCCGAGAAGGGTTATAACCAACCATATGTGCACGCTCCAAAATCTCCATAGCATACTTACGCTGTGACAAAAACATCCCAGAAGAGCCATGCGTAACCGACACACCCAAAAAATAGTTAAAAGCACCCAAATCAGTCATAGAGAACTCCTTATGCAAAAAAGCAACAATCCTCTGTAATAAACTATCAGAGGAAGCAGTGAACACAATATCATCCACATATAGTAACAAAAAAGCAGTATCCTCACCCTGTCTGTAAATAAACAAAGAAGAGTCACAACGACTAGGATTAAACCCAATAGTAGTAATGTAAGCAGCATACCGCCGAAACCATGCCCGAGGCGCCTGCTTAAGACCATAAAGAGACCTCTGTAATAAACAAACGTAATCCGGATGCACTAGATCCCGAAAACCAGGAGGTTGATGCATATAAACAATTTCAGCTAAATCACCATGTAAAAAAGCATTCTTGACATCAAGCTGATGAACAGGCCAATGTTAAGAAATAGCGAGGCTAAGAACAGTCTGAATGGTGCCCGGCTTAACAACCGGACTAAAGGTCTCATCAACATCAACCCCCTAAATCTGTGTGCTACCATTGGCAACAAGACATGCCTTATACCGACTAAGAGTGCCATCAGCCAAATATTTATGACGAAATAACCACATACAACTAACAACATTGACACCCTCAGGTCTAGGTACACGAGTCCAAGTTTTATTCATAAGAAGTGCATTATACTCATCATACATAGCATTTCGCCAATTAGGATCATTAAAAGCATCTTTATATGACCGAGGCAACGGAGAAACAGTAGACACATGACCAGCATACTTAGGATTGGAACGAGTAATCCCTGCGTGAGAACGTGTGACCATGGGATGAGTAGATACAACAAGTGGAGGCAAAGGCGGTAAAGGAGGTGTTGGTGCAGGAACAGGATCATTTGGTGGAGGTGGAGGTGTAGGTGGTGCAAGGATATCGGTTGGTGTTAGTTCAGGAGCAATTGGTGTTGGTTCAGGAGCAATTGGGGTGGTACGGATAATGGTGGAAATGAGATTGGAAGAATCTTCCAAAAAATCATATGAGGGGGTGGGTTTGGAAGGATGAGATTGAAATGGAAAAACCGTTTCATCAAAGGTAACATGGCGAGAGATGATAATTTTGTTGGTGTTAAGATCAAGACAACAATAGCCAAAATGATTGGCTGCGTGTCCCAAAAAGATTGCAGGTGTGGCACGAGGTCCTAATTTATGATTGGTATCGATATGTGGGTAACAAAGGTATCCAAAAACACGAAGAACACTATAATCAGGTATAGCACCAAAAAGTCGAGTAAAGGGGATCTCATTATTAATGGCATGAGAAGGTAATATATTCAATAAATAAACAGCCATATTAAAAGCCTCGGTCCAATAGTTTGGTGGTAGGTGTACTTGAAACAATAAAGTATGAATAAGATTATTTATGGTACGAATCATGCGCTCAGATTTTCCATTTTGTTTGAGATGTGCGAGGGCAAGAAAATCTAAATTGGATGCCATGGGTGGAAAATAATTTATGAAAGACAATATTATCAAACT
Organism: Artemisia argyi; assembly: GCA_030686995.1. Lineage (NCBI taxonomy): Eukaryota > Viridiplantae > Streptophyta > Magnoliopsida > Asterales > Asteraceae > Artemisia > Artemisia argyi. The sequence goes on from CM060690.1 coordinate 91,702,911, forward strand.
CACCACCATTATCACACTGAAACGATTTAATTTCACACTTAAACTGAGTACGAACATAACTACGAAACAACTGAAATTTAGACAAAACATCAGACTTATTCATTAACGGATAAACCCAAACATACTGAGAGTAATGATCCAGAAACAAAACATAATACTTGAAACCAGAAAGACTCGGAATTGGGGATGTCCACAAATCTGAGTGAACAATGTCAAAACAAGAAGTAACAGAACTAGACGAACTAACAAACGGAAGCTTCACATGTTTACCAAGCTGACAAGCATGACAAAGAACGGGAAGCTTCTCTTTATTATAGGAAATAGAATCACTAGACACAAGACGCCGCAACACTTCACTCCCTGGATGTCCAAGTCGTTGATGCCACGTATACTGACTGGTAAGATATGCTTGAGGAATGGGAGAAGGCTTCGTAACAGTATAGAGATCACCCGTGCTATCACAATGGAGGAGTACCTGTCAAGTTAGGAAGTCCTTCACAGAAAAACCAAAAGGATCAAATTCAACAGTGCAATAATTATCACGATAAAATTGACGCACAGAAATTAGATTTTTGACAATTTGAGGAGTGATTAAAACATTATTGAAACGAAGAGGATGAAAAGGGGTAGACAAAATACTATGACCAGAGTTAGTGACGGGAATGAAACGCCCATCACCAACCGCAACAGACGGATAAATGCAATCATTAAGAATATAACTAAGACTGTGTACAGAATCATTAAGGTGAGAGCCCGCACCTGTATCCATATTCCAGTTGCCAGTAGCTGGTTCTTGAAGAGTGGTGGTATTAAAGGCATTTGGTAAAAGAGTCTCTTGACCCGAACCCTGTGAACCTGATGCTAGTAGTTGACCCTGGTGAAAACTGGCTGGTGATGGTCCTTACTGAACCATACCTGGACCGAACTGAACCCCAAGTTATGAACCTGCAAACTGAACCCCGTGTGGTAGACCTTGAAACCCCTGCGACTACTGAGAACATGCAGCAAATAGAACCCCCTGCGCAACGTGAACCCCCTGTGGAAACAAACCTGTCACCCCAAACTGAACCCCCTGTGGTAGTAGACCGTGAACCCATTGAGCAACATTATGTCCTGCCCCCAGTGGTAAACCTTGAACACCCTGTGGAAACACTTAGGCCGAATAGAGAGGCTGGGATTGGTATTGTATTTGAGCTGGTCCATAAGGATGGTTATTCATAGTATAAGCAACATGAGAGGTACTGGTAGTATAGGCAAAAAGAGGAGTAGTTTGGCTAGACGTAGAGGTAAACCCTAACTTAGCCAACAATTTTCGCAAGGTATCCATATCCGACATAAGAGATGATGAACCGGAAGTATGAGGGAGTAAAGTAGACTTACCATGAACACCATTGTGAAGATACCGACACGCCTCACCAAAACGACAATGACCTTTAGTAAAAAGAAAATAAGGTTTGTTCAATTTTTCCAAAGGATTAGACGAACGCCGTGCATTATTATTTGCCAATAGGACCATAGGAGAAGCGGATGTAGCATCCACAAGCGGGTCTTGAACCTTAGATTTCATACGCATCTCTTGCGTGGTCAATAAAGAACGAACCGTCTTGAGATCGGGAAAGGGTTCCCTACTAGCAATGACTGTAGAAATCACATCATACGTGTTTGGCAAGCCTTCAAGTGCAAACGTAACAATATCGTCATTGCTAAGAGGAGAACCAAGACCATTTAACACTGAAGCAATTGACTCAATTTTCTGAAAGTAGGCATCAATTGTTAAGTCCCCAAGCTTCAAATTCCGTAGCTCCGCCTTCAAAGCCATAGCTCTTGGGCGTTTATTGTCTTGAAAAATTGTTTGAAGGTACACCAACGCCTCTTTGGCAGTTTGGGGATTAAGAACAACCAACCGCTTTTGAAGATTCGATGCAAGTGTAGAAAAGATCCAAGACCGAATAATGAAGTCAACCTTTAGCCATTCCGGATCCCTAGTTGGTGGTGAAGAAGGTGTAGTAGCGGAGGACTCGGGTGGATTAACAAGATGGTCCAAGATGCCATAACCATGACAAAGGTGAGAAAAATAATACACCCATAAGGAGTAATTCATCTCATCAACATCCAGTTTGATGGGAACAAAAGTTGTTAAGTGATTCATAGCCATTAGTTTATTCGACAAAGTGAGAACTGGTGGAGGAGGAGTTGTATCCATAGTCATGGTAATGACCGAATGGGATGGTTAGGGTTTATAAAGGGTAATCGAACAGGAACTCACCTTGGTTGATAGAAACACAAGTTGACAGAAGCGAACACAAGCAGAAGTCGACAACACACCTTGGTCGACAAACAATTTAAACACACCTCGACAACACACTTGGTCGAGAAACTATTAAACGGAAACTGGAAACAATAATTTTGAAACAGCAAACTTCAAACAGGAACTTCAAATGAACAACATTTAAATAACTTTGAAACTTCAAACTTCAAACAATAACTTTAAAAGCATTAAATACAAATTCACTAACCCATAATATAGCAGCATGCAAATATACGTAGGAATGGAACAACTATAATCAATAATATAGGAATGCAAATATACGTAGGAAGAGTAGACCCACGATTCATTTATAAATGCCACCGACCCACGTTGAATCAATAATGAATTGATATAATCGATCAGTGGGTTTATAAAGTAGAGTACACCATGCAAAAAACAACAAAACAAGGATATACTTTCTCTTAGGGGTGAAACACAACCGTTTTTTTTTTTTTTTGTGCGGAAGGTGGATTAGGGTTTAGAATCGTAGTTGGTAACTGATACCATGTAAGTGAATAGAATCGTATCTCTCATTCATTGCCTCAATGTTTACATTATATAAGATACAATATGGGCTAGCTACATAACGGGCCTAAACAAACAATACTTATCGTGTAACAGGTTTTTGATGGTGGTGATGTAAGAGATTAGAAGAATTAGATACGCTATTGAGGTGAAAATGTGACTTTCGCATATTTTGAGAGAAAGTTAATAGGTTCTTAGTTTTTAGTTAAATGTGTGTATATAACACAAAAGTTAATAACCCGATTAATATCACTATTGCTTTTAAAATAGGTATTATTTTTAAAGTACTATATGTGATATCATAATTAAGTTAATATAGGAGCACTATTTATAAACTTGAGTTGTATTCAATCCTCGTTACACACATTCTCAACCGCACGCGAAGGTGGAATTTTGTAGGATACTCATAATGATTAACATGTATGGTCTTGAGTTATGGTTCGAATTGTAGATAGATTTTAGAGAGAGAAAGTGAGATGTGGGAGACTTCTAGTGAGAGAAATAGAAATGTATTAGATTGAAAGTATGAGAAGTTCCAACCCTCTCCCTTGGGTGGAAGAGGGTATATATACTACAATACTTGGTGCTCCATGAAATGAGCTATAGAGTGAGCTGATAGAGGGTAAAGACCCGACCCACTCTATGAATACTATTTACATGCATTAACTACTAATAAACTATGTACTAACTAGATTAAGGTAAATACTACGAGCTACAACATGCTAAACTATACTCGGGGTGACCGAGTCTTCATATGAATAAACGTATTCCTAAAAATCTCCCCCTAAGGGAGGTCACCCCGGAAAATAAATATTGAATCATAGCATTCAAGTCTTTGACGACATTTGTGTAGCTCGTAGCCTTTTGATTCTTCATAGTTGTGATCTTTGTGCATTAAGCGGTAGACTCTAGATGACTTATTCAATGTGATGGATGATCTTTGGAAATTACTTCAAGTTCATCATCCAAATGAGTGTCTGTAAGTCTTCTTTGAGTAGTAATGTCTCCATGTGATAAGAACATCTTTGTGTTGCCATGCTCACACTTTTTAGAATCATGATCTTCTGCATCAGAGTGGTGGAAGCATATATGAGGCCCAATCAATGATCATGATTTCTTAGATTGTGATGTCCAAGTGTGAGCATGTGATGATGGATCAACATCTTTTCAGCAATCAACTGCAACCGTCAGAAATTCCTGCAAGCAAACAGTTAGCAACAAATCATCCGATGCTTATAGGTTTGGAATTAGAGATCGTCAACAGCATAGTGTGAAGACTCCTTCTAACCCTTACCAAGACCGTTCCCAATCGGCAAACCTTGAAAGGATTTACACGAACTACCTAAGTAGATCAACGATTGGGTGAGTCGCTGGAAATTACTCTACGACTGTTGACCGTTTGTAACCATCGCGACCACTAAGCGTAATTCACAAGGAATTACCTACGTGACCTGCTTTCAGGGCTGCTTGATGTTGACCCTGGCAGGAATTTCCATTCAATCACTGGGAATTACAATAGTAACTTCCCTCATAAATGTTCTGGCAGATTGCTAAGATCTGCGTAGGACTCATAAGTTTACCACTGGCGTCCTTAATGTTGAAAAACCAGGGTAGAAGTAGCACGTGTTCCTATGAGATCTTTGTATGCATCTCGAGGCTCTAGACTCAATTAGTGCATTTGATTTTCCTATGCGGAGATTAGGGAGAGGTCTCCTCCTTCAATATCAACCATCTCTAAGAAATAAGTTGATAGATTACACCGGTTCTCCGTGAGAATGAAACAAGTTCTTTTAAGAGAACTTGAGTGGGTAGAAGGTTTAGTGCAGTGTGTCACTGGGTCCATGACGTCTTGTCTTCAATACCAATGTTGCCTTAGCAACCATCAGTAGATTATGAATTGAACCCGTTTTCTGCCCTAAGGTTGAATAATTGGAGGGCTATTTCTTTTCACCCTTTCTCATTTCATTTCTTTTTAATTCTTCAACCCCTTCTTTCTCCATTCTCACATTTCTCTCTCTCTCTCTCTCTCTCTCTCTCTCTCTCTCTCTCTCTCTCTCTCTCTCTCTCTCTCTCTTTTTTAATAATCATACCTACGGACTTTCTAATACTATCTATTTGGTATTGTCCATGGGTAGATCCCTCCGGCTCTGGCGGATCATAGGACGGTTTTCCTACCTTAGCCACCTTATAACTTCATGATTATCCTATGTTGCCATTTACCAAATCATTGAAAATTCTCTCAACGTTTTTATGATTGAGAAACCCATTTTGTTAACACATTGAGAGTTTTGTCATTTTCAAATGCTCCCCCTTAACATGTGCTCATATGTATTGATTTGAAAATTTGCACATGTCGGGAAGAGTTGCACTTTTTGAATTGATCTACCTTAAGTGAACATGACCGGGCATTCGAGACACGCTTACATCACTAGTTAGACTAGCTTGAAGTTATTACCCGGCCCGATCAGATTCACCCAAGGTTTCTCAAAACGGTACATTCTACATAGACTAGTCCTTTTCGAGACACGCTTACATCACTGGTTAAACCAGCTTAAAGTTATTACCCATCCAGGACTAGTCCTTTCGATTCAATACAATTGTGTTTCGTCAATTCATGAGTCAAGTCTGAGTCTCGAACTCTTAAGATGCAAGGATCCTTTATCACAAATCATTTGCTCCCCCTTAATATGTGCATTGATATACAAAAGAGTTTGGCACATAGGGAAGAGCATATTTTTGGGTTCAAAACATCACGTTTTAATCAGTTTTTCATATTTAAATCACATCTTCTCCCCCGATCAAAAATTTCAAACCAATTGAGATTTGTCATCCCAAGTGATTTAAATAAGTTTAAAGGTTTTGGGAGAAAGATGTGTCATATTTAAGAATGACTGATTTTGAGACGACATTTTAGCTCCCCCTCAAACCTTGAGGGAGTATGTTATATGTTAGAGATGATGAGTTTATAAATAATTGTGAGTTTAGCGAGAAACTCATGAAAAATTCATATACTACAACATAACAATAGCACTTAATCCAGTGTAGTTATGCACAAAGATCTTGTTTTGATAATATATAGTTTTTGAAATCGTTCTCCCCCTCAATAGATGACACATTTAAAATTAAACATTTTGCACAAAGTATTAATTCTTTTAGCATCGATTGAGTGGCAAATTTTAATCAACATTTCGAGTTTGTTTGATCTTCAAAAACCATGGTACCACCAAGTTTGGAGCAAATACTTTCCCGAAGAATCATTGAAGGAAAAGTATTTGAGATGTAAAGAAGACTTCTCTTCTTTTACCAGAAATGATGCACTTAAGCGTACATCAGATCGGAAAGGCACGAATATAAAGTAATTAATGCCTTTGTTAGGAACAGTCGTCTTTTTGGCGACGAACTTTCCCCAATATTAAGACCGGGTTGCTATCTGAAGTAATAGCAAACCATTTTGAAAGAATATTTTTTGAAACGACATGTTTTAGAAAAACATTATTAAAAAAAAAAAAAACTCTTGCTCAAGCATATGTATGTTTCCGTGTCATTATTGAATGACATTTCTAGAAACGTACATAATATTGATTACACAAGAGACATGTCGTAAGAAGAATATTTTTGGATTTTATGATTTTTTCAGATTTTTATGGTTTTTTTATAGGTTTTATATTTTTCTATTTTCTTTTTGTTTTCAACTATGTACAAAGGATATGTGAGGAAAATCCATTTACTCCTCATTTTCTTCCTAAAGACTTTAGAGAGATTCTGGCGTAAGGCTCTTCATTTCAAGTCGCAGAAGAATGAATTGAAATCTTTCTTGCGGGAGAGCCTTTGTAAATAAGTCAGCCAGTTGAAATTCTGTCCTCACGAAGTAAAGTTCCACTACCCCTTTCTCAACTTGTTCCACCACACCTTTGGAGAATCCGTTCGCCAGGAGAAACTTTGACAGTCTATCGTACCATGCCCTAGGCGCCTGCTTTAGGCCATAAAGAGCCCTTTTCAGATGATAGACATGGGTCGGATGATCAAGATCCACAAATCTTTCAGGTTGACTGAACTAAAGAATTTCATTCAGCTTGCCATTTAGAAATGCAATTTTCGCATCCATTTGATGGACCGTCATGTTCTGACTTGCAGCATTGGCGAGAAACATTCTAATAGCTTCAATACGAACAACCAGAGTGAAAGATTCCTCTAAATCAATGCCTTCCTGTATACTATATCCCTTAGCAACAACCCTTGCCTTGTTTTTAGAACGACATCATGCTCATCAAGTTTCACTTTTAAGATCCACTTAGGAGCTATAATCATTGTACAGTCTGGAGGTAGTACCAATTTCCCATGCTTCATGTCAATTGAACTCATGTAATTCTTCTTGCATTGCATTAAACCAACAATCTTCCGAGATGGCAATCTTGAAATATTTGGGATCGACTTTGGAAAGTACGGAATTATACAAGCACCACAAGGCATAGGTGGCAAGTTACCTTCGTGTGAACACTGGTCGAGAAGGATACTCGATAATGGTGTCAATCGAATGATAATTGGTCCATTATCAGAGATGCTCATCTAGTTGAAGGTAGGGGACTGTTGTAGCCATGTTAAGATCTCCTGAAGAAGATGCCTCAGATGAAGGTTCAGGAGCAAGTATGTTATCGTACGAAGCCTTATCAGGAGGAGCAGATGAGTTAACTTCAAAAGAAATGTCGACTGCATTGCCTTGATGTACAGAAGGAGATTGAAGTTTTGATGATGATGGTGAATAACTTGCAGATTGAGCATCTTGATCAATTCAAGTAGACACTGATGGACCATTTGAGTTGTACAGAACTGGAGCAGCGACAGCTGATGGTGTCAGTGTATCATCAGTAGGTGTCTCAAAGTATTCATCAATCATTGGGTCAAACAAGATCTTCAAAATCTCATTTGTAGTTGGTACATAAGGTACTGCAGGAGTGGGATGCTGTACAAGACCTGAACTGATTGGTTCAGGAGACAAAAGTTTAGACGTGGGTCCTGCACTGATGTGTACAGGAGCCGTATGCTCAGTCAACTCAACGAATGTGACGTGAATGGTTTCTACGATTTACCGGGTTCATTTGTTGTAGATTCGGTATCCCTTACTATCTGCAGCATAACCAACGAAGAATCCAATACCAGCTTTAGCTTTTAACTTTCCCAGATCTTGACTTTCATTTTGTAGGGTAGTGTAAAGCACAAAACACTCAAAGAAAGGGGAGAACCAGTTTCATGTCATGCATCAGCTCATATGGAGTTTTGTTGTGAAGAGTATGTATCAAGTATCGGTTTTGTTGAGTCATACTTGCAGCTGTTCAATGAGTTTGATGATAACCTCTAGAGTCACGTCCTTGGTTCTCAAAAGCTTCACCCATGCAGACCGAGAATAGTCGTCGACTATCACAAGAACATACTTCTTCCCATTTATACTTTGCACTATCATTGGTCCGCATAGATCCATGTGAAGGGTGTGAGGAACTTCCATGATGGTATTGACATTTTTGGGTTTGTGTGTATTCGTCGTGCTTTTGCCGAGTTGACAAGCCGAACAAAGATGATCTTTTTCATACTTAAATCTGGGTAGACATCACACAAAATCCTTGCGAGCAATGGTACCAAAGTTCAAGTGATTTAAACGTTGGTTCCGTAGTTACGATTTGTTCGTTGAGACCATAGACTACAAGCAAGAAGGAGAAAGCCGGATCATGTCTTCAAATGGAGATGGTGTACAGGTTAGTGCCACGATTGCTTTTAAGAAGATCAACACCATCCAATTCTCTGAAGAAGCATGTATGTTTCCGTGAAAGCAACTTCTAGATCCGAATCACAGAATTGATCAATCATAAAACAAATTATGACCAAGTCCTTCGACGAAGAATACCCTGGAGATCACACAGTCACCAAATTACATAGTCTCCATAACCCATAATTGCCCCAAAATGGTCGTTCCCGAATTTAACTGTTCCGACAAACTAATTTACGAAATTCTTGAGCTGTGAGCGATCCCCAGTTATATGTTATGAGCAGTCTGAGTCCAAATGTCAAGGGATGATATGTATGACCTATATTTGAAAACAGACGAAAGAAGAAAATTTGGAGTGCCGGATCCCCAATTTAAGCTGGGTTCCAGTTGGTTAGTGCAAACAAATTCTGGAGCAACTGAGACCTTAGGTTCATTCGTTTCAATGGTGGAAATTTCACTAGTAGATGCAATGGGCCTAGTTAAAGGACATTGGATCTCCAAAGGGAAAGTTCTACCAGTTGGCTTCCATTCCTTAATAGGCACTACTTTAGAATTAGTTATCCTAGTTAAAGGGCACTGTTCTCCTAAAGTGAATTTCCTTCCAGTGGGCTTCCATTGATAACCAACATTGGCAAACAGTTTTCCTGTTGCTTTTCAAATTTGCTTAATTTGTTTAGCTCTCCAAACTTTCATAACTGGGGGTTTGTTAAACGACTTCAGAAATTTCTCAACACATTTATCATGATTGCTCAAAATTAAACATTCATTACATGTTTTGCAAAGTGAATTAGGTTTTGAATTATGGCTGATTTTGTTCAAGTTGGACTTAATGTTCCTCATGTGGTCGTCTACTTTCTTTTTAGGAACACTTTTAGCAGGTGAAGTCCTATAATTTCTTCTATTTCTCCTTGGTTTAGACTCTCTAGCTTTAGTGTCACTATTTACTCCTGTAGATGGACTAATGGGAATTTTAGTCTTTTTCACCTCCAGTTGCTGAATGTAACAATTTGTATTTTCAGGTTAATTTCTATTCCCGAAAATTTCACTATTCATTTTTACTATTCACTTTCACTATTCATTTTCCGAAATTTAATTTTATTTCATATTCTCTTGTGATAAATCATTTCCATGACAAAATAAAAGTTTAACACTCAACAGATCATTTTCGCGAAAGTTATTAAGGAAATACACGTTTTAGGTTAAAACGTCATTCAAAATTCTACTCACTACGAAACTCAACCGCGTTAATTTTCCCCGCATCAGATAAATGTTTGATACACTCATGATTAATTAGAGAATTAATCATGACTAAGAAAAATGCTACCAAATAAACCCTGGATTGTGAGAAACAGAAAGTTACGTAGTTAAACACTTTTAGTTGCCCGTAACCTTAGCCTATACCTGCACCGCGTTTCTAAGACAATTTGAGTTTTCACATTTTTGGAAAAGTCAACATATTTTTCCCTCCACCTTTGACCAAAAATCATTCCTTGATTTTATAAATCATACCTTGATTTTTAGGCTTACGGTTTTATGTCTTAAAGATATTAAATACCAACTGACACTAGACTGAGCCCAGTCTAGACATTATAAGTCATTTTAAATTATTATTATCCTATTAGAAAAGTAACATTTTACACAATATTCGTATTACGAATTTTAGACCCGTGTTTCCAGTTTCAGCAGGGTTTGAGCACCCCAATGGAACCTACCACTCATTTTATATTTTATTATGGAGTATATTGACATGTTTAGTCATTCTTTCAAGTTTCACATTTTTACGATACCCGGTTTTACATTTTGTGACTTAATCATTTACGGTTAGCATTTTACGGAGTCAAAACTAACTAAATAACTAGGATAATATCATCCAAAGACCAAGTCATCCTCCCTATGTTTGTGAACCGCCTATAGGGTGGGGGAGTCACCCCTTGTGTGGCTTGATCTCATGCTTAAGGCCTTAGGATGTTACCAAGTGTACAAGCTTTCTTAGGAAGCTTTGACTAGTCATTGAAACTAACCTCCTCATGACCATATAAATACCCCTCCCCCTCCTTGTTGCCGTCCCACATAACACACACAAACACCTTACACTTAGCTAAATTACTTCAAGTTTTATGCAAGAGATCAAGAGCAATATCAACACATCAACCCTAGTTAGGTTTTGATTCATCAAACTACTTCAAAACCTTAGAAACTCATTGTAATAACAATCTTCATCCAAAAGTAAACTTTCCTAAGTTTATTCAATTATTTGGACATGTAACTTTTCGGATCGAAAACTTATATATATTTTATCAAATACTACAATAGTAGGGAGCCTCATGTGAGGGTTTCATTAAAGTAAACCGTCGAGATGAGTTGTGGATTTATGAATTAAAGTGTCCTGGCTCCTCGAACGTTTACTACAGGACCTCTGAATTATGTCGGCCCGAACGGTAGTAAGCGATATACAAACTATACATGTTTCATAAACTATTTTTATTCAAAGACTTACACTATACTAAGTACTACATCATGGACTAAATACAAGACATATATAGGCAATTCTTCATATTCTTTACTCCAATCCTAAGTCGCAACATTCTATTATAGGTTGCACATAGAAACCTTCGCGTTTCGACCATCACATTCACTACTTGCTACATAACTTAAGGTGAGTTCATAGCCCCACTTTCCATTACTTCAATGTTTTACAAACCCTTGGGGGGAATACATGCTATTTTAAACCGAACATAATACTTTGAAACTGTATGCTACCTGATTGTTTTATTATTACTAAGTACCATCCTTGTCAATCCTAGGCCCCATATCATGAACCATTTAATCACTAGTATTAGTGAGCGCGAGTATTGTGAATAGGCCTATTGGGATTGACGAATTCCATTTGTTTTGATTAGATGAGTTCAAACAAATGCACTATATTTGAAACATTAAGTATGACGGCAAAGTACTTACCGGGGCAACAAAACCGCCGATTGATATTGGTACCCGTTAACGTATTGGTTGCATGAGCTTAGTATATAATAATAACTGTTTTGTTTTCCAACCATGAGTATGAGTCTAATTAACTCATACTACCAACATATTGTGTTCAACCATTAAACAAACTCAATGAATATCACTCAACCTTTGTGTTGACCTTTTAAGCACGTATTTCAGGTCCATGATAATCAAGAATGGCACGGAGGGGCACGGACTAAATGAAGAAGGCTATAATCTACTTTGTCATTCGATAAAACATCAAAAGACTTTATATTGATGTATTTTGTAAACATGGAACCTTTTTGGGACCTAACTATGTAAACTCTGATATATTTGAATAATTCGAATGATAAGTCTTTTTAAAACGACTCAGTTAGAGATCGTTTTCTATTATTATGACTGTTGTGCCGTCGAGTAACACCCAAGTCGAATTCCGCTGCATCATGAATTGGGAGTGTTACAGATTGGTACCAGAGCCATGGTTATAGAGAAACGGGTCTAATTGAGACCTAAACTATAACTACAATTACAAGCAAAAACATTTTTATAGCCTTCCGCTCTTCGTGCCTTCCATCCTCCAGACGATTATGGACTTATTATGCATGTTATGCTACATGAACATATTAGTATATTGATATATACACACTTGTTATATTTTGAGCACTTCCCATAAACATTAGATTTATTTTTTGACATCGTAATACTCATTGTAGACATCATGTCTTTACCTCCATCTCCCGATCATCTTCCTGCTATGCCCGCTCATTTACCATTTCTTCCCGGACCCAATGATCCTTACCTTGAAGCACTTGACTATGACGACGAGGAAGAACCTTACGAGGATCTAGGCAATGAGTACGAAGAAGATCCGGACGAGGATCCTGAAATGGACATAGACATCGAAGAAGTAGAGGAACCAATGGTTGTGCGACCACTATCACCACTAACATCACCACCTCCTATCTCACCAAACTCCTCCGAACCTAATCATACTACTCCCACTCAAGTTCCAAAGTCCACTTTTGAAGTCGGCGGAACATCCACATTCACACCTATATTCGTAAATTCTGCCCAATATGAAATATACTAGCTTATAGACCCGTGGAATCCACGGGATTTTAGTGGGTTTCTGAATAAGAAAACGCAAGTACGTGAATAAAGTAAGAAAGAATAAAGAACGTAAACGATGTGAAATTTTCTTTTAACGGAACAATAAAGTTATAAGTGCCTAAAAACATAAAATACAATGGTTGTAAATATTTGCGTAATAAACGTTCATTGCCTCTTTATCTACAATATGCTTGTCTTGAGAAGCAAATGGATGTAGTGACCATTCTAACATTTGAAAAAAAGCACCTTTCCGTCAAAACCTAATAAGTATAAAAAAAAATGTAATAGAATTTTTGGATTTATAATAACTGTAAATAAGAAAAATTAGACAAAACATTTAATAAGAAAAATAATCCTTTTCAATGTCACACAAATACCATTACACAATCAGGTCAATTTTGCCAATTGGAATGGGTTATACATTACTTAAAAGATATAAAAATACATTATATTGTATAAGCACTTGAACTATATACAACTCATCAATGTTCTTAAGGGAAACATTTTAATGAACTCTGCATGAGTGGAAAACGTTGATTCCTTAATATTTGAGACGGAATTTGTAGCTCGTTGTCTGGCCTGGACACCAAACCTCATACGAAAAATAGATCATTAGAAAAATATTACATTGATAAATATACACATACTATTATGGGTGATTTTGTTGCAGAATAATACTTTACCTCGTTCTAAACTTCTTTAAATTTACATGGCAATATGTCATTAAAAGGTTTGAAATTAAACCCATGATCGACACCCTTGAAATCCTTACACTTATTGACCAATGTCTTAACCATTCAAAACTAAGAGGCTTTCGGTGCGACACAAAACGAAACTCAGGTTGAACCTCTCCAAGTCCGTCCATACATCTGCAGTACCAGAATCGCTTTCATTTAGACTATGTTTAAAGCCATGGACCAAAGTTATTCTAACGGTGGCCTCCAACTTGTTACTCTGTAGCAATGCAAATAAAATGGGGTCGTATTTTTCATCAGTGAACTTTATATATACGTCTTTCAAACTACATCAGTACTGTTATCACAAATTTATAAGCGAACAGTATGGACATGAAATAAAACAAACCTATTTCAAAATCTAACAATATAGCCTTTACAGAAATCTAATCACACGTACATCAGATGGACTTACTACCATAGCGTTAAGAGAATGTTCTAATATAATGGAACGGTATTTATTTGGGCTTACTATCATATCGTGAAAAGCATGTTCCTCGAATCATGAAAATACAATCACTAAGTCAAACGAATAGTGAGATATGTCAAAAATTATATTGCAAAAAGTAGATCATTAGAAAAATATTACATCGATAAATATACACATACTATTATGGGTGATTTTGTTGCAGAATAATACTTTACCTCGTTCTAAACTTCTTCAAATTTACATGGCAATATGTCTTTAAAAGGTTTGAAATTAAACCCGTGATCAACACCCTTGAAATCCTTACACTTATTAACCAATGTCTTAACCATTCAAAACTAAGAGGCTTTGGGTGCGACACAAAACGAAACTCAGGTTGAACCTCTCCAAGTCCGTCCATACATCTGCAGTACCACAATCGCTTTCATTTAGACTATGTTTAAAGCCATGGACCAAAGTTATTCTAAGGATGGCCTCCAACTTGTTACTCTGTAGCAATGCAAATAAAATGGGGTCGTATATTTCATCAGTGAAATTTATATATACGTCTTTCAAACTACATCAGTACTGTTATCACAAATTTATAAGCGCACAGTATGGACATGAAATAAAACAAACCTATTTCAAAATCTAACAATATAGCCTTTACATAAATCTAATCACACGTACATCAGATGGCTTACTAGCATAGCGTTAAGAGAATGTTCTAATATAAAGGAACGGTATTTATTTGGGCTTACTATCATATTGTGAAAAGCATGTTCCTCGAATCATGAAAATTCAATCACTAAGTCAAACGAATAGTGAGATATGTCAAAAATTATATTGCAAAAAGTAGACATGTTAGTAATATATCTACTGGAAACTTATAAAGCACTTAATATTCCTTTTCATGCAATGAGTGAATAAAATAAGGAGTAACTAACATAGTAATTTTGGACCATATACCTTCAGTAAGTAAAACTTTGAAATGTCCTAACTCGCTTCATCCTTATTACGGACTATTTAACTATTAACAATGTAGTTATTGAGCTTTTTATCTAATGCATATTCAATAAAACGTTAAAAAATGTAAGCACATTAGACGATATCGACCTATTTGAGTTATTGTCACCGATTATCTTTATGTGAACCTAATAAAAAGTTTATTGGAGTTACCTTTAAGCAACGTTTTACCTCTTCATCGTTGTGATAAACATGTGTTCATTTCAAACAACATATGACATTTTTCAGATAAAAATTATAAGTCTGTATTATGTCGAGACCAGTATCTTGCCAAGCCTCAAATTACCCTACAAACTGGAAAAATAAAGCATTTATGTAATAAAGCATGGTATTATGGTACCTGGAAAATAACAAATGTTAATTCGAAGCCATTTTTAATTATTTACCAACACATAATTGAAAAGTTATGGGTCAATAACTTACTTTATATTTTATTTAATAACTTTAACCATCATTAAAAAGCATGCTATGTGTTAATACTTCTACTCTAACACACACATTTTATTTCTACTCGCTCCTGTCAACAAATGAAGTAGGCATATTTAAGGACTCCTAGGGGGCAAAACTGCTACATCTAACATACATATTTCTGTCACAGATAATCAAGTAGGCATATTTAAGGACTTCTAGGGGTCTTTGGGATTAATTATTAATAAATTTTATGAGCTCTACCCACGGATTGGCAACTAACATATGGTTCCCCAATTGATCTACTATTAGGATATGGATCTTCTATACAAAAGACATACCACAGAGGCATAAATTTGGCCATTCATATCTCAACAGATTCATGCGGTAAGTGTAATAATAGACTTTGCTCCATTTGTTTTATCACCTCTAGTGGTCAAATCCCCAGCTGTCTTCAACCCAAAATTAAGATTAACATTTAGCTATATGAAAAACAATGATAAGTTACCATAGCTTGAGTAAGCAATGGACGTGTCACATTCCTTCAAACAGATACCAGCTGTCTTCAACCCATAAAACAAATTAATGCGACCCATATCTACATCAAATAGTGAAATACTCCGTGATCTGCTCGGTCGATGACCCTCTCGTACCTTGTGAGTTGAAGCAGCCAAGAGATGTTTAATTAAAACAATGATAAGTTACCATAGCTTGATATTAGTCTTACAATTATAAGGTCGTTGTAGTTCTGTAATATAAACTAGACTCATATCATGAAAATGGGCGCACTGTAATAATCACCCTGTAGATATTAAAACAACCTAGTTATTTTTTTATGATAACCAAACACATAGTAGCTGTAGTGCATTAAAAGAGAAAAAAAAAGTACCAACACTCTTACCACAAATTCCATGGAGATTACATGCAAACTTCATATATGCGTTACACAGATAGAGGCCACATCTCACAAATTGCTAGTACTTTAAAGAGAGCAACGATGTCAAGTAGCAGGCCAACCTCAATCGGTGAACCTGTTGATAGTCGATCCAAATGATTAGGTTCAAGCAGTGGACGTATATCAACTACGTTGATAACAGAAGGTATAAGTGACTGAAAACCGAATACACTAAATGTACTAAAAAAATGTTAAATTCAAGAATTGAAGTACATGCTAAGTTGTAGAAAAGGATCTGAACCACGCGTGCGTCATTTGAATCATTGATCCATGGTGGTTCAACCTAATCATAAGCTTTCACATGCAAGGAACCATAAAAGACATTGCTCAGGATAATCATTTCTGTGTAGTATTGAAAATAAGCAGATACGCACCCGAAAATGACCCAACATCTGCTTGAGCAGTTCTATTATTCCTTGCATCAGCTTAGAAACAATTTTTTGTAAAATGACCCAACATCAACATTGTTCCCATTTTACTTGCCCTATAAATTAAGCATTGAAGTGAGCAGTGGTAAAATATTGCAATGGTTTAAATGGGTGTTTGGAATTGCTTATTTGAGTACTTATCTGCTGTCTAAATACATTACGGTCCCCTACACATTAGTCTGAGTTACAATCCGTCTCATGGACTAATAATGATGCCAAACAAATTTGCCTAAATCCTACTATAGAAAAACGGTTAACAGATCCCAAAGGTGTTGATTAAATGATGTATTTGAAGCTTTAAAAATAGAAACACGTTCTATACCGAAGGTGTTGATTAAAAGTAGTCAACGTTGATCACCATGTATTTTAATATCTAATTGAGTTGGTCAAATTATCTTAGTTTAGTCGACTTTGGTTTTTATATGGATGTCCATTTTTTTGAAAGCTAATTAGTTGTCGCAAGCAAAATATATGTACCGTACTATTTAGGAACACATGTTTCTCGTCGACCTTAAAACTACAACTTTCAGTAGCCCCAAACACCCAAAATCCCCTTAAAACGACCCAAAACCCATGTACAACTGCAACTTTGTAGACGACAAAAACACCTCATAAAACGACCCAAGCGGCCCTTTAAATCTGCACTTTTGCAACAGCCCCAAATTATCATTAAAACGACCCAACCACAGTTAAGATGACCTAAGGACACCACATAAAAATGACCCAAACACCCATAAAATTGTAGTTTTGTACACATCTTCAGCAGAACTATTTGACGCACAAAATGACTGGTAGATTTCCCCCAATTTATTTGAATCAAGTATGATTGTATAAAAAATATATATTTTTCTTTATATCATTTTATGTAATTAGGAAGCGAAAAAAGTACGTATCAGTAATTCCAATGCACAGGTTTAAAAGAACACCTCAAACATAATGTGACAAACAAAAGAATTGACTAATCTTGTTGATTAGTACTGACTCATCTTTCTTTGGCTTATGAGGTAGGTAGAACATAATCAGAAAATTATATAAAGACACGGCCATATGAGCATAACATAAAGACATGACACGACTGATAAGCAGTTATGCTTATTTTTCGGCCTATGAGGTTTTTGAAATTTTTAGAACCTCATAAGCTCATGTTTTCCCGTCTAAGCTTATAGCTTATTTAAGCTCACAGTCATGAGGTCATTTGCCTAAAATTTTGACCTTGTTAGATTCCCAATAGTTGAAAAAAAACCCATAAGCGACGAAATAAGCATAAACAAATACAACCTAAACTACGTCAACATTCTATTATTCTTTGTTTTATGACATCACAGCACGTTTCATCATCAACACAGACATATAAATATAACGGCCATCAACAAAAAGCAAAGACGTAAATAACATATTACCTACCTTTCACCTATAAGCCGCGACAAAGCCGAACACGATGTTTTAGAATCATCTCCCGACCCAGTCAATCCATGGACAATATCAATAGATACATTCTAATTACTTTTTCCTGCTGCGATTGCTAAGATGAACCCGCCTATGTGAGGTTCACTTGCTATTTTACCCTGCATAATCATTAAAAAAGGGTTACTTGAAAGGGTGTTTGGGTCAGTAAAATCTTAGTTCAACAGCTTATTGTTAATTGCACATTGAAAACAAAACAAACTGTTTTTAGTACCCAAACAAGCTATAACTGGATGCATTTAGAAAAATTCTAAAAGCAGTCAAACATCGTCACAAACAGCTAATAAATAAGGGGTGTTTGTTTAAGCTTCTTTGTAGGCTTATAAGCTTACTTTATTTCGGCTTATATTGGATAGGCTCATATTTTCAGCTTCTTTTGAGACTCGGGGCTTACATAAGCTTCTTACGAAACCAGTAAGCCCACAAATAAGCTTAATAATACACTCCCTAAATTCCAAAATAATAAATTCCCAACTTCAAAAACATCAAACCACACAATTTCCCATTTCGATAAATCAAAGTACACTAACCAAATGTCAATCTAACTGATATAATGAAAATTCATGAAACAAATATATTACAGTTTTTAACCTAAAAGCGGCTGCAAACTTTAGTGCGGTACCAAAGAATCAATGGTAGTATCTGCTATTCTAAATTAATCCACAGCCTGAATGGAAAAACACACTAAGAATTGAATACATAACCATACACAATGTTTTAGATGTTTATTCTTTACCTGTTCTTTGTCTAAAACCGAAAACAGCGCCTATGTTTGGGCCCAATGTTCTTCAAATATGTGTCCATATGCGACAAAATATCCACACCTGCAATTTCATCATATCTATTAACAATCTAATAGTAATGGTATTGATTTGCATCATAGAGGAAGTTTACATGTGATACTTTTAAATTATCAAACATATTAAAAATATTTTTATCAATTAATAGTTATATTTTCTAAAAAATCCAAGAATAAAATAATAATCTAAATTGAAAGAGAAAGTATGAAAGAGAAGAAGCATCAGTTACATATTAAGGTGTCTTTTTCTTTCAAGCATTTCATCAAACTGTTGGTGTGCGTCCGGTAACTGTGATCAAAATCAGATAAAAAAACCTATAGCCAACTCAATAAAAGAAAAACCCAAATAAAACAACCAAATCCAACTAAAAAAATAAAATAAAATAAGGCTCAATAATAATGAATGTGAAAGTAGTAAATTTACCTCAGGCATCTTCTCCCGTTGTTAGGGTTGATATTAATGCTTGAATTTGGTTGAATCAAATATATATTTTTGTATGTTTTTTGAATTGAAGAGGATGAAATGCATTTGAAAGAATATGGTTTTGAAATCACAGCAAAGATGATTTTTTTATATACTTAATTGACTTTTTTAAATTGGTTATGGGATTCGGTTACAAAAGGGTGCGATTCAAATGAATTGAATTTTGAGGAATGAATTGAATTGGTTTATGAAATTAATTGCTTAACAAAAATACAGAGGGTTTTGAGGAGTAAATTGAATTGATAGCAAAAATAGAGGATGCGTGTAGTTGGTTAAAATGTGATGCAGCTTTGGTGTTGTACACTATAAATGTCCAACCAATCACTATTGAGACACGTAAGAGCATTAAATTTTTGGGGTGCTTCAATGGGTAGTAAATTATTTTGGTTTATTAGTATAGACTAACTTATAGACCCGTGGATTCACAGGGTTTTTAAAGAAATTATTCATTAAGAAACTGAGTGTGTGGATACAGAAATAAAGAACAACGAACGTAAAAATGTTCCATAATTTTTTTGAAGAGAAAAATAAGTAATATGTCTACGACAAACAATTTGGTTTATAACTATTGAGAAAATAAATGTGCATGCATCGTCTTTTCCAACTGGTCATTAGTCTTGGAAATCAAATTTATGCTGTTAACGTCAAACACTTGAGTAGTCTATGTTATGTCAACACCTAGATACTAAAAAAAACAAAGGTCAAACTAAAATGGAGTTGTTGGTAACTGATATGTAATGTTAAAAAAAAGGTAAATATGTCATTTATATAGTAATACACGAGTTTAAAAAAAATTGTTTATTTTAACTAAACTAAAAGATAAGTTACCAAATTGGTATCTATACTAAGAAAATGAAATAGTAATAGAACACTCCTAATAAACATTATCAAACTTAAAAACTTAAAAATAGACAACGTTATCAACTCGTATCAAACTTACATGATGAGAATTAGAAGAACCGAACCAAATTAATGATATATGCATCCTCTTAATTTAATTTCTCCATTGTTAGAATAGTAACACATTTTATGAGCATGTCAACGCAAACCACATCGACCATTTCAGAATCTCTAAACACATTTTAAGAGCATGTCAACGCAAACCACATAGACCATTTTGTGTAACTTAGAGCTTATTTTAGTTTTAGTTAACATTTAACTTACTAAAAGGTTTTGAGATTCTTTTACTTTAATATTCGGTATGTTTTCTTACATGTATCATGTATTATCAAAAAGTTGACGTCCTTAATTATGTTTCCAAAGCATAAATATACCATCTATAAAAAAAAATGACCCATTTCATATGTCAAATATCCAATATCAATTTCAGACTAAACAAAGATACAGATGGAAAGTCTCCTACCCTTATAATTCATTATACTATGATCCAGCTTATTATATATTATAGTTGCTTCATAAGTTTGTTTATTTTAACTAAAACAACATAAACAATGTTACCTACCTGATATTGATATTTCTACCAAGTAAATAAACGTGAAATAGACAATGTTACCAACCATGTGTGGTAAGTTTTCTTATTTCTTGCCTTGTGTAATTTATTCTGGCAAATCATTGAACACTCCAACTGACCAACGTACTTGGGAGTAAATTTTAAATGGAGCTAATGCAATTAACAATCAAAGGAAAATTCATTGAAAGAAAGATATCCATTGATACTAATAAACAAACTAAGTGGGACTATTGAAAAATCATACATCCCGCAACAATGACTCTATGTATTAATATAATTACTTCAATTATCTATTTGATGTACATAAGCTAACATAGCTTTAGCAAGGGTGAATCTCAAGTTGAAGCTAACCTACAAATTGATTACAACACATGCATAAGAAAAATCACCTCGGCTCCAAGCATCAGTGAGAACTACAAAAATTACCTCTGTGTGGAATACATCATGCATAAGCAGAATTAATCTCAGAAAGACCAACAAATTCTTCCATAAGTGCATCATAAATTGCCATTTCCTAAGTAGTTTTCCCAAGTGACACCTATATATCATGAAAATTATCTTAATGAAAATGTTACCAATCAATTAGCCATAAATCAAAATAGCAAGTGACACAAATTTATTCGCATAAGTTATAATAAATAATCAATACGAATAATAACATTAGTTTCTGCTTACAAATTCGACTTCAACAAAAACCATTATCAAAATCATACCTTGCCACTCCAAGTGCAGGCATTAGTATGACACAAAGCGATATACAAAATCTAACCACGACCTTCACCAGCTTGTGGTGGCGCAACTTCAATATCTTCAATTACTAAAGGCTTAGCCTCATACGCAATAGCAGCTACAACCACAAAACACAATCAGGTCACACTCATTTAATGTAGATTAAAGATACTAAAATAATCAGATCCCACTCATTAAATAATCAAAGCACACTCATTAAATGTAGATTAAATATCACATTCATTATATGTTGTTTATCACTATCACCTGTGAAAATGCTTTTGCACTAATAGTGAGCCTAAACCACAATACACTGAAGAAAATGCTTCTTACACAAAATGGTCTATGTGGTCTTTAATATAAGCTACTATATATTATGATGTGAGGCAATGGTCTTTAATATAAGCTACTATAGATGCATGGGGCACAACTCTAAACTGAAGAAACAAAGCCAAGCTGGAGTAAAGTGTCTCTGAAAGCATCCGCTTCGAATCCAGTATGATTGGCAAATCGTTTACTCGTCATCTGAGAGTCATAATCATACTCCATTGTGAATCTTGAGTCAATGAATGCTTGGAGTTGTTTGAGAATCACACTGTATGCTGCAGTGCATCAGCTTTCAGAGAAATCTGCTCTGTCCATTTGTTGTTGCAGCTGATCCAAGTACAGGGTCATTGTGACAGTGAATGACTCAATGTCATGTCCAAAGAGTGTCACGAATGCACGTCTATATCCTCCAGAGTAACCTGATTGTTCAAAGAGACTTTTGATATGGGAGTGAAGTAATCGAAAACATTCTATGCTGCTTTCCTCTGCATTATCGGGCAGTTTTTGTGGCTGATGAAGTTCACTGTCAGATCTCATAGAGTCAAAAGTGGTGGACATGATGTAACAATTATATGATATGAACGTGCACGGGATTTTACAATTCTATGATTTAAACCGAGAAATAAATTCTTTCTCAGGATTTTACAAAATCAAGAAGAAACCATGAAAAAATGCTGAGTACTTAACTGATTGAGTGTGAGATGATAAACTTTGTAAGGTACAGTATGTTATCTAAGTCAAGTTACAACGAGTCAAATCACACCAAGTCAGATCACAATTAGTCAAATTGCAGGAATTAACTCGCAACGTCAGATTGTGATTGGATAGGTTGCAGCGACTCAAATTGCAACAATTCTCAAGTAACAGAACTATTCAACTTGCAGCGTATAATCAACTCACAACAACTTGATCAGCTAGCAGTGAGTTATCAACCAGCAGTGTGATTTGGTTCGGTTGATGCAAGTTGTTACGGTGAAATTTTGGTCTGAAAACTTAAAACCTCAATAACTTCACTCCGGAGGTGATTTGAGCCTCGAAAAATTCGTTTCACAACTTTGTGGTGAAACCTCACAATATTCAGCCTGTTCCGGATGTTTTGACAGCTAATTCGCTGAAAACAGAGTTACGGTTCAAAAGTTATGGCCGTTTGAAGTTTTGACGTAAAAAGTCAACTTTGGTCAACAGCTAAACAAGCAAATCGTTAGATCCAACTCGCTAAACACCACCTCACAAAAAAACCAACTCACTAAAGACCAACTCGCTAAATGCCAACTCGCTGGAAGTACCAAGTCTGGAATCACCAACTCGCTAAACCAACCAACTCGCTAAACCAACCAACTCGCTAAACGAACCAACTCGCTGAAGTTATCAACTCGCTAGGATATCAAATCTCTAAAATTGCCAACTCGCTAAAAGTACCAACTCTCTAGAATGGCAACTCTCTAGAATGACAACTCTCTAGAATGGCAACTCTCTAGAATGGCAACTCGCTGAAAACCAACTCTCTAGAATGGCAACTCTCTGGTTTAGCAACTCTCTGGTATATCAACTCGCTGGTTTAGCAACTCTCTGGTTTAGCAACTCTCTGGCAGCAACTCTCTAGCAGCAACTCTCTAGTAGCAACTCTCTAGCATCAACTCTCTACACTTCTGGACAAAAAGGTCGCTTTCTAGTGATTTTGTCTTCTTTTCTAAGTAGAGTAAAACAATCAAATCTCTACTAAAACTAACCAAATCGCTACCAAATTTAAGCAACTCTCTATGAAGAATCATTCACCAAGAAGCAACTCTCTACCAAGAAATACTTACAAAATACACTCGAAATTGCTCAAAATCACCAATAAACACAAGAAACTAGATACCCAACCACTAAACCAAGTTCATATGACCATCCTAATCATGAAAGTACAACTATAAAACATATCTAACCACAAACAAAGTCAAATCAAGATGTTTTCAAGTGATACAAATTGAACCAAATAAAGACCACAAGACCAAGCACCAAATTCGAGTACAAACAATCCCTAAGATGAAACCATGGCTCTTGATACCAATTGTAGGATACTCATAATGATTAACATGTATGGTTTTGAGTTATGGTTTGAATTGTAGATGGATTTTAGAGAGAGAAAGTGAGATGTGGGAGACTTCTAGTGAGAGAAATAGAAATGTATTAGATTGAAAGTATGAGAAGTTCCAACCCTCTCCCTTGGGTGGAAGAGGGTATATATACTACAATACTTGGTGCTCCATGAAACGAGCTATAGAGTAAGCTAACAGAGGGTAAATGAGAGGATCACTTGATTTGATCACACACTATGAGGTGTTGGACCTTTGTAATGTGTAAATATGATACTTTGAGTGAATATGATTAAGTATGCGGAATCTACTTAACCACACTTAGAATGTTTATTGGAAATGGAACTGTGATGCTTGAGTTTATTTAACAAAGAACAATGAAAGTATTTCACCAAACAATTCAATATTATTCAAAATAATACGAGTGATCTTCACTATCACTAGGGTTACAAAACCTTGAATCTTGTGTTTTGTTCTAATGTATTGTCTGTTGTGTTTTGCATCTGTGTCTACACACATATATATTTTCTGCACACAAAAGATATATCTAAGATCTTCCTTTTATATGGTCCAAGGAAAAGATCTTTTACAATCTATATATATCTTATCTAATCACTAGCTTATGACTTATCTTTATTCTAGCTATATGATGACTTATCTTGTTAGTCATTAAGATACAACATGTATCTAGGATTACAACTCACTTGGAGTGTTCAATTTGATGACTACAACAAAGATATTTTCTTGTACACGTATCAGTAGAATAAGTCGTACTTATCTACACAGCTGTTGAATGAGTCATAGCAGCAGCAGAATTCATCAGGAAAAACACCTTCAGTAGAAACATTCTTTCAGCAGAAACACTCTTGTGTTTCAGCAGGAACGTACTTTGAGCTTTATTATCAGGAACATACTTGATGTATTTCCTTGAGCCTTTATGCTGATTCTTCTGATTATTTAATTCCCAACAATCCTCCCCTAAACATGTGAATTACATTCAAACATGTTTTTCTGAATTAAATGAGGACTTTGTGAAGATCTTTCAAACACTTCATTGTCAGACTGTTGATCTGAACTTTCTTCTCTTTTGAGTGATTGAATGTCTTTCTCTGTAACTCATCTGCTTTCTATTCTTTGCTCCATTCTTGGACTAAAAGATGGTGCAATATTCAACTTGAAAAATTATAAGAGTCAATGATGCTGTGTATCTTGGATGCTTGTTCCAAGAAGTAGAAATCATCTTTCAGCATGTCTTTGGAAGTGATGAACAAACGTAGGGAACTGAAATTGAAACCTTTCATCTTTTGATCTAGATAGAACTTTCTCCTATCAGCTCTGTTCTTGTTCTTTATCAGTAGAAACCATGTCATCATCTTGTATGCTCTTATCTTTTTCTTCTTTTTCTTTGATTAATCTTCCTTTTAAAGGGCTTTTGTAACCTCCCCTGAGATTTATTTCTCTCTTGAGCAATTTCCTCCCCTGTTTGGAAGATCTTTCACAATCATATCATATCACAATCATCTGATCTAGCAATTTCCATGTTTTCAGACAATTTGTACATGAAGCCATCAATTCCTTAAGAGTTTAAATGCTGCCCTTATCATTTCTAGGTGTGTAACCTCCTATGAGTGGTGAATCACTGAGCATTGACTCATAATTCATCATTAGATGATTTTCTGAGCCTCTTTGAAAATCCTTTTTAAGAAACATTTGACTTAGCAGTATGAACATGATTTTATGATTAAAAATCATACTGCTTCTAACCATTTCGAAGGGATTAAGTGTGGTAACTAACACTTAATCAAAATTTCGGTTTAAAGCAACCTCTGGTTGTGTGAGAACCAATGTTTTCAGTTATAAATAACTGCCTGTGTACAAATAAACCTATTCAAAAGGCTTTCTTTACAGGGTTTCCAGCTCATGGCATTTGTTACCTCTAACACAAGTGTTAGATTCACTTTTGCTCGCTGTTCTTTCTATCAGATATCCGTAGATTAGTCACATTATACTTGAGAGTATAAAATGATAGAAAAAAGTTGTATCAGTTATTAACTGATCAACTAATTTATCAATTCAATGTGAAACATCATTATCAGGTTCCAAGAAAGAAGTTTTAAGGAGTTTTGAAATCCCAAACTCTTTCTATCATGAACCTATTATATTAGCAGCAATGATCAGCATTCAGCAGCAATGATCATAGATTTCACTTAAAATAGCCTTTGAGCTCAAACATTCATACCTGAAATTGTTAGTCTAAAACTAAAAGAACAAAGTACAGAGTACTTGTCCTGAATTAGAATTATGCATAGGACTAACTATATGAATAACTTTGAAATTGGTAATAGTAGTTTTAGATGACAAAGTTAGATGCATTAACAAAATCTATATACAAGAACACATTATTTTGAAAAATTTAAAGATTAAGCATTCCAATACCTGTTACCAAGTACTGAAATCTTCCAACATCAAAAGCTTTTGTAAGAAGATCTGCAAAGTTTTGTTCTGAAGCAATTTTCATTACTTAAATTAACCTCTTTTCATTGCAATCTCTAATAAAATGATGTCTTATTTCAATGTGTTTTGTTTTAGAATGTTGCACTGGATTTTTAATAATGCAAATTGTACTACTATTATCAATATGAATAATGGTATGTAAGAAATTGTACGCATAGTCAAGAAGTTGATTTTGAAGCCATAGGACTTGACCACAACAATTTGCAGTAGCTACATATTCAGCTTCAGTTGTTGAAGTAGCCACCATTGTCTGCTTCTTACACTGCCATGAGATAAGTCTACACCCAAGGAATTGACATCCTCCAGTTGTTGACTTTCTGTCCAAGCTAGCACCAGCATAATCACTATCTGAGTATGCTACCAAGTCAAAAGATGACTCCTTAGAATACCATAGACCCAACCTAGGTCGACCCTTGAGATATCTAAAAAATTCTCTTGACTGCTGTTAAATGAGAAACCTTAGGAGTTACTTGATATCTTGCACAAGCACAAACAGAGAACATGATATCAGGTCTCGATGATGTGAGATACATCAAAGAACCTATCATAGATCTGTATGTGTGTACATCCACATTAATTCCTTCTACATCTTTAAGCAGTGGCTTCTCAGGGTCCATTGGTGTGCTTACTATTTTGGAATCAGCAAATTGAAATTTTCTAAAAATCTCTGCAACATATTTGTCTTGACTAATAAAGATTCCTTCTCTTGATTTTTTAACCTGCAGACCCAAAAAGAATGTAAGTTCCCCCATGGAACTCAACTGAAACTTATTGTGCATAAGCTTCTCAAAATCCAAACACATCTCCTTCCTTGTAGATCCAAAGATGATATCATCCACATACACTTGAACTAGCAAAAGATCCTTCTTATGCTTCTTGGTGAAAAGTATCTGATCTATCTTGCCTCTTTGAAATCCATTTGAAATTAAGTAGGAAGCCAATGTTTCATACCAAGCTCTTGGTGCCTGATGTAGGCCATATAGAGCTTTAACAACCTTGTACACTTTGTTTGGATGGTCAAGATCAACAAAACCAGGAGGTTGTGAGACATACACCTCCTCTTCAATAGTACCATATAAGAAAACACTCTTGACATCCATTTGATAAACTGTGAATCCCATAAATGAAGCATAAGCCAAAAAGAGTCTAATGGCTTCAATCCTTGCTACTGGAGCAAAAACTTCTTCATAGTCTATCCCTTCTTCTTGTGTGTACCCTTGAGCTACTAATCTAGCTTTATTTCTTATCACTATGCCCCGTTCATCCCTTTTATTCCTAAAAACCCATCTAGTGCCAATTACTCTTACACCACTTGGTAAATCAACTAGCACCCATACCTTTTGAATCTTAAACTGAAGAAGCTCCTCTTGCATAGCCTCCAACCAGCTTGAATTCTCTAGGGCTTTATGAATATTCTTTGGTTCATCTTGTGAGAGAAAACATACAAATAAGCAAGAGTTTGAAAATGTATGATGTTTTGAAGCATAAAGGGCATCAAGAAGCCCTTGTTGATCTGAAGACATCAATTGTTGTCTTGTCTTCACTCCTGATTGTACATCTCCAATTACATTGTCCAGGGAGTGGACTTTGTGAATCCTTGTGTGTGGAGTAGAAAGAACTTGATAATCAGGTGGAAGGTTTTTGAAATCCACCTCTTTTTCTGAGAGATTTGCTTGTGTTTCTTCTGATGGTCCATCAGCAGAAACATTTTGCTCATCAGTGGGAACGATTTGCTTATCACCAGTGTTACTTCTGATTTGAAACTCTTGTTCCTCAGTTCTATCTTCCTTGTATTCATCTTTATCATCTTCTTTAGATTTACCAGAAGAAGATTCACCATTTATTGAAGTTGAATCCACACTTGAATTTGTCCATATTGGCATCATCACATAATCTTGATTTGTCTCCTTCTCTAATCCTTCTTCATTTGTTGCATCAGCAGATTGTGAACCTGAAAATTCATTAGTTTCTGCAACAAAAGGCATATAATTCATTGATTTGGATAGAGATTCAATATTAAATAGCCATTTGTCTCCTTCTCTAATCCTTCTTCATTTGTTGCATCAGCAGATTGTGAACCTGAAAATTCATTAGTTTCTGCAACAAAAGGCATATAATTCATTGATTTGGATAGAGATTCAAGATCAAATAGCCATTTGGGACCTTGACCTTCTACATTGGATTTATTTTCTAAAAATTCCACATGTAGATTTTCTTCTACTCTTCTAGTTCTTAAGTTGTATACTCTAAATGCTTTGCTATTGATAGAGTATCCAACTAAGAATCCTTCATCTGCTTTACCATCAAACTTTCCAAGATGGTCTAAGGTATTCAAAATTGTCACATGACATCCAAAAGGTCTAAGAAATCCTATTTCAGGAGTTCTACCTCTAAAAAGTTCATATGATGTCTTATTGTGAGGTTTTACAACTAAACCTCTATTTTGAACATAGCATGCAGTGTTGACTGCTTCTGCCCAAAAAGTTATAGGCAACTTAGAGTCAGCTAACATAGTTCTAGCAGCTTCTATTAGTGTTCTATTTTTCCTTTCAGCAACTCCATTCTGTTGTGGAGTTCTTGCAACACTAAATTCTCTTTTAATACCTTTTTCTTTGCAGAAATCATCCGTAACTCTATTCTTAAATTCTGTCCCATTATCACATCTAATGACTTTTACTCTTTTGCTTACTAGGTTTTCTATCTCTGTAATGAAGGTCTTAAGGATGCTAGAAGTCTCATCCTTAGTTCCTAAAAAGAATACCCATGTAAATCTACTAAAGTCAACAGTAATAACTAGACAATATCTCTTATGCAACAAACTTCTGACATTTGTTAGGACCAAATAAGTCCATATGCAGCATAAACAATGATTGATTGATAGAGTTAAAAATTTTGGGCTTACAAGTGGCTTTATGTTGTTTGCCTTTAAGACAAGCAATGCATGTTTGATCATTTTCAAATCGTTTTTGAGGTAAACCTCTTACCAAACCATCTTTGAAAATCTTATTTATGGTTTTGAAGTTAATATGACCAAGCCTCCTATGCCATGTCATAGATTCATCCAATGTGGCCTTAGCAATAAGACAAGTAAGAGAATCTTTGGGAACAATCTTCTTCATATCAACACTGTACATGTTGCCTTTTCTTGGAATTCTAAGAAGTGCTTGACTTTCATCAGGCGTCTTAAAATTAGAAGAAAATACAAGACATTCAGTGTCAGTAAAGAGAACTTTGTTCTTTTTGTCACACATTTGTGAGACACTAAAAAGATTATACTTAAGCTCTTGCACATAGTACACATCTTCAAAATCTAATTTACCGGTTTTAATGGTACTTTTACCAGTAATTCCTCCTCCAATTCCTCCTCCAAAGGTAACATAGCCTCCATCTATTGATTGGAAATCTGAGAGATAAGACTTGTTGCCTGTCATGTGCCTTGAACATCCACTATCTAAGAATCCTTGATCTTCATTATATGCTGATGAATGTCCCTGCACACAAATAAAGGAATTAGTTTTGTTTTGGGATCCAAACCATTTCTGACTTGGATCTGCCTCTTGCATCAATGAAATGTAATCTTTTGAGAATAGTTGATGCAACATTGGATTTAAGAATCCAACATGCTGAGGCCTTAACAGCATTTGCCCTGTTTCCCTTAGCAGTGATATGAACTGTTTGGCTATCAGCAGAAACTGATGGCTTTGCAATTGTATCCTTTGGTTTCCAAACTTGTTTTTGGACTACTGCTTTTGTTAGAATGGGTCTTTTAACAACATTTGATGCATATTTAAAAGTTCTTTTAGCACTTTTAACTGTTGTTTTTGGGTAAACAGTCAGATATGGTCTATCAGCAGAAATCATTTTCCTATCAGCAGGAATTGAAACTGTTTTGGGTTTTGTTCTAGTAAAGTTAAAGTGACTTTTAGGTGTTTGCCTTTTTAGATTCACCCTATTGTTTGTATACCCATATACCCATTGATTACAGAAAGCTGCAAGATGGTCAAAACTACCACATGTGTAACAAGCTTTGTTATTAAAGACAAAGTCATCTCTTTGTTAGAGAGACTTGAGACTATACCAATTCCTTTGGTTGCCTCTAGGCTTGTTTATGGTTCTATATTGTTCACAATATCTTACTGGTTGCCTAACATGTTTAACATTGTTTTTAGGCTTTTCAGTACTATGTTTGACTATCTTAGGAACACTTGTTCCTGCTTTCTTAATCACTTCAGGTTTAGACATAACCTGTATAACCTTTTTATCATCAGATGTTAAGTCCTCAATGATTGGACCATCTGACTTTCTACAAGAACACACCTTGTCCTTAGGAAGTGAAGTTTTACATAAACTTTCACTTTCTTTCAAAGGTTCATTATCAACTATATTAGTCTTTGGTTGAACTCCATATTTGAATTCAGGTAGTTAAAATTCAGGTAAACCTGTGTGTTCTAGGTCAATTCCTGGGGGTGAAGGAATACCTCTATATGGTGGAGGAACAGATTTGTATCCAACACCAGACTTAGCTTTATTTATTACTTGACATTCAATTAAGTTGATCACACCCTTAGATGCATAATCTAGTGTTTCTACACTCATTTGAATGTTTTCTTTTGCCTTACTAAGCCTATCTACTTCAGCTTTTAAGTTACTAATGCCAACATCTTTAAACATTATTTCTCTTTCAAGAAGAATTTTGACATTAGTAAAGGTAGATTCATTTGTTTGAAAATGTATGACTTGTTCCTCTAGAATAGCTAAACCTCTTTTATGATTTGTTAAGCTATGAGTTGTATCAATTAACTCTGTCCTTTCATTCTCAAAACGTTTGGTTAAGGTTTCTAAACTTTTAAGAGCAGAACAATTATTTGAACAAACTTTATCAGATTGTACCTCTGTAGAGAAAGCCATAAGAGCTGTCTGAGGAGAAGCTTCTTCTTCATCAGCTGTAAAGCTCCAATCAAATCCTAATCCATCAATGGCTACCATAGCCTTTGGATTGGTTGATTCCCCTGTTTTGGACTTGCTTCCAAAACCTCTATTCTTGCTATCTTGCTGCCTTGGCCTTCTACATTCTCTTGAGAAGTGCCCCAACATATGACAGTTATAGCATTCTATCTTTGACTTGTCAAAACCAGCAGTATCATTGCTGCTGATGGTGAGTTTCTTCCCCGTCCTTTGATATAATTTCTTAGCCCTCATGCTAAGAAGAGAAATTTGCCATTTTAGGTACATCTCTTCTAAATCATCATCATTGATTTCTAGAAGATCTTCATGAGTGAGCATGGACCCATTATTCTGACTTGTGAAAAAGG
The DNA here is from genome assembly GCA_030686995.1 of Artemisia argyi. Classification (NCBI taxonomy): domain Eukaryota; kingdom Viridiplantae; phylum Streptophyta; class Magnoliopsida; order Asterales; family Asteraceae; genus Artemisia; species Artemisia argyi. The sequence continues at coordinate 91,734,732 of CM060690.1, forward strand.
TACAACAAGCCTTTTCATTCAATATACCAAAAGTACTGCTTGATGAACTAGCAGCACCAATTCCATTATCAACTTTTTCATCTTTAACTGGGTTTGAGATACTATGAGATGACATAAAAGCCATGTTCCCAGTATATGAACTAGAGACACCAGTTTTCTTTACTTCTTGTTCCACAATTTTAAAGTTGCTATACAAATCCATAAGATCCATAGTGTCTATGTCTGGTTTATTCTTCCAGACAACAACATGCATAGCCCACTCTTCAGGTAAGCTTCTCAGAAATTTTGAGTTTAAATCTTCTTGAGGTATGTCAACCTCGAGAACAGCAAGTTGGCTCACAATTTTCTGTAGCCTTGTAAACATGTGGTCAAGAGATTCATTAATGGTTGATGAGAAATTTTCAAACTGTTGCTTAAGAAGAGTTTTCTGGGTATTCTTGGTGGCTTCATTCCCTCCATACCTTGCAACAATTGCCTCAAATAATGACTTGGCATCTTTAAATTTGCTGAAGTTTATAAGTTGATCATTTGGACTGGTCATCATCAGCATACTTCTGGCCTTGAGGTCATTCTTCTTATTTATTCTTTCATCAGCAGTTGTAGGGATAGTTTGAATAGTTGTTATAGCCTTACCTTTAACTGTTGATGTAGTGGTTGTGGGTTGGAAAGAGTTTCCATCTTCAATGATTTCCTAGAGAGTGTAATCCTGCACCTAGAAAAACTGTTCTATTCTTAACCTCCACGATTCAAACTCATTCTGTTTGAGAACTGGCAACTTTGCAGCAACATTTGTTTGAATAGATTCTGTGTCCATTTCTTCTTCTTCTTCTTCTAAATCAAAGATATCAACCTGGATGCTCTGATACCAACTGAGAGGATCACTTGATTTGATCACACACTATGAGGTGTTGGACCTTTGTAATGTGTAAATATGATATTTTGAGTGAATATGATTAAGTATGCGGAATCTACTTAACCACACTTAGAATGTTTATTGGAAATGGAACTGTGATGCTTGAGTTTATTTAACAAAGAACAATGAAAGTATTTCACCAAACGATTCAATATTATTCAAAATAATACGAGTGATCTTCACTATCACTAGGGCTACAAAACCTTGAATCTTGTGTTTTGTTCTAATGTATTGTCTGTTGTGTTTTGCATCTGTTTCTACACACATATATATTTTCTGCACACATAAGATATATCTAAGATCTTCCTTTTATATAGTCCAAGGAAAAGATCTTTTACAATCTTTATATATCTTATCTAATCACTAGCTTATGACTTATCTTTATTCTAGCTATATGATGACTTATCTTGTTAGTCATTAAGATACAACATGTATCTAGGATTACAACTCACTTGGAGTGTTCAATTTGATGACTACAACAAAGATATTTTCTTGTACACGTATCAGTAGAATAAGTCGTACTATCTACACAGCTGTTGAATGAGTCATAGCAGCAGCAGAATCCATCAGCAGAAACACCTTCAGTAGAAACATTCTTTCAGCATAAACACTCTTGTGCTTCAGCAGGAACGTACTTTGAGCTTTATTATCAGGAACATACTTGATGTATTTCCTTGAGCCTTTATGCTGATTCTTCTGATTATTTAATTCCCAACAGTAAAGACCCGACCCACTCTACGAATACTATTTACATGCATTAACTACTAATAAACTACATACTAACTATAATAAGGTAAATACTACGAGCTACAACATGCTAAACTATACTCGGGGTGACCGAGTCTTCATATAAATAAACGTATTCCTGACAAATTTTAGCGATGGTTTGGTGGTGTAGACCACTAAACGGTTTGCCCACTTTTCTTTTTGTGTGTTTGTGAGGTATACTGTGAGATAGGAGGTATTTTTATATGTTTGGTTTAGTAGTAACCATTACACTTGTTTAGTTGTGGATTTAATATTGCTCTGTATGCTGATGTGAAGCTAACATGAATGTGATGGGTTTGGTGGCCAAAATAACATTTAGCCTAAGATAAGAGAGTAATGTTTATTTATTTGGGGTAATTTCATATCTCTCTTTTTTAAATTTGGAAATTTCATATTTATCAAAACATATTTTAAAAATATTATACATTATGCATTCAATAGTTGTACTTTAAGTATATACGAAACTAATTATGAAAGTAGAAGGACATATGAAATTCATCCTACTTATTTTACAATTCAAATTCTCTAAACAAATAAAAAAACATAAAAAGCAAAACTAATGGACTTATTTTTTGAGAAATGTAAGAAAAGAAAACAAGACCTAGCATGTCATATATACGGGCCGGATTAAACTTTGTTGCCATATTTACCCGTCAAAACTCAACGGCTAGTCAGTAAACTGTAAATTCAAAATAATCACGGTCTAATTATTCTAAATACCTTCTCTGGATACAAAAACTTGCGTATTTCACCATCATTTACTCTCTATCATCCACATATTTTGAACAAATATATAATTTAAGATGATGCAAAATCTTATGAATGCTCCTCCAGGTTTTAGGCCCACAAAATCCGCTCCTTCGTCACCGGCCAAGCCCTTATGTGGCCGCAAATTCTCAGAAACTCGATCCAAGTCATTCAATCTGAGTTCAAATTGGCCCGAGCCATTTCATGTGACTCACAAAGTCCCTGTTGGGGACACTCCTTATGTCAGAGCGAAAAATGTTCAAGTAAGAAAATATTTGCTTGGCTTTAGTTTTACGAATTTTATAAGTTTTATTGATATATGTCGGGTTATATTGGTTATTTAGTTGGTAGATAAGGATCCCAAGAGAGCAATACCGTTGTTTTGGGCAGCCATTAATGCTGGAGATAGAGTGGACAGTGCTTTAAAAGACATGGCGATTGTCATGAAGCAACAAAATCGAGCAGAAGAAGCCATTGAAGCCATTAAGTCGCTACGTCACAGATGCTCGGACCAAGCACAAGAATCCCTTGACAACATTCTTCTAGATCTATACAAGGTTAGATCGTAAAAAAAATGTACTCTTTTTTCCTCAAAAAGATAGAACAAAATTCTTAAATTCAATTGTGATTTGCAGAAATGTGGAAGATTTGATGACCAAATAGGATTGTTGAGACATAAGTTGTTCTTGATCCAAAAAGGCATGGCTTTCAACGTGAAGCGAACGAAAACCGCACGATCTCAAGGAAAGAAGTTTCAAGTATCGATCCAGCAGGAGGCGACTAGACTGCTGGTAAGATCAAATGAAATTAAATTCATCAATCATGATCAATAGGGAATTTTGGTAAACTTTATTTTTTATTTATTTTATTTATTTTATTTTTTTTCCCCCTTATTAACGTTGTAGGGAAATCTTGGGTGGGCACTAATGCAACAAAACCACTACATTGAGGCTGAAGATGCATACATGAGAGCATTAGTTATAGCACCCGATAACAAGATGTGCAATTTGGGCATATGTTTGATGAAACAGGGCAGAATTGGTGAGGCAAAAGACACGCTTTGGTTAGTTAAGCCCGCAGAGATGGACGGGCCGAGAGGGGTGGACTCACATCTCAAGGCCTATGAACGAGCCCAACAAATGCTAAGGGACCTCGAATCTGAGATGATGAATACCGGTAGTGATGGTGTTGAGCAGAGGAAACTGTTTGATGCGTTTTTGGGTTCTTCTGCTATTTGGCAGCCTCAACCTTGTACAGAACACAATGTATCCTTGCCGCCTTTAAATCCGCGTAAAACCCAAGATGGTTTTGCCAATCAGAATGTTAATTCAAACATCATAGCTAATAAATCAGTAACGGGTGAATTTAGGAATTCACTTGATATTGGTGCAAATCCCTTTAATGCATCAAATTTGGTTAAAGTTCCACCATACATGCCAGAAGGTCTTAAGAGAACAAGTTCTGGAGATACAGCCAATATGGAAGCAAAAGACACGCTTAGGTTAGTTAAGCCCGCAGAGATGGACGGGCCGAGAGGGGTGGACTCACATCTCAAGGCCTATGAACGAGCCCAACAAATGCCAAGGGACCTCGAATCTGAGATGATGAGTACCGGTAGTGATAGTGTTGAGCAGAGGAAACTGTTTGATGCGTTTTTGGGTTCTTCTGCTATTTGGCAGCATCAACCTTGTACAGAACACAATGTATCCTTGCCGCCTTTAAATCTGCGTAAAACCCAAGATGGTTTTGCCAATCAGAATGTTAATTCAAACATCATAGCTAATAAATCAGTAACGGGTGAATTTAGGAATTCACTTGATATTGGTGCAAATCCCTTTAATGCATCAAATTTGGTTAAAGTTCCACCATACATGCCAGAAGGTCTTAAGAGAACAAGGTCAGGAGATACTGCCAATATGGAAGCAAGCAAGATCCGAAGGAGGTCAGTTTCACCTGATAAAAATGCAGATTTCACCGAGTTTTTCCCTGACAGAAAGGACTTTGAAGAAAGCATTATTGTTGCGGTTTTGGGGTCGAGCAGTGAACCTGGGAATGTGGTTGCGAAATCTCAGTCAGGAATAGTTGTCGAGAAAAAGATCAAAAAGAGGCTGAAGGTTTTTCAAGATATTACTTCATCTCTCAGTCCAAGAGCCTGAACCTAAGATGACCGAGTTCTACTTCTGATTAGCAGTAGTCTAATTTATGTTGGTGATGATGGAGATAGACTTGTTCTCTCACAGCACCATAGTCATAGTTCAGTGAAGGTACAAGTAAACTTGGTTTTCTTCCGAATGTTTTTGCACTCGGAAAAAACTTAACTTATTCAAATAGCATAGTTAAATAAGAATGTTATTTTATCAGTTTATTTATAATGACAATCATTTACACAATGTTATTCTTGTGTGTTGCCAACATAATTAATTTCTTTAAAAGCTGCATGAAGCTTGTTGAGCTTCTAATAATGCTTCAAGACCTGCAATAATTGAATGACTAACCTTACCAGAGGCGGAGCCACTTTATAAGTAGTGGGGGGCGATGCCCCCAACCAAGTTCTTGTGGATACACAAAAATATATGTAAAAGAAGTAAAAATGATGGGAAAAAAGTCGAGTGCCCTCACCCGTAAAACCAAAGTGCCCTCTTCGTTTTCAGCTTGTCAACAATTCAAGAGTGGTCTGATGCAAAAGAAAGTTGTTTTCCGGTAACTTTTTAGATCGGAAACTATGGAGATGGAAGATAATGGGTAACTGTGAAAAGTGATTGTTGGATACTGGGATAATGGGGAGTGGGCCAATAGAGATAAATATAATATATAATAATAATTAGTCTTTTCATTGATATTTGATGATGGGGTAAATCCGTAAATCTATAATATAAATTATTTGGTTGGATATAGTTTGGATTTGAGAAATTTGGGTTTGCGTTTTAATGATCAGTGCCAACTTAGAATTTTAAAATTGCATGAGTAGAATCTTAAGTGTTATACGGAGTAAGTAGTATACTTTTAGAATGCTTTTGTACACTACACAACTAACATAATTCGTTAACATTAAAGATTTTCTCAAATGCTTTCTGCATTAAGTTTTTGGTATGATTGTCGCATTTCTCTTCTTTTTGTTATTATATTAATAAAACCGACAGTGTATTATAACAATCTTTACGACACAAATATTTCGTTAATTTTTGGTATTTGATCAATGAATATATTAAACACAACGTAAGTGAGTTTTTTTGTATATAAACTAGCTGAAATCACAAACCAAATTTTATCTTATCGACACTTCTAAACTTATACTCCGTAATTAGTGTTAGTTGCATTGTAGCATATCACTTTTATTGCATATATTAAACCCGACCCAACCAGATTTTTTAAAAAGTTATGCTAAAAATGACATCTCCAAACATGTTATTAAACTCATCGCTCGATGCCCCCCGTAAACACATTTCCTGGCTCCGCCACTGAACCTTACATGTGAACAGATTAAACGAGCTTTCCTGGTGACACTCTTCCTGCTCGTTTTGTCTTCACATAAAGTCTCACTGCAATTGCTCTCCACTATCAAGGCGCAGATGCCGGGTGTGGCCTATTTTGACCCGCGAAGTGCAAACCAATTTCAAAAAAATGTTATCTTTAGGTTGTGCTACACGATTTATATTTTCTGCTACATCCATTTACTTTTTGGCTACATAGATAGTAATAATTCCAATCATAATCTAAGCTAAAATTTAACTCAAGTCCTAGAAGTTTGCTTAAAATCTGAATATATACACTAAGCTCAAATTATATAGTCCAAATTTAAATAACCCTAAACTAAAAGCATTAACTCTTCTTTTTCTTCACTGGTGATAGTATTGACGAAATAACTTGCATGGATATAAAGTTACATATAGATACGTATTTGGAGGAATCCTAATAGGATAACTACCTCTATAACTGAGTTAAATCTTTAACGACTAAAGCTGCAATTGTCGCCCATCAGAGACACTCGCTCGCCCGTGGTGGTGAACTTTTTATGCTACATGGCCTCAAAATACCTGAATTGCCCCTACCGCTATCACTATGCTAGATGTTGGTATACCATCGAGTCGGTCTTATAACATTGAACTTCTGACAAATTGTGATTGCACTGTACTGAACCCTCTGTGGTGTAGTCTGTAGAGATCTGTTCTATGTCTTCTATACTTAAGAACCAAAGTGCTCCTCTATTTATACTTCACTGATGGACATGACAGTTTCCAAATGCCCAGGGAGTAAGGTAAATTCTCGCCGATCACCAATTAAGTAACTTAGCAATTAATTCATAAAAATTATGGTAAAATCAAACTCACATAAACTCTCCAGAACATTTTCCAAAATATCTTCTACTCACTATTTGACTTGGTCGGCGGTGATCTTTATTTTGGAACAACAATTCCCTTTCGTTTCCTGCATCTTCATCACTTGCGCTTCCCTTCCAACTTCTCATTTTAGGTTCATGAGGATTCACATGTAAAACATTGGTTTTAAGCTCTCATTAAAGCCCATAGTTCAGGTTCTGCCACTTGTTCTTAGTCTCGTTTCATATCACACCCTTTCGTATCTTTGAGGATCTCAAACTAACTGAAACACTACTAACAGCAGCTTTATTCTCCATTCCTTTATCAATCATCACTTCTCTCACTGCAGCTACATCTTCCCACCTTCCTGCAGAAGCACATATATTAGATAAAGCAACATAATCTTCAGTATTATCATATGCTTCGAGATTCGTCTCTGGCTTTATCGAGATTAGAATCTTCGCCACTCTCTCACCCATCACAATATCGTTATGCACCCTACAAGCATGTAACAAGCTCCGCCATAACACCTCATCGTGTTCAACTTTTTCACTGATAATAAACTCATATGCCTCAGATAAGTGTCCCACTCGCCCAAGAAGGTCCACAACGCAACCATAATGACGTGACAAAGGTACAATACCAAACTTCATTTTCATATCATGAAACAAATAAAGACCCTCCTCAAGAAGCCCTGCTTGAGAACAAGCAAACAACAAGCTCGTAAATGTCACCGAATTAGGCACAATACCGGATGCTATCATGTCATTGAAAAACTTCAAAGCTTGTTTTCCTTTCCCATGAACAGCAAAGCCCGAAACCATAGCTGTCCAAGTCATAACATTCTTACATCCCATACTCATAAACACATCCAAAGCCGAATCCAAACACCCACACTTGGCGTACATATCAACAAGCCCAGTACCTAAATAAACATCACTCTCAACATCACAAACCGTCTTCACAATATACCCATGAACACCAACACCAGTCTCAAGACACCCAACTCTCGCAACCGCAGACAAAACACAAACCAAAGTGGTATCACTAACCTTCACCCCACAATCACCCCCCAACATCTCCAAAAACAAAAGCAACCCATCTCGCGCATACTCTTTCCTCGCACAATACCCCGATATCAACGAATTCCACGTAGCAACACTTCTCTCAGACATTTCATCAAACACTTTTCTCCCAAACACAAAACCACCACATTTAACATAAAAATGAACCAAAGTAGTACCCAACATAACATTAGACAAAAACCCATGTTTAATAACCCGACAATGCACTTGCATCCCATCCCATAATGTCCCACCACCTCTAGCACAAGCTCCTAACACAAAAACATACGTAAAATCATCGAATTTTACGATATCTTTCGATACCCAATTGGCGAAAACCCGAATAGAGTCAATGGGTTTCATGCATCGGATTAAAACGTTTAGTAAATATGGGTTTTGTTCGTTGGTTTGATTGTAGAATTGGGTGGTAATGAGATGAGGGTAATGTGTGTAATGTGGTGATGATTTTAAGTAGTGTTGTATAAGTTTTGAAAGGATGGTGGGTGATTGCGTTGTTAGATTGTTTGTGATTAGTTGAGAGTGGATTTGAGCTATGTGTTTTGTGGCTAGTGATGAGGATTTTTGTAATAGGGTGATGCATCTTTGTCTTGGAAGAGTATGCATCATGTTAATGTTATTGGAGAGTGTTATGTCTTAATGTTTAAGGTTTTTAAGAAAAAATATATACTTATGGGATTTATTATTATTATTATTATTATTATTATTATTTATTTTATTTTTATATATATAGATTTTTTTTACACTTCTTGAAATGCATTTTTTACGACCTTCACTCACCTATCTCACAAATTTTATCTTACATGTCTCTAACGAAACTTGAACTCACAATACGCATATCTCTATGTTATTGGGCCACCCACATACCGTTGGGCCAAAAGGGTTTATAAATGTTTTTATATTTAAAGGCCAATATTATTAAACTATACGAGTATCCGTACATAGCAATGGGATGACAGATAGTTTAGTGATAAAAAAAATTATAGGTTATAAACGAAAGGAGGTGATTTGTACACCATTATCCACCACTAAATTATGCATAGCGGTGTTGTACTGTATGCATCACTTGTGTGATTTAGTGGTGTATAGCAAAAAAAATTGCGCACAAATCATTTCCCATAAACGAAAAATTATAAAAGTTTGAAGATTTGAAGATTAAACATAATGTTTTGAAACCCGGGTCGACCCGGGTGCTTCAACTAGTTGAACCATTTCGGTCGAAAAACGGGTTGATTTAAACCGGGTTAACCCGACGGGTTGGGTCGAACACGAGTGAAATTAAACCGGGTCAACCCGCCGGATTTGGAGCGTCCCGGGTCAACCCGGTTTTTGATGTGTATTAATAGTTTTCTTTTGAAATATATGTTTCCAACATTTCTATTTTTAGTTTCAACTTTTTACTTTTCACTTATTGTTTTTTCCTTTATATATAGTATATGCGGGTACCCTGTGACGATTATCCTGAGAAATAGATCTCGATGAGGCCTGATTTACCAGTTTGTATCGGTTTCAACGGGTCCTCTCTGGTTCATTTTCAGATGACTTTTATCGGTTAGCCGAACTGGTGGCGACACCGGTTCTCAGTTGAACCCGTTGGTCCGGTCCGGTTTTCAAATATATATACCATCAACGTGTGTTAGTTTGTATAAAACTTTGTGTGTTTTATTAATTTGTATAATGTGTATAATAACATGTACTTTTCATTTTAGGGTGTTTTAAAAATAACATTAATTAATTCGTTTAATTATTTTATATTCTGGACTATGTTGTAGCTTGTTTAAATTGTATATTGTGAAATTTTATTGTATTTTTTAGTAAGGCGTGTTTTAATTGTTTGTATTTAATTCGGTAGATATGCTTTTAGTTGGTTGTACAATATGAATAAATCATTGTACTTTTAAGTAATGGTGTGTTTTAATAAGAGTATTGATTAAACTATACATATACGCGGGTACCCTGTGACGACTAACCGGAGAAATAGGTCTCGGTGAGGCCTGATTTACTTGTTTGTATCGGTTTCAACGGGTCTTCTCTAGTTCATTTTCAGATGACTTTTATTAGTTAGTCGAACCGGTGGCGACACTGGTTCCCGGTTGAACTCGTTGGTCCGGTCTTCAAAACTATATGTACCATCAACTTGTTAGCTTGTATGAAACTTTATGTGTTTATTAATTTGTATAATGTGTATAATAACATGTACTTTTCATTTTAGGGTATTTTAAAAATAACATTAATTAGTGTGTTTAATTATTTTATATTATGGATTATGTTGTAGCTTGTTTAAATTGTATATTATGAAAATTTTATTATACTTTTTAGTAAGACATGTTTTAATTGTTTGTATTTAATTTGGAAGATATGGTTTTAGTTGGTTGTACAATATGAATAAATCACTGTACTTTTAAGTAATGACGTTTTTAATAAGAGTATTAATTACATTATACATTTCTCTTACCTTTAATTAATTTTCAACATTCAACATTTTACTTTGACTATACACCTTTTATAAAGGATTTTTTTAACTTGTACCCTTGGGGCACAAGTTAATCACACTAAAAGACAACGGGACTCCACAGAAAAGGACATAGGGATCCATAGAAAAGTATAGTTTCGTGGATATATTAACAACTCCAAGAATGTAATACAACATAAACAAACTTCAGGGAATCCAAAAATAGACAGAGCAAGCTAAAAGGTCACAGCTCTCGGGTTAACCAACCAAACATTCCAAGAAGTCGAGGATAAAGAGTATCTACTAGAAATCCAAAGCAAGGACATTCACTGCAAGGCCATCTTTACGGAAGTGCAAACAGTTTCATTACACAGGGTCATCGCTTAACGAGGTCTACAAAATTCCATGCACTTCTATAATATCTATACACAATATGAGGCTTGATTTTAGGTAGTTCGCTCACTACTAAGAGCATCTACAATGCATTAAGTCCTAAAGACTTGATGCATTTAATGCATAATACATTTAATAACTAAAATTTGGAGGAAAGACTTGAGATTTATCAAGTCTTAGTAAAAAAGCTTTTAATGCAATGCAAAAAACCCATTCAAAAAACTTTTTAGAATAGTGAAAATCTTTTAACAATTTGACACATTGTGGATGCTCTAATACATGGGTATTTTGTGTGTATGTTTAAAGGCCTTTTATGGTGATGGCACGAGGCCACCAAAAGATGACCCTGATTCTTTGAATAACAAAGATGTTTTTTGCTTTAATTGTAGTTAAATAGTCAGAGGGAGAATTGCACGTCTTGTTTTTCCAACGCCAAATATCCCAAAGCACAACCTGATACAAACAATGAATTTTTAGAAAGCTTTAGTTTTTCTGAAGTACTAACATTACCAAGAGCAATGTCTTCAATAGAGAGATTAGCTACACCTTGTGCTAGAAGGTTAATTTGAACCTACGAGTATTTGATTATAGCCATCTATCATTCGTATCATGAAATGAGTGAGATCACCAATAATGCCCAAGAGATTAGATAAGCCCCCCAAACTCCTTCTACGAGGAGCGAGGAGGGATTCTTTGGTTCCAAACACTAATGACCATTCCTTATAAATAGATGAGGAAAGCGGTTTATAAGTCTAACACCTTCAGAGCAAAAAGTGTCCTTAAAAAAACTAGGTATTACTCCCACTTAAGACTTTCTTAACAAATAAAGATCGAAACAAAGGGTCGGTATTCTCAATGTTTGGTACAACCCGAAGAATATTAGTCCAAACCTCATTATGCATCCACCCGTTTAACGAGCTATTAAAGCCTCCATCTTCCCCATAAAAAGATTAAAACAATTTTCTCAAAGACCATCATATTCCGCAAGGAATCAACATTTAAGCTTTTTATGGAAACTTAAGTTTTAGCTAAAAGGTTACCAATTCCATGTTCCCGATGTTAGTTTTAAAAAAGAAAAGAGTATATATGCCAAACTGATGAGACAAAAAGTGTACCGCTTTTAGGGGGTCATTTATGCCCAAAGTCGAGATTATTTGATCAAATATTGCCCTAAATCGTTCCTTTTGTCATTTTAGGTACTTTTGAGAAGAAATCTGGAAAAGGAAGCATTTTGAACATTTTTGGAGCGAAAAAGTGAAGAAAACGACAAAGTCTCAAATTCATGCTGAAAATAGTACCTGACGGCGTCAGAATTTGCTTATGGCGTCGTCACCCTTTGACAAAGAGGTGGATAATCAAGTTACACGTGACGCGCCAGAGAGTTTTTGGAGGAATTACACATGACGGCGTCACCAAGGCCGTCAAGAGCAAATTACATGTGACAGCCAAGACCAAGTTTATACATGACGGCGTCAGAATTGGATCTAGGCAATACGATGATAATTATGGTGGCGAGTTGACGGCGTCAGAACTTACTCTTGACGCCGCCAGACCCAATACTCTATACATAGTTTTTGATTTTTCATTCACTAGTGTGCAACTTTGAGAGGAGAAACCCTAGACGAATTTTACAGTATTTTTAAGGGTTTCAAACCCTTGTTTCATCCATGCTTAATTGAAGATAAGTTTTCCAATAATCATTCAATATGTCTATGTGTTGTTTGATTCTATCTTATGCTTGTCTTCACTTTAACATGCTAGGCTAGGTTTTCTTTGTATTTGCATAGATGTAATGAAACTTAGTTATTGATTATTGGTTGGTTATTTGTTTATAATTGTTATGGATGAATGACTTCGATGTTAGGCTTAAGAAAACTGACAGACTTCCAATTGGTAACTTGCTTGAACGTCTTAAGAAACATGATCGGATGTGTACTACGATAAATTGGTTATATTTAATGCATAGGTAACTACTAATGTGGCCATGTTAGGAGCTAGTACTCGGCTCGACATAGGAAGATGTAGAAGCTTATAGAGTTAAGGAAGATCATACATAGCCCTACGAATGGTATTAAGGAATATAACCCGTCATCCATGCAATTGTAACAGACTAATCAACTGGTAAAAGATAGCTAGGGAGTAGTGAAATATAAGTAAACACATTTTCTCTTATTATTGTTTTTGCCAAATTTACTTTAGTATCATTTTATTTTATTTTATTTGCATTCGTAGTCATTTGGGTTAGTTGACTAGAAACTAATTCCGCCCATTCTTCCAAAACCCGAGATTTTTACTTGCTTTCTATAAAATATAAAAATACAAAAAGAATCATCCCTCACCTTTAGACCTAGTATAATTGAGTTTTAACCCTAGTGAACACTATTCTTTGAGTTGAATGATCAATCCCCCCGTACTTGCCACTATACTATACTACAACGGTCAGGTACACTGCCTGGTGGGGATTGCAAGCTTCTCAAGATCCCTTGAGAGGTAAAACCTTTTGGAAGGTTGGAAAACCACGCATCAAGTTTTTGGCGCCGCAGCCCAGGGAATAGTTATTGTCTAGGTTGAAATTTCTTTTTATTAGGTCTACTTGCTAGATTCCTTTCTAATAAGATTTTTATTTTTATTTTTATAGGTTTTCTTTAGTCTATCTTTTTCTTTGTTTCCTTTGTTCGTAATCATTGCCATCTGCCATCATGGAAGGTGGTAATCTCTTTGACTCCATCAACCCACCACAACAAGACCATCCACAAAACCCACCACAACCAAACCAACCTCCTAGACCCCGAACTTTAGGAGAGTACTCCCGTCCTAGCCACCAAGGCTATTGAAACACCCTTGAGCTCACTCAAGGAGCCAATGTGTCTCCCTTGTGATCCGACACCATCCGGTTGGTGCAAAGCGGATGTGCATTCCATGGACTTCGTTCCGAAGATCCTAATCAACATCTCAAGGATTTCCTCAAAATCGTAGATTCCATAGACCTTGATGTTGAAACTCGAGAGACGACCCGATTGCCTCTCTTCCAATTCTCTCTACGTGACCAAGCTAGTCAATGGCTTGAGCGTTTACCCGCGGGATCCATCACCTCTTGGGATGATCTCACAACTCATTTCCTTGCTCAATTTTTCCCACCGGGGAGAACTACTAAGCTTAGAAATGATATCTTGATGTTCCAACAATGTCAAGGTGAAACTCTCTATGAAGCATGGACTCGTTTCAAGGACTTACTCTAAAAAGTCCCTCATCATGGCATAGATCTTTGGCTCCAAGTCCAAATTTTCTATGACTATGTCGATCTCTCCACAAGGTGAACCATTGACCAAGCGGCCGGTGGCAAGCTACGTGATCTAAGTGCGGAAGAATCATGGGAACTCATAGAAGATCTTGCTCTCTATGACAACGAAAGTTGGAATGATCCTCGTGATTTGAACAAAACGGTCAAGGAAATATCTTTGCCTTTGAACAATTCAAGCACTCCCGACCGTAGGATCATGGAACTTGAAGACCAAGTCAAGTTTCTTATGAAATCCTATGAAGCTCCTAAACCTTCAAGCCAAGTGAACAAGATCACTTCTTCATGGAGATTTTGTAGTGGTCCTCATGAGACTCATAATTGCATGGAACTTCCTAAACGAGCTTTTAAGGAATTCGCATCCTCGCGTTCTGATAAAGTGGAGGATAGGTGGCCCACCACTAATCGAGGACCTCGAAATTTTGGTGAGGCCTATGAAGCATGGAAGGATAAACCAAATTTCAGAGGATACCAAACTCGGAGCGTATCCTTCAATGATTCTCCCCCACTCGCATTGTCCGAGCATTATCCACCACAAAACACCCCTAAGCAAAGCTATGAAGAAGCACTGCGAAAGTTCTTTCTCTCTCAAGAATTACAGCTTTCCACGCTCGAGACTCGATTCAGACAACAGCAAGCCGATATGAATAACAAGGTTTGTAACCTGTTGAATGCTATCAATGAGCGCATTGCTAGTAAATCGACTCAGGCTGAAGAGGTCAAATCCGTCACCATCATTAACCAGCCACCCTCATATGTAAAAATAAAGAGCCCTAGTAAACTCTTTAAACATATGTCTCCAAAGGTGAAGGAAGCTAGGGACCATGTTAACTCCTCGGGACCAATCCACTTCGTGAACACCATTACCACAATACTTGCTCCTATAGCCGATCAGAGCCATCAACCAACTAAGGATGAGGGTCATAAAGTTGAAGGTTAGGCCCCCAAGAATGACCTCGATGTGGCTAAGAGCCCTGTAGACTTACCCAAGGACTCCATCACAAAAGGGTCAAGCGAGTGGAAGGAGTCGAAAAAAGAATACGAGGGGCCTAAGGAAAATCCGGGAATCTTGGATAAATATATTATGGAGAAACTCGAGAGACATGGTAGGGATTTCTATAGGGTGTAGAAATAAGATTGAGGAAGGGGACTCTAAAGTTTTTAAGATTTCTAGCACCACTAGGAAAAAGCTTATAACCGATACTGATTGGTGCTAAACAGTCAACCTAAATTGACCAAGGATATGATCAACAAGGGCAAACTCCCTAGACCAATGCTTCCGGGTAATATAGGAAATCACCAGGTCGTTATACCCCGACGAGGTGTGAATTGTATCTGAGCGCGTTTGTGATCGGGTGATTATTCACAGAAAAGGGTTGTGATGAGAATTATTTGGAAATTATGAACAGAAATAGCTTAGGAAATCTATGTGATTAATTACTGGAATTAAGATTGAGAAGAATTGATCTAAAACCTAAAAACGTACGTTTTAATTAAAAACGTACACTGACGAACGTGAGAGAAAGTACAACTGATGAACTAAAAAGGCTACGAGTGTGAAATTATTATTTTTACAATCCTAATAAATAAAGAAAATTTTAAGGAAAAGAAAAATTATTTTCACACTATTTAATTATTTATTATTAATTAATTACTAATTATTTATTAATTAACTAATTATATTGATTTAAATTACTAAAAATTACTAAAAAGACTTAGATAATTAAGAAGATTTTTATAAATCTAATTAACCATCACGGGAATCTAAAAAATTATAAAAAGTTGATTTTATGTATTTTTAAACTAATTTACTAATTATTATTCTAATTATTAATTAATTACTAATTAAACTAGTTATATTCTAAAAAATAGAAATTGAACAGTAGAAATTCTAGAAAAATTCCTAAAAATGTTTTAACTTATATAAAAGCTAGAAAAATTATAAAAACTAGGTGTTACTTAATAAAATCTAATTATGCTATTTAATTATTTAATATCAATTAATAATTAATTAAACTAAAATTAATTCTCAAAACCACTAAATGACAAAGGAAAAATTTGGAAAATTTTCTAAAATTACTTTAATATAAAATAGAATTAATAAAAATATAAAAATGCTAGAGTGCTTATAAATAAGCTAAAATGAAAATTAAAAAGATAATTTCTATTAAATAGAAGCTATCACTATAATTAAAATTGGTTTTTTGTGTTTTTTCTTTTTCCAAACTATTATTACACTAAAAAATAAAAACTTTTACAAAAACACTTTTACTGGAACTCAGAAAATAAGCACTTTGAGTGCTTAATAGCTTATCAGTTGACTTTCTTTGACCACACAAGGAATTAAGCTCAAATGAGCTTGTGTGGGGTCCACAATGGTTAATTCTGATTCAGATGTGTTGTTGGGACATGATTAAGCAAGATTCAATCAAATAAGCTATCAGAATAAGTCAAGAAATCAGAATAAGCACTTTTGATATTCTATTTCTGACCTGAAAATGGGACAGACATTTGAGGTGGTTTCAAGTGGGGTCCACTGAGCCTAAGCTCAAACTTTTGGCCAAAACTAGAAGGTGGCCAGGAGGGGGGTTGGGAGAACCCAAAATTGGACTGTGGGACCCACTGGGGTGGCCAAAAACAACCACCAAAGGTGTGGTGGTGGCCTGATGGTCTGTTGCACAGGGGAGTCCCTTCCCCTACAGGTTACTTTGAGGGGCAATTTGGTCCTCAAAGAAAATTCACAAAATTACAACAAGTGTGGGAATCTCAAGTTTAACTGGTAGATTAACCACCCAAGAAGTTTCAAAGCCTAAAACCCTACACAAAATTCAGGAAAATTCATGCCATATTGGGAAAAACTGAGACAAACCATTTTGACTTTTATGGAAAAACTTGGTATGTTGACTTTTATGAGATTTGGTTGATCATTACTGGTTAAGAAACATGTAATAAGCCATATTACAACTATTTTAAGCTAAATATACCAGTTATAAACCAATTTGGAGGGTTTGTGAATCTCAACTCCCTCACAGTTAACTGTGAGGAGGAATTGAGTATGATTTTGACTTTCTGCTATTTACTCTATCTATTTCAAGCTTGAGCTAACCTAATTATACCCAAATGCATGTGTCTAAACCAGTTTAACACCAACAAAACTACTAGAGCACAGGTACTACACCTGATCCAAACACCCCTTTAAACAGGTTTGCAAAAGATTTTCAAACCAAAACTCTAATTTAACCTAAACTACTGAACCATAGAAGCATATATTGACATATTGAGCTAAAATAAACAGATAAACAACAACTAAAACAGTAATTACCCAAGATAACTATGATTCAAGATTTGACAGTCAAATTAAAGATTTTGAGAACAATGGATTCTAACACATAGCCAACTGATTTAAATAACTAATTACTTTAAATTAAACCTAATAAGAACACTTAACTCAGAATTAAACTAGGACAAGCATTTAAATGGTGAAAAGTTAAAATTGGAGCAATAGACTCACAAAGTGCTTCCTGCTCAAACCAAAGGAACCATGAACCATACACCAAACCTACTGGTTCCCATGAACCTCTAAACCACAGCCATCCATCATACACTGTGCTCCTTGCTTCTTCAACTTGAAATCATGAATTTTTATTCTATTTTTATTTTTTATGTATTTTTTCTATTTTTCTCAAACTTAAGTAAAAACCATTCCACAAACTTGAAAACTTATTTAAAACAGATACATGAGGGTTTATATGAGTGTACAAACAGTTATATATCACTAATAATCTTTGAACAAGAGATTGAAATTTCTAAATAAGCTTGAAAATTGCAAACTGTGAATAAACTTGAAACAACTTTTTTCATTAACTTAAAAAGATTACAGATGATAAAATTAAACCTTACACTAACTAAAATACAATACTAATACATACTAGGGCACATATGAGCTTATATATATATATATATATATATATATATATATATATATATATATATATATATATATATATATATATATATATATATATATATATATATATATATATATATATATATATATATATATATCGATCCAAAATTAGGTCCTATCTCTCTTCACATGGCTTCTTTTTGATAACTTTTCGTCCCAGAGGCCTCCCTTTTGACCCTTGACCAAATCCTCACCATTTAATTGACTTGTGATGCACCTCAGCCCTTGATCATGTTTTCCCGCCAAAAATCCAACGAACCAAAATTAGTGGTATAGGTGAGATCATTTAATGGAACAATGGTGGGGGTTGGTTAAGTTGGTGAGGACATTTATTGTGGGGGGTTTTTGTTGGAAAAAGGTGAGGAGGAGGGGGGACACAGGCCTGAAAAACGGGGGAAGGGGATGGTGAACAGTGGTCGTTTGACCACTTTGACCGGGGGTTGATTTTATTAATAAAATGGGAGTGGGCTAGGTATTGTTGGGCTTGGGTATTGGATTAGGATATTGGGTTTGGTTTGTGGTTTAATAATAATAATAGGGTCCGTTTGGTATGATAACACACAAGGACCAATTTTGCAACTCCACCAAACTTTGAGGACTGAATCTGTAAATTTCCCAAATTGCTACCAAGGACCAAAAATGCCAAGCACCAATATTCCAAGAACCATTTTTGTATTTTTCCATTTTTTTAAAAATTCCCAAGGACTTAATTTGCCATTTTTGAAAGTACAGGGACCTAAACTGTAAACTTTGTAACTTTTGACCCAAGTGTTATATTTTGTGATATTTGACTTTCAAAAGACTTGGGTTGACTTTTTCTTTCAAAATAAATGCATATGGACTATTTTTGACAAGTTTTGAAACTTGGGGGACTAAAACTGCCAATATTGCAAACTTTGATCATTTTTCATTTGTTTTGCTCATTTTGCTTATAAAACACATAAAACACAATCCCTGGGATAATTTAAGTATTTTGATAACTTTTTGATTGTTTTTGTATGTTTTGGCAGTTTAAATACGACAAAAATGATGAGTGTTTGAGCACTCATCAGATACTTACATAGATCATGACCTCCCTATAAATGCGATCCCTCTCTCCCTTTACAACGAAGCCTTCCCTCAACAAATTACGTGTAAAGGACTCGATAGCGTTAGGATAATGAAAAGGTTATAAGTTATGATTGGAGGATTCATCTATAACATTGATCTATCCGTGATCGATGACATAGACTCGTTCATTAATCCAACATTAACTAACCTCATCCTCAGAAAACCTTTTGTAAAAGAAACAGGAGTGACACTAGATGAGAGCGATGGTAGTGCACTATTCACCAATGGTGTCAAGAAAGTAATTTTTCGTAAGGGTAATGAGGAAGTGTATAAATACCGACCATCATTGGATTGTAATACAAATGGATTACAGGGTGGAAGGTCGGGAAAGATAAAGCGACGAGATCCGGATAACCTAAAAATCCCTTGTATGATAGGTCACAAGCATTTTTATAATGTCTACATTGACGTGTGCCTACCCAAGAATGTTATGTCCTTGTTCCATTACAACAATATTTGCAGATGGGGATTGATTTATAAAGTAGAAAATGTTGTCGGTAGAGATCATGAAGTTCAAGTATTCTTAGGGAATATGACATTCACAATGGACTTTACAATCGTAGACAACATTGAGGATTATATCGACCCAAGGTCATCACAAGTTGTTTTCGGGGCGCCCTTTTGTGAAATCACTAATTTAATAGTTGACGACCGGAACGGAATCATGACTTTTATAGATGGAATTAGGAGAATCTCATACCAAACGCCGTATAAGATGAAAGATTTCGAAGGAGTAGATTGCGACGGACTTGATAAGCTAGGCTCCCAAATTATTTTATGTGATGATGATGTTCAGAGAGGATGTAAAAACACCTTTGACTTATCATGTGGGTTCTTTAAGGGTGTCAGTAAGCTTGGTTCCAAATATCGGGAAGATATCTTTGAATTTGAAGATCCAAAATATCTGCACTATGAAAGCGATCCCGATAGAGATTTGGAGGATGACCTAGAAACCGTGACCAATGACGAGGTCACATAATAGCTCGTGACCTTGCGTCTAGCTACAAGACTCATAAATAAAGAAAAGTGCTGCTTGGGAGGCAACCCAAGTTTTATTTGGTTTAATTGTTTGATTGTTTGTTTGTTTGATTTTATTTGTTTCCATATGTGTGATTTATTTTTATTGTTCGTGGCTCATGTTTCAAAATAAATTGTGAAAATGCTTTACCTTGTTGTTTAACTTCGTCTTAACTTCATATAAAGGTATTTCACAAAAGCTAAGTGTAAGGAAAATCTAAATTTGTTTCTAAGAATGGAATTGAACATGAACCACAACAATATTAAATGAACATGTATATTAGTATTTGTTTGAGTCAAACGCTTGTATCGAGTCATAATGATGTTTTGCAGGAATTCCAAGAATTAAGGCATGAGTTTTTCCAGAAATTTTCTGGAAACTTAACATTAGATTTATGTCAGAATACTCTGACGGCAAAAAATTTGCGAGTTTTGTTTTTCTACCGGAGTCTTAAAGTTTTTGTTAATTCTTTAGTTTTATAAACTCCAGGAAATGTGCAAACATTCATTCCGCAAGCATTATATCCTTATCATATATATAGATTGCCGCCGATTTTACACGAGGTTTTCCATGATTGTTTTCTCAGGTATAACAGGTTATATTGGACAAGAAGATGATTTATATTTCTGGAGGGAAGCTTTTAACGTTCATTTTCTTGGAGGAAGATCTAACCATGTTACCACATGATCCACACCGAACGAATCAGGGGAGTATTTGTTTCATTCTTTTACCTTCATTACTTTTACATTCTTTTAATTAAACATTGGGGATAATGTTCAGCCTAAGTGTAAGGGGAGAGTAAATGATGATACCTTAGAGAATGCAATTGCACTTGAGTTTGTTTGTTCAATAGTAGGTGTGTAATAAAACTAAGAGAAATACTTGTTTGGGCAATTTTAGTGCCAAATTTAAAATTTTTTATAACATTTAGGAGTGAAGCTTTAGCCTTAATGAGCGTCTCATGGATAGGAGTTGTATGACTAGCACAAAAACCGTACCACTCAAAATTTTCCACCCAAAATATGTAAGGTTCGCCCCTAGATTTGTTAGGGAAAGATGCTTATGAGTGTACTAGTAGTACTTAAATTCTAGAACTTGCGTTAGTGATGCATCCCGAGACCGCTAGTGAGACTACATTCGTGTAGTTAGGATTTACTACATGATAAGAGGCATTAGGATCACCCTTGTGTTTAAACCCGAATCATAATTCATTGACCAATGAAGTCATAATTACTTGACTAATAAAGTTAATTAATTTTCCCACACCCTTGCGTTGTACTTATTTTTAGTACACGATACCCCTAGTACACCCCTCCGAGCCTATCTTTTCGTTTCTAACTTTAAGCATTTTACTTAAAGAAAGAATTTGTTAACAATCCACCTCAAATGTACACCCAAATCGCCTTAGCCTTCCTTGTATGCACTCATCTTTAGTGCATTATTGTTACATGTTTAAACTCTTAGTTAATTATCTAATTAATTACATGGTTGCTCAGTTGAGTCATATCGTTTACATATTGTTTTGGTACGATTGGGACGCATGGGTAAAGTACTAGTATTATGGAGTATTGGGGAAGAACATCATATATTACCCTCATATGTGCGTTAATCTTAAAAAGTACTCCAAGTGTTTTGATTATCTTGATTCGAGTCATTAGAATAGTTGATTGTAAAGTATGTAAAAGTTTAAGTATAAGGGGGACGTAAAACCCCTATGATGTATTATTTTGGATGGTAGGGCAAGAGTGTATGCAAAAAAAAAAAAAAAAAAAAAAAAAAAAAAAAAAAAAAAAAAACGGACTACCATCCCGTTTCCTTTTATGTTTTTGTTAGTTTCTGATTAGCTTAAGTCGAGTCGAGTCTTGGCTTAGAAACGCCACATTGTACATGTAATTGACCAAGATGATTAACTCACCACCAGTAAAAATTGCCTTTATCCAACAAAACCGTGTTTATCATATCCCTACACCTCACGTTATAACCCTTTAAAAGACCTCTTTGATAGTTTATCCTAGGTGCTTACGCCAAGTGGTTGAGGTTTGATCATTTCCTAAGCCTATGGCAATCTATTTGCTATGAAAGGTAGTGAGAGATGTTTTCCATTTCCATATTGTGATATATACTTTATTACACCCGAGAGATGTGAGTATCTAAACACTATTTGTGAGATGCTAGTATATAATTTTCGTGCTTGTTTTGGTTGAAGTGGAACGATTATTTATTGCAATTACTTTTATATTAGTGTTAAATGACCCCTAGCTTGTATTTTGATTAGAATAAAAGCGCATTTGCTTGAGCACAAGCAAATCTCAAGTGTAAGGGTATTTGATGAGACGAAAAGTGTACCGCTTTTAGGGGGTCATTTAAGCCCAAAGTCGAGATTATTTTATCAAATATTGCCCTAAATCGTTCATTTTGTCATTTTAGGTACTTTTGAGAAGAAATCTGGAAAATGAAGCATTTTGGACGTTTTTGGAGCAAAAAAAGTGAAGAAAACGACAAAGTCTCAAATTCATGCTGAAAATAGTACCTGACGGCGTCAGGATTTGCTTATGACGCCGTCACCCTTTGAAAAAGAAGTGGATAATCAAGTTACACGTGACGCGCCAGAGAGTTTTTGGAGGAATTACGCGTGACGGCGTCACCAAGGCAGTCAAGAGCAAATTACATGTGACGGCCAAGACCAAGTTTATACATGACGGCGTCAGAATTGGATCTAGGCAATACGATGATAATTATGGCGGCGAGTTGATGGCGTCAGAACTTACTCTTGACGCCACCAGACCCAATACTCTATATATAGTTTTTGATTTTTCATTCATTAGTGTGCAACTTTGAGAGGAGAAACCCTAGACGAATTTTACAGTATTTTTAAAGGTTTCAACCCTTGTTTCATCCATGCTTAATTGAAGATAAGTTTTCCAATAATCATTCAATATGTCTATGTGTTGTTTGATTCTATCTTATGCTTGTCTTCACTTTAACATGCTAGGCTAGGTTTTCTTTGTGTTTGCTTGGATGTAATGAAACTTAGTTATTCATTATTGGTTGGTTGTTTGTTTATAATTGTTGTGGATGAATGATTTCGATGTTAGGCTTAAGAAAACTGGCAGACTTCTAACTGGTAACTTACTTGAACGTCTTAAGAAACATGATCAGATGTGTACTACGATAAATTGGTTATATTTAATGCATAGGTAACTACTAATGCGGTCATGTTAGGAGCTAGTAGTCGGCTCGACATAGGAAGATGTAGAAGCTTATAGAGTTAGGGAAGATCATACACGACCCTACGAATGGTATTAAAGAATATAACCCGTCATCCATGCAATTGTAACAAACTAATCAACCGGTAAAAGATAGCTAGGGAGTAGTGAAATCTAAGTAAACATATTTTCTCTTATTATTGTTTTTGCCAAATTTACGTTAGTATCATTTTATTTTATTTTGTTTGCATTCGTAGTCATTTGGGTTAGTTGACTAGCAACTAATTCCGCCCATTCTTCAAAAACCCGAGATTTTTACTTGCTTTCCATAAAATATAAAAATACAAAAAGAATCATCCCTCACCTCTAGACCTAGTTTAATTGAGTTTTAACCCTAGCGAACACTATTCTTTGAGTTGAACGATCAATCCCCCGGTACTTGCCACTATACTATACTACAACGGTCAGGTACACTGCCTGGTGCGGATTGCAAGCTTCTCAAGATCCCTTGAGAGGTAAAACATTTTGTAAGGTTGTAAAACCACGCATCACAAACACTGTCATAAAAAATAAATGAAATTTTGGTTTTGACATTTTTTACGTATGGTATGTAAATCAGTATTAAGAGCGGATCGGGATGGTTGTGTTGTTTGGTTTCTCATGTTAAACGGTAATGATCCGAAAAGAGTGATAAAGATCAAGAAGCTCGAGTAACACTTAAACACACCATTTGAGAATTATGTGTGAGACAGTATTTGCCCAAGTGTGTAAACTTGTTTAAGTTTGTGTTTGATGCCTTCTATTTAAGAGGCATGTATGGTTTATAGATAAACCCTCGCGTTGATCATCTGATGAGCAGACAATGAGGATAGGTGGTCTCTCCTCCTTGGCTTGTGCAAAATGATGCTTGTCGTGCGTCCCTATTGTCAGATGTTAAATTGTACATCTTAACTGTTAGTAACAACCGGAGAGCAGTGGTCCTACGCGTTCAACATAACATGGTGAGTTTCGTTAGGATAAGTGTGGCCTGAGATCTTAGCCAGGCCCTTGTCAAGTGTTTATTTATGGGCTTTGGTAATGGGCTTGGTTCGTGCGTATATTTAGTGGGCTTGGGCCTCTAATATTGATATGTTATCATGTACAATTTAATCTAAAAATATTGATATGTTATAAAGTCCCCCAGACTAGTATTATATCATATACGAGTGATATGATGTTGAACTAATAAATGAGTCCCCCCCCCCAGTTTGTGCCGCGCTACCAGGGTTCCTTCTTAGGTTAAGTGTTTCTAGGATATGTCACGCATGTTTCGTAATAATGACTAGGGTGCAGGCTATTTTCCTCGCTGTTTTGAGAAGGATGGGTAATAAATTCTTGTGTGAGAAGTATAGGAAAATCCCCTTTGTAATGATTCACTATCTTTGTGATTTGATGTTTCATTGTTGTCTTTTCGGCTGCAGGCAGCGTCATCCTAACAATCATCGAGCAGTGTGTTTGACTCATCCTTTTGACTGTATATGATGTCAATGATGTCGTCATCCGTAGTTGCGTCTTTCTAGGGTGAAGGTCACACGCCCCATTAAATGTGTTTTGACCCAATAGCCTTTTTCCAAGTGTAGCCCGTTGATTCATTTGCTTTACCTATAAATAAGGCTAGAAAAGTGGATAAGTTACAATTGAAGCAAATAAGTTTCTTTTCCTCTTCCTTTTTCTCAATATCTTCCCAAACCCTAAAAATTAATTTCTATGAAAATCAAAGGCTTTTTATGAGAAGTGTATACGAAGGTTAGTTGTCATTCTTGCACAGCAAGAAGAAACGTTTCTCCGGTTTGTTTTGGATGTAACCAAAGAATTTTTCGTTGCGACATGGGTACTAGTTGTGGTGATGACGAAGACCTTGTTGTTTCTCTCAAATCATTTACTCATTTGTGGGGTTTGGATGTTGAGATAATAACTCCCCTTTCATTCTCATCTAACGATGTTGTTCCTTGGGTTCTAGTTGAACCTAGTGGAATCTTTCAGGTGGATCTTGGAATGGAAGATAAGGAGAGTCTTGCATCTGACTTTCTATCTTCTTTTTTAAGTACTATCAAGGTGAATTTTGTCGTCCTGATAAGAAACTTAAATGTTACACCGTATGCTCAAGGTGATTCTAGTCGTGCACATGAGTGTCGTTTAGTAGGGAAATTAAAAAAAAAAAAAAAAAAAAAAAAAAAAAAAAAAAAAAAAAAAAAAAGAGAAACGGTGTCGTTTGCACCCCAAAGTATGAGATGACGTTGTGCGCACCACAAATGCAAAAAACGGTAGAAACAAAACGAGTCAACGTCGTTTTGATCCCAACATCAAATGACATCATTTGTACCATGAATGTATTATAGAATTAGAAATGAGCAATTAATGATTGTTTTAATCATAGTCACATGGAATGGGAATCGTTCTGTACGAAATCAAGGATCAGGATAGCGGTTCGCTAGGTACCTTAAATTTAGTTCGATAGGGGGTAGGTTCATTTGGGATAGCTCTAGAACGATGTACCATGTAATCAGAACAATGCACCTAATAATAAATACTCCCTCCGTCCCATAAAAACTGTCCAGTTTGACTTTTCAGAGTCAAACTGGTTCAACTTTGACCATAAATATTTTTTATGTGTTATATAATACTTGATGAAAAAATTATACCAATGAAAAACACACTTAAAACTCAATCCATTTATATATTTTTCATAAAGTATTATATAATACTCACAAAAATAGATAAGGTCAAAGTTGAACCAGTTTGACTCTGAAAAGTCAAACTGGACAGTTTTTATGGGACGGAGGTAGTATATTTCTTGTGTGCCTTGCAAAACTTAAGTATGTAAAAGGTAAAATAGTTCAATAGTTAACTATTCCTTGTAACCAATAGTTAATAAAATAGTTTAAGAAACATAATCATAATTCATAAGTTAAAAACTTGAGCAAAATAAGTGGAAGTAAAGTATAAATCATTTAGTTCTGTTTTGGAAAAAAATCATAGAAAAAGTTAGGAATGATGGACGCTGAGACAAAGAGAGTAAAAGATATCAAGAAATATATTAGAGTTAATTATTTAAATGGTCCTTGTGGTTTGTCAAGTATAATGAAAATAGCCAGTATATTTTTTTTGCCCGAATCCTCCCCCCATGCTTTTGACCCGTAACGGGTTTGGTCCCTAAAACTAACGATCGTCAATTTTTCTCGTTAAATTGTGTCACGTGACTAACATGTGAGGGGTATTATAGCCTTTCTTGATTGCCTGACTTATTTATATACCTTCTTTAGTCTTTCTTCCCCACTTCTTAAGACTAAAAACACTCACACAAACATACTGTAACTTCCACAATGTTGAGATGCAATAACTGTGGAACACAATCTATCATCAAAACTTCATGGACTGCATTCAACCCAGGTAGATGATTTTATTTTTGTGGTAAAAGAGTAAGTGTTCAAATTTTCTTATTTAAAAAAAAATGAATTTGACCTAATTTATTTATCTTCTTTTTAATAGGGAATAAATTGTTGGATTATTGATTGGTATGATCCTCTTATGTGTTATATAGATGTGCAAATCATTCGAGGTCGTTTATGTTCCATGAATGACCTACAAAGAGCACTGCACAAAGAACTGTTGAAGCTAAAAGAATGAAGATGATATTGGTTACCAGTTGGGTGTTTTGTTGTTTATTTTGTTTTAAAGTGATTTTCTTCTGGTAATGAATTATTAGGTTGTATTTTAGTTATCAATTGGTTGAAAACTGTTGTAGTTTGGTAATGGAAGCATTTTGCTATTTGGTAATAAATGAATGAAAGAATGTTGTAGTTTGTGTGAAAAACGTAGGGGGTGAATACGTTTCCGTTTAAAAACTTAAATATTTTATATCAAATCACCGATTAAGTTAGACGTAATATGAGAAGTTTCAATAATAAGTCTTATAAAAACTACAACATATATTAACTTCTAGCTACGACACAAACATAGTCACACAATATATCCAACAATCCGCATAAGTATAGGACCGACGGTACCTTTATTTCTCACAGTACCCTTAATTATTTAAGGGTACCTTCGATAATTAATGGTACCGTCCACACATAATCAACATAGGATACAAAACAAATCACATAATGGAAATATAAATGTAAAGCGATAAATATAAGTAAAGATTTAAAGTGAAAGGTAAAAGAAGGCGGAAACTGGACACGGTGATTTACAGTGGTTCTGAGGCCAATTGTGGAAAATATAGAGCGGGAGGGGGGTGAATACGTTTCTGTTTAAAAACTTAAATCTTCTGTATCTAATCACCGGTTAAGTTAGAAGCAATACGATAAGTGTTAATAATATATCTTATAAAAACTAGAGCATGACATAATAATATAAGCACAATCACAATATTAACTTCTAGCTACGGCACAAATATAGTCACACAATATATCCAACAATCCACACAAGTATAGGACCTACGGTACCTTTATTTGGTACCCTTAATTATTAAGGGTACCATCCATAATTAATGGTACCATCCACACACATAATCAACACAAGATACACAAAAATATCACATAATGCAAATATAAATGTAAAGCGATAAATATAAATAAAGATGTTGTCACACCCCCAATTTACCTGACTTGCAGCGGAATGGAATGCCTGAGGGTGTAACTGTCATAGCACCATAACAAGGAAATATTGAACGACCTAAAGTGTCGTTTTGAAAACACATCGTTTGACTTATTAAAACATTCAGAATATAGTACATAGGTCCCAAAAGTCATGAAAGGTTTACAGAAATAAGTTTAGACATGTCAAACGATAATTATACATAAGTGCATGAAAGTGTCAAAGTGAGACGCGTCATCCTAGGTCCTCACTAAAATGACTCCATGCATGCCATGAAGTTTATGCTCTTAGTTACCTGAAAATACATTGCGAAAACGGTCAACACGAATGTTGGTGAATAATCATAGGTTTGTAAGTTAAATCGTATGTACATAAGCCACAAGTATAAAGTAAACCGACATAAATGTCAAAATGCTACATTGTCCCTTAAGCTCATGACCCCGAAGCTAGACTTTGTAATGCCCCAACAGAGTGTTTACCAGACACTCACTTGATAAGACATGAAATGCATTCGTCCCGTTGGAGCAACCCAAACACGAATGGAGGCGTCACCCTCAATAGATCTATTCACTCACTCTCGCTTAGTACTTGAAATTAACGGTCCATGATATTGAAAAGGGGACTTGTTATGATATGGTATAAAGGCAACTTAAGCAATGTATGGAATTTGTAATACTTGGGCATGTACGAAAGTAATTGATGCAATGTATTCTCCCCCGTGGGATTTGAAATCAAATAAGTAATTGAAAACGGGGCTATGAAAACTCACCTCAACTGATGATACTGCGATGATAATATGAAGTGAACAACAATGCACGGTTAACTGCCGCAACCTAATATGAATGATGAACGATCTCATTTAGATCACCAAATGATGTTATGAATGTCCATGCTCATGTTCCTATACCACTCTACTCTTTGGAAAAACACTTGTATTATCAAAAATATATAATCCAAGAATTTGGAAAATATTGCTATTAGAAAATATAAATAGCTAGTTGTAATATATATATACTTATATATATATATCGTACGTTTCCATGTTAGCGTTGAAAAACTCGGGTTGTAATCCTTGAAATGATGAAAAGATACTCGTAATAACTAATACTACATTAGTTATAAAGCTTGGTACTTAATATTATGTCTAGCTTATAAAAGTACTTCGTAGTTTTTGTGTCACTTTTTATTAAAAGCTGTCAAATAGAAATGGTTTTAGCCGATATTCAAACGTGAATATCTTTGTCGTTACTTGTCCGTTTTACTTGTTCTTTATATCACGGTTACGTCTTAGTATGTAGTAATATATTTTGGAAAGCTCGGCTCCTCCGGGTTACGTCTAAAGTCTCTTTTTGTCCAATGAAAAACGTCCAACAGCAAACAAATTTCCAGAAAATACTTTTCGTCAACAATCTTGCAAAAAGCATAACTTCTTCGTTATAAACTCTTTTTAATCCGTTCTTTCGCCTACGGTTTCGTTTTTGAAAGTATTTTCTAAAAATTTTGCCAAAGTTCCCTTGGTGTTTACTGATTTTCCAGGTTTTTACAAAACGGGACAGCATGTCTAAAATAGGTTCCAAATCAAGTTTTCAAGGTTTAAAACTAATTTCTACCATCACCAAACCTCTTGTAATCACCACATAGCTAATCTAATCCTACCATACACCTTCTTAGGGTGCCATGGACTCCTAACCAAGTTATTATAGCAAGGGGATTCATAACTAAAAAGTTAGGGTTTGTATGTTTCATTTTAGACAAAATAAAGTGTGGTATAGCTACTTGTACATGGTTTTTAGCATGATACTTATGAAATACATGTAAAAATAGGATGATCCATGAAAAAATAAAGATGAAAACTTACTTGATAAAATGAGATGATTAGATGATGATTTTGCTTGGATTTCTTGTGTTTTTCTTGATTGATTCTTGATTAGACAAGTAAAAGGAACAAGTTTGGTGTTATAACTTATGAAAAATGATCACTTGATCTTATTATGGTGGTTTGGTCGTGGGTTTGCAAGAGGAAATGGGGAAGATGAGATGAAAATTGTTCTTTCTAAATTGTGTGATTATGATTCTTGTAATTTTTGGTAAAGTTAGGTTTTAAGGTTTATTAGTACAAAAACTTAGGAGTTAATGCTAGGGGTTAAAGGGGTGGTCTTGGGGCCGGTTTTTCAAGGGTAGAAGGGGGGGGGGGGGGTTAGGGTGCTTGGTATTTAATTAGGAAACCTTGTAAGAATTTGCACTAGTTTGCGTTTTTAGTTACGATCGGGTACCGGTTTTATTAGAAATAAATGTTCACGAAGTTAACCGGGATGAAATAAAGTCATAATAATGTTGAAAACATATTAAAAATATGTTGGGTACATTTACTGAGTGCTCGGGTGATTATTGTTTAGTTTTCACGAAAACCGTCGTTATATTCATACGCGTACGTTATAAATAAAATAAATTTCCAAAATACTGGGTAACTGAATGTTATAACTTTTATGATGTTAAAATGGATATAAAAATATGTCGGGACCATTGTGGGAATATTTAGATATATTCGTCGTGTATAAACCGGGTGTTAACGTTTACTATAAATACTTATACGTAAAAACGTTAAATGTACTGAATATAGAAATTTGAAAATCCTAAGAGTGGTATAACATGTAAATGACCTACTGATGATATGCAGACTATCTCCAGTCCGTATGAAATGTCATTACTGATAATGCATGAATTCGCACCCGAACCAATACGGTTACGCGAATTTGAATACCCGTAAACTAAATTTACGATGAAATGTGTAATGCACGTGAATGATGAAATCTTTTCCGCAATGAATAGTGTTCCATGAATAGTAAAATTTCTGAATGCTTCTCGGAATGTCAAACTGACACCAAAAATGATGAATAGTAAACTGATGAATAGTGTTTTGATGAATAGTGTTTGATGAATAGTGTTTTTCCAAAGTTCGGGAAATGACCTGAAATGACCTGAAATGGTGAGTTGTGACAGTCTTCCCCTCTAAAAGGAACTTCGTCCCGAAGTTCAGTTTATGTTGGTCTCTGAAAACGTATTGGTGAAAAGGTGATGATATTCAAGAATTCCAGCGAACTCTAACGATAGGAATTCAACTCTGATTCAACTGTTTGACCACACGGTCCATGATTTCTGTTGGTTCTCTTACAAGGTCTGAGATTGTCATTTGGGATGGATCCCTTCCAATGGAATCATGAGTGACTCATCTGTAAGTCATTTTTGGGGATCTGAAAATGTGAAATATGTTCGTGTAATCCTGTTGTTCTCTGGCAATGTTCAAATCTGACGGCCACTAGGCCTACCCTGTCTGAAATATAAATGGTCCAGTGTATATTGGTGTAACTTTCCAAGTTTTCTGAATGATAACATGCCTTTCCTAGGCAGAACTTTCTGCATAACTCTGCAGAACTTGAAGTTTTAATGGTTTACGACTTATTGAACTTGTAACTGATTCTTGACTTGTAGAAAATTTCTGGTTATCTCATGAATGCCTACTGAACTAGTGAGTTGAGCTTTTTCTGAGTTTGGCCCATCAATCGATGGTCTGCGCTTCTTTAAGGTTTCAAATGTGGTACTGGTAATATATATACTGCTGAATTCTGCCAGAACTCAAGTTTGTATGCTAGTTGGTCGATTCTAAAATGAATCTTAAATAGTCCAATATGCTAAAGGTTCAACCTCTCTTGTTATCTAATTTGTATCATGCCAATCCAAGGCATTGCTTTTAAATTAGTTTGTTCTCCCACTTGAATCTGGATGGTTTGATGTTCAGGATATCCAATCCAAATGATGGGTGTTATGTACCAACCTAACTTCTGCCAGTTTCTCGCTGTTGGTGTGATAACTATTGTTGTAGATGAATTTGATTTATGTTAAATGATTAGTCCAACCATTTCTAGGGTTAATCACTCATGCTCTGAGCATACCTTCCTATGTTTGAATTGTTCTCTCGCTTTGACCATCGTTCTAAGGGTGCTAGGTGATGTTCACATCTAAATGGGTTTCTGAAGGAAATCCTGAAATGATTACCTGAAGTCCACGGTGAATTCGGTTTTCTTAACAGGCACAACTGAAATGGGTACAATAAACCTTTGTGACTAATTCCATAACGTTCGGTCCTTCGAACTTGGCGTTATCTGAAGGGATAGAGTATAGGTAACAATTTGATTCCTTGTGTTTTGTTCCAACGGATGATAAGACATATGTCCTTCTTTGTCTAGTGGGTTTGGTCTTCACTACTGAAGTTCGTGATCAATTTGTGATGTTCCTCCTAATTCCTTCATCACATATTCCAAATATTCTCTATTGTCCAGTCACAATTCCTAAATGCATAAGCGATGTTGTAGAGAAGTTGGTTCTGGATATTTGTCTCGCGATTGTGAGTTTTGGTTGAAATCTTTTTCTGAATAAACGAACTTAGAAAAATGGAGCAAATATTTTACTAAGTAATATTTTTCCTGAGGATTCAAAATTTCAGTAGTTATGAAGTAGAAAAATGTTTTCAAACATGTTGTGATTAAGACTGCTTACCAAAGTTTGATGTTTATGTATATTTCTCATTGTACCATAGTGTTGCTAAAGATTGACCAAAAAGGATCGTACTTGTTCAAAATAGGAATTTCAGAAATCATTTTTCCACAAGGTATGTGATTTATGTAAACGCATCAACTTTATTTAAAAGTGAAAACACTAAAAAGGATAAAATGGTAGAATAGGAAATGTTCGCTTAAATGCATAGATGTCTAACACTTAGTTCCTGAGGTTGGATAATGTCTATTGGTGGTTATCTGGCATAACTACAAGCATAGGTATTTAGACTAACTTAAGTCATGAAATAGTTTATCGTTGTAATTGGCAAGACGAAGGTATCACTTGATGTTGTGTCGATGAATGTCTATTCTGTTTTCCCATGTAGATGAGGAGATATGTTCTGGTTAGTAGTTCTGTAATCCTTTCGTTGCTTCTATTGTATAGAGGAATCATGCATGTAATTGATATGGAAAGTCTCTTCTAGGGAAGTCAATGGGAAAATCCAACTTAATGGCTGAATGAGTGACTGGTGGGGTAAGTATCCAGGGATAGTTCGGCAAAAGGGATGTTTATGAAAGAGTTCCTTTGTTTACAAAACTTTTGGATGAAGATTGTTATTAACAATCCTTTGGAAAGGTAATTATTTCCTTCATGGCATAATCCTTCCTGAATTTTACATAGGTGATCAGGCTATGTATAATTGAGGACTAATGATGCGATGTTGGATTTTGTCAAAATATCATAACTTTTCTCAAAAGTTTTAGATGGTGTTCAACGCATTGTTATTAAAATGGTATCCTGATGTTTCCTTTCAAGTAACATGAAAATTGCTTCGCGTAACAATAGTAAATACTTGGTGTAATGACAGAAAAATCAATTTATAGGATGGAAATAAAATAGCTTACTTCAGAAATTTTTCTGTAAAACAATTTCCCATATGATAGTAAAATAGCTTGAATGGTGTATTGGATACGTGGGTGAATCTTGTCGAATGGTAATAGTCTACTAATTCGTCAAAAACGAAATCAACCTAATTCCTGATGAGACAATGCTAAAATGTTGCGAAACGATTGAAGTCTGAGCAAATGGGAATGGAAAAGGAAATGACAATGATGATACTAGTGAATGAAATATTACCCTCTTTCGCGCTACCTCGCGACATCCAAAAGGTAAAACTAAAGTACACACTGTGGGAAGGCCAATAGTGTAATAAGTAACTGATGGTGGTGATAGTACCTGAGTAGTAAGTGCCCTACTAGTGATGGAAAGAAAACACACTATCTTCCTTGCAATAAGCATCCTAATAAGTCCATTAAGATTAATTCTGAATACACTACCAAAAGGCATTCTATGTACGGGCTGAATGATAGGAAAACCCTGTTCCTATGGCAAATCAATAGTACTAATGGTGGTGTAAATGCAACTGGTGGTATAATGGTAGTGGAAGATGACAAGGCATCTTCAATGTTGGAATCCGATAAAAGGATGTCAGGGTGAGTATCTGAAGACATGTCACTTGTGAACCAGGTCAATAAAATGATATACATATACGGATATGAGTATAAATAACTCGCACAGGGTATGTATGAAACAACATGTATCATGATTATGCACTTATGATGAAATGATGAGATGCTATGATAATGTGGTTATAGTCTAGGGTCAATGATACATCCTAGTTCTCTATAACCTTAGCTCTGGTACCAATCTGTCACACCCCCAATTTACCTGACTTGCAGCGGAATGGAATGCCTGAGGGTGTAACTGTCATAGCACCATAACAAGGAAATATTGAACGACCTAAAGTGTCGTTTTGAAAACACATCGTTTGACTTATTAAAACATTCAGAATATAGTACATAGGTCCCAAAAGTCATGAAAGGTTTACAGAAATAAGTTTAGACATGTCAAACGATAATTATACATAAGTGCATGAAAGTGTCAAAGTGAGACGCGTCATCCTAGGTCCTCACTAAAATGACTCCATGCATGCCATGAAGTTTATACTCTTAGTTACCTGAAAATACATTGCGAAAACGGTCAACACGAATGTTGGTGAATAATCATAGGTTTGTAAGTTAAATCGTATGTACATAAGCCACAAGTATAAAGTAAACCGACATAAATGTCAAAATGCTACATTGTCCCTTAAGCTCATGACCCCGAAGCTAGACTTTGTAATGCCCCAACAGAGTGTTTACCAGACACTCACTTGATAAGACATGAAATGCATTCGTCCCGTTGGAGCAACCCAAACACGAATGGAGGCGTCACCCTCAATAGATCTATTCACTCACTCTCGCTTAGTACTTGAAATTAACGGTCCATGATATTGAAAAGGGGACTTGTTATGATATGGTATAAAGGCAACTTAAGCAATGTATGGAATTTGTAATACTTGGGCATGTACGAAAGTAATTGATGCAATGTATTCTCCCCCGTGGGATTTGAAATCAAATAAGTAATTGAAAACGGGGCTATGAAAACTCACCTCAACTGATGATACTGCGATGATAATATGAAGTGAACAACAATGCACGGTTAACTGCCGCAACCTAATATGAATGATGAACGATCTCATTTAGATCACCAAATGATGTTATGAATGTCCATGCTCATGTTCCTATACCACTCTACTCTTTGGAAAAACACTTGTATTATCAAAAATATATAATCCAAGAATTTGGAAAATATTGCTATTAGAAAATATAAATAGCTAGTTGTAATATATATATACTTATATATATATATCGTACGTTTCCATGTTAGCGTTGAAAAACTCGGGTTGTAATCCTTGAAATGATGAAAAGATACTCGTAATAACTAATACTACATTAGTTATAAAGCTTGGTACTTAATATTATGTCTAGCTTATAAAAGTACTTCGTAGTTTTTGTGTCACTTTTTATTAAAAGCTGTCAAATAGAAATGGTTTTAGCCGATATTCAAACGTGAATATCTTTGTCGTTACTTGTCCGTTTTACTTGTTCTTTATATCACGGTTACGTCTTAGTATGTAGTAATATATTTTGGAAAGCTCGGCTCCTCCGGGTTACGTCTAAAGTCTCTTTTTGTCCAATGAAAAACGTCCAACAGCAAACAAATTTCCAGAAAATACTTTTCGTCAACAATCTTGCAAAAAGCATAACTTCTTCGTTATAAACTCTTTTTAATCCGTTCTTTCGCCTACGGTTTCGTTTTTGAAAGTATTTTCTAAAAATTTTGCCAAAGTTCCCTTGGTGTTTACTGATTTTCCAGGTTTTTACAAAACGGGACAGCATGTCTAAAATAGGTTCCAAATCAAGTTTTCAAGGTTTAAAACTAATTTCTACCATCACCAAACCTCTTGTAATCACCACATAGCTAATCTAATCCTACCATACACCTTCTTAGGGTGCCATGGACTCCTAACCAAGTTATTATAGCAAGGGGATTCATAACTAAAAAGTTAGGGTTTGTATGTTTCATTTTAGACAAAATAAAGTGTGGTATAGCTACTTATACATGGTTTTTAGCATGATACTTATGAAATACATGTAAAAATAGGATGATCCATGAAAAAATAAAGATGAAAACTTACTTGATAAAATGAGATGATTAGATGATGATTTTGCTTGGATTTCTTGTGTTTTTCTTGATTGATTCTTGATTAGACAAGTAAAAGGAACAAGTTTGGTGTTATAACTTATGAAAAATGATCACTTGATCTTATTATGGTGGTTTGGTCGTGGGTTTGCAAGAGGAAATGGGGAAGATGAGATGAAAATTGTTCTTTCTAAATTGTGTGATTATGATTCTTGTAATTTTTGGTAAAGTTAGGTTTTAAGGTTTATTAGTACAAAAACTTAGGAGTTAATGCTAGGGGTTAAAGGGGTGGTCTTGGGGCCGGTTTTTCAAGGGTAGAAGGGGGGGGGGGGGTTAGGGTGCTTGGTATTTAATTAGGAAACCTTGTAAGAATTTGCACTAGTTTGCGTTTTTAGTTACGATCGGGTACCGGTTTTATTAGAAATAAATGTTCACGAAGTTAACCGGGATGAAATAAAGTCATAATAATGTTGAAAACATATTAAAAATATGTTGGGTACATTTACTGAGTGCTCGGGTGATTATTGTTTAGTTTTCACGAAAACCGTCGTTATATTCATACGCGTACGTTATAAATAAAATAAATTTCCAAAATACTGGGTAACTGAATGTTATAACTTTTATGATGTTAAAATGGATATAAAAATATGTCGGGACCATTGTGGGAATATTTAGATATATTCATCGTGTATAAACCGGGTGTTAACGTTTACTATAAATACTTATACGTAAAAACGTTAAATGTACTGAATATAGAAATTTGAAAATCCTAAGAGTGGTATAACATGTAAATGACCTACTGATGATATGCAGACTATCTCCAGTCCGTATGAAATGTCATTACTGATAATGCATGAATTCGCACCCGAACCAATACGGTTATGCGAATTTGAATACCCGTAAACTAAATTTACGATGAAATGTGTAATGCACGTGAATGATGAAATCTTTTCCGCAATGAATAGTGTTCCATGAATAGTAAAATTTCTGAATGCTTCTCGGAATGTCAAACTGACACCAAAAATGATGAATAGTAAACTGATGAATAGTGTTTTGATGAATAGTGTTTGATGAATAGTGTTTTTCCAAAGTTCGGGAAATGACCTGAAATGACCTGAAATGGTGAGTTGTGACAGATGTAAAGTGAAAGGTAAAGATGACGCAAACCAAACACGGTGATTTATAATGGTTCGGTCACGAAGTTCCTATTCGCCCTACTCCACTCCTCGAGTACCCAACTCGAGAGTTACTTCACTAATCAACAAGCTCCTTTCTCGGCGGAGAGAACCATACAACGTTGCTTATGATATTTTTCGACATTAAGCTAGATGTTGAGTTCTTCTTCGGGTAAAACCAAACCCGTTATGTTTTGTGGCCCAACATAACAAACCTTGTGTTTTGAGGCCTAAACATAAACCATGTCGCTTAATATATTTTTCGACACTAAGCTAGATGTCAAGTTCTAATCAAGATTGAACCAATCTTACTCACGATCTACCCGATCTTCACACAAACTACATAAGCTACAAGATCTACCCGATCTACACATAATTTACCCTATCTAGATGATCAACCCGATCTACACAAAGAAGCAAGTGTGGTGGATGTACAAAGTGAGATCCAAGACATAATAATCAAATGGATCAAAGTGCCTAATCTAAATATCAAGAACACTAATCTTGATATGGATGAACTTTTATTGACAAGAAACCTTCAAGGGATAAAGATCACAAGTGTACTAATCTTGTTGTGGTGGATTTTCATACGTGTGTGGATAACAAGATCTCTAAGCTTGCTTGGATGGATCATGAGAGTATGCTTGCAACAAATCAGAGTTAGAAGCATTATGATCAAAGGTTTATGGTGGATTTAAGAGTATGAAAAGTGTGTTAAACATGAGAGGAAATCTATGTTTAAGTGTGTGTAAAATCAGTTTATAGAGTGTGCAAATGAGCCACTATTTATAGACAAAAAAATATTTAGTTTATAGAGTGTGCAAATGAGCCAGTATTTATAGACAAAAAATATGTTGAAATAATTAAGGGTACCATCTGAATAATTAAAGGTATAGTCTGATAATTAAGGGTACCGTCTGAATAATTTGTTTATCTAGTGAAAATGATAACTGGTTTTGGTGGAGGTTTTTATCTAGTGAAGGTTGTATTGTGGTTGAGGTTTTATCTAGTGAAGGTTTTATTCATTTTGAGGGAAAAATTCAAAATTTGAATTTTATATTTATTAAAACATTTTGTATATACTCAAAAGTAATTTTTCTAGATTTTTTTAAATGTTTTGTACACATTTAAATATTATGTGTAAAAATGTCAAGTGTATGACAAAAAAATTTCTTTGATCATAACGCAGTGTAACAAACATATTCGAACATGTGTTAAAGCATACCTAAGATGTCGAGAGATGTTAATGTAAGTGTGTTTTGATGATTTGTGGTTACGAGTAACTTATGCATTTTACGTTATGTATTTCAAGTTACATGTTTGTCGTTATTAAAACTGAAGAGACCGTTAATTTTAAATATTGTAATATTTGCACTAATAGTTTGGTAATGGAAGAATGTATGAAAATTGTTGTATTTTGGTAATAGAAGAATTTTGTAGTTTATTAAGTTGTATGTTTATAATAAATGAATGAAAAATGTTGCAGTTTCATTCTTTCCTGCCATAATGCATTTAAGCATTATTAACCAAAACACAAACTTTTAAAACCAAACCATCCATAAAAGTGTCAAATGCAGTTAACCAATACAAATAAAACACAACATTCATAAATTCTTATCCAAAATGCCAAAACACAAAATGAGAGTTTTTGACCAAGCAAAGTACTAACACAAACATAACATAAGTCTGACCAAGCCAAAGTACTAAAAACAAACATAACATAAAGTCAAACCACCCTCCTTACATTTTCCTTTGTCAGCTTTGTTGGTGATGCATGTAGGACTGACACTTGCACTTTGTGATGGAATTGGAGTTTGTGAAGCACTTGCAGTCTGTGTAGGGACACTTGCAGTCTGTGCAGGTCATGTGCAGTTTGTGATGGTTGTGAACCAACAGTAGCATTCTGTGAGCCACTACCAACAGTTTAACCTTTACATCTTCTTTGGCTGTGACCAACATGCTTACACAACTTGCAAGTAACACTCTTACCTGCCCTGCTCAACTTCCCTCCTTTTCTTTCTTGGCCTTACAATTCGTGGGTGATGATCTGGTGGGATAATTGTATTTAGACCATATGATTTTTCCTAAAACATTGGACCATTAACATGATTAATTTTAGAGAACTGTTGAATGCACCTCCATTTTACCTTCCCACCCGTGTAACGTATCTTAGGAGCTGGTGAATGCAACCAGTGGCGGAACTAGAAAGTTTGAAGATGGGGGAAAATACCTTTACAAATGTCGTTGTGCTAAAACATCAATGAGAGCTTATTTTGCTGAGAAAGAGCTTCAAAACGGCATAAGAGTTCAAAAAAAACAACTTTTACTATGCTAAAACAACATCCCAAACGAGCAGCAAAATATCCTCAATATACAACAATTTATTCCAGCTTCTAGTGTGCAAAAAATAGTCATTTATTCGGGTAATCCTTGCAGCAACAAAAAATATAAACCATTTATCCGGGTAATCCTTGCAGCAACAAAAATTTATATTTAGCATAAAAGAAAAGCACGTCTTGTTTGAGCAAAAATAAAATAAAATAAAATAATATAAAAAATACAACAATAGAAGCTATCTTACCTTAACCAAACAATTATGCTACACTTCTCCTTGACGATTGGGCATATTTTGGAACCGTTTCTTTACATCTTCCTCTTTAACATTTGCAAGTGTTTCTCTTTCTACAAAAGATATAACACAAGAGGTTAGGAAGTCTTCACCAATTCGATTCCTGAAATCGGACTTTATAATTTTCATTGCAGAAAAACATCTCTCTACACTTGCGTTTGCAACAAAAAAAAATAAAGCTAACTTCAATTACCGATACACCAATGGGTAATAAATGTGTTTTCTTTTCTTCACCATCATTATAGCGAGGTTGGTGATACTATTTAAGTCGTCAAAATTCTTATTTTTTGTCGCATTGGCATAATACAAATTGAGTTTACCCTCAAGTTCCATCCTTTCAATACTATCAAAATCATTTGGGTACAACTCACTTAACCTCACTAACTTTGATATGTCGAAGTGAGCAAATAAATTAAATGGATTCAAACAAGCCATATTTGTAAGTAATTCGGAGCTTGCCTCACTAAAACGATCACTAAACTCTTGAATTTGTATATCCATAACCATGTTAAAACATTCAACCTCAAAGAAATGTCAATCAGTAATATTGACCCTTCGTCTTCGACTACTTGGATAAACATCTACTTCATCCATGTTCAACACTTTAATATTATGTTATTGGCAAAAAAGAAGATATTCTCGTTAAAGTGGAACGAAACCGTTTACCCTAAACTCTTTTAATCGCTCCTTTGTTGATTTGACCAATGAAACCGCTCCCACATCTTAATCTTTTTTCTATAGAGCTTCTGACAATATATTTGTTAGACCCAAAATGTATTTCATCAAATGCAAATAAAACACAAAATCAAACGATTCAAAATACACTAAAATACCACTTGCTTGATTTTGGGTGGAACTGTTATTTCCTTCTCTTTCTACAAATTCAAGAACCTTTATAATAGATGGAAGCATATAAATCAAACGCAAAATATAGTGAGAATTCCATCTTGTATCCCCGGCTCGTATAATATAAAGCTCTTGATTTTAACCACTTCCGGTTTCAACTTCACCATTACCAATTGCTTTTTCCACTCTCACTTTTTCAAATTCTATGAATATATCTTTTCTTTTGCAAGAAGCACAAACAACATTTTTCACAAGGGAAGACTTATCAAAGAAGTCCACAACACCTAAGTATTTTCTTGCAACAACAACAACTACTAATTGAAGTTGATGAGCAAAACAATGTACATAATATGCCGAGTCATTTTCTTCTAATATTTAGCCTTTAAACCATTGAATTCACCACGCATACTGCTAGCTCCATCACAACCTTGACCTCTAAGTTGTTTCACGCTCAAATGATTTTTAGCAAAATATTTATAAATGGAAGATTTAAGATACGAAGAAGATGTCTCTTTCACCTTAATTATACCAACTAAGCTCTCTTCCACTAGTCCACTTTTATTGACATATAAAAAAACAATTGACATTTGTTCTTTTTTGGTAACATCACTGGACTCATCAACTAACAATGCAAACACGTCATCACCAATTGCCTTAAAAATGGTTTCAAGTACTCGTCTTCAAAGTAAGAAGTAATTTCTTTTTTAATTTTTAGAGACAATAATTAACAGTTCTTTGGTGCCATTTTTAACACATCACCTATATTCTTATCTACATGTCTTTAACTTTACCAATTCTAAATAGTTACCTCTACAAAGAGAATTTACCTTTTCATCACTGCCATGAAATGATAGTTCACCATTCAGGCAATATCTAGCTGCAATAATCTGATACGATATTTCCTCCTCTCTTGTTCAGTTCGGCTATTAAATGTAACATCAATTGACTGGTCTTGACACATTAGAGCTTCACATTTTTTTAATGCTCGCTTGTGGAAACTATTAAAATCAAACATGACGAGTGAATCTCTCTATTTTATTCCAACCATTAAAGCCTTTTGTTACAAATGCCTCATTCCCACCTTGGTGCTCGATGTCATCTCTAAATAAGTAACAACACAAGCAAAAGGCTTTGTCTGCCTTTACACTATACTCTAACCAATTACCATATAGATCGAACCAACTTGGGATAAAGCACATTGATTTGATCGCTATAATTGTTCTTTTGAAATTATGACCACGTGGTTGGCAAGGTTTACACTCCCAATATTTTCACATTATGTCATCTCTTTGATTTACGTTATATTGTGAAATTCTTGGTCTATCAACAGGATGCCAAGGAAGATAATTCAAGTCGGGCACATTAATAGGTTGTGTACTAGGCTTTTCCCTCGTAGGTTCTTCACTAACATGATTCGATGTTGATGAAGACGGTGTTTTTCTTTATTAATTTGCTTCCATATTTATAGTGTGCTTCCATATAACACAAACAAATTCATTGTCTATGAGTTTATCTACAAGAAAAAAGGACAAAGTAAAAGTTAGACAAAGTAAAATCAACACAAAATTAATCAAAGCAAAGTAAAAGTATGTGTGAATTATTGAAGTACTCAACAAATCCATTCGTTAACAGTTATCTACTGAAGTACACAAAGCAAAGTATAAGTAAGTAACTTACTTACTTATACGTTGTTCAAGTTTTAGTGTTTTCATTACTTAAAGTAAGTATCACAATTTGTAATTTATAGCACAAATTTATAATTTACATAATTAAAATTGATGTTAGGGTTATCACTTACCACACTCAAAAGATGCAAATGTTGATTAATGAGGTGAAATTTTGGGGAAAGAATTGAAGGTGTTCAGTTTAGAAGATTGACGAACCGAAGATTGAACGGTTGTTATTTGTGGATTGATGTGTGCGACTGTTCGTGTATGTATTTGACTGAACTAAAGTAAGATTGTTCCAGTTCCAGAGATACGAAGTAGTCTTGTTTTAGAATTATGAGCTCAAGTCTTTGGGGGGGGGGGGGGGGGGACTTAATTTTTGGGTGGAGGGCAAGCCCAATAATGGAAAAAAAAAAAAAAACACTGAAATTTGATTTTGGGCTAACCATGGAGGGCACTTGCCCCCCATATTAACCATATACATCTATCCCTGAATGCACCTCCATGTTTAATCTTTTAAAAAAAAAAAAAAAAAAAAAAAAAAAAAAAAAAAAAAAAGTTTGGAAACTTATCAGTTCATACAAATTACGATTTACTTTAGAAACACAAAATTCTTACAACAAATGAATAAACTAAAGGGAATGTACTTACGATAATCATGAAAGGGATTTGCTTCTGAAACTTTTTACGCACTCTCCATTCACAAAACATTATTGATATTGGTTTCAATTATCTAGGATTTCATTCAAATAGCAGGTTTAACAAGTGTGGTGGGCTGGTGAGTTAATTAGTTTGGGGGATGAAAAGTGAAATGAAGAATTATTATAAAGTCAAACTGAAGGTATCGAGACAAAAGAAAAGAGGACCAAAAGTCAAATTACTATAATACCCCACATGTTAGCCACGTCACACGATTTAACAAGCTAACTTGACGGGTCAAAACCATGAGAAGAGTATTCAGAAAAAAGTTTAGTGACAATTTTGTTACACCCAACAAACAATATAAACCATTTAAGAGCATCTACAATGGGGGAGGTTTTTAAAAGACTTTTTACTATTTAAAAAAGCTATTTGAGCCATTTGAAGTATTGGACTAAAGACTTGACAATGACTTTTTGAACAAAGACTTTTAAAACACCAAGTCTTTGACAAAAAAAACACAAAGCTATTAACAATAAATGAGGTATGCATTAATTGTGGAAGAAAACATTAAATGCATCAAGTCTTTATGACTTGATGCCATTGCTCATGCTCTAAGTAATTAACCCAATAAATTATTTATTATACATGCACCTGACACTTCTCACATGTACGTTTTGCATTGTAATTAAAACCTTAAACATAATAAATAATGAAATCAAAGCCACATTAATTAAAATTTAAATCATTCCAACATTCCCAAATATGACATAAAAAAGTCCCGTTGAAATTTTACTTTTCCGAAACTACCCTTCAAAGTCCACCATGCTTCTCTCATGCACTTTTTTGTCCTCCCAACAACAAACCCCAAACAAGATCATCTCTGAATCATGCATGTGTGAGAGATACAACTTCACTTACATATAAGGGCATTTTTGTCCTTAAAATTATTCCATACATAAATAAGTCCATTAACTCCATTCAAGACTGCTGGTCTTCTTCTCCTCTTTCTTCACAAAGTGATAAATATACAAACAAGTGTTTGTGCTTTGGAGTACTAAAAAGGAAAAAATTGGTTTTCATTTTAAAGCTTCTTTTTATCTTTTTAAAAATCAATCTTGTGGTAACAAAGATTTTCTTGAATATTAAGAAATACCCATATGAGATTTTGTTGAAACAACTTTAAGTTTTGATTTTTTGCACTTTTTGGTTAATTTAAAGAAAACCCCGAAAAACCCAGATGGGATTTTAGCTAGAACATTAATTTGAAGAAAAACCCAGATGGGATTTTAGTTAAAAAGTTGGTTTTCAAATTTTTATAAAAAAGATGGGGTGTTATTATTCAAGATTAGAGAGTAAAGAAATTGTTTCAAGATGTAAAGGAAGAAAAAGATACATGAAACAATTTGTTAAAGCAAGACAATCATTTTCAGCCGCCCACACAATGTACTTAAAATCTTTGAAAAACACCGGCGCCGCCTTACTCCAGTTCGCCGCCGCCGAATCACCACTCCAAC
This sequence comes from Artemisia argyi, assembly GCA_030686995.1. NCBI lineage: Eukaryota > Viridiplantae > Streptophyta > Magnoliopsida > Asterales > Asteraceae > Artemisia > Artemisia argyi. Next base: position 91,779,252 of record CM060690.1, read on the forward strand.
ACCACCACGCGCCGCCACCGTTAAACAACGAGCCTCCACCTCCGCCACAGCCGCCAATGAGTCCAACTTCCCAAACATGGACCACAACAACATCCACAACCAACACATCCACCACACCCCTCCCACCGCCACCCCCGCCGCCACCTCCGCCGTCATCCACATGGGATTTCTGGGACCCATTTATGTCGGAGAGAGTGGATACAGTGAGGGAGGAGAGTGAATGGGAGGAGACAGTAGTGACAACAACGGCGGCTGCAAGTGTGGCGGCGCCGCCATCTGTTGTGAGTGGTTTTTCTAAAGTGTCATCTGATGAAACTACACAAAGCGATATGCCTGTTGCTGTTGTTTCTGGTAAATGTAAAGATTTGATGGAAATTATTAAGGAATTGGATGAGTATTTTCTCAGGGCGGCTGATTCTGGTGGCATGCTGTCTGCTTTGTTGGAGGTTCCTAAATGCATGTTTTCTGACCAACAATCCTCAGGTAATATGATGTTGTTTTGAATATGAAATTGTTAGTCAGCTATTTGAGGTCAAAGATTTGATTTTGTATAGTTTAATATTATGCATGATTCTATATATTTGTGAAATATTAAGTTATTCATACTTGTGACTACTTTATGTTATATGGAATTTTTGTTAGGTTATATTATCAATCCAACGTTTTGAATTAGAATTAAAAAATTGCTGGTTTGACCAGAAAAGTCAAAGTTGAAGTAGACAATTGAGCATTGTAGAACTTGATTACAAATTTGTGATTTTAAGTTTATTCGTTGCCTATATAAGAAATGATTAGTTATGTATTTATGTTATGGTTTATAGGTAAATTGAGTGGGTATGGGAAGAGTTTGAATCCATTTTTGTGCTCATGGAACTCGAGTCAGAGGTTCAATGGGTTTGTGAAGTTCGGGTGTGATGAAATGACAGTAGATGGTGTACCTATTCCCGGTAGCCACGGTTCTACAGTTGAGAGACTGTATGAATGGGAAAGGAAGTTATATGATGAGGTTAAGGTAAATTTATCCTGATTTTGTGAATATAACAAATTAATAAGCCTAGTTATGGAATCAAATGATGCGAATCTGGTTTTGGCTTTAGAATGCTGAGAGTTTGAAGATTGAGCACGAGAAGAAGACAGAACAGTTGAGGAAAATGGAGATAAAGAGAGGCGATTTTATGAAGACGGAAAAAATGAAGAAAGAGGTCGAGAAGTTGGAGTCAAGAATGACAGTTTCTACTCAGGCAATTGAATCGACGTCACAGGAAATTATCAAACTAAGAGAGGCAGAGCTTTACCCACAGCTTGTTGAGCTTGTTAAAGGGTTAGTCTTGTTTCACTTGTCTTTTAAAGGGTATTTATGTCATTAATCTTTGAGCACTCTTAGGGGCCGTTTGGTTGACCGGTATTGCACTGTTGGAATCAAATGATTCCTTAAATCTGCAGTTTGGTTCATGGATTCAGGAATAAAAGAAATGATTTATTTTTAAAACTCATTCCACTAGTAGAAGGTAGGTGTCGAACAAAACCTCTGACAATGTCAGCATCTTAGTTATTTTAAACCATACACTCTATATCTTCTTTTCTAAAAAGCATCTTTACTTGTACTTGATTTAATTTAAATAATATTTTTTAATTGATTATTAATTTTAAAATAATTATATTTTATACAATTATATATTTTCTCTCTCCTACTTTTCTTTCAAACCTTTCCTAAATCCGAATCCAATTCCAATCCCACTTACAAACCAAACGCACCCTTAATCTTTTCACATATTACACTTCATGGTATCTATGGGTCAGCAAGATACACTTTGATAGTACAGTACAAGATATGAGGTGGTAATTTGCTTTTGACTTATTGATTCTTTCCTTGCTGTTGACTTTGTGGTATTTTTTATATTTTTGACTTTTGTAGATTAATGTCGATGTGGAGAAGTTTATATGAAAGCCACCAAGTCCAGACACACATAGTGCAACAACTCAAATACATCAACATTGTCGGCACATCGAAAGATGGCACAACTGAGATGCATCGCCAGTCAACTCTTCAGCTTGAGCTTGAAATCCAACAATGGCACACCGCATTCTGCAACCTGGTCAAAAGTCAACGAGATTATATCCAATCCTTGACTGGATGGCTTCGCCTCAGCCTTTTCCAGTTCAGTAAAAACCCGGCGTCACAAAACAAACAAGATTCTGCAATCTATACTCTTTGTGAAGAATGGCAGCTTGCGATCGATAATGCCCCTGATAAAGTCGCCTCGGAAGGCATCAAAGCCCTTTTAAGTGTAGTTCATGCAATAGTGGTCCAACAAGGTGATGAGCAAAAGCAAAAGACAAAGTCAGACTCAATTTTCAAGGAGCTTGAGAAGAAAATGACGGATCTTCGTTCTATGGAAACAAAACACGGGACTGGGGCAGGACCACTGAGTAAAAAGATGGACCGGGTTCTGGATAAACGTGCCAAGGTGGAGGCTTTGAGAATGAAAGCTGAGGAAGAGAAGGGGAAGTATGAAAAATCAGTAGGTGTAACACGGGCGATGACCTTGAACAATTTACAAATTGGATTACCGCATGTTTTTCAAGCAGTGACTGGTTTCGCCAATGTCTGGACGCATGCTTTCGAGTCGGTTTGCAACCAAGCCAAGATTTTGGAGGAAGTGCATGATGTGAAGAGGTTAATGAACTAAGGTTTTGAGTTTTATGTGAATAGAAATGGGAGCTGTGATAGTTGAAATGGTAATGGATTTAGTTTTAATAACATTTCCTTTTAGATTTGCAGGTTTTTTGTATGCATGAACTTGTGCTGGTTCTTGTTCTTATTTGTTTGTTATAATGGTCTAATCTTAACGTCTTAAATCATATGTGTGTTTTTCTTCATAGTATCAACTGTCATGGCTGTTTTTATTGCAATGATTTCCACTTTCAACTTTAAGCTTTTTATGTACAAGTAATAATTTATTAAGTTGAACTTATTTCTATAATGATTTAAAAAGAAAAGCTATAAAAGCAAAAAGGAACTAAAAAACAAAAAGATTAGCCATTTTTGTGATGATTGAGTGATAACGGGTTGTAAAAGGCACCTTTAAGACATGGCATCCATTTTCATATAATTAAATAAATTAAGAAGAGCGGTGCAAGAAAATGTAACAATATATAAAATTGACACAAAACAGGATCCATTAATTCTTAAAAGTCTGTTTATGAGATCATAGGTAAATTCCAGTAAAATGTAAAGGAAATATAAATTTATCAATTAGGAGAGCCAGTCAGCCAGCAACAGAAAACAAAATCAAACAAAACCAATACAAAGGAAATATAAATTTATCAATTTTAGCAACTAGATTAGAATTCCATGTTTGCCACTCCATCTCAATATTAGAGGTAGGCAGGTAGCTATATTTCTTGTTTGCGTCGCTATTCACTTTTACATAGAATCTAAACAACAAACCCACTTAACCAAGTGAGAGATGGCCACTCTTGATAGTGATGTCGATGTATGAACGCGGAAGCAAATATGAGAATTGGGGAAATTTTATTATGAAAAGTAATAGAAAAATGATTTGTAAACCTAAATTGTTTGCCTAAAAATAGACCTATAGAATCTAAACAACAAACCCACTTAACCAAGTGAGAGATGGCCACTCTTGATAGTGATGTCGATGTATGAACGCGGAAGCAAATATGAGAATTGGGGAAATTTTACTATGAAAAGTAATAGAAAAATGATTTGTAGACCTAAATTGTTTGCCTAAAAATAAACCTACAACTATGATTGGTGGAATTTAAAATTTGATTGGTTAATATGAAGAGAGAGAAAAAGTGTTTGAAACTTGTCAAAATTTGAATGGTGTAGGCCTATTTGTAGGTTTATTATGTAGGCCTAAATATCATAACTCTAACATAACCTACCTTGTGTGAAAGAAAGGAATGTTGAGGTCTATGTAAAGCTTTAGTCATTATGTCTGCAAGCTGCAAATGAGTTGGAATGTATGCAGTTTGCAAAAATCCTTCTTGAACCTTGTCCCTTGTAAAATGAGAATCAATATCCAAATGCTTTGTTTTATCATGATAGCAAGGATTGCTGCACATCAATTTGTTGTGCAGCCTTATTGTCACAGAATAAGTTAATAGGAACTTTGACAGGAATATGTAGGTCTTTGAGTAGATAAGTGAGCCAAATTAGTTCACTTGTGGTAGCTGCCATGCGCCTATACTCTGCTTCAGTGGAAGACCTAGACATAGTTGTTTGTTTCTTGGTTTTCCATGAAACCAATGAGTGGCCCAGAAATATACAATAACCAGTAAGAGACTTCCTAGTCATGACACAAGTAGCCCAGTCAGCATCAGAAAAGCCAGTTACCTTCAATAAAGGTTGAACATGATAGAAAAGGCCCTTGGATACAGTGCCTTTAAGATATCTGAGAAGATGCAAAGCATCTTGCATATGTGGTTCTTTAGGACTAGAAACAAATTGACTCAGATGTTGCATTGAATAAGAGATATCTGGGCGTGTCATGGTTAAGTATAACAGCCTGCCAACCAACCTTCAATATGTATCAGGTTCTTTTAAAGGATTACCTTTATTCATAGACAATTTCAATTTTGGTGGTAAAGGTGAAGTGACTGGTTTTGTGGCAGTTAGACCAGCATCATGAAGCAAATCAAGAATATACTTTCTCTGATTGAGATAAGTACCCTGAGATACAGCTAATTTCAATGCCCAAGAAGTATTTATCCATGCCCAAATCTTTTATTGTAAACTTAGCATCCAAGGCTATTTTGGTCTTGTTGATTTCAGCAGGTGTATCAGTAGTAGCACATCATCCACATAAACTAGAGCCACTGTAAATTTATCTCCATTGGCTTTGACAAACATAGAATAGTCATGCTTGGACTGAACAAATCCAAGCTGTATAAGAAACTTGGATAATTCTTGATTCCATTCTCTAGATGCTTGTTTAAGGCCATAAAGAGATTTTTTTTAGTTTGCAAACCTGTCCATCACCAGCTTTAGAATACCCTTCAGGTGGTTTCATGTAAATATCTTCATCAATAAAACCATGCAAAAAAGCATTATTTACATTGAGTTGGTGTAAAGGCCAACCCTTTGCTGTAGCAATAGCAATGAGAACCCTGACAGTTGCTAACTTTGGGTACCCTTTATGTATTTGATAAGTCTTCAGGTAGCAGGGCGATGCGATATTCTTGAGCTAGACTGATCTACAACATACATATGGACAGCAAGTTGTGTGTCAAGTTTAGACGCAGTTGGATATCTTAGTGAACCTGTCATACCTATGAATGGAGTTTGATTGACTGGTTGCCAGATAGTTTTGAACCTAGATTGTGGTGAGAAACTGTTGGTAATTGTTGAACCTAAACATCTTCTTCAGCATTTTTGATTCAATGGTGGATAGAAACTCAGCAAGAAGGCATTCATTGGCTGATGCTGCAATCAGTTTGGCGGCCACACTTCTAGTAAACATGTCGTCAGTATGTTCACCAATGACATTAACAAGTTTGATATCCTAAGATCTTGACCATCTTTCTGGGGTCTAGGAATGAGTTGGAACTTATCAAGGCCTGATTTGGAGATGGAGTGGGTTCAAGAACAAAATGTTGGGGATTTGTTGATCGATGCTTTCATTGATGGTTGATTGGGATGGTTATGAGGGAAGATACAAAAAGAGATGTCAGCATCAGCTTGATATTTGGGTAGAGGAATCACTCATAGATGTATATTCATCAGGAGGATGTCTTGATGAGTCATCTATCCTACTCTTTTCTATACTGGCATTTGAGAATCAGTGCTCTCATCAAGGGTGACGTAATGGGTTACTTCAGACGTTTTGTCTCATTGTGTTAGACACCCTAAATGCTTTAGAGACAAGTGGGTATTTTAGAAGGTGTTCATCATCAGCTTTTGCATCAAATTTGCCTAAGTTGCCTTTATGTTTGGACAACCAAGTACATGAAGGAGCTGATGTCAGGGATTCATTCTTTGAAGATCTCATAGGGAGTTTTACTTTGCCTTTTAACAAGTATGGATTTATTTTGTGTGAAACAGGCATTCTTTACTACTTCTGTCCAAAAGTGTTTTGAGAGAACAAATCCATTTAACATTGTTCACACAGCCTTAGTGAGTGTTCTATTCTTCCTTTCAACAACTCTGTAGAAAACTAGATGGGGGATTGAATAGTTTTACCGATTAAAAATTACTTATTAAAACTTTTAGATCGACTTATGTCAATCTAGTTTTGATGTGTTGGATATTGATAGAAATAAAAGCATACAAACTAAACTAAGTGATAGAGTTAGAGAGACACAACCATAACACAAGTATTTATAGTTGTTCGACTACAAGGACACCTTCCTTGCCCTACTCCAATCCCCGAGTCACCTACTCGAGAGTTCGTAGTCACAACACCAAATCTCCTTTCGCACGAGTGAGAAGCCTTTACACTATAGCTCTCACTTTTTCCGGTACAAAGCTAGATATCGGGTTCTTAGCACGGGGGACCAAACCAACACACCCAATATAACTAAAGGATTTCACTTCCTTTTTACTCCTAATGATCTAACACCTTTACAACACCTTTGTGGAAGAAAGAAAGAACAAGAATCAATTCTGTGATCTTGGAAGAAAAGATCCAAAGCAACTCATCACCCGAGCTTGCTAGACTTCGAGAGGTTGTGTTCTCGCCTTTTGAAGGAACCTAAGAGAAATACAAAGAGAAACTACATAAAAAGATCCTTGGATCTGAGGTTAGAGAGTTTAGAGTGTAGAGAGAAGTAAACTCTAAAAGATGTGAGAAACAAGTGAGAAATAGCTCACTATTTATTGGCAATTTTTCCTACTGTTCACCCAGTTCCGCCGGTTCCCTCCACAGAGGGATCCGGCCAGTGTAAACCTAGAGATCTCGCACACTGGGTAAACCAGTCCGGATTTTAGGTTACAAACCGGGTCATGGGTTATGGGTTATGGTCCATGGATAGATGATGGCATGCCTGATGTCAAAGACATCTTGGGTCATGGGTCATGGACTTTGGGTTATGGGTTTTGGACTTTGGGTCACGGGTCATGGGTTTTACCCATTATGGATGTCATGCATGATGTCATGCAATGGGTCATGGGTTATGGATCAAAGATCCATGGGGTATGGGTTATAGACTTGTTTTTGGGTCATGGATAGTCCAAGTGTTTACTAGCATTTATCTTAACATGTATTTTATAAAATGTAAGTAACAAAAGTTACTAAAATGTTTTTATAAAATAGTTTTGGTTTCATGTTAACTACATAACTAAACATGTTTAATATTTGTTTAGTGATATGAATTAGTAAACTATTGGCTCAAAGTATTACGTATTTTATTTATTTCGTTAAAATGATTTTACGTTTGTTATCGACAAAACATTAAAAGATCGTAAAATATAAATAAATGTTTTGAAGGTTTATTTGTATTAACAATCTCTCCTTTTTTGTTGATTACAAAACATAAAATTATTTCAAGTAAAAAATAAAATTCACAAATTTTTGAATTGGAGTTTTTACTCTTTCTCCCCCTTTTTGTCGAAACAAAAAGAGTGTCGCAAAGAAACTAACCCGAATGAAAGTTTTTAGAACAAATAATTGTGAAAGAAATTTAAAAGGGAGTATAGAGAGAAAGTAGTTTCTTAGTTGCTCCCCCTTGATGAGGGCGTTAAGTAATTAGGTAGGCTAAGACGTGGTTATTGCAAGTTTTTGCAATGGTTTAAGCTCGGACGAGAGCTCCCCCTAAATGAAGGTGTTAAGTACCCCATGTGTCTTTTTGAAAAGCTACAAAACAGAGATTAGAAAAATATGTCTATATTGTCCTTTTGCTGAAAATTTTCCGGATCCTTTAAAAAAGGGATCCGACCAGTGTAAACTGAAGGATCCAGCTAACCTGCAGATTTATTATTGTTAGCCTTGCTATTTTATAAAAGATAACGTCACACATAAAGAAATGGACTAGATATCATACAAATAGTACTTTAGGGACTATTATTGTAATATAGGCAAACATGTGATGTAATGAGCCTATAAATACCCCTCATGACTCTCCATGAGGGGTGTGGGAAAGTGTGTGTATTGTTTCATTTATTCTCTTTTAATATAAACCCTTTTCTCCACCTATCTCTATCTACTTTCTCTCTCTAAAACAATGGTGTATTTCCATCAACCGCGACCTCCCGAATGTGTTTCTTGGTCACAACAAGTGGTATCAGAGCTAACCAGGGGCGATTCGTGGTGAGTTTGGCTGAAATCTCGCGGATTTAGGGCTATTCGTTGGTGGTTTTATGCTTTGAGCCCTAATCTAGCGAGTTTCTGGGTATTATCGAGTATGTTAGCGAGTTTGGAATGTTTCCTAGTGAGTTTGGAAGATTTCTAACGAGTTTGGAAAGTTTTCTAGCGAGTTTGGGCAAGTTCTGGCGAGTTTGGAAGATTTCTAGTGAGTTTGGGAACCTTTCAGCGAGTTTGGGAACCTTTTAGCGAGTTTGGGAAGCATTTTTAGCGAGTTTGGACAAGTTTCAGCTAGCGAGTTTGGAAAGCTTCCATTTGGCGAGTTAGCCATTTTCCTTATCGTTAATCGAGTAAGGACTTTTCTTGAGCTTACCTAGTCGAAACTCTCCCTAAATTTCTTCAAGCCTCAAATGCTAACGTTAGGTTATCTTACCGAGTTAGGTGATCTTACCGAGTTAGGTGCTCTTACCGAGTTAGGTGATGTTACCGAGTTAAGTGGTATTACCGAGTTAGGTGATCTTACCGAGTTAGGTGATCTTACCGAGTTTGGTGGTATTACCGAGTTTGGTCAACTTTACCGAGTTTGGGTTGATTTTTGAGCAATGGTTTCATGAGTTGAGTATGCTTCATATAGTTTGCCGAGTTAGGCTGGTCCAACCTTATCGTTTATCGAGTAAGGATTTCTTTTGGACTAATCTAAACGAAACTCTACCGAAATTGACTTAGGATATCAAGTAACGAGATGGGATTTTGAGAAAGGATATATCAAAAGATTATTACATAAACAAAACCCTTACCTCATCGAATAACCTAATGTCTATATACCCTAAAACCTAACTTTCACCTTTCCTAAACACATGAGATTATTGGTAAATCAATCTTATAGATCATGATTCATTTCCTTGTTTCATTATCATCAACACCAATATATCTCAAATCACCTCAAAACACACCACGAATTGCTTAAATGATCCTGATCAAGAATCACAATCAAATGACAACGGCTAGTATCAGATTTTTGTGGCTACGGAGTTTTTGTACGATATTGCTTATCTGGGTTTAAAGTTCAATTCAAGGGCATGTGTACTTATTTATCTCAAAGTCTAGGGGTGGATAGATGCATGACTTTCGGAGATACTTGTTTGGGCAAACACTGGTAGAGATAGTGATTAAGACTTGGATTATCTAGTTATACCCGATGTAAGGAGTTACATTGTAGTACTCACGGGTTATAGCTATCACTTTAAGGAGTTACGTTGTAGTACTCAGTGTCACATGAAGTTGTGGAGATTCCAAGAGGTGGATATTTCATATACTGTTTGTTGGTTTGGGTATATGGCACTACCTATGCTTAAAGGAGTTACATTGTAGTGCTCAGTATAGGTTCTTAATCACACCTTCGTACAAGAATAAGTCACATATCTATGAGATGTTTACTTCATTCTCAGATTGGTTATATTGGGTTCTCTCCATACAGTGGTCATTTACTAGCTGGTTGGAATTTGAAGAGGTCGCTTAAAGGTTGAAGATAAGAGAAGAGATTGTAGAATAAAGAGAGTCATATCCCATCAACATATTCTCACAAATTATGCTTTCATGGTCTATCTATATTGCATCAGAAGTGTAAAGTACGGGTAATTTTGGCATGTACATACAATAGTATGATGATTTTGATACATCGCAACCATCAGGAGGGAGAAGAACATGCCAAAAGAAGTAGTGTTTCATCTCTAGTACGTTGGTTGATCGAGGGAATTGTGCTTACACTAGAACCGAAGAAGTACTAATGATGTGTACATCGGAGCGTATTACCAACCTTCTGTGCAATACTATGTGAGTTATGCTATGATGCTCCCAGAACGACAACCACGGTGCAAACTCATTAGTATCTACATTATCCGCTGCGAGATGAGAAGAGAGTTGTCAGTTCAGGAGGGAGCAGAAGAAAAAGAATAAAGGCTCACTAGTTAGGAGGGAGTAATAACCTAACTAGACCATTATAGTTGAAGTTCAGAGCTACAAAGACCTTTTCCATCAGTGTCAAAGATCATACGCCGAGATCGTCGGAAGAGAGAACTTCAAGTCTGCCTCAGTATCTGGACTACAGAGACTCTGCGCTTCAACAACGTCAACATAGTTTACTATTGTTGTAATTTACATGTTTATGTGTTTATAGGTCTCATTGTATCCATTCATGTGTGACGATATCTTGGAGGGAGATTGTTAGCCTTGCTATTTTATAAAAGATAACGTCACACATAAAGAAATGGACTAGATATCATACAAATAGTACTTTAGGGACTATTATTGTAATATAGGCAAACATGTGATGTAATGAGCCTATAAATACCCATCATGACTCTCCATGAGGGGTGTGGGAAAGTGTGTGTATTGTTTCATTTATTCTCTTTTAATATAAACCCTTTTCTCCACCTTTCTCTCTATACTTTCTCTCTCTAAAACAATGGTGTATTTCCATCAACCACGACCTCCCGAACGTGTTTCTTGGTCACAACAATTAGCAGCAGTGTACAAAAGAAAAGATATGAAGACAAGAAATATACACACCAATCATGCCCATATAGACAAGCAGCACATAATCATATAGCTTCATTCAATAAAACAAGAGAAATGTTACACATAAGTGTCAAGCCTAAAAATAAGAGAATGACCTAAAAGGGAAAGACTAAAAATCCTAATGACAAAATCTAGTCCTAAATACTAGAAGAGGGAGGCCACTTGTGCTTGCACTTCAAGGTTTTTGGGGAAGGTTTGGTTTGGTTACGTCATCAAGACATTCAAGAAGGTGATAGAACATGAAGCGCACTTCATCACGTAGTTCATGAACTATGGTTTGGACATGTTGACAATGATCACAAGTATCATTGTTGTTTGTTTGTTGAGGTTCTAGGTTAGAAGGTTATTGATGTGTGGTTGAGATGGGAGTACCTAGGTGGAAAGGTTGGAGATGAACCACGGGTGTTGGTTGAGAAGTATGTGTAGGGGAAGAATGTCATTGTTTGGTTGAAGTGATTGTGATGGTTGACATCTTCTCATTACCCAAAATGGGCCATTTGAGGGTGGTGTATAGGAAGGTAGGTTAGCCATGGGTGGTGGTATGTTGATATCTACATCTAGGGGATAAGGCGGTGGTTGTGCCATTTTCTCAATGGATGAGAATGTAGGCAATAGTGGTAGATTTGAAGGTCTAGGAGGTAAATCCTTCAATGACTTGAAGTAGAGGTGAGGTGATGAATGAGGTGTGGTGAAAGAGAGAAGCCTTGGTTCTAAAGGTGAAGGTTTTATAGGCTGAGTGGAAATTGGAGTGTTTGGTAATGTTGGTTCAATGGGAGATGTAGGAGTTGTTTTACTGGAAGCTAATTGTGGTGGTGATGGTTCAATAGATGGAGGAGTTTGAATGTACTTATAGATAGGTGTTCTACTAGAGGGTGAGGCCTCGGTTGAGGATATTTCATACACTATTCGTGCGTTTTTTGTTAGACGGCTCCTAGTTGATGATCTTGCACTTAGTGCTTTTTTCATGTTTAGAGGTAGGTTTAGAAGTTTAGTTTGCAATAGAAGATGATTGTTTTGGTGTGTGATGAGATCAAATAAGTACATTTTATTAGCATCATTTATCCTATTTAATTGACTTGTTTTATATTGTTTTCTATGAGAATTGGTGCTTTAATGTTTACTTTAGTGATTCTCAGGTAAAAACAAGCAATTGGTGAAAGTTAATGTTATTGGACGAATTATGGAGCTAAATGATCAAGATTTGAAAAGTCTACTGAAATTCAAGAGATGCACCGTATCACTCTTAACAGATACGCCGCAACATCATACTTAGATGAATTCGAAGACCATTGCCTGACTTTGAAGAATGCGTCGCATCCAATTACAACATGCTCCGCATATGAAACTTTGGTCAACGAAGGATAATCAACTTTTTCTACTCCAAAATACGCCGCATCTCAATTACAACATGCGACGTATCAGCTAAAGACTTCACCAGATACTATCCAAGACATTAAAGAACATGCGCCGCTTAGAGAAAGAAGTTACGCCGCATCCAAAGGCAGTGTACGAATATTCTAAAATATAATAATCTTGGACCCCACGCGAAGTTAAGTAGATGCGCCACATCTGTCATCAACATGCGTCGCATCGATCCCTCAAACAGAAACTATAAATACCCCAAGACAGATACGAGTTTTGTGTACAGAAAAACCCTAAGGAGATGAATTCAGTCGAAGAAGCATCACAAAACACGCCCCAAACGAAGATCTTAGAGCCGTAAGTAGGTCCTGCATGTGTATAATTCATTAAGTAGTTTTGTTTGTTGTATTCGTAAGCTTTAATCCATCAGGAATGATGGGCTTGTGGCCACGATACTGCTCCCCTTAAAATTGTTTTCCCATCGGTTAAAGTTTATATGATTGATGTTTTTGGTGACTTTATTTGTGCATTGATAACCTCTGTGTTTAGTTGAGTCTTTTGGGCTACCATACCTGTTCCTCGCCTGCTTATCTAGTGTCTAGAAGGTAGGATAAACATAAATAATCATTAAGAGTTTACTCACCGATATTAGGATCCAACGAGACAGATTAGATTACGATACTCATCATATAAAACTAGCAATATAACAAGTGACAAGCTACTTAATTATAAGGACAGGTCTTCTTACGTGTTTCTATTATCTATTTGTGTACGTGATTGCTATTCACTAATTCGTTCTCATTAGTTTCACTTTTATTGTTTATTAAACCCGTGTTAGTCTCTCAGGCTAAGCCCCCTCTTATTGGATTAGATTGTAAAACTAACTTAGATATTAAAATACTGATTAAATCAACTAGGTATTACGTTCCAATTATTAATGTTCGACACTCTACTTACCAATATATACATATTGATCGGGTACACTGCTCGTTAATTGTGTGTGTTAGTAATAAGTCGGCTAAATGTAAATGTAAAACTTGAAAAGGCTTAAACACCCTATGTTACACTGACATACCCAACGCATCAAGTTTTTGGCGCCGATGCCGGGGAATGAATTGTTAATATCTGTTTATTTGATTAGTATTTTAATTAGATTCTAATCACTAACTTTGTTGTATATTAGTATAGATTGCATTCATTGTATACTTTGCATATTTTACTTTCTTATTTTTTTGTTTTCTTATTTTCTTTATTTTCTGTTTTGTGTTTTTATTTTTCTTTATTTTTGCATATTTTTGTTTTCTGCATTGTATCATTTGCATTCTGCATTTACTTTGATTGTTTCACTGCTTTTGTGCAACTTAGTGTATTTTCAGGATGATGTATGGATCAAGCATCACTATGGAAGATTACATTCTGAACCTAACCGGAAAAGCATGTTGGGATGACCAAATCTTCGATGACTGGAAGTTTGCAATAAAATATAAGATGAGGAAGGAACTCAATGAAGGTAACATTGGGTGTCTTCGATTCTTTGAACTTAAATTCCCAGCTATCATTTACAATGATTCACTTAGCTATAAAGAGAGTCCTTCACAAGACTCCATACTTAAACTTGATAATAAAAGTGAATTATCTTTACCTACTACTGATTATTGCAAGGATATGTTTGAAAATAAAATTTTTAAGAAACGGTTTGCTAAAAAGGAAAATTTTGATGTACTAAAAATTGATACAAACCTATTTTCTTATGAATTACCTAAATTTGAAAATACCAAAATCAACAATGAAAGTTGTGAGTTCGGTAATAATTTCTCAAACATAGTTCTATGTAATGTATCATCTCCGAATCATGATCTCGATTTTGATAAGCTTAAGACGTCATTTATTTCTAAGCATGGAATGAATTATTATTTAGTAAACAATGAGATTATGATTCGTAATAAAACGGATATACCAATTATTCTTTATTTGAATCTATTTATACCGTATGGTATACCGTTTGACCCCAAGTTGGTGTATAAGGAAAAGTGTTGCGGAAGCCAAGGTACGTTCCCTATGTAAATTTTGTTCACTGGCAAAACAATACGGCGCGTCTATCTAGTCAATGCGCCAAATCCCTGACCTATTTAAACATATTGACCAGTCAACGAATTTAGATAAATACGGAGCATCACAATTATGTGATGCGGCACATCGGATTTACCCTATAAATAAGAATGAGATGCGCCAGATTTCTGTTTTTACCCCTAATCATTCACACAGTAATAACACACAATCCCGATAATCATCCCTAAAATCTCGATCAAAATCTCTTAATCCAATTCCTAGATCTATATCTTATCAACTTCAAGATAATAATCGGCTTAATTTTTGTTTAAATTTTGCGATTTATAATCAATTATAAAAAATTTTGGTTTATAAGAAATTGATTGATTTAGATGAAATAGGTTTAGGGCTTATGATTTGAACATTTTGAGGATGAGTTCTCCGAAGTTAATTAACAATTCTGTTATCCTAATTGTGCGAAATCGAATCAATTTGAAAACTAGGGTTTGTGAATTTTTGAAAATTATTTAAAGGGAAAATTTAGTGTGGATAGTTAATTGGGACAAAAAAGTTTTGGATATATGGGTGTAATACGGCCTGTGATGTTAAGTTTGCATCTCGGAGTCGGATTCTTGGAAAACGTGCTTGACCCTTTTTCTTTTATACTGATATTACATTAGATGCGGGGCATCTAGATTATGTGATACGGCGTAACAAACTTTGTTAAATAAAAATGCTCAAATCTCAATTGCGTCGTGTTAGATGATGTGATGCGATGCATATGCGATGCGCCGCACTTTATTTATATTATGAGGCATATCAATGATATTTGTTACATGCTCCGTATCTCTTGTTTCACCACGGCGTATTATAGATACGACGCATTGATATTCCCAAAGCGCCGTATCACCTGACTGACAGATTACTAATAACTTTTCTATTTCAGATGGCACTTCCCGATGTTGAGTTGAGACATGAGTGGCTCAGATATGAGGATATGGGATTTACTGAGGCCACCGAGGCAGACTATCTAAGGAGGCTTAGAGATATTTACTTTAGACAGGTCTTCAGGGTCCCGATTCTCGATTTTCATAGTTTAGCACTAATTAATGGGGGAGATGCTATTGGTATGGTCAGGGATAGGCTGGAGATGGTTCATAGGGATGTTAAGGGGCAGGTCGTGTTTAGGTCTCTTGCTTGGATTAGATTATTTGGTATTAGGAGGCCGTTGATCAGAGATTTGATGAGGGAGTTCTTCAGTACTGTGCAGTACAGTGAGACTGATCTGGGGTTGGATACCGTACTTTGATGTTTAGGCTAGGTGGAGTACCTCGTCGGATGTCTATGAGGCAGTTTATTTTAGCTATAGGATTACATACCGAGGAGGAGATTCAGTCTGCTGGGTCTGCTATATACTAGGGACAGAGTTTGAGGCATGTGCCTGATAGAGGGGAGCTTCGTGATTACTGGATGGGTATTTCTTCCGGTGAGGATTCTACTATCACCACCCCTTCATACACACTCATCAGGGAGCCTTTGAGGAGGCTGTGTCATAGGTTTATTGCATTGACCGTAGCTGGGAGAGGTCAGTCACCCGAGAAGGTGACCACTCTTGACCTCTTTCTTCTCAGGAGCATGGACGAGGGACCGGTGGTGAACGTCCCTCACTTTCTAACACACTATCTTTATAGTATTGCTCTTGAGAGGGACCGTAGGAGTCAGATTACCGGGGGACATTTTGTTTCGAGGTTAGCTGTTCACTTTGGGGTTATTGGTGAGGTCATTCTAACTGGGTTGGATGTGTTTGAGGTTGAGCTTCCCTGGATTGATATTGACTACTTGGAGAGGAGACTTAGGTTGTGTGAGATGATATTGGGAGCTTACCATTTGGTGCCATTAGGTCCTCCTCGACCAGTTGTGGTTGAGCAGGAGCAGGGGGCTGATCAGGATGTCCCGGCTGCTGCTCCAGCTCAGGAGGAACCACAGGTACCACCACCACCGCAACCAGTTCCTCGTACTACTTCCCAGAGACTGGATAGAATTGAGGATGAGATTAGGTTGGTCCATGGATCTATAGAGGATCAGAGAGAGGCCATCCAGGCTATCAAAGATGAGCAGAGGCGGTTCGGATCATGGTTGGTCGAGAGGATGACAAAGGTGATGTAGGAGCGTGGTATAAGGTACTAGAGGTACGATGGACCCATCATTACGGACACACATATTCATTTTGAGAGACAAAGACGTAGAGTCCGACCGAGGACTGATGGGACCAGCACCTCTGCACCTCCAGCTGATGATATTGATCCCCCTCATCCTTGATTTTATCATTGTTTGGATTTATTAACATATTTCACGTACTAATATTCTTTTGGGATTGTATTTAATACTATTATTATTATTATTATTATTATTATTATTATTATTATTATTATTATTATTATTATTATTATTATTATTATTATTATTATTATTATATTTGATGTTGCAGTTATATTTTCTAGATTATGTTGTGATTAAGACTGGCATTAAGTTCAGCATAAGAGTCCGAGAGATAACCCGAGAGATGAGCCATGGATTATGACCATTTTTACAATAGATTGTTAATAGTCTATTTGGTAACCACATGCGCCGCATCTAGTAAAACAGATGCGACGCATCCTATCTTTCATTTTATTTTTATTTTATTCCGTACCAATTCCAGGCTCGATACGACGAATCTTCTTCAACAAGATGCGGCGCATCGACTAACCTGATGATTTACAGTTTTATTTTTATTTTCAAACTACTAATGAATTTTGTACAAGTATTGATCTTCTTAAACTCAGATATATAATTGGTGGTATTTATATTTATTGCTCGCAAATGCATAATGGAGGATCAAACAGAGCAAATCTCAGGGAAGTTTTTCGTTCTAATTATTTTTAATTTCCTATTTTTAATTTTAATAAACAATGGGGACGTTGTTTAACTTAAGTGGGGGGATGGAGAATTAGAACTTTTACTTAACTCTTACTTGTCCTTATTTTTCAAGAATATGCTTTAATTTGCGCTTAATATATCAAAATTTAAAAATTTTTTAGCATGTTTTTGTTTAATCTAAGTTGAATAGTTGCACACAAGACTTTATTTTCTAAAATTGTGATTTCAAAATTCACAAATCTATGAGTGTGCCGGTGACTTGTAAACTTTAGAACTTGACTTGTATACTATTCGAGACCACCATAATAAGTATTATTTTTATAATTGGAGTGACTTGTCTAAATTGGTAAATTTCTAGGATTACACCAAAAAGCCTTTATATGTTATGTGATATTAACTAACTACACTAGTTAGTTAACCCCCGTATAAACTCTTTGTTTACTCTCATTTTTAGAGTAAGATACCCCTACAAAAATACGTAGAGCCATTCCTTTAGGACTTATACACCTTGTTATTATGTTTCGTTACACCTTACACCTTAGCCTACCCTATAGATTTAAGTTCGTGGTTAGTTGCTTAGGCAAAGTGTGTTTCCTTGCGTTACCTGTGTTCGTGTGCGTAAATTCATTATCTTTGGTTAGGTCGGAAAATTGCACAATGAAATTGGAGTGAAAGTACATATTGTATATGTTTAGTCAGTTTTTCGTGTGTTCACTATTTTCACTATTACATTATGTCTAAAAGTCTGAAAAGTATATATATATATATATATATATATATATATATATATATATATATATATATATATATATATATATATATATCCAGAATTATTATGATGGTATTGTGGTGAAATTTTACACCATTAGTTATAAAAAAAAATCGAAAAAATGAGAAAAGAAAAAGAAAGAAGAAGTTGGTAGTTTGTTTAAACTTTAAACCAATGATGTAAAGTTTTTTTTTATTAAAGTGGTTGATATTGCCACTATTGTTGTATTATATTTATGGATTGAAAGGGAATTGGACGTTATGGGAACGCCAACTAAGGATTGTTTATTCTTTGTCTAAGATCTTATTGAGTATAATTTGTGTCTACCTAAAACTTGAGTTACAAAAGAGTTAAAGCGTGAGTTATTCAATGATATGAGTCTTATTCATGGGATGATAGGGAAGTATTCTAACCACACTTAGGACTTTAATCTATTTGTTTCTTGTTATGTATTTTTATTTTACACCAATTTATATCCTAAATGTTATCCATACCCAACCATATTGTTATATTCGTTGTTAACTTCGAGCATCCGAATATGATGATGGCCAAGTAAGAATATTAAATATATAAACAAGGTAGTGATCATCCGAGTATTAGATTAATTAGCTAATGCACATGCGATCTGGTGTGTGAATTGGTGACCATTCGAGTTTAAGATTGATTAAATGATGCGCCAGCAATCTGGAGTGCAACTTGATGACCATCCGTTATGAAAATAAAGCGCCAGCGATCTAAGGAACACATTAGTGACCATCCATCATTTGAAAGATCAAGGACTCGCGCTAGTGATCCATGAAGCATACTAGTGACCATCCGTTAGTTAAAGCGTCGAGGACTCGTACCAGCGATCTACTAAGTTTGTGCAGGAAATGTTCAAGCAAAGCTAGGTTTAACCCATGAACCAATTTTTACGGCTTTAGACTTTTTACTCCTTAGCTTTAGTGGGGGAGATGTGTATCCTTATCAAGCATATGATAGAATATTTGTCACGTCCGGACAGTTAAACGATTAGATTTGCTTTCATTAATAATATATTTTGTTTCTAATTGGTTAAGTGTTTGGCCGTGCAATTATGATAAAAACGAATAAGTGCTTAAAAGTAAAAATATCCTATCAAGGATACATTTTTATTATGTTTATTCTAAAGGTTTACTTGAGGACAAGTAAAGTTCAAGTGGGGGGATATTTTATGAGATCAAATAAGTACATTTTATTAGCATCATTTATCCTATTAAATTGACTTGTTTTATATTGTTTTGTATGAGAATTGGTGCTTTAATGTTTACTTTAGTGATTCTCAGGGAAAAACAAGCAATTGGTGAAAGTTAACGATATTGGACGAATTATGGAACTAAATGATCAAGATTTGAAAAGTCTACTGAAATTCAAGAGATGCGTCGTATCACTCTCAACAGATATGGCGCAACATCATACTTAGATGAATTCGAAGATCATTGCCTGACTTTGAAGAATGTGTTGCATCCAATTACAACATGCGCCGCATATGAAACTTTGGTCAACGAAGGATAATCAACTTGTTCCACTCCAAAATATGCCGCATCTCAATTACAACATGCGACGTATGAGCTACAGACTTCACCAGATACTATCCAAGACGTTAAAGAACATACGCCGCATAGAGAAAGAAGTTACGCCGCATCTAAAGGTGGTGTACGAATATTCCAGAATATAATAATCTTGGACCCCACGTGAAGTTAAGTAGATGCGCTGCATCTATCATCAACACGCACCACATCGATCCCTTAGAAAGAAACTATAAATACCCCAAGACAGATACGAGTTTTGTGTACTGAAAAACCCTAAGGAGACGAATTCAGTCGAAGAAGCATCACAAGACACGCCCCAAACGAATATCTTAGAGCCGTAAGAAGGTCCTGCATGTGTATAATTCATTAAGTAGTTTTGTTTATTGTATTACTAAGCTTTAATCCATCAGGATAGATGGGCTTGTGGCCACCATATTGCTCCCCTTAAAATTGCTTTCCCATCTGTTAAAGTTTATACATTTGATGTTTTTGGTGACTTTATTTGTGCATTGATAACATCTGTGTTTAGTTGAGTCTTCTGGGCTACCATTCCTGTTCCTCGCCTGCTTATCTAGTGTCTAGAAGGTATGATAAACATAAGTAATCATTAAGAGTTTACTCGCCGATATTAGGATCCAACGAGACAGATTAGATTACGATACTGATCATATAAAACTAGCAATATAACAAGTGACAAGCTATTTAATTATAAGGACATGTCTTCTTACGTGTTTCTATTATCTATATGTGTACATGATTGCTATTCACTGATTCGTTCTCATTAGTTTTACTATTATTGTTTATTAAATCCTTGTTAGTCCCTCAGGCTAAACCCCCTTTTATTAGATTAGATTGTAAAACCAACTTAGATATTAAAATACTGATTAAATCAACTAGGTATTACGTTCCATTCTTAGTGTTCGACACTCTACTTACCACTTTATACATATTGATCGGGTACACTGCTCGTTAAGTGTGTATGTTAGTAATAAGTCGGCTAAATATAGATGTAAGACTTGAAAAGTGTTGGAACTACCCTTGATAGATCTTGAGCCAATGGATCGATAGCTTACTAATGTAATCACTAGCAAAACTATATGGACAATCTCTTTGAGCTTGTATCTATTGCGGAATATAAATACAAACAGTATACTAAATACTTTAATCCTCTATGGATCTTTTTATTATTCACTAAGAATGTTTTTGACACATACAGAATACAATGACATTGGGTTCCTTTTATACTATAAGAAACCCTATCCTCTTTTACAAGAAACGTATATTCATTAAACTCTAGAAGATATTCTATATATCTTATCCTAAAATAACAAACTCTTATCCATGGATTGACTATATCCGCAGAAACTAATGCATCAGCAGAATCAATCTAAGCTTCAGCAGAATCCTGTCAGCAGTATCCATCAGCAGTATCTATATGTTGACTTCAATAATTCCTTACAATCCTCCCCTAATCTTGAAGTTGACTTGGTTAACTCTAAGATTCTTGATAGATCTTTAAGTCTCAGAAGAAGAGAATTGAACATGAACTTCATCAGCAAAGAATCTTCATCAGCAGCATCTCTATGATCAGCAAAAACTTGAAACCACCATTCTTTGCATAAACAAATGACCAAATGCACATAAAAACATAAGTTTCATAATATTCTCATCACTTCCAGGTGTGTTAACTCCTGTGAGAGGTGAATCATTGAAAATAAAGGATTTGATGTCTCTTTACCAATAGCCATTACTACTGGAGTAGCCAAATGTTTCAGTTCACAAACTATGGTACACTGATAACCATATGATTTTTAGCAAACTATCAGCTATAAACGGATTTGGGATGTCTTTACCTGTAGCCGTTTGCTCAGGACTAGTCAATTATTTGGTGGATTAAATCACCTTGGTAAATTGAATACCAAATATGGTTTTCCACTGCCTTTACCACAAGCCATACACTTGTGGGCTAGCCAATTATTTGGAATCCATAAGGAAAAATCCATGGTCAATTGACAACCATCCAACTCTCAGCTGTTAAGCATGGGTGAGTTGAGAACCCAATAGTTTTTAGCAAACTATTACAGCTATCAACAGATTTGACTTGTTTTTTCCAAAGCTGTACCCTTTGGACTAGCCAACTTTTTGATGAAATAGTTAACATCATGGTAAGTTGATAACCAGATAAGATGTGGTAAAGAACCAACACCAAAACCTGCATACAACAAACATAAGACTACACAAATCTGTTAGTGTTATATATATATATATATATATATATATATATATATATATATATATATATATATATATATATATATATATATATATATATATATATATATATATATATATACTAAACAAAGAAAATAAACACAAAAAATATACAATACCATTATTCAAGGAGCTCTGGCTGCGCTGATCCTTGACTTGAACAAACGAACCAAAGACTCAGCAAAGAGTCTAGCATTCCCAACTAGATCAGGAGGAATTTCCAAATGATATAGAAGCATTTTCCCCATAAGAGCCACAGTTAAAGGAGAATCCCTGTCTATAAACATAGCCACCCTTATACCAGATGTAGTTTCCAAGACATGAACATAGGGAACAGGATAAAACCTCTAACTTAATACTTTCCACCTATGATTATTATTCCAAACTGCATAACCAGAACCAGTGTGTGGAAAACTAGAAGGGGGGTTGAATAGTTTACCGCTTTTTCGATTCTTTTTAGCTTAAATATCTTTTGAGAACTTGACGTTTAGTTAAAGATATAAACACAACTTAATATGTTTGATTCTTTGAAAAGACTTTTCATGTGGATAACAATTCTAACTTAACTTGTTTCATACTTTGAAAAGCTTTACTTGTAATGATCCTAACTTTGCTTGTTTAGTTCTTTGAAAAGCTTTACTTATGTTTAAAGATATAAGAACAACTTTACTTGTTTTGGTTCTTTGAAAAGCTTTATATGTGATCAACAATTCTAACTAAACAACAACATATAATAAGCAAAGATAGAGAAAGAAACAATCAAACCACAACACGATAGTTTATCGTGGTTCGGCTACAAGGACTCTTTTTCCTTGCCCTACATCCACGCCCTGAGTTTCCAACTCGAGAGTTATAAACACTAATCAACAAGCTCCTTTCACCGGCGGAGAAAACCTTACACGTCGCTTATACTTTTACCGACACAAAGCTAGATGTCGAGTTCTTTTACAAGGGTACAACCACTCCCATTCGTCGCTTACACTTTTACCGACACAAAGCTAGATGTCGAGTTCTTTACCAAGGGTACAACCACTCCCGTTAGTTCTTTTACTAGGGTACAACAACTCCTAACACACTATGTATTTTGAGGCCTAAAATACTAACCTATAACTTCTACATACATGACATACATGAAGTATAAACTACCAAAGCTTATACATGACCAAGCTACCAAGACTTGCAACTTTAGAGTTGAAGCTTGCAACTTCTTGAATGATCTTGTGGAGTTCCTTGCTACATAAGAGAATCACACAAGTCAAGGGTTACTGAGTTAGTTGAGAGAATATGTGAGAATAAGTCCTAAAGAGTTACACAAAATAAACAAATGGTTTGGTATTTATAGCAAACTATTCTGCATGTCTGGCGGATCAGGCGGAACCCTCAGATGGGTTCCGCCCGTGTACCCCAGGGTACCGCCGGGTCTGCAGTAGGTTTTTGCAATAACTCTTCAAACCAAACAAGGTCTTGTCTCATAACACCTAGCAACCAAACAATGTCACATCACTTAAATCAAGTCAAACACAAAACTTGTAAGCCACACCAAAGCAAGTCAAACACATTTCTTACCATAAATACATATAGACAAAACTTGCCATAAATGTGATGTGACAATTCTATTTTAAGAAATAAGTGTGATGTGACAAGACACTTTCTAATTTAAGAAATAAAAACAATGTTTAGTTTAAAAGGAAATGTTAACCTTAGTTAAACAAGACTTAAACACTTAAAGTGATGATTTACTTATAGCTAAACTTCATACTTTGTCATTAACAAAACTTAGCAAAGATCGTAAAATATAAATAACGTTTTTAGGCGATATTTGTATTAACAATCTCCCCCTTTTTGTTGATGACAAAACATAAACTTTATTTATAAGTAAGTCACTAGTTTTAGTATTAAGTCTTATAAAGTTAGGTATAAAAACTTGTTTTTGCTAAGATGATGTGGTATACAAAAAATTTTTTGAAACAAGTTTATATCTAAATTCTCCCCCTTTTTGTCGAAACAAAAAGAAGAGTAGCGAAGCGGAAGTAACCACTTGCTCCCCCTTGGACGATACTCCCCCTAAATGGAGTGCCAAGAGAGGAGACATGGATTTTGAACCTACAAGAAAAGGTTAGTTGTTGCACAAGATAAGTCATGAAAGTATTTCATGTTTAAACACAACTAAGAGTTGTGAACTGAAATAGTACAACACTCATGCTCCCCCTTGAATATTACTTCCCTAAATGGAGTATCAAGGAAGGAAAACATGGATAATGAACCTACAAAAAGAGAGGTTAGTTTCTTAAGCACAAGATTTATGTATGGTACCATAACAAGGTATAGTTCACACATCATACCTAAATGGTCAACAAGCAAAGAAAACCTTGTAGTGTAATGAAATTCATTTCATGTAAAATTTAGACTTCTTAAAAAGTCAAAGACAAGAAATTTTGGTTACACTATCCTACCTCTAGAAATAAAGAAAAAGCTACAAATAAGCTACGACCATAAAAAGCTACAAGGAAATCATCATTTTCCTTTGTGAGAAACATTTTCCAAAAACAAGGCTAAGGTTGTTTAAGGAACAAAATGTGGGTTGTGGTTGTAGCGGGCTTTATTTTGAAGGTTGAGAGGGTGACACGGGTTTTGGTTTGTTGGTTTAAATGGGAAACATTTTCCAAAAGAAACGGTTTTGTTTCATTTTGGAGACTCTAAACTTGAGGTGGTGTTGGTACTCTAAACTTGGTTTGTTGGTTTTAATGAGCAACATTTTCCAAAAGAAACGGTTTTGTTTCATTTTGGAGACTCTAAACTTGAGACGTTCCACAATGTGGTTTAGGATAAACCTCATTTTATTGGATAGGGTGAAACAACAATGGTTTTGGGTGATGATACTCTTGTTGTGGTGGTTGGTTGTGGTCGAAAGACTCATTTTGGTTAAGCAATGACCTTGGTTATTCATTTGTGAAAGGTGGTGGTTGTTGTTGGTCTTGGTGGAAGATCATTGAAATGCTTTTATTTTCTTATACAAAGAAAATGGAGATTCAAAGTGTTGGGAAGGTTCTTGTGGTAGTGGTAGTTATTGTTGTTGTGGTGGTTGTTGTTTGAACAAAATGGTGTAGGCTTGGTTATTTGTAAATGGTTACCACGAAGGTTTTTGTGAATGGGGTGAAACACAAATGATTGTAGGTGTGTATGACCTTGATCATTTGGAAAAATTGAGGATTTAGCATAAAGGTAGGCCAAACTCTCAAGCAATGACGGTGGATGAGGTGCATCATCCAATGACTCGTATGGTTGAAATATTGGTTGTTGATGGGTTTCCATTTCGGCAATGGTGTCAAAGAGTGACAATGATGGAGGGCTTGATGGTTTAGGTGATAGGTTTTCAAAAGTTTCCAATAGTGGATGTGGTGATGTTGGTGGTGTATGGAAAAGTTCCATTGGTGTAAGTGTTGAAGTAGCAAGATTAAGCAAATATTGAATAGTGATTACATTGGTATTGAAATGTGTTGAGGATGGTGTTGAGGTAGTGAGGTTAAGGAAATCTTGGATAGGTGAAGAAATGTTAAGCGAAGCATCACTTGAAGATGATGAGCTTGACTTGATGGTTTTGTTGAAGTAACAAGGTTTGACACTAATCCTAGTGGTTTTTGAGAAGGATTTTGATGGTTATGGTGTGATTTGAATTGTTGCAAAACTTTCAAATTTATATGGTTGAAAAGGTGTTGAAATGGGTGTTTGGATTTGATGCTCTATCATTCAAAGAATGAGGTTTGAAATGATTTTCATGACCATGTCACATCATTTGATGTTAATTCAATGGAATAGGATGGAGTGAAAGATCAACATATGCACTCAATGCTTTGTGATCATGGGATGTGATTTGCTTGAAAATGTTTCAATGGTTTGAAGGATCCTTTAAAAGGGTTCCTTGAGTTAGTTATGTTTGAATTTGAATTTTTGGAGGGAAGTGGCTTCCTAATTGTTTTAGTGAGTGAGAGTTATTCTAATGTGGTTATTGGAGTTAATGGAAGATGTTTCTCACTTAGGATAATGGTTTTGACACATTACAAGTTTTGGACTTAAGAAAAATGGAAGAATTTTCTGCAGGTGTCTGGCGGAACCCTCAGAAGACACTGGCGGAACCCATTTGAGGGTACCGCCTGGTCCGTTGGGCCATTTCTGGAATTCCCAGAAAATACACTGGCAGACCCCAATTTTGGGTACCGCCAGGGGTAAAAAATTAGGCAGTCCGCGTTTTTGACCCGCGAGACGATTTTCAAAATTTTCGAAAACTCCTAAAATCAAAGAGATAAGGTATTTATGGTTAGGCAATGCAAAAATTAGACATGTAAACATACATATCATGGGACTTTGACCTTGAGGTCGAGGATTTTACTATACTTAGTAAGAATTGTCATAAGCATAGAAAAAAAATGACAAACACCTTAAACATTGTCATTATGCATAAAAGTTCATACAAACATAATCCAACAGACATAATAGAC
Source organism: Artemisia argyi (assembly GCA_030686995.1). Taxonomy (NCBI): domain Eukaryota; kingdom Viridiplantae; phylum Streptophyta; class Magnoliopsida; order Asterales; family Asteraceae; genus Artemisia; species Artemisia argyi. The sequence continues at coordinate 91,805,512 of CM060690.1, forward strand.
CATGAAAGTGAAAAACACATAATTCACGTAGTTTTAACACAAAGACGATTCTAAAGCATTCTTAAGCCAAACACTCCTTAATCGTCTCATAACCGGTCTATCCTCTTATTGAGCTTGCTTAGGTACCTTCCAAAGCACTTGAAAATTTCTTTGGTTTGCTTGAACTCTTCAGATACATTTTCAATAACGGGGAGTTCTAGAGGGTAGTCTAAAGGAGGTAACTTAGAGTTAGGAAGTTAATCATCATTTCTCATGTCAGATGATGATGATGATGGTGTAGGTGAGCGAGTACGTTTGCCCTTACCTTTGAAAACTTGTTTATCACTTAGAGGAACGAAGATGTGAGGAATGAGAGAATAGTCAAGGCACATTCCATTATCGTTAGGAGGAATGGGTGAGATTGTTCTAAAGAGGCGGGTGAGAAGCATTCCATAAGGAAGATCGGTTGTTCCTACCAAAGGTATGTTGGCCATTCATTTGGCGAGGTAATAGGCTAAGTAAAAAGGTTGACCGGTGGAAATGCTATAGAGCATGTAGCTAAGACAAACATTGATGTGATCCCGGTTTCCTATGGTGCTAATTTCATTGGTTCTAAGGAGTTCTTCTCATTCCTTTAATTGGGGCTTGAGTTCATTGAATTCCATACCATATGGGTCCTTAATGACCTCATTTCCTGTTCTAGTTCTTCTAGTGTTGGTGGTCCTAATGAAGAGGTGGTCACGAAGTTCATCTTTGGACACAAGAGGGGTATCATAGGGATAGATGCGGTCAAAGAGTGTGTCAAGAGTTGAGAGGGAGTGCAAGTCAGAGTAGATGCAAGTACCATGGTTTGGGACACATAGGATTTGAGCAAACTCCTCGAGGGTGAAGGAGTATTGATGACTACTAGCCCTAAAGTTAATAGACATGCGACCATACTCATCCTTGGAGAGGGTGATGGATGCATAGAATTCTAAAATAAACCTAGAACAAATAGGCTCGTCGATTTCTAAGAGACACTCAAAGTTGATTGTGGCAAATTCCGTGTAGAGGTTTGTACCTTCTAAGAAGGATGGATCAATGGTTCTACCCTTATGGACATATTGTTTTTCTAAGGCTTTGAAGACAACGATTTGAGTTTGAGTAAGACCTTTGGTTTTGTGGTGTTTGGGTAGGTACTTGATGGTGTCCTTGTGGTCGTTGTGAGTTAGAGGAGGCATGATGATTCCTAGAAAATCAAAATTTCACATTTAAGTAAATGACTATTGTAATATGTATGTTCTAGTGTGTGCCTATATGAAAACAATGTGGAGGTGCGGTTGACTTGACTCATTTTGATGCTTAAAAATGTTTTGTAATGCAAGTGATGTTTCAATGACGTTTTTCATTTGTTTTAACAATGTGGTGAACGGTGGTAAAGTATGGGTGACGACCGAAGGTGGATATGTGAAATGAGGTGGTGATTGTTTGACAACACTTAAAGCTTGGATATCTTCTTTGTGTTCTTCACTTGCTAGAAAGTGGAAGAGACGCATTTCATAATGAAATTCACTTGACTTTTGACGACATAGACAAATATGTTAATAAGAGTATGGATATGACAATTGCCCTTTGTTTCAAAGAGTGACACAAAGGTGAACATAGGTTTATGTATCATGAAAGGTGGTTTAATCTTAATAGGTTAGGTTATAGTGAGGATGACACACTTGTATGGTTACATTGTGGAATCTTCTTGTGAAGATGACTAGGTGGAGTTATTGGTGAAGATGATATTGACTCTTGGTTTCTTTGAGAACATGGAAATGGTGGATGACTCGATATTGTTAGGACAAAGGATAATTCGGTTTCTCATTTCACATTGCTTGTTTGAGGTTTGGGTGATGAAAGGTTATGAGGAAAATGATTGAAGTTTTGCTCATTTTGTGAATCTTATGGGCTGATGGTAAGTTGGAGTTGTGAGTAAAGAGGTGTTTGGTTTTGAACTTAAATAAAACATTCTGTGGCTTTGGTGGACCAGGCGGAACCAAAAAATGGGTTCCGCCCGTATGGTCTGAGGGTGCCGTGGGATCTGCAGGGAAAACTCAAAAGGAATTGTCTTGATTTTTGTGGTTTTATCCTAATGTTCAAAACTAAGGTTTTAGGTCTTATGATCCCTTGACTAAGCCTAGGGATGATGAATGCTTCTCATTCAAGAGGTTTTGTGAAAACGTTGATAGAATGGTTAACGTATAAGACTTTCTTAGTTAAGATGTTCCTCAATGAACATTTTTACCAAGACGATGATGATGGATCACAATATGTCAATTAAGAACATAATGGATTGAATTGTCGCTGAAGTCGATGCTTCCTTTGTTGAAGGTATAACAATGTTGATAAGATGAATTCCGTTGTTGATGCGGGTTTGCTTGTTCAAGCGGAGCTTGTTGATGTGCTTCTCCATCCGATACTAATTTGAGAATCTTACGCGTTTTGGAGAATCATTGGGTAAGTAAGTATAAAAGTGCAAGTACCACTTGTGCTTTTCTTATCAACTTATTACCGACATAATTCCATTTGTCAAACACTATGGTTTCTATTCCCGTTCTATTGGGATACCATAATCCTAGATGTGTAGTACTTTATGATGTATCCAACTAGGCTCAACTAACGAGTTGTTTTAGGATCTTCGTTAACACGAGCACATAGACAAAAGCTAAACATAATGTTGAGTCTAAATGTTATGAGAACAAGTAGTCTTCCAAACATTTCTCTACGTTTAGTTTTACCTACGGATTTACTAATCTCATTCTTGATAAGTCATCAATAACTTAACCATTGAGAACAAGAGAGCAACTAGGAATGTCTTTAAGTTAAAATCCTTTGCTTTTGTGGCTTGCTTTTATTATCAAAAAGTCTTTCAAATATTGACACTATACTCACTTGATTACTTTGAAATATCAACTTCGTTTCTCTATTTGTTTTATTCTAAATTCCAAAAATTGTTTTTGTTGAATTTGTTTAGACACAACTAATAACCTATAAATCAAGTTTTATAACTTATGTCAATTTTACTTGATTTAATGTTTAACTCAAGGTGAGAAGATGTTGTTTTGTACTTTAACTTCATGCTTGTCTTGCCATCATTTGACTTTCGACTAAGTTATCATCTACCAAAGATGATATCATAGAAGGAGGAGATCACTCGTTAAATGTCATATTCAACGACTCCTCGACTCTTTAGGTTTTCTTACTTAAGACACTATGAACTCTATTTCTTTTTAAAAAGTCCAAGAGGTACAACATCATTAGACTATGTCACATTTGATGTGTAAATCCTAGATGTTGAAAACTTATTTTCTTTCACACATCCAATATATGCTAATTGTGATTTATTTTACCTTGTGTGTTTTATGTGAGATTATAAAGGAGTGATTGAAGAGAGACACAATTAAAGACTCAAAGTATGGTGTTTGAGAAAATTGTTTAACAAAGGTTTGTTTTGCAAGCATCACAAAAGTGTTAGACATTTTAACACTTAGGAGATTCTTAGTTAGCTCACTTGTAAGCAAGAGTTGAGTGAGACAAACTCAAGAGTTTTTCGTGTTTATCTCTTGATGGTTAAATAACCAAAACACCTTATATCTCCTTACTAGTACTAAAGACTAAATTCCTTGTTGCATAGAATCTAATCTTAGTTATTTACAAATACCAGGTAGACACTCTAGAGTATTACAAATAACATATATTTGAGCACATAATGCTAGAGACAAGATATAACCAAAGTCTAGTTTAAGTAATGCGTACCTTTTAAATTGCATAGAGATGCTATCAAGCGAATAAGCATTAAACGTAAAGACTTGGTTTGACGACATGCTTTGAAACTCAATAACTCATGTATCCAAGAAGGTTAGATAATCATATAAAGGCATAGAGCATGATAATCTTAATTCTTTTATCATGAGCTTCTATTAGAGATAGAATTATCTCTAAATCTTTCTTCTAGGTTAGACAAATTTTACTTGCTTTGTTTTATTAGTTAATGGTGCTTTTGAGTTAAATCTTAATCCGGTTTTATCTTTAAACAACCTTTGACTCCCCAACAATCTTTCAAGAGATTTTGAGCTTTCATCAAATTTAACTAATAATTTTTCTTTTCTCATTTTGTATTTAAATCTCGTGTTTGTAATCTAGACATAATTTACATTCTAGATTAATTTCAACATTACTCTTAATTCTAGACATTTTATCTTCCAATAAGATTTCCTTTTTAAAGATATTCTTAAGAGATTTTAAAGACTCATTCTTGAAGATAGCTTTTAGGTCCATGTTGCACAAATGTTTAGACTCATTTTCTAGTTTAGAAAATTCTAGGATAAATTAATCAAAGCAAAATAGTTTGGTTTCAAAGTGTACCTTGCTTGATGTTTTATCTAATATAGAATCACAAACCGGATGATTGACTTCATCTTCATCCGAGTTATTCCATGAATCGCAAGCAAGACAACTACGAGCTTGACACGAGTAATCACCTTTACTTACACCTTGCTTGTTGTATCAATAAGTTGACAATAAACTACCGGATCATTGTCTTCGTCAACTTCCATTACATTCCAAGATACGCAAGCAGGTTCAACAAAACACACGTACTCATCTTCACTTGTACCTTCATTTAAAACATTTAAACTAGTAACACATGTATTAACTTCTACTAAGTGTCTATCAATTAGTTTTTCTAAAACTTCTAATTCATATGTAAGATTAAATTGATCATCTTTGACTTGACAAATTCCTTGATGAAAGTTTACCATATTTTTCAAACATCATTAGCCTTTTGACAAAAATACATTCTTTCATATTTGGTACTAAAGCTTTGTAAAGCATTGTTTTAGCTTTAGTATTTTTATCAATTTTAAGATAGTTATCTTGGTTTTCAAAAACTTGTCTTCTTTGGTTTGAAATTACCAAAAGAAATAATATGCCAAAGATCTTGATCAATTGATTTTACATAGTTTTCAAAATTACTTTTCCATTCAAGTAAGTTTTCTTTTTCAAATAGCGGTTGGTTTTGAATAGGTTGCCCTTCTTTGAGATTTTCAAAATCCATGGATCGATCCAAGTTTTAAAATACATTCTATTTTAAAGATCTTGAGTAACGTAGCTTCTGATGCCAATTGTGGAAAACTAGAAGGGGGGTTGAATAGTTTACCGCTTTTTCGATTCTTTTTAGCTTAAATATCTTTTGAGAACTTGACGTTTAGTTAAAGATATAAACACAACTTAATATGTTTGATTCTTTGAAAAGACTTTTCATGTGGATAACAATTCTAACTTAACTTGTTTCATACTTTGAAAAGCTTTACTTGTAATGATCCTAACTTTGCTTGTTTAGTTCTTTGAAAAGCTTTACTTATGTTTAAAGATATAAGAACAACTTTACTTGTTTTGGTTCTTTGAAAAGCTTTATATGTGATCAACAATTCTAACTAAACAACAACATATAATAAGCAAAGATAGAGAAAGAAACAATCAAACCACAACACGATAGTTTATCGTGGTTCGGCTACAAGGACTCTTTTTCCTTGCCCTACATCCACGCCCCGAGTTTCCAACTCGAGAGTTATAAACACTAATCAACAAGCTCCTTTCACCGGCGGAGAAAACCTTACACGTCGCTTATACTTTTACCGACACAAAGCTAGATGTCGAGTTCTTTTACAAGGGTACAACCACTCCCATTCGTCGCTTACACTTTTACCGACACAAAGCTAGATGTCGAGTTCTTTACCAAGGGTACAACCACTCCCGTTAGTTCTTTTACTAGGGTACAACAACTCCCAACACACTACGTATTTTGAGGCCTAAAATACTAACCTATAACTTCTACATACATGACACACATGAAGTATAAACTACCAAAGCTTATACATGACCAAGCTACCAAGACTTGCAACTTTAGAGTTGAAGCTTGCAACTTCTTGAATGATCTTGTGGAGTTCCTTGCTACATAAGAGAATCACACAAGTCAAGGGTTACTGAGTTAGTTGAGAGAATATGTGAGAATAAGTCCTAAAGAGTTACACAAAACAAACAAATGGTTTGGTATTTATAGCAAACTATTCTGCATGTCTGGCGGATCAGGCGGAACCCTCAGATGGGTTCCGCCCGTGTACCCCCAGGGTACCGCCGGGTCTGCAGTAGGTTTTTGCAATAACTCTTCAAACCAAACAAGGTCTTGTCTCATAACACCTAGCAACCAAACAATGTCACATCACTTAAATCAAGTCAAACACAAAACTTGTAAGCCACACCAAAGCAAGTCAAACACATTTCTTACCATAAATACATATAGACAAAACTTGTCATAAATGTGATGTGACAATTCTATTTTAAGAAATAAGTGTGATGTGACAAGACACTTTCTAATTTAAGAAATAAAAACAATGTTTAGTTTAAAAGGAAATGTTAACCTTAGTTAAACAAGACTTAAACACTTAAAGTGATGATTTACTTATAGCTAAACTTCATACTTTGTCATTAACAAAACTTAGCAAAGATCGTAAAATATAAATAACGTTTTTAGGCGATATTTGTATTAACAATCTCCCCCTTTTTGTTGATGACAAAACATAAACTTTATTTATAAGTAAGTCACTAATTTTAGTATTAAGTCTTATAAAGTTAGGTATAAAAACTTGTTTTTGCTAAGATGATGTGGTATACAAAATTTTTTTTGAAACAAGTTTATATCTAAATTATCCCCCTTTATATCAAAACAAAAAGAAGAGTAGCGAAGCGGAAGTAACCACTTGCTCCCCCTTGGACGATACTCCCCCTAAATGGAGTGCCAAGAGAGGAGACATGGATTTTGAACCTACAAGAAAAGGTTAGTTGTTGCACAAGATAAGTCATGAAAGTATTTCATGTTTAAACACAACTAAGAGTTGTGAAGTGAAATAGTACAACACTCATGCTCCCCCTTGAATATTACTCCCCTAAATGGAGTATCAAGGAAGGAAAACATGGATAATGAACCTACAAAAAGAGAGGTTAGTTTCTTAAGCACAAGATTTATGTATGGTACCATAACAAGGTATAGTTCACACATCATACCTAAATGGTCAACAAGCAAAGAAAACCTTGTAGTATAATGAAATTCATTTCATGTAAAATTTAGACTTCTTAAAAAGTCAAAGACAAGAAATTTTGGTTACACTATCCTACCTCTAGAAATAAAGAAAAAGCTACAAATAAGCTACGACCATAAAAAGCTACAAGGAAATCATCATTTTCCTTTGTGAGAAACATTTTCCAAAAACAAGGCTAAGGTTGTTTAAGGAACAAAATGTGGGTTGTGGTTGTAGCGGGCTTTATTTTGAAGGTTGAGAGGGTGACACGGGTTTTGGTTTGTTGGTTTAAATGGGAAACATTTTCCAAAAGAAACGGTTTTGTTTCATTTTGGAGACTCTCAACTGAAGGACCCTCAGCAGAATCTACTGGTGCATTAGCATCAGCAGGTTCTTGACGACCAGCAACTGCATCAGTAGTTGCATTGCCAGCAGGCAACATAGCAGGTAATAAAGGCCTATGGTCTCCATTATATTTTGTTTGCATAGAAGCAAACAGTTTGCTAGACAAACTCTTAACAGGCATATGGGTAGTGTCGTTGGTCTGAATACCTAAGATTATTTGAAGAAACCTAGGATACATTAAAAATTTAAGTTTGGTATCCTTAACATTTTTAACCATTTCATCAAATATGTACTTAGAGAAATTAAAAGTTCTACCCTGAGATAAGCACACAATGGCAAGAGCAATATCTGTGGAGAATTGATCCCAACCTCCAGACTTAGAGCTCATACTCTGTTAGGAATACAATTATGCCTATAGAAGACTCGGTCACCTAATTAATGTAATAGCATTTTAGTTAGCTCGTAGTTAGTTAATTATATGTATTAGTTAGTTTAGTTTAAGTAACACCGTGGAAGAAGGACGGGTCTTTACCCACTGTATGCCTGATCCACAGCCCGGGTATGGGCGTTTGTAGAAAACTATATATACCCCTCTCCACATGTGGAGAGGGTTGGTGCTTTTCATTCAATCTAACATTTTCTTATTTTTCTCTCAACTCTCTCTCTCTAGAAAACACCCATCTTCCTCTCTCTAAACTCCTCTCTTATTTCTTCTTCTTCTCTTATTGATTTGATCCAAGTCACACAAACCATACTAGTTAATATTGTTTGACCATTACAATTGGTATCAAGAGCCATGGTTACATTCTTGGGTTAGCAAGGTCTTGAATTCTAGGATTAGCCTTGGTGGGTTACTTGGTTCGAATTGATTTTAGCCTCATATATTCACGTTTGTTTTTTTTATTATTAGTATTGTTACTAGGTTGTAATTTCGTGGTTTGGTTCTTGCTTTTGATTTCGTGGTGTATTGGTTATAGTCCAAGTCCATTTCAGCCCACTTATATTCTGCTTTCAAGTCATGTGTTTCTGGGTTTGATAATATTTTCCATACCTTCTGGTGTTCCTTTTCGGTCTACTCATGTTAAAGGGTTGTTCTTAGTTGCGGTTATATCCTGTTTCTTTCTAGCGGTTTGCAATTGAAAGATAATATTATCTTATGTGCCTTGTCCTGTATTGTGAGTACAGCTATTGGTTCTTGGCAGTTTGTGGGATGGAAACAAAAAGTTGCTGGTACTGGTTTTGGCAGTTTATGTAAATTGAAAATCGCTATCTTGCGATTACTTCTTGTTTACCTGCGTTTAGTTCATTCTGCTCATACTTGCGGTTAGCTAAAGTTGCGGTTAATTTTGAAAATCTTTGTCCTTGCATTTTCAAAATTGCGGTTAGCTGATTATAGTGGTTAACTCTACAGCTTTTTGCGTTTACTTCAGTTGCGATTAACTGGTATTTAGCAATTAAATGTTCTTTTCATGATCTCAGCAAAGTTGCACTTAACAATCGACTAACTACAAATCTGCTTAAACATCAAACCCACGAAACGTGCATGATCTCAGATTATATCTTCTGTTAAACAAATCCAGATTATTTCATTCACCTTTTTCAGTCGAGTTTAATCAAAACAAGAAAATAAATCTAATGAAAGAATATACGATCTCAGCTAATCTCTTTTAGTCTTAACCGCTTCATGTGAACATCAGAACCTTAAGAGATATTTCATCACAGATCGAAATTTTTTTAAGCATACAATTCGTCTACTTTCCAAATACAATTACAAGAAAAGATTTCTTTGAAGCTTACACTTCTTGTCAAATATTCGAACCAATTATAGAAGGAACAAAAACATTACGTACCATTCCTCCCTTGGGTTCGGTTTAAATCAAAAGGATAACGCTGTACAATATAAGAAAATAAAAGGAAAGAACATGAACTCGGTCTCTCGCTTAAATTCTTAGAATCAAAGGTTTAAGTGAAAGTCATCATCGATCTTGTTGAAGCCTAAACTCCTTTTGATACTGTCCGATTCTCAAAGCTTGTTATTCGATTGGTTTCATGTGACGGGAAAGATTAATCATTGTTTGCTAGTGTGTTTGATTGATAGTGGAGTTGAAGTGGATCATGTGGTGACTGCTAGTGAGTGATAAGGAAGGAGGCGTAATATTCTTGTGTGAATGCTGGATTAGGATTAAAGCAATTAGGGTTAGTTTGAGATTAGTGTGTATTATATAGTCAGTGAACCTAGGGTGTGGTAATGTGGTGAATTATACTTGGGCCGTGTTTAATTTGGCAACGTGATTTGTGTTCTGGGCCTCATCTTCAGAATTTTTTTTTGGGCTTTTGATAACTAAATGTGGACGTGGGTTTGCACTATTTTTGTGTATCCACTTAAAGTGGGTATTTTGTCTGCGTGAGTTACTTTGGGACATTTGTGATGTTACTTTGAGATATTATTTGTGATATTACTTTGGAACGAGCCGATACTCTACCACGATTTTGATTGAGCTTCGCAAGAATCCGAGATTGTGAATCATTTTGGGTTGTGAAATTTTTGGACTTATTGGATATTACTACGGGGTTTATTTGGATTTCGTAAAATGAACGTTGTCTGAAATTCACTGTGACGTGTCTACTTTATCACTCAAACTCACTTCAACCAAACCAAATCAATTCTTCGGTGTCTCACGGTTTATTCTTGATTTTGTAAAATCCCGCGAAAGAATCTATTTCTCGGTTTAAATCATAGAATTGTAAAATCCCGTGAACGATCACAACATGTCAAACTCTTCCAACCTTGTACAACAAATAGACGTGTTTGATTCTAAAATTGCTAATATGGAATCTTTGTGCTCTAATTCGCAAGGGAGAGTTGCTTCAGCCACAACAAGTGCTTCACAATGCAAATGAAAGCTGCATAGAATGTTTTCGACAACTTCATTCACATCTCTCTGTACTGTTAGAGGGTAATGGATTCAAAATGGGGTTTGAACGTGCATTTGTAACACTCTTTGGTCAAGATGTTCAGACTTTCACATGCACAATGATTCTTAACTTAGATCAACTACAACAACAACTTGACCAAGGAGAATTTTCCAAAATGGGATCCATGGCTGCCCTTTGTGTGATCAACAAACAACTCCAAGTGTTCTTTGATTCAGAATTCACTCTGGAGTATGACCATTATAGTGAGATGACGAAAAAGTGCTTTGCTGATCACACGGGAATTGAGGTTGACACGTTCAGAGACACACTTGTCCAGCTTATGGATAAAGTGAAAAGATTCATTAACGAAAAGGCACAGCATATACCTGCATATGATGACAAGGTGAAGGTATGTAGGGTACAATCATGTGATGGTGTTGGTGACTCGGGTATAGCATCGGATGTTGGGTCAGGTGTCACGATATGCAAAGAATCAGAGACTGATAAGCTTGACACACCCTGCGACTCAGTGACTAGAGATACTCCAGACATGGGCACTGAATTAAAACCAGTTAATGAGCAAGTGTCATGTGCTGAGGTACCCCTAACTGAACATCATAATGTGCTTTCTGATGAACGACTGCATACTGATCAAGTTATGTCCAGTTATGACACATATTTGTTGAAAAAGACTGATAGCAATACCATTTCTGATTTAACAAATATGAATCATAAAGGGGGAGAAAGTGATCAGGATGCTGAACGTGATGATGTGTCAAGTTCTTTGTTTATGGCTGAGTCTTTTAAATCACATGATGTGGTTGATAAAGAAGTTTTTAATGAACTTTCAAACAAATTTGCACAACTTGAAAAACATTGTGTTAATCCTTTGTTTGTTGCTCAAGATGTGGTTGATAAAGAAGTTTTTAATGAACTTTCAAACAAATTTGCACACCTTGAAAAACATTGTATTTCACTTGAAATTGCAATGCAACAAAAGGAAGAAAGTTTTCAAAATAATCAACTGTGTAAAAATCCGGAACTTCCTGATTTCCGCGAATTCTTTATGATAAATGATTTGAAAGCTCAGCTGGAAGCCAAAAACTTGACAATCAACAACCTAAAAAAACGTATTTCTGAGATGTGTGTAATGAAGTTGAGGATAATCATGTCAGTAAGACTTTTGCAACAAGAAATTTTGAATTGGAACAAGATGTGGCTGAGTTACTTATGGAAAATGAGACTTTGAAAATTCATTGTAAAGACTTGTGTGATTCAATCAAAGAAACGAAAACTAAGACTATAGAAAAGATAACCGCTTTGATTGCCAAAAATGATGAATTCAAAGCTCAAATTCTGGAAAAAGGGTTCACAATTACAGCATTAAAGAACAAGCTAAGAAAAGCAACAGGGAATAGTGTGAACACTAAGTTTGCAAAACCATCAATCTTGGAGAAACCAGTTGTACAATCCAATAGAAACCAATCAGTGGTTAGACAACCGAGTGCTTTTAGATCTGAACGACCAAAATTTTCAAAAACTCGGTTTACCTCCCAAGTTGATGTGGAAAAAGTTTTGACAAAACCAATCACTACACATTACTGGCCTAAGATTATTGCCTCTAGTTCTGCTAAGCCTCAACAAGTAGTTGCTCCTACACCCAGCTCCTCTAGGATTAGTTCTAAAACTGTGTTGAAACCTAGCATTAAGGTTCAAAGCACTTATGATATAAATGACTTGCACAAGAACTATGATCTAGAAAAGGCTAGGAAAAGGGCACTACTTCATAAGGATGGAATATTAGGTTCACAACCTTGTATGATCCCTCCTAGGATATTGAGGAACAATGCTAAGGTTCAACCTGTTAAGTCTAGGATTTATAGTAAGTCATCTACAATGCATAAGAAGCAAAACATACCTATAACTTCTCCTAGGTGGATTCAAACTGCTAAATCTTTGGAGACTAGGAATATCGATAAGCCTTCCACTGTGCATAAGAAGCTTAACAATCCTAGACCTTGCCATAAGTGGATTCCAACTGGTAGAATTTTTAAGGACGCTGGACTTAAGTGGATACCTACCGGAAAGATACTTACCAATGGCAATACCTTGGTTGAACGTGAAACCCCAAGGGTTTGGATACTTTTGTCACTAACCCATATATATGCAATCAAGTTTGTAATGTTAGTGCAGGTAGTCCTTACTCAGTTGCAGGTATATCAATCATTCACCACACGAGAAGACTCAAAGTCTGGAGGCCTAAAGCAAGCATATCTCCTACTTCAGGAGGTATAGAAGGTCAGTGTTGATGTATGTTCACAATGACGTTTGATCACATCAGATCAAGCCTCGCTCTTCAATCATTATGATGTCTGTTCACATCAGTTCAGGCCTCGCTCTTCATCATTATGGCGTCTGCTGACAACACTTCAGGCCCCGGTCTTCAAAGAAAAGAAAGGTGTACGATTCAGTGCATCTTATCTTCAGAAGAAGAGAAATCTTCTTGTTTTGACCATTCTCAACAACATGCTTCATGCTTTCTCCATGTTCGTTCAGTCATCAAGTGGATCTACTCATCTTTGCTCGAATTCATATTCACTTGCTCATTCAAAAATGGCAAACTTCGTATGCAATTTTTGAGGGGGAGAAGAGTGAATAAACTACATGATGGAGTGTATTCTTGTTCACATGCTCAATCAAAAATGGCAACCTCGTATGCAATTTTTGAGGGGGAGAAGTGTGAATAAAACACATGACTAATTGTATTATTATCCACTTGCTCAATCAAAAATGGCAAACCTCGCTTGCAATTTTTGAGGGGGAGAATTGTGAATATACCACATGTTGACTGATGCTTGAAGAATGGTCATACGACTCTCCTCCAACACCTAATGTTCTACTTACTAAGGATGACTGGGATTTATGGTTGATGAATACTTCCAAGCTTCAATGTATGTTGTTCATCTAGTTCTTGAAGCTCTTGCTCCGGTTCCTGCTGATTCAACTAGTTCACCTTCCTCAATCTCCATTGATCAAGATGCACCATTTAGAAGTATTACTCAGAGTAATCATGTAACCCAATCTCCAGTTACTCCTCAAGGTTTTGATGATGACTATCATGATTGTGAAGATGCACATGAATAATGATTCGTCATTTTGTTCTATAATCAAGGATTGTTGTTCCTACCAATGTGCACTCTGTAAATCAACCCGAAGGACATTATTGAAAATGTCGGCTAAAATGTCAAAACGGCTAAGAATTTGGACATGGAATGTCAAGTAATCACGGAGTTCATTTGGTATCCCTTATTTGAGATTAAAGTTGACTTTCACAAAGGAGTGATCTTATTTTATCTTGAAGTCGGGGTTGGTTGGATGAAGACTCTTCGAGATCCTTGCTTGAGCTTTTACCTTTACAATGACGAAGACTTGGATATCTAGTTATTTTGGTAATTATTCATTTCTATTACCGCAAAATAACTATCACTTCAAGGAGTGTCACAACTTACACGAAGTTGTCGATAGTCAAGAGGTGATGTACGTCTTATACTTGACGGTTGGTTGGTTGAAGAGTATAGAGTACTTAGGGATTTGATGTTGAACAAACTCTCTACACCGCTCTTTGTCACACACTAGTGCAAGCTTAAGTCACAAGATTTGGGGAATTCTTCTTCAGTTTCAACTTTGGTATATCGGGTTTACTTCATCAGTGGTCACTTCAAATAGCCTACATAAGGGTTGGTAAAGATAGTCAGAGAGAGTTTTTGTAGCAGTTGATTCTCACCAGATCCAGTTAAACCAATTTTGTTCTTCTCACAAGATTTCAAGTAGATGTGCTTATAATGTGTTGCTGATTCTGAGGTATCAAAACCAGCAAGGGGGAAGGAGACATACATCTTAATGCATAATGAGTACACGTGATGAACTTAATACTTCTTCTTAATTGAAGTTATCCCGGGAAGACAAATGTCATAATCGCAGAGAATATCAGTGTATTAACTTGTGGCGTTTGGTGTATCATTCCAACTACGTGGGGGAAGTGGTCTTCTTATACTTGTGGTATGTATTACTTCAGCTTTCAATAGGAAGAAATATGAGAAGAACAGTTGGTGCGTGAGATGATATTGCTTATCGACATCTTCATTCGTGTTGATATGATTTATGGCAAAGTGCTTCTGGTTAATGTTTCATGTACACATTTTTATGCCGATTCCGATAAGATCGCAACCATCATGGGGAGAGATATGTGTACATTAAGGACGCACAACAGGTTCACGTGATTGGACTTAATCATATATTCTGGAGGAGATATCCGCAGAGATGATCAGTGCTTTAACCTGTTACTTTGGTGTTATCATTTCTTCGTGTGTTGGATACATGCGTACAATATGGATTAAGTTGGTATGTGTAAGATAACTAGAAAGCATTTGGTGAAATAAAGATGTTGATATCATTTTCCCCTGAATAGACAAACTGCTCAAAACCGTAGAGTAATGTGAACATCGGGGACGTACAACAGGGTCACGTGATCGGGGTTCATCATACATTCCGGGATTGATTACCGCAGAGATGATCTGTGGTTCAGCTTGTTACTTCGGGGTTTTCATTTTCTTCGGGGTTTTCAAGCATCATATAATGACTTTTTGCATCACTTCAACGACTTGGGGGAAGTGGTCTCATGTAGGTGATTGTCGATTCGGGGGGAAGCTACCAAAGCTTCACATTGAGGAGGCAATAAAAATTCATCGATTTGGTGGGTGTCTAGCGATTAACTCAGTTGTGAGATTCTAGTGATTTGTTAACTACTTGTGTTTGGTGAATTGTTGTGACTTAAGTCGTTTCGATTAGTCTGATAGTAATTTGACGTTGTGAGTTAATCTTTACGACTTGACTTATTACGATCGGATCTATTGTAACTTGATTTGTCGCGACTTGACACTTAATGCTAATTGTCACTTATCCTAGATCTCTCTCTAAGTTTAACTCGCATATTACATCTTTCGGTTTCTTTTGTTGACTTTAGTAAAATCCCGGGAGAGAATCGATCTCTCGGTTTAAGTCACAAGAGTTGTAAAATCCCGTTTAAGATTTTATCATGGCAACTACCGCTTCAGACGATTATTCGGGAGGCTCGAAAGCTTTGGTGGTGAAAGTTTAAGAGATGTTGACTGCATACTTCTACAACGAGCTAAACGATAATCTCATTTTGATGCTCATATCAACATCTCCTTAAACTGTTTGGTATCCTTTGTACATATCTTATACAAATACGTAAATAGAGAAATATAAAACCTATAAAAACCATAAAAATTTGAAAAATCATAAAATACAAAAATATTCTTCTCACGACATGTCTCTTGTGTAATCAATATTATGTACATTTCTAGAAATGTCATTCAATAATAACACGGAATCATACATATGCTTGAACAAGAGTTTTTCGGTTTCAAATAAAGTTTTTTTCTAAAACATGTCGTTTCCCAAAACATTCTTAACATTATGGCTTGTAGTCATTTCAGGTTACAACCCAAACTTCAAAATTATGGCTTACAGTCATTTCAGGCTGTAACGCGGACTTAAAATTATGGCTTGTAGTCATTTCAGGCTGTAACCCGCACTTCAAAGATAATGCTATTACTTCAGATAGCAACCCGGTTTTCAAAATTAAGGAAAACACGTCGCCAAAAAGACGGTTGTTCCTAACAAAGGGTGTCGTTCATCCGAGCGTGAATTACTTTATATTCATGCACCCTCGATCTAATGTACGCTTCAGTGCATTATTTCTTGATAAAGAAGAGAAATCTTCTTTTTATCGCCAAATACTTTCCCTTCTATGATTTTTCCGGAAAGTATTTGTGCAAAACTTGGTGGTACCATGAGATTTTGATTGAAAATCAAATTGAACTCAAAAGTTTGATAAAATTTTCACTCAATCAATGACTTTAATGTTTTATGAAGATATTTATGTTTTAACAACCGTCATTGATTGAGGGGGAGAGTGATTTCTCAAAATTTTATGTATCATCAAAACTCCCCACGCTTTGTACAAAACAAAAACAACAATCCGATTTGTGATGGTTATGTGTCAGAATGAGTAAATTTTCAAAGAGTTTTCGTTAAAACTTCGAATCTTTTGCAAACTCTTCAAATCTGACACATAACAACCTCCCTCACAGTTTGAGAGGGAGCAAGAAAAAGTTCCTTTTTATCAGAAAATATTAAAAAATTAACCGCATTTCTCTCCCAAAACATTTTCTAAATTATTTAAATCAATTGGGATCCAAAATCTCAAAAGATTTGAAATTTTTGATTGGGGGAGAGAATGTGATTTAAATATGGAATCTGATAATCAAATGTGATCTTTTGGACTCAGTAAATGTGCTCCCACATATGTGCTAAACTCTTTCGAATATCGAAGCACATATTGAGGGGGAGCAAAAGGCGTTTGTGGAAGTTATACCAAAGACCGACCATTTATCTTTATGCATGGAGTGATAAGGATGGTTAAGGTTAGGTATGAGTTCCCATGATCCACCAGAACCGGAAGGATCTTCCCAGGGACAAACCTCTAGATAGATTAGAAGTCCTTAGGAATGATTGGAAAAAAGGAGAAAAGTGAGAAAGGGAAGAGTGCGGACTGAGATGGAGCTAGAACTGGAACAAACCCAACAAGGTTCTAGTGGTGAAGTCTCGGTAAGCACTGAAGGGGTTGAAGAATGAAAAAGAAATGTAATGAGAAAGGGTGAAAAGAAATAGCCCTCCATATATTCAACCTTAGGGCAGAAACCGGGTTCAATTCATAATCTACTAGTGGTTACTAAGGTAACACTAGTATTGAAGACAAGACGTCATGGACCCAGTGACGCACGCACTTAACTTCCCAACCACTCAAGTTCTCTTAAAAGAGCTTGTTTCATTCTCACGGGGAACCCTGTGCAATGTGTCGACCGCTCATTGCGAGCTATGTTGATACCTAAAACAGGAGACGCCTCCCCAGTCTCCAGGAGCGGATCAAAACGCACTATTGAGTCTAGAGCCATGAGATCATCCATAAATTTCGTTAGGACACATTCCAAATATGCTTATTGTTTCACACAATGTGGAAAATAAGATAAAATATTTAGAGTCCTACGCATTATCCTTGTGGTATTGCCAGAACATCCGAGTGAAATGAAAATATTCACAATGACGATGGAAATCCTTCTAGAGCGAACTTCTCTCAAGCTCTTGGTAGGTGACATGTGAGATCCATCTTGAATCAATGATCAAGTGACAACTGGAAAGCAACAATGGTGCGATTCTAAATTGAATCAAACTTGTTCCAGGATATGGATTGACGGATACTTTTGCAAAAACCTTTCATTGTGCTCACAAACTAATTTTCGAGCACATTGATTGTGTATAATTTTTCAAACAAAAGTATTTTTGATGGAAATGTGATTCAAAGTATAAAACTCTCATCGTGTCTAAAAATGTTTATCATATGACACGCAAGTGATTTCTATAAATCAATTTCTCATCAATCCGTGAATATCTATTCACCGATTCACTCTATCGTGCTATCTGCTTTGAGACGTTCTGGTATGAGAACATGCTTAGTATGAAGATTCCAAAGTGGATTCTTTGGAAAATTCATTACTACAAGCTGGAAATTCCTGTCAAGGAGAGTTTTCTTTAAAAGAGAATCTACCTGATCACAGGTCGGTTTTCACAAAACCGGAGGGTAGTCTGTCCTCGTAGAACGAATGACAAAGCCATATTCGTTCTTTATCTTTATTGCTAACTGTTTTATTTCAGGGACACATATAAAGATGGCGTTGATGGCTCCCATTTCTAGCTGAATCGGGTCAATCCATACCTCATGCTCACACATCCTCTACACTATCAATGAAGATAAGAGACTTGCTACAACAAATGTTGAGAGACTACCAACAACGTTTCCGCAACTCTGATGAAAAAGTCTCCTGATCTACAACTCTAATGCAACGTCTCCAGATACAGAAGGGTGTGAGAATGATGGTCCTTAGTCACTACATCACATGAAGGCAATACAACTATGGATGAGCTTGGAGATTTACTTTGGCTGATGATCTCAAAGAAGCTCAAAGATCACACGTCACAAAGGAATTCAAATCACAAGTTCTCTTGCTTGAAGTACTAAGTGTGAAGTAAAGTGAAGAATCAGATCCTACGAGCTACAGTGACGAATGAATGCTTAAAGACCAAAGAGCTTAATTTCAAAGGTGACCTCGCTTAGGGGGAGATTGTTAGGAATACAATTATTCCTATAGAAGACTCGGTCACCTAATTAATGTAATAGCATTTTAGTTAGCTCGTAGTTAGTTAATTATATGTATTAGTTAGTTTAGTTTAAGTAACACCGTGGAAGAAGGACGGGTCTTTACCCACTGTATGCCTGATCCACAGCCCGCGTGTGGGCATTTGTAGAAAACTATATATACCCCTCTCCACATGTGGAGAGGGTTGGTGCTTTTCATTCAATCTAACATTTTCTTATTTTTCTCTTAACTCTCTCTCTCTAGAAAACACCCATCTTCCTCTCTCTAAACTCCTCTCTTATTTCTTCTTCTTCTCTTATTGATTTGATCCAAGTCACACAAACCATACTAGTTAATATTGTTTGACTATTACATACTATGAAGCAGAGTATGTGTCAAGAATCTCCATTTAGGGCAAAATTGATTTTTGTACTAGACCTTCCCATCTCCAGCATATCCAACAGCCTGAAGAACTGCAAGAATCTCCTCTTTAGGTACCTCATGCTCTCCACCTTCATCATCCAGCTGCAATTGAGCCCTAACCAAGGACTCTGTAACCACATATTCTTCCCCATCAATCATAGCCACAATTTCCGTTGGTCCTTCTTCAACAGACCTCACTTGAGTCTTTCCCCAAAATTGTTTAACCAAAGATTCATTTATAATGTCAGGGTATTGGGTTAAAGCAAAGTGAATCTTTGACCTTTGGAGAAATTCCATCATCTGAACATAATGAGCATCCCCTTTACCACGACCTATGAAAGCTTGTTAGTTGTGATCACATTTGAATAAAAGTTCTGCCATGATTGATAAGAGAGAGTGGGTTTTGAATGCTGAGAGGTTTTGAAATGAGTTTTTTTTTTTTTTTTTTTTTTTTTTTTTTTTTTTTTTTTTTTTTTGAGTTTATAAGGAGAGGGAATCAGTTAATTATGAGTGGGATTTGCACGTCTAGGTTATTTGAAGTAAACTTCCAAATGTGGACTGTAATTGGCAAGAATTGTGGAAACAATCTTTGACCAATATTTGACTTTAATAAAATCCCAAAATAAAACATGAAACTGACTCATCAGCAGAAACAAAGTCAAACAGTTGGAATCATATGGTCAATCAGCAGAAACTTACTTAATGTTGACTACGGTCAATCATTCCATCCAACAGCAGCAATGCTATGGTTCAATCAACAGAAACACTCCATCAGAGGGAACCACTATTCAGTAAAAATCTCTTGTGTTAGTCAAACTTTCTTTCCCAAATAAATTACAATCGCCTTGCATTAATGGCAATAACTTTCTTCGAAACACGAGGCTTAATTTGGCTTATAAATAGGGGTAAAAATTCCTCAAATCTTCACCAACCACATTTGCAATCCAAATCCCTAATTAGATACCATAACCCTACATTTAGAAGCAACCATGAAATCCAACCCGAGAGTCATCAATATTTCTTCTGACTCCTCTAATTCATCTGAAGCCTTGACATCTCCATCACCATTCTAAGTGCCAACCCAACCAAGAGGACTCACAAAAGAACAAGCCAATAAGAAGAAGCATGATGTGGGTGCTTCAAGCAAAGGCCCTAATCCTGCAAGGTCCTCAGAGTCTTCTGAGGATCCCAATCCTTGGATCCCATATCAACCACCACCGCGTGAACTCGTGTCACCCTTCATCTGGACCTCGTCTGATGAAGAAGAAGAAGATGATGATCTTTACCAGCCTCCCTCAACACGAGAGAGACCCTAATCCTCCCGTCCAAGACCACCACCACGACCAAAAAGGTCAAATCCTCCTCTGCCAGAGGCAAGAGAAATTGTGATTGGGCTCCCTTGCTCTCAACAGTATGAGACCTTCACCAGGAACAAGGGCAAGACCAAGGTTGCAGAGGTGATAGGGAAGGGAAAAGGGAAAGTAGAGTAGTGGTGTCCGGGTTGATAGGCTAGATGTTTGGATTGTAATTGTTTTGCTTATTTCTGAATCTTGTAACTTCATCCTTCTTGTACTTATGATGAATATCAATAAAACATTGTTTCTTCTGCATTATCTCTTGAGTAGTCATCTGCCTTGTTTGAATGAAAGTTATTGAGTTCTTTGCTACTGATGAATACACATTCCACTGATATAAACACTATTGACAGAAACTATCAGCAGGAACACATATCCAACATCTTTTATGATCATACTTCTGATATGGTTTAAAGTCATCAGCAGCAATTGGTCAAACCATATGATAACTCATCCGTAGAATCTTCTTTATGGTCAACTTGTTTATCTAGTAAATGTCACAAACTCAACTACCTCCCATTTAGTTACATTAACACTCATTAACTCCAAATCAGCTCTATAAAGAGGCCTTTAAGTCACAAGTTCTCAAATCAACTACACACTAGTACCAAACACACCAAAAGCTTCCCAACAACACCAGTCATGAATCCCAAATCCAATGTCATTGAAATTTCTTCTGATTCATCTTCTAACTCAACCTATGATATACCCCAAATCAGGAGGGCATATTACACCATTGGTGAGGGACCTTCTGAGGTCAATCCATCTCCTGCTTCATCAGAGGAAACTCTAAATCCAACTCCCCTAGCAGTTATTCTTCCAGACTTTACTCCAGTCACTGAGTTTCTGACAAGTGAAATGGAAAGAGTTGTTGCTGATATGAGCAAAATCTCAGTCCCTGTGGAGCCTCAATATTCCCAAAGATATAAAGGTCCACTAAAAGTTGTCCTAGGGCTTGCTGCTCCCAAACTGTGGGACAAAGATATGCAATCCAGAGGGGTCCACAAGAGAATGCCTGACTCCAAGGACAAGGACATGGGAAAGGGGAAGAGGAAGATGGAGTAAGGGGTTTGGGTAGGTGTAGGTTGTTGGTTAGTTGTCTTTTGAGGTTGTTCTGTTATAATGCTGTTTGGTGGTCTTGTTGATGTACTTCATGTAATGACTCTTTGATGAATAAAAATTCTTGTTTCTGTTTTATTTTATTCCACTAATATGTGATAAAATGATCTTTGTCCATTAGCAGAAACAGAAACCTGCAAAACATCACTAAAAACATAACACAAAAGGCTCAAAAGGCAAACTTATACTAATAATGGTTAGTTTAATTAAAAATAAACCTGCAAAACAAAGTTAGCAAACATAATCATAATAATATACAAACTTTACAACATCAATATCAATCCTCCCCAAAGGCATATGCCTCCCCTCAGGCTTATGCCTCCCCTCAAGGGTTAACCATCCCAATGTCGACAACTAAGTGGTTAAACCTAGGTCCATCAAAAGCCTTTGTTAATAAATCAGCCACATTATCATCAGTATGAATTTTAAGCACCTGAATTAAATGTTTCTCATTTGCATCCCTTATAAAATGGTGCCTAATTTCAATATATTTAGTTCTTTGATGAAAGACTGGATTTTTAACAATTGAATTGGTACTTTGATTATCAATATAGATTTTAGTGTTCATGAAGTTGAACCCATAATCAAGCAATTGATTTAGAATCCAAAGTACCTGACCACAACAGTTAGCAGCAACAACATATTCTGGTTCAGTAGAGGAGGTGGCCACAATGGTTTATTTCTTGCACTGCCAAGAAATTAGCCTTCTGCCAAGAAATTAACAACCTCCTGTTGTGATTTCCTGTCCAAATTAGCTCCAGCATAATCACTGTTACTATATGCTTCCAACACAAATTGTGTTTCTCTTGGATAACAAAGACCTAACTTAGGTTGGCCTTTTAGATACTTGAAAATCTTCTTTACTGCATTCAGGTGGGAAGTCAATGGAGTGACTTGGTGTCTTGAACAAGCATTGACAGCAAAAGTGATGTCAGGTCTTGAAGCTGTAAGGTACATGAGTGAGCCAATCATGGATCTGTATAGATGAACATTAACAGCTTCATCTGGTTCATTCTGATTCTAAGGCTTTGGAGGTTCATAAGGAGTAGTTGCAGTCCTCAAATTCTCAAAATCAAACTTCTTCAGGATGTCTCTAACATACTTTTCCTGATGGATAAAAATTCCCTCAGGTTGTTGATGCACTTGTAATCCCAAAAAGAATGTCAGCTCCCCCATTGCACTCATTTGAAATTCACTTTTCATTAAGTTCTCAAATTCTCTGCACTAAGCTTCCTTTGTGGAACCAAAGATGATATCATCCACATAAACGTGAACAAGAATGATATCCCTTGAATTCTTCTTAATGAATAGAGTCTTGTCAATTGCTTCTCTTCTATAGCCATGCTCCAAAAGGAATGTAAATAACCTTACATACCAGGCTCTTGGTGCTTGATGAAGTCCATAGAGTGCTTTGACAACCTTGTACACCTTCTTTGGATTCTGTGGGTCTTCAAAACCTTGTGGCTGAGTGACATAAACTTCCTCTTCAATCTTTCCATAGAGAAAGGCACTCTTCACATCCATCTGATATACCACAAAACCCATGTATGAGGCAAAGGCCAGAAATAGCCTGATAGCCTCAATTCTAGCAACAGGTGCAAAAACTTCATCATAATCAATCCCTTCTTCTTGTCTAAAACCCTGAGCAACCAATCTTGCTTTGTTTCTGACCACAATTCCTCTAGCATCCCTCTTACATTTTAGAATCCACTTGGTCCCAATTACAAACTTTCCTGCAGGTGTATCAACAAGTACCCATACATCTTGATTCTTCAATTGTTGCATCTCTTCCTGCATAGCCTCTACCCAACTAGGATCACTCAAGGCTTGTTTAATACTAGGTGGTTCAACTTGAGATAAGAAACAAGCAAACAGACAATGTTGTTGGTCTGTATGATTGTCCCTCTTCTGATTAGTAACATACGTGATAAAAGCACATTGGCCAAATTGTGTCTTTTTCACTGTGCTCCTTGTTTGAACCATGGCACTGGGGTCACCAAGTACATTAGTCAGAGGATGAATGGTATTTATCCTCTTAGTGGGATTAGGATTAACATCAACAGAAGTTTCAAGATTGGTCAGAGTTGGAGCAAAATCGTCATCATAAGAAGCTGATTGGAAAATGCCATCACTTTGTCGACGATTGCCAAGATCTAAGGGACTGGGAAACCTTGTAAAAGGTTCATCTAAGCTTGTGGATGTAGCAGTAGAAACATGTACAACATCAGAAATGCCATCAGGAGTATTGGCATCAGCAGCAACAGGGGATCCATCAACAGAAACTGTGTTTATGCTAGCATCTAGAGCAGCTTATCTCAAGAGTGCCTCAGTATCTTGAGCAAACTCAAGACCAAGCCTCTTAGCTTCTTCATTTGCTGCATGTTCTTGCTTTTTAAGTCTAGCAAGATCTTCTGCATATGTTGAGTTATCCACATCATCAGCAACTTTGTCATCAAAGGCAACTTTATTAGGACCTGCAACATGAATAGGGAGAGAAGAAACAACAATAGTGGTTTCATTACATTCTGAATCACTGTCTGAGTCATCTTCTAGGGTACCTGCAATGTTAGTAGGTGACTCTTATGTACCTGCAGATGGGTTAGTTTTAAATCTAGCATACCCCAAATGTTCTGTCAAGTAGTCAAGGTCAAAGTATCATTCATGACCTTTTCCCTGAACATTTTCTCTATCTTCCAGAAATCTCAGGTTAAGAGTCCCCTCAATCTTTTTAGCAGCCAAATTATATACCCTGTAAGCCTTACTATGAGCTGAGTATCCAACTATATACCCTTCAGCAGCTTTTTCTTCAAACTTTCTGATGAGGCGAAAAATGATCCGTTTTTAGGGGGTTATTTAAGCCCGGAATTGAATTTATTTGATCAAATATTGCCCTAAATCGTTCCTTTTGTGATTTTAGGTACTTTTGGAGTGAATTCTGGAAAAGGAAGCATTTTGGACGTTTTTGGAGCATAAAAGTGAAGAAAACGGCAAAGTCTTAATTTTCCTTGCTGGAAACAGTACCTGATGGCGTCACAAGTTTCTTAATGACGGCGTCAAGAGGAAAAACAAGAGGTGAAGAGGATGGAGTCCATGACGGTCCAGAATGTTTTTGCACTAGGGCATGACGGTGTCACCATAGGCCGTCATGGCCCCTTAACACGTGACGGCCCAGAGAAAAATCACTCTTGACGGCGTCAGATTTGGATCTTGGCAATCCGATTTTATTATGGGCGGCGGGTTGACGGCGTCAGAATTTTCTTCTTGACGCCGTCACCTTGGAAAATCTATATATAGTTTTGTAATTTTTATTCATAAAAGGAGGACAATTTTAGGAACGACTTGGAGAAACCCTAGCACGATTTTAACAGTATTTTCAAGGGTTTTCATCCCTTGAATCCTTTCATGTTCAATTAAGATAAGTATCCTTTCAATTCATTCAATATGTCTATGTGTTGTTCGAATATATCTTATGCTTGTCTTGATTTTAACATGCTAGGCTAGATCTCTTGTGTGTTTGCTTAGATGTAATGAAACCTAGATGTTGATTATGGGTTGATTGCTTGTTTATAGTTGTTACGGATGAATGATTTCGATGTTAGACTTAAGAAAACTGGCAGACTTCCATAGTGTAACTTGCTTGAACATCTTAAGAAACATGAACCAATGCGTACTAGGTTTTTATGGTTGTATTTAATGCATGAGCGAATTCTAGTGATCCCATGTTAGGAGCTTCTTGCAGGCTCGACATAGGAGTGAAGTAGGAGCTTATAGAGATGGGGAAGTACGTACGCCACCCCA
This sequence comes from Artemisia argyi, assembly GCA_030686995.1. Classification (NCBI taxonomy): domain Eukaryota; kingdom Viridiplantae; phylum Streptophyta; class Magnoliopsida; order Asterales; family Asteraceae; genus Artemisia; species Artemisia argyi. Next base: position 91,830,829 of record CM060690.1, read on the forward strand.
CGATTGGTATTAAGGAATATAAACGTCATCCACGCAACTGTAACAAACTATCAACCTGTAAAAGATATCTAGGGAGTAATGAAATCTAAGTAAATACAACTTTCCCATTTATTGTTCACACCACTAGTTTAATTAGCTTTATTTACATTTTCATTATTTTATTTTGATTGCATCTTAGTTATTGGGTTAGTTGATTAGCAACTAATTCCGCCCACTCTTCCAAAACCCGAGATTTTAATTACTTTTCATAAAATATAAAAATACAAAAAGAATCATCCCTCGCCTCTAGACCTAGTTTTTAGGCTTTCTAATCCTAGCAACACTATTCCTGAGTTGAACGATCGATCCCCCGGTACTTGTCACTATACTATACTACAACGATCAGGTACATTGCCTGGTGGGGGTTGTAAGCTTCTAGAGATCCCTCGAGAGGTAAAGCCTGGTGCAATTCCCACGCATCAAGTTTTTGGCGCCGCAGCCCGGGGAATAGTTATTGTTTAGGTTGAATTTGATTTTTATTAGGTCTACTCATTAGATTCCTATCAAGTGAGATTTTTTTTTCTTTTTTTTTTTTGTAGCTTTCTCGTAGTGTATCTTTTGTTTGTGATTTTGTTTGTAATTTGCTTCAAATGGACTTTACACTTAGACTTCTAAGATTGCAAGGTTGAGTGGCTAAAACACCAAAGAGTTCAAAATACCTCATTTAGAGACACCTATGAATCATATGAGCCTTCATCTAGGATAGATTCTTATGAACAACCTCCATGTTTAGGATCTCGTTTTAGTGAGGCCAATAGGAAAAGCGACCTAGTTTGCCAAGGAATTGTGGATAGAGCTATAGCAATAAATCATAAGTTGGATGAAGCACTAGGTTTGCTATTATCACTACCTAAGAAAACAACTGAGGAGGATTTAGCCGAGCATGACCACACTGATCAAAAAGACCTAGGTTTTATGACCAATGACTTTGAATCTCAAGGAACACATGATGAATCCTTTAGGCATATTGAATATTAGATTAATGAGGGAGATCCTTATGATTCGGACATAGAAGTTGAGATGCCTAGAGAAGCACGTGAGATACTTAGGAGAATGCTTAGGATAGATTCTACCAAAACACATGATGAGGATATAGGTGATCTTGACACATGGAATGATGAGGTCAATAACATAAGCCTACAAAATACTCAACCATCATTTGAGGCACACACACACCGCCCGTGACTTACCCGGAAGAAGTAGAAGAAACTTTAGGAATTCCGATGGAGGTAGAACCCTTGGACCAGGCACCACTTGAGGATATAGGTTTGAATACTTGTAGTGATAACCTTACTCCTAGTTCTAGGGAATTTCCTAATGTTGATAAACCGGAACCTCAATATTTACACACCTTTCCATCCTTAGATATATTTCTAGGAGACAAAAGAGGAACCGACCCACCCATCAACCAATATTATCCGGGTAGTTTTAGGATGAAGGAAGCCATTCACTCACCCCCTTCACCTCACGTGGCATATTTCCACCCTAAGGGTGTGTATCGCTACTTCCACCGGCACTTAATTCAAAGTGTAGAGAAAACCTCCCCTATTTCCGTTAAATAAGGGTAGAGTCAGGCTCGTGACTCGAACAAAAACAAGCACTTATTGGGAGGCAACCCAAGCTTTATTTATTTGTTTGTTTGTTTGTTTGTTTGTTTGTTTGTTTGTTTGATTTTATTTGTTTCCGTATGCATGTTTTACTTTTATTGTTCGTGGCTCATGTTTCAAAGTAAATTGTGAAAATGCTTTATTTTGTTTTTAACTTCGTCTTAATTGCATATAAAGGTATTTTGCAAAAAATAAGTGTAAGGGAAATCTAAATCAGTTTATAAGAACGGAATTGGACACGAACCACAACAATATTAATTGAACATGTATATTAGTATTTGTTAGAGTCAAATGCTTGTATCGAGTAATAATGATGTTTTGCAGGATTTTCCAGGAAGTAGGACATAAGTTTTTCCAGAAATTTTGCGGAAACTTAATGTAAAGATTTCTGCAGATCACCTCTGACGGCGTCATGAGTTTACTCTTGACGGCGTTATGTGTAAAATTCTGGAAATTTTGCTAGTTTTGTTTTTCTAACGGAATCTTAAAGTTTTTGTTAATTCTTTAGTTTTATAAACTCCAGGAAATCTGCAAATATTCATTCCACAAGCATTATATCTTTAATTGTTTTGTTTTTATTCCTAAGTCTGAAATTATATCTAGTTGTGAGTTTTCTTTGTTCGGATTGATGCTTTGGGTTTTTGTGATTGTTTTCTCAGGTTTAACAGGTTATATATGACAAGAAGATGATTTATATTTCTGGAAGGAAAGCTTTGAACGTTCATTTTCTTGGAGGAAGATCTAACCTTGTTACCACACTATCCACACCGAACGAATCAGGGGAGTATTTGATTTCATTCTTTTACCTATTTCACTTTTACATTCTTTAATTGAACATTGGGGACAATGTTCATCCTAAGTGTAAGGAGAGGGTAAATGATGATATCTTATAGGATACACTTGCACTTGAGTTTGTTTGTTTTATGGTAGGTGTGTAATAAAACTATGAGAAATACTTGTTAGTGTAATTTTAGCGCCAAATTTAAAATTTTTTACAACATTTAGGAGTGAAACTTTAGCCTTAGCAAGCGTCTCATGGATAGGAGTCGTATGACTAGCACAAAATCGTACTATTCAGAAAAAATTTCCACCCAAACACGTGAGGTTCGCCTTTAGATTTGATAGGAAAAGCATTTACTATTAGTGCTTATGAGTGTACCGGTAGCATTTAGATTCTAGAACTTGCGTTAGTGATGCATCCTGAGACCGCTACTGAGACTACATTCGTGTAGTAGGATTTACTACATGATAAGAGGCATTAGGATCACCCTTGTGTTAAACCCGTATCATAATTACTTGACCATTTAAGTCATATTACTTGGCTAGTAAAGTCAACTAATTTTTCCCACACCTTAGCGTTGTACTCATTTTTAGTACACGAAACCCCTAGTACACCCCTCCGAGCCTATCTTTTCGTTTCTAACTTTAAGCATCTTACTTATAGGAAGAATTTGTTACACCCCACTTAAATGTACACCCAAATCGCCTTAGCCTTCCGTGTAGATACTCATCTTTAGTGCATTATTGTTATTTGTTTAAACCCTTAGTTAATTATCTAATTGATTACATGGTTGCTAAGTCGAGTCATATCCTTGTACATATTGTTTTGGGACGATTGGGACTCATGGGTAAAGTACTAATGTTATGGAGTAATGGGGAAGAACATCATATTATTACCCCCATATGTGCGTTAATCTTAAAAGTACTCCAAGTGTTTTGATTATCTTAATTCGAGTCATTAGATTAGTTTATTGTAAAGTATGTAAAAATTCAAGTGTAAGGGGAATGTACATTCCCTATGATGTATTATTTTGGATGGTAGGGTAACAGTGCATGCAAAAAAAAAAAAAAAAAAAAAAATATATATATATATATATATATATATATATATATATATATATATATATATATATATATACGGACTACCATCCCGTTTCATTCTATGTTTATTTTATGTTTTTGTTATTTTTGATTTATTAGCTTAAGTCGAGTCTAGTCTTGGCTTAGCAACGCCATATTGTACATGTAATTAACCAAGATGATTAACTCGCCACCAGTAAAGATTGTCTTTATCCAACAAAACCGTGTATTCCATATCCCTACACCTAACGTTATAACCCTTTAAAAGAGCTCTTTGATAGTTTATCCTAGGTGCTTACGCCATGCGGTGGAGGTTTGATCCTTTCCCAAGCCTATGGTAATCTATTTTGTTATGACAGGTAGTGAGAGATGTTTTCCATTTTCATATTGTGATATATACTTTATTACACCCGAGAGATGTGAGTATCTAAACACTATTTGTGAGGTGATAGTGTATGACCTCCATGCTTGTCTTTGGTCTTTAGTGGAATGATTATTTTTTGTAATTACTTTTATATTAGTGTTAAATGACCCCCTAACTTGTATTTTGACTAGAATAAAAGCGCATTTGCTTGAGGACAAGCAAATCTCAAGTGTAAGGGTATATGATGAGGCGAAAAATGATCCGTTTTAGGGGGTCATTTAAGCCTGGAATTGAATTTATTTGATCAAATATTGCCCTAAATCGTTCCTTTTGTGATTTTAGGTACTTTTGGAGTGAATTCTGGAAAAGGAAGCATTTTGGACGTTTTTGGAGCATAAAAGTGAAGAAAACGGCAAAGACTTAATTTTTCTTGCTGGGAACAGTACCTGACGGCGTCACAAGTTTCTTAATGACGGCGTCAAGAGGAAAAACAAGAGGTGAAGAGGATGGAGTCCATGACGGTCCAGAATGTTTTTGCACTAGGGCATGACGGCGTCACCATAGGCCGTCATGGCCCCTTAACACGTGACGGCCCAGAGAAAAATCACTCTTGACGGCGTCAGATTTGGATCTTGGCAATCCGATTTTATTATGGGCGGCGGGTTGACGGCGTCAGAATTTTCTTCTTGACGCCGTCACCTTGGAAAATCTATATATAGTTTTGTAATTTTCATTCATAAAAGGAGGACAATTTTAGGAACGACTTGGAGAAACCCTAGCACGATTTTAACAGTATTTTCAAGGGTTTTCACCCCTTGAATCCTTTCATGTTCAATTAAGATAAGTATCCTTTCAATTCATTCAATATGTCTATGTGTTGTTTGAATATATCTTACGCTTGTCTTGATTTTAACATGCTAGGCTAGATCTCTTGTGTGTTTGCTTAGATGTAATGAAACCTAGATGTTGATTATGGGTTGATTGCTTGTTTATAGTTGTTACGGATGAATGATTTCGATGTTAGGCTTAAGAAAACTGGTAGACTTCCATAGTGTAACTTGCTTGAACGTCTTAAGAAACATGAACCAATGCGTACTAGGTTTTTATGGTTGTATTTAATGCATGAGCGAATTCTAGTGATCCCATGTTAGGAGCTTCTTGCAGGCTTGACATAGGAGTGAAGTAGGAGCTTATAAAGTTGGGGAAGTACGTACGCCACCCCACGATTGGTATTAGGGAATATAACCCGTCATCCACGCAACTGTAACAAACTATCAACCTGTAAAAGATATCTAGGGAGTAATGAAATCTAAGTAAACACAACTTTCCCATTTATTGTTCATACCACTAGTTTAATTAGCTTTATTTACATTTTTGTTATTTTATTTTAATTGCATCTTAGTTATTGGGTTAGTTGATTAGCAACTAATTCCGCCCACTCTTCCAAAACCCGAGATTTTAATTGCTTTTCATAAAATATAAAAATACAAAAAGAATCATCCATCACCTCTAGACCTAGTTTTTAGGCTTTCTAATCCTAGCAACACTATTCCTGAGTTGAACGATCAATCCCCCGGTACTTGTCACTATACTATACCACAACGATCAGGTACACTGCCTGGTGGGGGTTGTAAGCTTCTCGAGATCCCTCGAGAGGTAAAGCCTGGTGCAATTCCCACGCATCACTTTCCTAGGGGATCACTTGTATTCAGGATAGTCACTTGACATCTAAAAGATTTAAAGTACTCAATGGTGGGTATCTTCCCAGTAAAAAGCTCATAGGGTGTTTTATTATGTGGTCTTGTAATCAGCACCCTATTTAGAACATAACAAGCAGTGCCTACTGCTTCAGTCCAAAACATAGTGGGAAGTTTAGAATCAGCAAGCATGGATCTTGCAGCCTCTATCAGGGTTCTATTCTTCCTCTCAGCAACTCCGTTTTGTTGTGGAGTCCTGGCATTACTATAGTCCCTTTTTATACCCTTTGTCCCACAGAGTTCAATGAGATTGGCATTTTTGAACTATGTCCCATTGTCACACCTTATCCCTTTTATCTTCTTGTTGAGTTGGTTTTCAATGAGGGCCATAAATTCTTTTAAATTCTAAAAAGTTTGGTCTTTAGTCCCCAAAAAGAATACCCAACTAAACCTACTATAAGCATCAGTGATCACTAGACAGAAGTACTTATGGTCAATACTTTTAATGGATGTTGGACCAAAAAGATCCATATGTAGTACCTGCAGAGGTTCTGAAATGGTGCTCACAGCAGTGATGGCTTTATAAGAAGCCTTGTGTTGCTTTCCTTTGTTGCATGCAACACAGTTGTGTTCATTAGTGAAGATCTTGGAAGGAAGTCCATGAACAAGTCCATTCTTAGCAAGCTTGTTAATAACCTTGAAGTTTACATGTGCCATCATTCTGTTCCATTTTGTAGATTCTTCCAAGGATGCTTTGGCCACCAAGTATGCTAGATCACCTTCCGGCTTTACAACATTCAAGTTGAATGTGTAAAGATTGTGATTTCTTGGAACCCTTAGCAATACAAGACCCTCTTCAGGCATTTTGAAGTCTTGTGATAGAATAAGACAGTCCTCCTCAGTGAATAGCACAGGAATCTTTTTGTCACAAATTTGTGAAACAGAGAACAAATTAAAATTTGTAGCTCCTTCACATAGTAGACATTCTCAAAATCCACCTTTGGAGTTCTGATGGTTCCTTTTCCAGTGATCCTTCCTTCTCCACTTCCAAATGTCACTTTGCCTCCATTAAAAGACACAAAATCATGTAGCTTCTCTTGATTCCCAGACATGCTTCTAGAGCAACCACTATCAACAATACCTAGTCTTTGTTTAAAAGAGGATGTTCCTACAACAACAAAATATACAACAACATGAGTACCATAGAAAGACTCAAGTCATAAAAGACTTGAGCCTGCCTTGTGGATCATTAGAATGAAGCCATGTAGATGAATTAGATCCACCATTGTTCCTGGAACCCCTGTGTATAAATGGTCTATTAAATTTCCAAGAGCAATCTACTGAGGGCTTTACAGCAGAATCCCAATATGCCCTTCCCAAAAACATTGGGTCATAACATCCAGGCCAATAACCATTTTGAAAGTAATTATTGTTATATCCAGAAAATGGTCTAGCAACATGTCTATTCCTATCAGCAGTAAAATAACTACCAGCAGAAACAGACCCACCAGCAGGAACAAACCTATCAGTAGAAACTGAGTTGGTTCTGCTGGTGGTGTGTGTTGCCTGTGGAACATATGAGGATTTGGAATGAACAGTGGTCCACTTTGGTCTAGGTCTATTATGAGCAACAAAAACACCCATCCTTTTTTCATAAAAATCACAATTCTTAATCAAATGCAATTTACTACCACAAACAAAACATTTCTCCTTTCTAGAAGATTTATTCAAACCAAAAGATGTCTTATCAACCACAGAATTGTTCAAACAAACACTGGAAATAGAATTGTTTTGTAATGACTGAAAGGAATTGTTTTTCAAAGAAGTAAATAACAAGTCTTCAGGAGAAGCTGTCTTTGAAATAACTTCATCAGCAGCAACTCTAGAGTCAGCAGACTTGTAAGAGGACTTGACAGAGGACTTTGGTGAGGACTTGGGTGAATCTGACTTGGTCTTGGAATCACAACTGGCATAACTAGAGGTAGAGGTCTCTGATGTCTTGTCACTGAAAGAACAAGAGACACATTCATTAGAATCATTACTAGAGACACTACAAGAGTCAGGGGAGTCATTAGACCTATTGCCAGTTTGCATATATGATTCAACTAGGTCCAATTGGTGGGATGTGGACTTAGAGGTTCCTATGATAGTGGGAGAGACAGAGTCCTTAGATGTACAAACAGGGTCTGGAAAGTCACCTGACTTTTTGCCATACAAATGATGTGAGCCATCAAAGTCTGAGGTAGTGGTGGTTGGCATAAATACTCCTCTAATTGGTCTTGGAACTGCATGCATCTCACCTTCTTTTAAGAATTTTTTATTGCTTACAGGTTCAGGGTTATACTTACTTTTCTTATCTGAATTATGGTGTACCTCTGCACCTACATATTTTTGAAAACCTAAACCTATCTCAGATGTTGCAGACTGACTACTATAGAGCAAGCTAGCTAACTTATCACCTGAAATTAGCCATTCTTTATGCCTAGCCACTTCCTTATCAAACTTATCTTGCAAAACTTGTTTCTCTAATTCAACTCTAGTCTTTTCTTTTTCAGAAAATTTTAACTCATTACTAGTCATCTCTAAATCCCTTTTTAACACTCTAATTTTCTCCTCATAAGCCAATTGATTTTGTTGAAACCAAACTTTTTGTTTTTCTAATGTTTTAACAGCTTCTTTATTTGCTTGAGCCTCAATAAAACTGGTTTTATATTTTGGTTCCATATCATCATAAGCTTCTTTAAGAGCATTATATTTTCTATCACACACAAAAACATAATTAGATACCTAAGGAGATATGCCCATGAAGGTAAATTCAGCATCACAACTAGCCAGGCAGGAGATTTGCTGAGAAGTACTGCTTGCAGCATCATCAGTATCATGCTTATTCCAATCAATGCAGGCATCCACAACAATCACCAAAGCCTTTGAATCTCCAGCTTCTAACTCCTTCTTTTTGTAGGCTGAGTATCTTGTGTTGTCTTCAGCCTTCTTAGCATTACACTCTCCTGAAAAGTGTCCTATCTCTCCACATGAATAGCACTTCACATTTCTCCTGTCAAATCTAGCTGGATCTCTTCCTTTAACGTTGAGCTTTCTCCCAGCTTTTTGCTCTAACCTTCTGACTTTGAGAGAAAGCATTGCCATTGCCACTTTAAATCCAACTCTTCCAATGCTAGCTCTTTAATCTGCTCAAAATCTTCAAAAGCTAGTTGCTGCTTTTGATCATAGTCAGCAACAAACGAATGAAGTACATCTTCCATCACATTACTAGTCTGTGGATGACTCTTTGGAACAGTAGATGTGAAAGATAATGTTGTAGAGGAAGAGCTTGGACTTGGAGCATGTGACACCCTGTTTGAATTAGTGCTTACAAATGCAGAGTGTGATGGAGTTGCTATATAAGTTGAGTGACCCTTGATATCAAGCTCCAGGCTTCTGAGCTTATTGTACAGGTCATCAAAAGAGAGATAATCCAGGCCACCTTTAGTTTTTAATGAGATACTGACCTGGGACCATGAAGGAGGTAAAGCCCTTAGAAACTTGGAATTCACTTCCTCATTGTCAGGTCTGGCTTGAAGCTGATGCAGCTGACTCAGGATCTTCTGGAACTTATCATAACCCGTGTGAATGCCATCCTCCTCTGTTATCCTGAATTCTTGAAATTCCTTCTTAAGCATGGATTTTCTCATTCTTTTAGATTCCTCATTCCCCCTGAACCTTGCTTTTATGGCCAACCAGATGTCTCTTGGATCATCAAGGAAGTGAAAATCTCCCATGTGATCATCTGGGATTACTTGAAGCAAGATGTTTCTTGCTTTGTTCTCCCTTTGTACAGCAATGATTTCTTCAGCAAAAGAAGGAGGATAGATGGTAATATGGCCATTAGGGTCTTTTCCTGTCTTCTTAGGACTGTTTCCATTCAAGATCACATTCCATAGATTGAAGTCAACACTAGCAATCCAGTTCTGCATCTTCATAGCCCATATCTCATACTCATCTTTCTTGAGATAGGGAAACTTGGCATTGTTGTTGGATAAAGCAACTTGCTGAAGCTGTTGTGTGAGGGTGTTGTTGTTGTTTTGAGTGACATCAGAAGAGTCTGTATCTCCCATAGGTACTGAATGAAAAGGTGTTTGAAGGTAAGTTTGATTACAGAGATTATCCCCTGACTCTGATACCACTTGTAGGAACTACCCTTGACAGATCTTGAGCCAATGGATCGATAGCTTACTAATGTAATCATTAGCAAAACTATATGGACAATCTCTGTGAGCTTGTATCTATTGCGGAATATAAATATAAACAGTATACTAAATACTTTGATCCTCTATGGATCTGTTAATTATTCACTAAGAATGTTTTTGACACATACAGAATACAATGACCTTGGGTTCCTTTTATACCATAAGAAACCTTAACCTCTTTTACAAGAAACGTATATTCATTAAACTCTAGAAGATATTCTATATATCTTATCCTAAAATAACAAACTCTTATCCATGGATTAACTATATCCGCAGAAACTAATGCATCATCAGAATCCAGATCATCAGCAGAATCAATCTAAGCTTTAGCAGAATCCTGTCAGCAGTATCTATTTGCTGACTTCAATAATTCCTTACAAAAAGGCTTAAACACCCTATGCTACACTGACATACGCAACGCATCAGTGTGGTTTGGAAGTACAAACACAAGTGGCTTAAATAGTAAAGGATCAAGTAACTGAATTAGAGCCTAAACCACTAAAATCCTTTGAATTATAATGATATGCATGCACTAAGGTCAACTATAGTAATGCAATCTTCTAGGAGGTTTATTAAAGGCAATGTGGAGTGTTTGAGTGAATAAAATTGAGTTTTAGAAGACTACAAGGGATCAAACCTGTGTCAGTTTGCGCGGTTCCAGCGAATCCTTCCAAAAAGGGATCCAGCTAGCTATAGCTGAGGGAACTGGCTAGCAGATTAGGTAAAAAAGAGAAATGATGGTGATTTAGCTATTGCAGCCCTATGTACCCTGATGAAATGAGTGTAAGATAGTGTTTTAAATGGGAAAATCCTTAATGGTTCAAGACTAATGATGAAGGGTTGCCATTAATGGTCTTTAGAGGTGAGAAAGAGGTCTAAAGTGGATCATTAAGTGAGTATGAGCTAAGACAATCATATCACTAAGTGTTAAATGTCTGTAGGTTTCAGCAAAAGATGGTATGAAAAATTAAAAAATTCTTTAAAAATCATAAGAATTAAAATATTGATTTTTTGGATTTTTTTGAGGTAAGTATTGCGAAAATAAAATTGTTAAAATTTATTTAAATTATGTTTAAGTGAAAAATGATCAGAGAGAGGTAATGCAAGAGGTGGTACTAAAAAATAGTGGAAATTGTGAAAATGATAAATAAAAAACACCTATGACAATACTTAAGTTAATCCAAAGTGGTTAAGGGGGCTACTAACCTCAAAGTCAGTTAAAAATAACTAATGGGAAATAAGTAACTAGTACACAGAGGTTGGAAGGGTTATGTGTGAATGCACTAGACATTAAAAATGCCACTGTATGACTAGATCCTTTATAGGGGGGATCCGGGTAGTTATAACTAAGGGACACTGCTACTGACTTAAATGTTCACAGTGAGCTCGCCAAATTTTTTCTTACTTCTAGAATTCTAATCAACACTTATATATGGAAAAGAGTCAGATATATCAAGTAGAGCATGTAACAAATACATAAATAATGGTACTCAATTCATGATAATCCAACTTCAAACCACAAGTTTTAGAAGAATTTTCGAAATAACTTAATTTAATAATAAAGTGAAAATTACAAAATCATGTATGACCAATTCACCAACTTTCATAGGTACTTTCTTCACTTGGGAATGCTTTCCTCATCTTCGCTTGCTGAATCATCAGATGGTTCATGGTAGGTGGATGATTCGGGAATGAGATATGATGTTAGGTGTGACTAATTAATGGGTTCAATTACTTTATTAAAAAGTGGGTATTGAAGGTTTTGTAGATATGGGTGATTATTCATGAAATGACGATAGAAACGAGTTAGGAACATCCCATAAGGTATTAGTTTATTTCTTTTATCTTTAAGATGTATTATGAGCACAATAGGCAGGTAAATATTCACGATCTTTGGCTAGACTAAGAACATTTTCACGTAAGATGAGTGCCATAGGTTGTAAGAAATAGCAAATGTCAATCATACGTAACCTATGGGGATGCCGTGTTGAGTCATAAAGAACATTGATTAATTCTCCAGGAGAATGAATGTATGTAGGGTATGGCCCATGTTCTTCTTGTTTAAGAGAATCGATCAAATTTCTCTATATAGGCATATTGCCCAAGATTTGGAAGTCCAAGAATATGAGTAAATTGTTCAAGGGAATAGAGGAATTTGAAGTTTTGTATGGAAAACCAAAGGGTAACAGATTGATTCTCGTCACGTCTGAGACAAATATCACGAACGAATTCTAGTACAAAACGTGGGCAAATAAGTTCGTTGATGGTGAGAAGTGAATCAAAACCTATTGTTCGAAACGCTCTTCTAAATTCTTCAAAAAGAGTTAAGTTGGTGTCGACAATCCTTCCTTCGTGAAGATATCGTGACTCAAGGTTTTGGAAACTTGAAGTGACATCAAGGCGTGTGCAAGGTTCAGTTGAAATGTTTGGAATGTAGACGTTGGTCAGATGATGATCAAAGTCATATGTATACGACATTTTAGAGACCTAGACAAATATAAGCAAACATAAACTTTATTGATGTATGAAAGTTTTTAGTTTAATCTTGTTTGTCAAATTTTGATCAAATGGGACAATATGTTAAGATAATTATTTGTCTTAAAGATTGATTTAAATCTAGAACACCATTTGAATAGTTTGATTTAATCCCATTTGAATTACTACTTGATATACAAAATCCTAGATTCTAATCAAAAGAAAGAAGATTAAAATAGATGATGTAATTACTTACAATGATGAGTAGAAGACAGATTATGAGAAAGTGGAACCCTGATTTTGAGAGGGTTTTGGTTTTGATCATTCTTGATGTAAAGAGAGGGAAAGAATGTTGTTTGTTTTATGTTTGAAAAATGTATCTGTTTATCTGATGTGCCGGTTCTGTCGGATCCTTTTGAAAAGGGATCCGGTAGATTATAACGGAAGGATCCGGCAAGACAGTCGAAAGAAAAACAATAAGGATGGTGTTTGGTGTGATTAGTCCTTTTAATTAGTTTGTTTTAAGTGTTTGATTATGACTGATTTTACTTAGAGTGAATCAACATATTAGATGAAAAATGTGACGAAGTTTAGATAAGACATATTAACAAAGAATAGATTTTAGAAGAGAGTTTTTAGTAATTTAGAAAGGAGAGTGGGAACATAAGATAGATCATAGTTGTGTTGTCTTCATTACCTTTTAAGATGAGGTGCTAAGAAAGTAAGAAGTTTGATTGAGATGATGATCAAGACTTGAGAAACATTTTCTTGTATCGTCAATAAATGATGGAATACAATTCCTCATAGATTAAGAAAAGAATAGTGAAGAGAGACTTTGAAAGTTGTGATTAGATTAAAAGATTAGTGTTGATATGACTCTTTTTGAAGCGAATTAGTTTTCAAAAGAGTTTTAAAGAATAAAACAAGTAGGCACAAGTATGTCAAGTAATATGTACCAAATACATCAACACTTTTTAATCACAAACAAATAATCACCTAGAAAAGGAGGAACAAACAAACCTTTGCCATAATATCCTTAAAAGTGAGAGCACTCCTAAGTGAGCAATACTTCATGAGCTTCATGAAGAGCCTATCAAACATGAAGTTTTCTACAAGGAGGTATGTTAGAAATATTATTAAAAGTTATAACAATTCTTGTCAATATCCAAATCTAGAAAATGTTATTTTTGTTGTAAAAATGAGTTAGATGCCATCTTTTACAAAAGATTTTTCCTTCGTTGTAGTTTTAAAATATACACGGATCATATCAAGTTTTTAAAGTACAATATACTCTAAAACACTTGGTAATGAAGCTCTGATACCAATTATAGAAAACAAGAAGGGGGGGAGGGTTGAATAGTTTTACCGATTAAAGTTACTTATTAAAACTTTTAGATCGACTTATGTCAATCTAGTTTTGACGTGCTGGATATTGATAGAAATAAAAGCATACAAACTAAACTAAGAGATACAGTTAGAGAGACACAACCACAACATAAGTATTTATAGTGGTTCGGCTACAAGGACACCTTCCTTGCCCTACTCTACTCCCCGAGTCACCTACTCGAGAGTTCGTAATTACAACACTAAATCTCCTTTCACACGACGGAGAAGCCTTTACACCACAGCTCTCACTTTTTTCGGTACAAAGCTAGATACCGGGTCCTTAGCACTGCAGACCAAACCAACACAACAAATACAACTCAACTAAAGGATTTCACTTCCTTTTTACACCTAATGACCCAACACCTTTACAACACCTTTGTAGAAGAAAGAAAGAACAAGAATCACTTATGTGATCTTGGAAGGAAAGATCCAAAGCAACTCATCACACGAGCTTACTAGACTTCTAGAGGTTGTGTTCTCGCCTTTTGAAGGAACCTAAGAGAAAAAAAAAAAAAAGAGAAACTACATAGAAAGATCCTTGGATATGAGGTTAGAGAGTTTAGAGTATAGAGAGAAGTAAACTCTAAAAGGTGTGAGAAACAAGTGAGAAACGGCTCACTATTTATAGGAAATTTTGCCTACTATTCACCCGGTTCTGCCGGTTCCCTCCCTAGAGGGATCCGGCCGGTGTAAACCCAGGGATCCGGCACACTGGGTAAACTAGTCTGGATTTTGGGTTACAAATCGGGTCATGGGTTATGGGTTATGGTCCATGGATAGATGATTTCATGCCTGATGTCAAAGACATCTTGGGTCATGGGTCCTGGACTTTAGGTTATGGGTTATGGAATTTGGGTCATGGGTCATGTGTTTTACCCATTGTGGATGTCATGCATGATGTCATGCAATGGGTCATGGGTTATGGATCAAAGCTCCATAGGTTATGGGTTATGGACTTGTTTTTAGGTCATGGATAGTCCAAGTGTTTACTATCATTTATCTTAACATGTATTTTATGAAATGTAAGTAACAAAAGTTACTAAAATATTTTTATAAAATAGTTTTGGTTTCATGTTAACTACATAACGAAACATGTTTAATATTTGTTTAGTGAAATGAGTTAGTAAACTATTGGCGCAAAGCATTACGTATTTTATTTATTTCTTTAAAATGATTTTTTACGTTTGTTATCTACAAAATATTGAAAGATCGTAAAATATAAATAAACATTTTGAAGGTTTATTTGTATTAACAAACTCCATTTTGTTTAGGAATATAGGAAGAAGAGAAGTTAAGTGAAATGCCTTTCTCACCATAAAAACACTCAAGATCATAGTTTTTGAGTTCTGTGCCATTGTCCATGCTGATTTGTTTAACTTTGACGCCATTTTGATTTTCGATGTTTATTTCTCGTGGTGTATGGATATTGGTCAGATAGGTCCAAGAAGATCCATATGCAGGAGGTGAAGGCAACCTTTGATGGAGAAGTTTTGTTTGGTTTTAAAGGATGCTCAGTGGTGCTTCCCCCTTTTTTGGCTAAGCGTGGTTTATCCTTAGAAAACGTAAGAGATGATGAGCCAAGAACTAGTTTTGTTTAGCAAGATTGCTTATGTGTTTGAAATTTAGGTAGGAAAGAATTTTGTGCCAAAGCCAGCTCAGAGATTCAGTAGCTTTAGCAAGCAGACAAGTCTCATTTTGAGTGTGTGTTGACATGTCTAGTGCATAAACATCTTCTCTTCTTGGTGCTAGAACAACTTTGTTAGCATTGAAGATAGTTCCTTGCTAATCATCAAATTGAACTATGTGTATAGCATCACATAATTAACTGACACTAATGAGATTGTACTTGAGACCATTATCACAAGCAATTTTAGTAAAAACTATTCCACTACAGTTAATTGAACCACAACCTTCAGTGAGACATGATGAGTTTTCAGCAAATATCACCTTGGGTCCTGGTTTTTTTTTACATATTTGTGTAGATATCCATTCATACCAATTATACTCCTTGATCATTCACTGTCTAGATTATAATTAGATTGGTATGTCTGCAGAAGCAGTAAACTGTGTCAGTTTTTCTTGTGAGCTTATTTTCTGATGGGTTTAGTTTTGAGGGTCTTTTTGAAAAGTACAATTGATTCATGGTCAGTGGTGGAGTGAATAATGCTTCCACAGACTTCACATCTGGACATTGATGAGGATCCAACATTCAGTGACGATGATTTAATGATGTTACTACTAGCGTGAATGACTTTGTCATGTCCTGAAGTGTCATGGGTTAGATCTCCACGTACATCACAGTGGGAATACATCCCACAATCATCAGGATGATTATCATTGAATCTACAGTGAGGACTGGGTTGAAGAGATTTAGCCTTTAGTCTCTGATTCCGTTTGGAAGATGAGTTCTTGAGGATATTACTTTTGTGGTTTGGAAGATGGAGAGGCAAGGTGGGAGTTGTGATTAGAGGTCCTATGATCTTCTTGCTTGCATATCATGCAAAACAGGATTTTGTAGTAATTATCAGTGGTGTGACTTGTGTAATTGCAGAGTTCACATCTCTGTTTGGGTGTGGATTTTGTCTTTGTGTTAGTAAACTTTTACTACAAATTATGATAGAGCTGCACATTTCGGTTTTTTAAACCGAACCAGTTTCGGTTCTAGTCAAATAGTCAAAAACCGGTTTGACCCAAAACCAGATTGGTTTGAAACTGGTTTTGGGAGAGAAAAGGTCCGGTCTAAATCGGTTTTATCCAGAACCGGTCCGGTTGACAACAAAAAATGCAAACCGACAGATTAGTTTTCGAGAAACTGGTTTTCCCTAAACCGGTTTTCGGTTTTTTTTCGGAGCAGATTGGTTTTCGGTTTTTTGTTCACCTCTAGATTATGGTATCAATACTTGTGATATTTATGGACTGCAGCATAAAAGCAAAATAGAGCCATATAACATCCAACGATCATAACTTTTAAGCATTTAGGGTAATTTCTTTTTTATCGATGTATTTTTTTATCATGAATTTGGCTTCTTCTTTATTCAACAATCTTCTCTTTTATTTTTTCTCTCACAGTGTCCATGTTACAAGGGTTATGTTTGGCGCAGAGCTTTTTGGAGTTTTTTTTAGGTGATAAGCGGTGAGCAATGAGCTTTTTTATTTTTAGTGTTCATTTGGCAACAGAGCGGTGAGCTTTGCTATTTTTTAGAAAAGCTCATTTTTTCAATGCTCCTTTAAGAAGCTGTGAGCGGCGAGCAGTGCGCTCTGGCTACAACTCACAGCTACTACTCGCAGCTCACCGCTACTGTCAGAGTTAATTTGCCAAACATAGCCAAGGTTTAGACACTTAAAAAATAGGACGCGCTCATAAAAGAACAAGAAGAAAACAAAACTGCTCGGCCTGTTCAACGGTTTTTTCTAGCCCTCGATGGTTCGCTTCAAAATGGTTCTTAGCGCATACCAAACTGGAGGCCTCTCCGGTTAAACCGGTTGACCCGGTGCAGTTTTCAAAACCATGTTGAAACATTATATGAATTTTTAATAACATGTTATTATAGTTAAATTTGTACTATAGAAAATAGCGTGATCTTTGAACCGGTTAAACTGAAAACCGACGATGTGTTCAATTCTTGAAATATTGAATTT
The DNA here is from genome assembly GCA_030686995.1 of Artemisia argyi. Classification (NCBI taxonomy): domain Eukaryota; kingdom Viridiplantae; phylum Streptophyta; class Magnoliopsida; order Asterales; family Asteraceae; genus Artemisia; species Artemisia argyi. The sequence continues at coordinate 91,848,143 of CM060690.1, forward strand.
CACCAAGCATGCCTTAAAACTTTTTAGAGGACGTACAAATGATTTTGAATAAATAAAAATAACCTATTCCAATGATAAGCCCGTGTTTCGTTGGCAAACAACTAGAACGAACGAACGAAAAAAAAAAAAAAAAAATGGAAAAGAAGAAAAAAAAAGAAAAAGAAAAAGGAAAAATACAAAAAGAGAGTTGATCTCCACCACCCACCCACCCAACCACAACCCCAAAACGAGAGAGAGCGCTTCAACAGCATTTTTTTCCGGCTCAATTCATTCGCAAGGTATGTATGCATTATCATTCATCCAAACACATTTCTTTCTTTCTTTCTTGTTACCTTCCTATTCCTATCAACAGCAACAACAACAAATTTGTTCTTCAATTTCCCCCCCCCTTTGCATTTGATCTAGGGCTTCCAATTTAACAAAATTATCCGTACAATTATTATTGCTAAACAATTGTGAATTTGTCAGATTTAGGTAAATAAACAAAAACGAAGAAACGGAGGAAATATATGATCAGTCAGGTCTTCTCGTTTTGAAGATCTGAAATAATAAATAATAATAATAATGAGCGCTTCCAGATTCATCAAGTGCGTCACGGTTGGTGACGGTGCCGTCGGAAAGACTTGTCTCTTGATTTCCTACACCAGCAACACTTTCCCCACGGTTATTGCTACCTTCTTTTATTTCTTTAAATCTATCTACATTATGTTGTATGCTTGTATTGTTAGACCTATCACTATCTCCCAATTACGTTAGTTATCCTCCTATCATATCGATAAGATGTATTCGTAAGATATCGAAATGTTGAATTGCAAGTTTTCTTTGTTGTCATAGCGGTAGCGAAATGGGAGAAGATTATCGTGGTACTTATTGTGTTGTGATTCTGAGAAGGAGAGAGAGTTGCTTGTTTATGTGTTTCAATTTTTTTTTTGAAATTGGATGGGATCTGTAACGACTGTAACATAGATGGTTTATCTATATCTATATCTATACTACTATATAATGCATTTGGGACTATTCTATAATAAAAAAGGCTTAAAATTCAGACTTTTACTTGCTTTTTATGGAAGGATTTCAAAATTAATTGGTTAGGAAGCAAGTTGGTTAGAAAGTTTGTTTGGAAGCAGGTTGGTTGTTCAAACTAAAATTATTTGGCTTAACCATCTCTACCATCTCTACTTGTAAAACATAAAGACAACTAAATGTGTAACCGAATAACCAAATAACGCAAAATATAGTCACAGGTACGTGGCGCCGCATTGCGCGGGTACTGTTCTAGTAATATAGTATGAATTAGGCCTAAAATGTGGTTTTTGTTAACAAGAGAATGTGGTCTGTTTTAGAGAGAGAGAGAGAGAGAAAATTGTGTGTTTAGTTTTAGTTGATAAGGATGGGTGATAAGGGGAAGAAAATGTGAATGTTTTAAATTGGAGGCCTGTGACGGGTCTTGTTATCTGAGAAATTGGGAAATTGTATGTTGTCATAACTTAATTGCATAGTAATAAGTACGAATATCGATGTATGTGAATGGATCCTAGAAATTGCTATTAGGGTAAAATGTTTGCGAGTTAACTTCAATGTATATGATTATGAAGGGAGTATAGCATTAATATGTTTGCACATTGTATTACGCGTTTTACACTGCTAGTGTTTGATGTAATTGTTTTGGAAGATGAATGTTATAAAATGTGACTTTGACTGCTTTTGTTCACTACGATGATAATTTGTGTAAGGAAGAAATATCTTTTCACATGATATTAATTTGTTTCTTTGTTCTGTTGACAACAGGATTACGTGCCAACTGTATTTGATAATTTCAGTGCTAATGTTGTTGTCAATGGTGCCACTGTCAATCTAGGCTTGTGGGATACTGCTGGTGAGCTTATCAAATCCTGTCGTAGTTCAATACTCGCCTTTTATGCTTTTTAGTGATATATTAACGGGGTGAAATTTATATACTGGAAACAGGACAGGAGGACTATAACAGATTAAGACCATTGAGTTACCGTGGGGCTGATGTTTTCATTTTGGCGTTTTCCCTCATCAGCAAGGCCAGTTACGAAAATGTTTCTAAGAAGGTAAATACTTTCAGTTTGTGTCATTTTTCTTGCCTCTTGGGTCTTTTTTCTTCTTCATAATACTTCTGATGGCAGTTATACGTTGAATTGAAGTTCTATTGTGCTTCTGTTTTCAGTGGATTCCAGAGTTGAAGCATTATGCTCCTGGTGTCCCGATAGTCCTTGTTGGGACCAAACTCGGTGAGTTAATAAAGGAATGATCTTTCTAAGATCCTATGAATTTACTTGTCAAAATAAATTTTTGTAAAATTACATATTGAATTTTGAAGATGAGCACCATGTTTGTATGCATATTTGCAACACTATTAGTTTCATTTATGCATATGCGTATTTTGCCAGTCTTGCATATTAATTGAATTCTGATGTAATATTATATAATTTAATTCATAACAAATATTAAACCTGGTTGATTGTAGATCTTCGAGATGACAAGCAGTTCTTTGTAGATCATCCTGGCGCAACTCCAATAACTAATGCTCAGGTAACCGAGTATTAACCATATACTTATGCCTCAGATGAGTAAAGTAATACTAGCTTCAATATTTCCTTATTCCAGACAATCATCTTTGTTTTTGTTATAGGGAGAGGAGCTAAAGAAGACAATTGGAGCACCTGAATACATCGAATGTAGCTCAAAAACACAAGAGGCATGTACAGTTTTGCATTGATTTACCTAGAGGTGGCAAGCTGGGCGGTTTTGGGAATGTGTCGAAACTGATTAGGGTTGGAACAGGTGTTTTAGCACGGGTTGAAATGGGCTTGGCCATGTTTGGTTGATTTTCAAATACTTTGTGTCTATATTAATCTTTAAATAAACAGTTTTCGTTAATTATGGTCAATAAAAACAATTTTGTTACAATAAAGGTAAATTATTTTTTACAGGAAAAAAAATTGAACTTTGGGGCGGATTACAACCCCTTTTGGGTCGTTCCCCTTTTAGCTGCAAAATTTTTAATTGACAACCGAAGTCAAACCTTTGATTGATAAATGGTTAAAACTGCGACCAGATGATATTCCCTAGATGAAAATTCAGGATTATGTAATGCTAACATGTCCATGGTTCCTTTTAGCTTAAAAAGTTTTATTTGACCCGTTTGAGATACAGCACAACAAAAACCACCCCATTCATTGATAAATGGGTTAAAATTGCCACCTCATGATATTCCCTAGAACGAAATTCAGGAGTTTGTAGTGCTAACAAGCTTCATGGTTTCCTCAGAATGTCAAAGGAGTTTTTGATGCTGCCATTAAAGTTGTCCTCGCGCCCCCAAAGTCAAAGAAAAAGAAGAAGGCGGGACAAAAGGCTTGCTCTATATTATGAATAAGGTCCAAGGAGAAACAGGCTGACACAAAAAAAGCTAGCTATGTTTTTTTTACCTTTATGCCCTTTCGTCCTCCCCATTCTCTCGCTCGTCGTCGAGGCTAACTGTGATCATCAATGTGAAGCATCAGTTTGTTTGTCGCTTGTCACCATCATCCGTGATCCCTTGTCAGGTTTTAATGTTTTTTCTATGTATTACGTTTGACCAGAGATCCAGTTAGATAAAGAAAGTTGTGTTGGATTCATTTCTCTTATATTCGTTTATTTGTATTTGGTCTTTCAATACCTGGAGATCTTTTCATACTAATCATGTAGCTGGTTGAAATGATGGTTGTTATCGTATGCATTTTCCTTTATTGTTTTGTTTCTTTGTTTTATGTCTCGAACTTTACCTTCAACAAGCGTAAATTTTTTCTTTTTTTTTTTCCCGATCACGAATCTTGTGTATTTCTCGTAAAACTGCGAGTAATAAAAAAATCAAATCGCACCATCTCTGTAATAGGTAAATGCCTCTTTTTCTCCTGAAGTTGTCGGAATTATTCGTAATTAGATATTGGATTGAAAAGGTTTTATCAATAAAATTTCCATTTATCCGGGATCTAGACATAGGTGTCATTTATTTAAGTTATATTTAGTGGGGTTTTGATGTCCATTTCCCCAACCTTTAGTTGTCGTCATGATCACGTCATATGATCATTTTCAACTCTTTTGGGTGTCGAGTTAGTGGAGAAATATTGACGTCATATATTCCCACTTGGCGTCTCAATTTGAAAGAACATGGAGACACAAGGGAGGGGGAAGTCCATTTGACATTTCTTATGTCTAATCACTGGCAAGACAAAAGAGGTAGTAGTTGAGATTGATTTGGCTTTTTATTCTAAGTGGAGAATATGCTCATCAATAGAGCAAGATTTTGATTCACTTCTGGTGGATTGAAGTGTCATATTATGCTAAACGTGTACTTAGCTCGTTTCCCATACCGAATATGGCCAGTTGATTTAGTGTCAAAATTGTAATTAAAATTGTCAGTTTTTGTTCAAGAGTGAAAGATATATCAAGAAACCGGAAGTGACAACCTGGCTTTAAGTTGAAGATGGGGTAAATATTAGTCAGTCTGTCAGCCTCTTCAAATTGAGAGCATAAGCTTATTTTCTGGTTTTACAACAGATCACGTTATTACATCAGTTTATTAAAAAGGGGTTCAAAAGTTGATGACTCTTGGTTTTTAATCGTCACTAGTGTCGTAAAATGGGTATCATTTGGATTAACAATTTCAGTGAAACCGTAGCATATCATCCATTGTTTATCAGTGTTCGACCTTATCAACTTCTGAATTCAGGTTTTCCCTATAAAAATATTCTTATAAACATGTAAAATCACATTATACGTAGTATGAACAGAATGCTTTTAATTAGATTCTAGACATTTAAACGCATAATTTCATAGTGCCGCTTTAGTTAGAATTTTAGACATGTAAACGCATATTTCACAGTCGTACTTACCGCCGTCCGTTAACAATATCTCGCCCTCACAAAGTTAAATGTATCAAATACCCTGATTTGAAAAGTAATATTCGTTTTTTAGTTCGATGCCAAATTAATGTATGGAGGTGATGAGAAAGAATCTTGCTGCTCTTGACCTACCTTCCAAAAAGAACCATTACCTTTAAAAAACTTAGTTGTGCTTCACTCAAATTTTCCTAGAATATGTACCTTCTCCACAGACCCTCTCTCCAGCTAATATAAATTCATCTCCAGACCCATTAATAGATGCACCAAAACATTTGTTTTCTTTCATCTTGCAAACCCGAGGTCACATAAAAATGGCTTCTAGGAGGATTCTAAAAGAGCTCAAAGACTTGCAAAGAGACCCTCCAGCCTCTTGCAGTGCTGGTCCTGTTGCCCAGGATATGTTCCATTGGCAAGCAACAATCATTGGTCCAAATGATAGTCCATACTCCGGTGGCGTCTTCCAAGTTACCATCCACTTTCCTCCGGACTATCCTTTCAAACCACCAAAGGTACAAGTCTATCATCTCCATCGCCAAAAACTACTTCAAAGATGGTCTTTTTGATGAGTTTGCTAATGGTTTTTCATAATTCTTGTAGGTTGCATTTAGGACTAAAGTGTTTCATCCAAATATAAACAACAATGGTAACATTTGTCTTGATATTCTCAAAGATCAATGGAGTCCTGCCCTAACTATATCCAAGGTTTTCTTTTGTTTAAGTTACATGCTAAAATTCTGTATCTGCTAATAACTCGGACAGAAAGCTAACGATATGTTTGTTTGTGGCTTATCCAGGTTTTGCTGTCAATATGTTCATTGCTGACAGATCCAAACCCTGATGACCCGTTGGTCCCAGAAATCGCCCATATGTACAAGATAGACAAGGTTAAGTATGAAGCCATGGCTCGGAGTTGGACTCAAAAGTATGCCATGTATTGAAAAATGATGAAGTGAATCTATCTAAATGTATTTAATAACAAATTCTTGTATGAAGTTTGAAGAAATTCACCCAATGGTAAGAAAATATTTAGGTGAGGAGGAACATGAAAGCAATTATACGCAGGATGCTGGTGTAATAGATGTTATGACTTGATTTGGAGTCGGGTTTTAATTTGGAATAAACGATTCTGATTTGTTTAATGTTTTTCTTTCATTTATAACTAGAAGCATAATATCTCATCGTTTCTCAAAGATCGTGTACCCCCCGACATCTGATTTTAAGAAACCATATACTACTTCTGAATGATCCTTAATGCGTCTTTTCCCTAAATTCTATTTGTTATCTTAATACTGACACATGGGATTCAAGATTCAAGAAGGATATCTTTCTGGAAAATTAATATTTTTTGGACGGACTATATCCTCAAACTCAGACAAAGATTTCCGTAGAGTTTCAAGCCACTTAAGATCAGTGACTGCAATATTGATTTGTGGTTTTTAAATTTATTAAGGGATGAAGAACTGAAAATACCAAAGCCTTGGTGATAGTCGATATTTTGGTATAAAAGGAAAGGTTTAGGGTGCGTTTAGTTGGAGGAAAACACCCTTGTTTTCCGCAACATGTTTTCTAAAAAAAAGGAAAACAGAAATCGCATTCAGATTAGCGTTTTCCAACAAAATGTTTTCTAAAATACAAAATTTCTATTTCCTACTCTAATAAAGAAAACCAAAAAACATTTTTTTTTTGTTTTCCCCATTTTCTATTTCCTATTTCTATTCTATTTCCCTTAACCCTAACCCAAATACCACACACTCCACAGCCCACATCAGCCATCACCACCCTCGCCGGCATCGCTCCAACCGTCGCCGGCCATCACCATCATCGTTCCAGCTGTCGCCGGCCATCACCTTCGTCCTATCTCCATCACCATCATCGTCGCCAAAGGTTATGCCCAAACCTTAACAAATTTTGATTGTTGTGTTTGATTGTTGTTTGATAAAACTGTTATACTAGTATTGCTTTTAGTTATTTAGGGATGATTTGTGTATTGTATTTAGCTTTTTAGTGTTTATTTGAGTTATTTTAGGTGTAGTTTATGTGCATTTTAAAGCTTTTTTGATTGTTTATTTGAGTTATTTGAGGGCTGGTTATAAATTTTATTGAGTGTTGTTTTCAGCTTTTTAGTGCTTATTTGAGTTATTTAAGTGCTTATTTGAGCTTTTTATGTCTAGTTTGTGTGGCTTTTAAGCTTTTTTGTTCTGCTGATTTGAGCTATTTAAGTGCTTATTTGGGTTATTCAAGTGCGGTTCATGTATTGTTGGAAGTTTTTCAAGTGTTGTTTCTAGCTATATTAGTGCTTATTTAAGTTATTTAAGGGTTGCTTTTAAGCTATTTGAGTGCTGATTTAGCCTATTTGAGAGCCGTTTTAAGCAATTTGAGTATTGTATTAAGCTTTTAAAGTGCAACTTTCGTGTTATGTAAACTGTGTGATGTTAACGTTAATAGTTGGATTGTATTTAGATGAGTAAAAGTGACGATACTCATGGGGAAACTATGGAGTGGAGTGAAGAGCGTGAGAAATATATTCTTGAGCTTTTGGCAGAAAGGGTTAATAGGGATGATAACGGGACACCGATTTATAAAAAATGTGATTGGGTGCAAATGAATGAAAAAATCTTTATGAAGTTTGGATTAAGCTATGGTGAAATTAAGTTGAAGGCCAAGTACAATCGGTTGAGGATGACGCATACCAAGTTTGGTGAACTGATTAGTCACACCGGTGTTACTTGGAATTATGAGACGGGTAGAGTAGAAGCTGCTGGTGAAGTTTGGGGTGGGTTTTTGCAGCGAGACAAAATTTTTACGACATTTAAGAATAGGGGTTGTAAGCTTTATTCGTTAATGGATATGGTCTTTGGTAAGTCTAATGCTAAGGGTAGCTTTAAAAATCCTTCAACTACCGCTCCTCAAACTTCGGAAGAAGAACGTAGAATTGAAGATGATTATTTAGGCGAAGCAAGTGATTCAAATTATATAAAAAGGCAAAAGGTTGATGTAGAAAGTGAGTCACTTCTAGGAACAAAAAGGCAAAACGTTGAGGTCGAAATTGAGTCACTTCGAGGAATGAAAAGAGAGAAAAGGAATGCTGGAAAAGAGAGCTTAAACAACCTCTTCCATACATGGTCAGATTCGATGGTTGCTAGGAAGGAAAAGTATTTAGCAGAAGCCGAGAAAATCAAGGCAGAATCTAGTGCAGGTGGAGGGGAGTCCTCTATTGATGATTGCATGAGCCTCTTGGACGATATACCTGATGTTAGTACAACTTCGTACAATAATGCACTCACACGCTTCCTTGATGGTGGTTGGAGAAGAATGTTTGTACTAATGCCCGATGCTAGGAGGAAGGCTTGGCTTGAGACCTTGAATGATTAGTTCATATTAGTCTATTTCTACTATGTGACAGTTGTACTCACTTATTTTGTATTTCCATGGTTTGTTTAGTTATTCCTGTTAGACACGGATCTAGATTTGTAACCTTGTGCGTTCATCTGGTTATGGTGGCCACTGTCACTTTTGATTTACATCTGAAATGCTACTGAAATTTGTTGTTCTAAGTGCTATTGAAATGCTACTGAAGTATGTTATTGTACGATGAAGTATGTTATTCTAAGTCTCAAATCCGTGGTTTTGATTTGTAATTTGTATGCATGTTTTGAGGTGTCGATTGTCGTGTTGTTTGATATGTATTACTAGCAGCTTAATAACATCATTATTAGTTATGTATGTGAATGCTTCTATAGGTGTCCAAATGGTCAAGTTGAACCTAGCTTATACGATTTTTATTCCGATCAAAATGGATAATCTTAGAGCTGCTTATTATAATCTTTTTTTCTCAATTCTTTATTTCAATTTTAATATTTACATTTTTTATTGGACCTGAGGGGCGAGTCAATTATGGTTGTCTCTTTTGATTTGCAGACTTTCATTCTGTGCGCTCGAGACTTGAAGTTGTATAGGCAAGTTCTAAGAGTTGCTCAACGAGCAACTCCTCCTAGTAAAGGTGAACTTTCTTTCAAATAACTAACGCTACAGATGGTCAAGTTCTAAGACTAGTGCAGAGTAAGTTTACAAACATAAGGAAACAAGTCAGCTTACATATTCAAAAAGTGTTTGAAATTGCTTCCTTTTTTATGTGTATTTTTAAGCAGATAACCCGTTTAGAGAATCCAATCTTGTGTTAATTTGAGCAAAATAAGCAATTTTCAATTAGCTAAAAGCTAATAATATCATTAAGATGCTTTAGTATCGCTCCTAGTATGTTTTCACTACTGTTTTGAAATGCATTTTTAGTTGATCATATACATTATTTGAGGTAAAACTAGCTGCAAGTTTGAACCTTTTCTAAGTTTAATAAAAGTTACAGCTAGCTAATTAGATACTCGGATAAGTATTTGGATATGCTTTGAGTATGATAAAGTAAAAGAAAATGAACATGGTTTTTTTTTTTTTTTTTTTTTTTTTTTTTTTTTTTTTTTTTTAGTATGATATATGTATAAAATGAACATGGTTTTTTTTCTTTAATAAAGAACTGAACTTTACATTATTACACAAAGAAATAATGGATCTGTAACATTGTTTACACAAAGAACTGAGCTGAACACTTGTTAAATGATTAACATGATTTATGTTAATAATCGTGATTAGTTACAGGTAAGATAGCTCTAAGCTTTAAACACAGTGAATTTAGATGCTCCCAGTTGAGCTCTTTATCTTCTTTAAGTTGTTCCCGACTTAATCATTGCCCCAAGTGCTGGTATCGCTGCTTACAGAAGCTGGTCATCGACTATTGTATGTCTTTGATCTATGTGTGATATACCTTTGTGCATATGCTAGTATAGGTGGCAATTCCTCTTATATACTTATGAACGTATTTGGGTCAGCTAGTCCTGTACAAAAGTGCCATTATTCAGCCTGTCTCACCGGCCCATTTGTCACCTATATCTGCTTATAGTTCATAACTTCATACGTAACTTTTAGGAGGTGATAAACGAAATAGAGATCCCAGCCATTTTCTCCGATTACTGTGAAGATGCTTGTCATCTTGCAGCTAACAGCATAACCTCTGTGACTGGTTGTCCCCCATCAATTCCCGTAAGCTCTTTATGGTTAAGCTTATATACTAACACTGTTTGTAGAGGTGCCTGACTGTTTAGGTGATTAATCATAAAGATATTAAATTGATATGGGTTGGGTCAATTAGTAATGTGTCAATTATGATTATTAATTTATGGGTCAATTAGATTACTTATTATGTTATCATTGGCAGGATAAAAATGTCAAGCTCCGATGAAGATGATGACGACAATGATATGATGCTGTTGTTGTTCTTAAAAGAGTACACAAACGTTTTTGTTGATAGATTCCCATGTAGAACATCAGCGCTTAGTGGGAAAGAATATATTCAAGAAGTAGTATGCGGGAATCCTATCCAGTGTTACGAGTCCTTTAGAATGAAGCCTCATGTATTTCTGAACTTATGTGATAAAATGAAGCAATTAGGTTTATTGAAAGATTCTAGGATTGTTAGTGTAGAGGAAGGTATGGCGATGAGTTTACGTATTTTATGTCATGGGACAAGACAAAGAATGGTGTCGGATCGATTTCAACATTCTACTGCGACAGTTCATTATTGGTTTAAGAAAGTGTTAAGGGCATTAAAGGCTTTTGAACTTACGGTTGTTAAGTATGTTAACAGGGGTGTAGTTCAACCTGAAATTCGAGCAGATTCTAGATGGTATCCGTTCTTTAAGGTAAACTCGAGACTATTTCATAGTTAACAAATTCACAAATTTCAATTACTTAGCAATTTTTTTTGCAGAATTGTATTGGAGCTATTGATGGTACGCATGTAGCAGCATGGGCGCCTGCATCAAAACAAAGGACATTTCGAGGTAGAAAAGCAGTACTTGTTACTCAAAACGTCATGGCTGTATGCTCTCATGACATGATGTTCACCTTTGTGTATACGGGCTGGGAGGGAACAGCGAATGACTCTCGCGTATTTTATGATGCTATACTTAGAGCCGAAAACAAGTTTCCAATGCCGACTGGTGGTACGGTTTCTTTTACTTTAACTTGTTATTTTTTACTTGTACTTAAGTAGGTTTACATTTGATAGTCACTAGTTATTTTTTATTCCACTATCTATTCAGTCCATTATAGCAGATAATCAGCTTGTTTGTTGCACAAAATAATATATATTAAACGTAGATGTGAGCCTCAATATTCATCTTTAAATAGACTGACTTTTTTGCATTCAGTTGATGAGTGTGTAAATACTCATCATTTTTACCTTTTCTGAGCTGCCAAAACATCTAAAAACACTCAATATTGTATCAAAATAGTGAAAATATCCCAGGAAAGTGTTTTACATGTTTCAAATGCAAAATAATAAAAAACAGATGAAAAACGCACAAAGTTGCAAAATTGGCAGTTTCAGTCCCTCAACTTTCAAAAGTTGTCAAATCTAGTCCCTAGTTGTTCTAAAAACTTGAATAAGTCACCAAAGGCCCTTTTAAATCAAAAAGTTACACAATTAGTCCTTTGGTGCAAAGTTTCACAAAATGTCAAGTTTAGTCCCTAAACTTTAAAAATTGTCAAAAATGGTCCCTGGGATATTAAAAACTTTGAGAAAAACAAATTTTGTCCTTGCACTAACCTTTTATGGCAGGATTGGTCCTTGGTGGAAAAGTTTGGTGAAATTACACAATTGGTCCCTGAAGTTTGAAAGTGTCACAGTTTTAGTCCCTGGTGAAAATTAAATGGAAAAATCATTCCAGGGCCTCATACTATTCATAACTTGGCAAGAAATACCCCTTGAGATACTTTGGAAAATGGCCAAGTTTAATCCTCCAACTTTCGAATTATTACAAATTTGGTCCTTGTAAAACATTACACCAAACCGGACCCTTAAATACTATTACCTAAAATAAAAACCAAACCCAATCCAATACCTAGCCCACTACCCTTTTCCTAGGCCCATACAACTCAGCCCACACCCAAAATAATACAACGGGGTCAAACGTTTGACCTCGGTCAAACCGAGTCAAACACCCCATCCCTTCCCTCTCACAGCCTCCCCCACACCCACTTGCAGGTCAAATCACCACCAGCCCACCATCTCTGTCACTTCCACCACCCAAAACACTCACCCTACACCTAATCACCTCAGCAATAAATACTCTCCCCTCCATACAAGTTATCAGAGTCCAATTTGCAAAATTCAGCTTTCCCGCCAAAAACATGTGGCAATTGATCAATGGCTTAGCAGTGATCCAAGGGCTTGGAATTGATTGGGATATGCTCAGAGAAGACAAAGGAACCCTAATCCTTGGCTATAAAAGGAAAATGAAGCAAGATGAAGTTGAGGTCTCAATTCTTAGTATAAAAGTAGTCGTATAAGTGTAATAGGAAATTGTAGTTTAAGTAAAAGCTTTTAAGCAATGTTCTAAGTTAATTCAGTGTAATTTCAATCTTTTCAAAGCAATATAATCAAGTTTCTTCAATCCTGTTTGTTTATGCAAATTTCAGTTTCAAGTCATCATTTTAGATCATAGTCTGTTAGTGTTTGTGTTTGTATTATGGACTCTTAAGCTCACTTAGGATCCCATAAAGCGTATTGAAGCTTTTAGAGACCTTAAAAACCAGTATTACTAGAAAAAACCAAAAATACAAGAAAAGACAACCATAGTCAACTGTTCTTGTTTTAGTTTGATTTCAGGTGTTGAGGAGCTTTGAAGAGCAAAGCTTGGAAGGAGAATAGCCTATCTAAAGATAGGCATCAGTGGAAAACTCCTTGTTCATGGTAGGGGTGGTTTGTAAGCATTTGCTCATTTTAATTTTCCTGTAAAAAACTTAGTTTCTGATTTCTTGCTTGTATCTGATAATCTGTGTTTGTTTGTGCTTATTTGAGTGTTGTTTAGTTAATTTATAGCCTAATATATATAACTTGTTTGTTAAAATTTGTAGTTACTTTAAATCCTAGTTTTATCAGTCAAAATAGTTTAAGTGATAATTTTGTGTATTTGTCATTGTTCTCTGCTCCTAAGTGCTTATTTAAGCTTAGTATATCAGTATAAGAACTTGTGGTTAGGTTTCATAAGCTGTCAAAACCTTTTGCCTCTTAAAACTCAAAACAATCTAACATAAAGGGGTGTTTGGATTTGCAAGCTTGGCTGTGTTGTTGTGGATCTCAGAGGTTAACCATAGTTTAGACATCACACTTTAGGTCTCATCAGTTAGTGTTAAGTAAAAAAGTCAAAATTAGCTTTCAACTAGTATAAGTAGTTAACTGTTAGGAGTTTTATCTTAAATTCTCATCAAATCATTTCATTATCAGTTAAGGTAACTTGATTTAGTGACATTGTAGCTTAAAATCACTTAATCAGTTAGTAAATTAGATCCAAAGTTCACCAAAGTCAAAGTGTCTTCAAGTTTCAAAAAGTCAAAAACCTATCTAAGTTAAATTGCTCAATCTTTGGTGATCTGTAATTAACTATATAGAAGGAATTAGCATTTGAGCTTTTACAAACTTGTTCACTCCCAGCTTGTTGTTTAGTAGTAACTTTTTCAGATTTTTGTAAAATTTATAAGTGGGTCCCACAGACCCTTGAACTGAGTTGCAGGGCAAACCATTGCCCTGTGCATCAGCTGACCATCTCACCACCACCACTTTGGTGGTTGACTGTGGCCAACTCAGTGGGCCCCAGTGGTTCATTTTTGGTTTTCCCAACCCCCCTCCTACCAGGGTACAAGTTTTGACCCTTTGTTTGACCTAGGAACAAGTGGACCCCACCTGGAATCCACCCCAAAGTCTGTCCCATTTCTGTGTTGAGTGCAAGTTTTCAAAAGTGCTTATTTCCATCTTTTTAGCTTATCAGTGGTTGTTGCTTGCTGTTTCTAGCTTATTTAAGTCACTTTAGCATATTTGTACCTAGTTTCATGATTGTGGACCCCACCTACAGTCATTTGTGCTTATTTTGCTTCTTGGTCAATAAAAGTCAAACTGCTTAAGTAAAGGGGGTGCATACTGCTTATTTTTAAGCTTTGTAAAAAGTTGTTTCACAAAAGTATCTTATTTTCATCTCACTTTTAGCTGTCAAAAAGAAAAACACCAAAAATCCAAACATAAAAATAGTAATAGCTTCTATTTAATAGAAACTATCTTTTTTATTTTTCATTTCAGCTTATTTATAAGCACTTTTCCATTTTTATAATTTTATAAATTTTCTAGTACCTTTAAGTATTTAAAATAATTTTCTTAGATTTTTCCTAATCTGTTTACTATTTATTAGATTTAAAACTAGTTTAATTAATTAAATAGGTAATATTAGTTATTAATTAGTTTCCTTAAATTTTTAGTAACAACGGTAGGTTTTTATAATTTTTCTAAGTTTTATAAATTAGTTAAGACTTTTAGAAAATATATTTTTAGTTTCTACTATTTATTTTCCATTTTTCATATTTTAAATATTTAAATTAGATTTAAGTTAATTAAAAGGTAATTAATTAGTGGATTAGCCTTAAACATAATTTTTAGAAGTTTTTATAATTTTGTAGGATTCCTGTGATGGTTAAATAATTTTATAAATTTTCTCATAATTTTCTAAGTTAATTTATTATTAAATGTAATTTAAATTATTTTAATTAGTTTAATTAAGTTAATTAGTTTTTAATTAATAATAAAACCATAAAAAGACAAAAATATTTATTTTTATTTTTTATACTTTCTTCAAGTTCAAATTTAAGTTTAGAAATTGTTTTTGCAAGTTTTTAGTTTAATTTGTAATCTTTGTAATTTTTAGTTAATTTAAATTAGATTTAAATTAGTTTAATTAATTAAATAATATTTAAATAGTAAAATAATCATTTTGATAATTTCATTTTCATTTTCAATTTTCTTTTAATTTTAAGTTTCAAAAGTTTCAAAAGCACCCCCTGTAGTTTGTAATTTACCAAATCCCACTTTTCTGTCTGATTACGTGAATCTTAATTGTGAATTTGTGCATATACCTTTATATCTGATTTTTGTGAATATTATATCTGTATACAAATACCCAAATATCAGTAGCAAAATCAATTCCATATCATCTTGGCTACTGTCCTCAGTGCCACTCATTCCCAAAAACGATTTCCAAAGCACCATTTCAATCTCGCTGAGACTTAACGACATTGGGACACACTATACTATCATCGGAGAACTGGAACGAGGCTGTCTTTGACTTATTGACCTTGGTCAATAATATCTGACCGCTTTTACCCCAATCAAAATTTGGCGCCGCTGCTGGGGAGGTTGTTGCGTGTTTTAAAAAATCATTTTAAGTTTAGTGGTTTTCAATACCCTCCTTGTACAAATTCCACACAAATTTGTAAAAAGTTTTTGTAAAAATATAATCTTATCAAAAAAGTTCATTAACACTTTTCCTAAAGTGTTAAAAACACCAAAAAAAAAATTAAAAACATTAAAACAAACTGTGAAGTTAAATTACTTCGTTTTCTTTAAGATTACAACCTGAAACAGTTGGTTTAAGGTAAGTTCTGACATTAAATTGCGAACTGAAGAGGAAACCTATTTACTTCCTCCCGCCAGCCTGCGAGTAATCTTAAAAGAATGATTTCGGTTAACGAATCATTTCCAAAAATATTTCCCAAGTTTTCTGCACATACACCCATAAGCCTAAAACAGCTTTTCAAATTAATAAATACATAAAATCTTACCACCGCAAACCAAGGCTGAACACCTACCAACTGGGGGTGTGGACATAATAAGTTCCCAAACTTAAGATAAAAACTTGCCTTTATATCCCTGTAAGTGGTGTACCTTTTTTAAAGAAGCCATTCACTTGTGATAATTGGTTTAAGTTCACTGTGGTTTTGCCTCAATCTTGTTTTAAAAAATTGTTTTTAGTGCATGCGCACTCGGTCACAAACAAAACGTAAACATCAGAAAAACGTACCCGAGCTACGTTCTGTTACAGAAGAACCAAAAACCGAGATGGCCGTTGGGCCACCACCACCTTTACCACCCCCTGACCCTCCCAGGGATGTGCCACCTCCCGATCTCCGAACGATGGAGGAGATGTGCCAGCCTGCCATGCAAGGGCGGGGTGGACCTATTGCACCACTCACTATTGAGGCTACGGACTTTGGCCTCAAGCACCACATGATCCAACAAGTCCAGAATTCGTGTCAATTTCACGGATTACAGGGTGATGATGCTAACAAGCATCTTGACAAATATCTTACGGTCACCCAAAGCATGAAACAGCATGGTGTCACCGATGATGCCCTCCGGCTGTATCTCTTCCCCTATTCTCTCACTCATCATGCCACTGCATGGTTTGACCGACTCCCAAAGAATTCTATTCGTACCTTTGATGAAATGGTAACCAAGTTTTTAGCAAAATATTTTCCACCTTCCATGGTTACCAAGTTACGAAATGATATCAGCAACTTCTGGCAACGTCCCGATGAGTCTCTTTTTGAGGCTTGGGAACGTTATAAGCTAGCTATTGATCGGTGCCCTAACCACAATATGTTGCAAGTTACCATCATAGATACCTTCTATAATGGTCTGACATTGAGGCACCGGGATATTCTAAATGCTGCTGCTGGTGGGACCTTTATGAAAAGGCGTCCCGAAGAGTGCTATGACTTGATTGAGAACATGACTGCCCACCATAACTTTTGGGATTCCTCTGCGGAGAGGGATGCGTCATGTAATTCAGTTACTCCTTCATCATCATCTCCTGAAATAATTGCTCTTACCAAAAAGATGGATGATATTTCTACGGCTGTGTTGAGAATGAACCAAATGATGCAAAATCAGGTTCAAAATCAACAAGTGAAAGCCGTGGCCCGAAGTTGTGAAACTTGTGGGGGCCCACATCTTTATTCCGAGTGTCCAGCTACTGCTGGCTTTCCTCAAGAGAACGCTTATGCTGCTCACGGTTCCTACAACACGGGGGGTAATTCTTACCAACCGCAAGGGGACCGTAATCTCTTAAGCTATCGTTCCAACAATTTTCTCGGACCTCCCGGTTTTAACCAAAATCAAAACCGTAACTCGAATCAGAATTTTAACCAAGGCCAAAACTCAAATTTCCAAAACGCGAATCAAAATCAAGGCCAGTTTAATCAAAACAATTTTCAAAATGGCAATCAAAATCAAGGTTTTCAAGGAAATTTTCAAAGAAACCAAAATCAAGGAAATTACAATCAGAGAAACAATTTTCAGGGTAACAACAATCAAAATCAAGGGAATTTTCAAAACAATCGTGTTCAAAATCCTCCTCAAAACATTGTTCCACCCGCGTCTTCCTCCGATGAAGTGCTAAAACAATTCATGAAAGCACAAGAGGAAACGAATCGGTTATTGATCAGCAAGATCTCTAAGCTTCAGAAGTCTTTAAATGATCGACCCTCGGGCCCGGGTACACTACTGAGCAACACGATCGCTAACCCGATGGGCGATGTCAAAGCGATCACCACCTGAAGTGGGGTATCATACAATGGACCCTCGATTCCCTCTACCTCTTCTTCTCCTCCTATTAAGGTAGTGGAACGTGAACCTGAGGTTACCACGGACACGGTACTTCCTACTAATAATGGAGGTATCAACAACGTCCACCCTCAAGTTGTCCCGGTCCCGACTCATAAGTCGAAAGTTGTATTTGATCCTCCTGTGAGTTCTGATGAAATTCCAAAGAATGATCCTAAGCCTTCAATTCCATATCCTTCACGTTTGAATGATCAAAAGAACCGCGAAAAAGCTAACCATCAGATGGAAAAATTTTATCAAATTTTCCAAGAATTACACTTTGATATTAGCTTCGCGGATGCTCTTCTTCTCATGCCTAAGTTTGCTTCGACAATCAAAAATCTGATAAGCAACAATGAAAAACTCTGTGAGATGGCAAAAACTCCTCATAATGAGCATTGCTCAGCAGTGCTCTTGAAAAAGCTTCCCGAAAAGCTTGGAGATCCCGGGAAATTTCTCATTCCTTGTATTTTCCCAGGGATGGTTGAATGCTTTGCCTTGGCCGATCTTGGCGCAAGCATTAACCTGATGCCTTACACAGTCTGGAAAAGACTCTCACTTCCTGCTCTCACTCTGACCTGCATGACTCTCGAGCTTGCAGACCGTACTATATCCCGTCCTCTCGGCATTGCCGAAGATATCTTAGTGAAAGTAGGAAAGTTCCATTTTCCGGCAGATTTCGTGATTGTTGATTTCGATGCTGACCCAAGAGTTCCTCTCATTCTCGGGAAGGGATTCTTAAGAACCGGTCGTGCTTTAATCGATGTGTTCGAAGAAGAAATCACTCTACGTGTTGGTGGTGAAGCCATCACATTCAATCTTGATCAGACTTCAAGACACTCCTCCAACTATGACGCTGAAACGGTTAACTGAATTGACATCATCGATGTTGCGTCTGAGGAGTATTCTCAAGAAGTCCTTGGTTTCTCATCCAGTGGCAGTCTTTTTACTGATCCTATCATTTCCGACCCTTCCCCTTCTCTCACTCCGTTTGAGGGAAGTGACTTCCTTCTAGAAGAGGTCGAGGCTTTTCTTGCTCAGGATAGCTCAATCCCAAATGGGGTTGATGAAAACTATCTTGACCCGGAGGGGAACATTCTTCTCCTTGAAAGATTGTTAAATGACGATCCTTCACCCTCTCCGTCTCCAAAAATACTTCATAAAGCGGAAGTCAAAAATGTTGAAATAACTGAAGACTTTCCCGAGGTTGAGCTCAAGGACTTGCCTCCTCATCTAGAATATGCATTTCTGGAGGGTGATAATAAATTACCCGTCATTATTGCTAAAGACTTAAAAGATGAGGAAAAGGCAGCACTCCTAAAGGTTCTTATGTCACACAAACAAACAATTGCTTGGAAACTCTCCGACATTAAGGGCATAAGCCCGAACTTTTGTACTCATAAAATCTTAATAGAGGATGACTTTAAGCCAGCAGTGCAACAACAGAGAAGGGTAAATCCCAAAATCCACGAAGTTATCAAACAAGAGGTTCTAAAACTTCTTGATGCGGGATTGATTTATCCTATATCTGACAGTCCTTAGGTTAGCCCAATTCATTGTGTTCCTAAAAAGGGTGGCATAACCGTTGTCACCAATGAGGAAAACGAGTTGATTCTGACTCGTTTGGTCACGGGTTGGCGAGTATGTATTGACTATCGATAGTTGAATGAAGCCACCCGTAAAGACCATTTTCCTCTCCTTTTTATGGATCAGATGCTCGAAAGACTTGCGGGGAATGAATACTACTGCTTCCTCGATGGTTTTTCGGGTTACATCCAAATCCCCATTGATCCCCAGGATCAAGAGAAGACTACCTTCACATGCCCCTACGGAACTTTTGCTTACAGACGTATGCCTTTCGGCTTATGTAATGCACCAGGCACGTTCCAGAGGTGCATGATGTCTATCTTTTCCGACATGATCGGGAAAACCATGGAGGTATTCATGGATGACTTTTCAGTCATCAGGGATTCATTCCAGTCCTGTCTCTCCCACTTGGAACAGATGCTTAAACGTTGCAAAGAAACGAATCTAAGTCTCAACTGGGAGAAGAGCCACTTTATGGTCAAGGAGGGCATTGTCCTCGGCCATAAAATTTCAAAGAACGGGATTGAGGTTGACAGAGCCAAAATTGATGTCATCGCTAAATTACCTCATCCCACCACCGTTAAAGGTGTTAGGAGCTTTTTGGGTCATGCCGGCTTCTACCGTAGGTTTATCCAAGATTTCTCTAAGATTGCCCGGCCTATGACCCATCTCCTCGAGAAGGATGCTCCTTTCATCTTCTCTCCTGAGTGCATCGAAGCTTTTGAAATTTTAAAGAAAAAGCTTACCAAGGCACCGATTCTTGTTGCCCCTGATTGGGACCTACCTTTAGAGCTTATGTGCGATGCTAGTGATTTTGCCATAGGTGCGGTCTTGGGGCAACGTAAAGCAAAATACTTTCAGCCTATACACTACACAAGCAAAACTATGACCGAGGCTCAGAGTCATTACACCACCACTGAAAAAGAACTCCTAGCTGTGGTGTATGCCTTTGAGAAATTCCGGCCATAATTAATCCTGACTAAATGCGTAGTGTATACGGATCACTCGGCTTTGAAGTACCTATTTGCAAAGCAAGATGCAAAGCCGAGACTTCTCCGTTGGGTTCTCCTCCTCCAAGAATTCGATATCATTATCCGTGATAAGAAAGGAGCCGAGAACCTTGCTGCTGATCATCTCTCACGATTAGAAAACCCACATCAAGATGTGTCCGAGAAACAGGAAATAAATGAAACATTTCCTCTCGAGACACTCAGTGCGGTTGCTTTTCGTGGTGACTCTACTACCCCATGGTTTGCCGACTTTGCAAATTACCATGCGGGTAACTTCATCGTTAAGGGGTTGACGTCCCAACAGAAAAACAAATTCTTCAAAGACGTTAAACATTACTTCTGGGACGACCCCTTTTGTCTTCAAAATCTGTGCCGATCAAGTCATCAGGCGATGTGTATACGGACAGGAAGCCGCTGATATTCTCAAGGCTTGCCATGCTGGACCCACCGGGGGCCCCATAGTCCTAACTACACCGCCAAAAAGGTGTTTGATTCCGGTTTCTATTGGCCCACGATCTATAAGGATGCCCACGAGTTAGTCAAAGCTTGTGATGCTTGTCAGCGTCATGGGAATATTTCACAAAAGAACGAAATGCCACAAAATGCCATTCAAGTTTGTGAAATCTTTGACGTCTGGGGCATTGATTTTATGGGGCCATTCCCATCTTCTCGTGGAAACAAATACATTCTCGTGGCTGTTGACTACTTGTCAAAATGGGTTGAGGCTAAGGCCTTACCCACTAACGATGCCCGAGTTGTTGTGAAATTTTTGAAACCCCTCTTTGCTCGTTTTGGAACTCCACGTGCTATCATTAGTGATCGCGGTACTCACTTTTGCAATGACCAATTTGCAAAAGTCATGCTAAAGTACGGTGTTACTCATCGTCTTTCCACCGCATATCACCCACAAACAAGTGGGCAGGTGGAGGTTTCCAACCGTGGTATTAAACGGATTCTTGAGAGGACAGTAAGTAAAAACCGTGCTTCCTGGTCGGACAAACTAGATGATGTACTCTGGGCCTTCCGTACAGCTTACAAAACACCCATCGGGTGTACTCCATACAAGCTTGTATACGGGAAGGCGTGTCATTTACCGATTGAGCTCGAGCACAAAGCCTACTGGGCCTTGAAACATGCAAACTACGACCTTCATAAAGCGGGTGATCACCGTAAGGTTCAACTCAATGAATTAAACGAACTTCGTTATCAAGCCTACGAGAACTCTTTGATCTACAAAGAAAAGACAAAGAAGATTCACGACTCTAAGATTAAGAACCGCGTTTTCAACGTCGGTGACAGAGTCCTTCTTTTCAACTCAAGGTTAAAGACCTTCTCGGGAAAATTAAAAACCCGATGGACCGGACCATTCATTATTGCTAAAGTATATCCATACGGGACTGTTGAGTTATCTCAACCCGAAGGTCCCAACTTCAAAGTGAATGGTCATCGTTTGAAACATTATTTTGGAGAGGACATACCATCCATGGTTGTCCCGGATCTCCAAACTTTCCCCATGGACCAATGAATTCGGGGATCGAGTCAAGCTAGTGACTCGGTGAACAAAAATTAGCAACATATATGGGTTTTCACCCGTATTTCTGACTTCTTTCTACTTTCTACCACTCTAGTGTGGGGGAGTGGCCGTCCCCCACCTTTTGAAAAGTAATATGTATATAAGTTTCAGTTCAAAAAAAAATGAAAAATGTTTATATGTACAGTTAAATAAAGTGAAAAATAAAATCGATATTTCCACAGTTAGTTTTGAATATTAGCTTTTTCCGTTCAGAGATTCGGCATAATAGCCGGGACTTTGAATATTGAGGACAATATTCAGTTCTAGTGTGGGGGGGGGGGGGGGGGGGGGAATTCTTACGAATTTTATCACAAAACTTTCTAAGTACCTCCATTTTTAGGCCTAAATTTTTCAAAAATTTTTCACTTTATTTCAAAATTTTTGTCGTAATCAGTTCGCCAAAGTCTAAATGACAAATGGATTGGCTAGTCCAGGAGCAAATGGCTCTTGGTAAAGACATCTCAAACCCGTTGATGGCTTGCAATTTGCCAAAAATTGTATGGTTCCTCAACTCCCCATATCCCATAAAGCAAATGAGTTGGCTAGCCCACAAGATTATGGCTTGTGGTAAAGGCCGTGGAAAATCCATAATTGGTAATCAGCTCACCAAGATATTGACTTAGTCCATCAAGATGCTGGCTAGTCCAGAAGCAAACGGCTTTTGGTAAAGACTAATCAAATCCGTTGACAGCTGGTGGTTTGCTCAAACTCACACGGTTATTAGGTGTGCCACAGTTCTTACACCTGGCTACTCCAGAAGTGATGGCTTTTGGTAAAGAGATTTTCAAATCCATCAAGTTTTTCTTAAAAGATAGCTAGGGACTAGCAATGTTTTAGTGTGGGAGATTGATGAGTGTGTAAATACTCATCATTTTTACCTTTTCTGAGCTGCCAAAACATCTAAAAACACTCAATATTGTATCAAAATAGTGAAAATATCCCAGGAAAGTGTTTTACATGTTTCAAATGCAAAATAATCAAAAACAGATGAAAAACGCACAAAGTTGCAAAATTGGCAGTTTCAGTCCCTCAACTTTCAAAAGTTGTCAAATCTAGTCCCTAGTTGTTCTAAAAACTTGAAAAAGTCACCAAAGGCCCTTTTAAATCAAAAAGTTACACAATTAGTCCTTTGGTGCAAAGTTTCACAAAATGTCAAGTTTAGTCCCTGAACTTTAAAAATTGTCAAAAATGGTCCCTGGGATATTAAAAACTTTGAGAAAAACAAATTTTGTCCTTGCACTAACCTTTTATGGCAGGATTGGTCCTTGGTGGAAAAGTTTGGTGAAATTACACAATTGGTCCCTGAAGTTTGAAAGTGTCGCAGTTTTAGTCCCTGGTGAAAATTAAATGGAAAAATCATTCCAGGGCCTCATACTATTCATAACTTGGCAAGAAATACCCCTTGAGATACTTTGGAAAATGGCCAAGTTTAATCCTCCAACTTTCGAATTATTACAAATTTGGTCCTTGTAAAACATTACACCAAACCGGACCCTTAAATACTATTACCAAAAATAAAAACTAAACCCAATCCAATACCTAGCCCACTACCCTTTTCCTAGGCCCATACAACTCAGCCCACACCCAAAATAATACAACGGGGTCAAACCGAGTCAAACACCCCATCCCTTCCCTCTCACAGCCTCCCCCACACCCACTTGTAGGTCAAATCACCACCAGCCCACCATCTCTGTCACTTCCACCGACCAAAACACTCACCCTACACCTAATCACCTCAGCAATAAATGCTCTCCCCTCCACACAAGTTATCAGAGTCCAATTTGCAAAATTAAGCTTTCCCGCCAAAAACATGTGGCAATTGATCAATGGCTTAGCAGTGATCCAAGGGCTTGGAATTGATTGGGATATGCTCAGAGAAGACAAAGGAACCCTAATCCTTAGCTATAAAAGGAAAATGAAGCAAGATGAAGTTGGGGTCTCAATTCTTAGTATAAAAGTAGTCGTATAAGTGTAATAGGAAATTGTAGTTTAATTAAAAGCTTTTAAGCAATGTTCTAAGTTAATTCAGTGTAATTTCAATCTTTTCAAAGCAATATAATCAAGTTTCTTCAATCCTATTTGTTTATGCAAATTTCAGTTTCAAGTCATCATTTTAGATCATAGTCTGTTAGTGTTTGTGTTTGTATTATGGACTCTTAAGCTCACTTAGGATCCCATAAAGCGTATTGAAGCTTTTAGAGACCTTAAAAACCAGTATTATTAGAAAAACCAAAAATACAAGAAAAGACAACCATAGTCAACTGTTCTTGTTTTAGTTTGATTTCAGGTGTTGAGGAGCATTGAAGAGCAAAGCTTGGAAGGAGAGTAGCCTATCTAAAGATAGGCATCAGTGGAAAACTCCTTGTTCATGGTAGGGGTGGTTTGTAAGCATTTGCTCATTTTAATTTTCCTCTAAAAAACTTAGTTTCTGATTTCTTGCTTGTATCTGATAATCTGTGTTTGTTTGTGCTTATTTGAGTGTTGTTTAGTTAATTTATAGCCTAATATATATAACTTGTTTATTAAAATTTGTAGTTACTTTAAATCCTAGTTTTATCAGTCAAAATAGTTTAAGTGATAATTTTGTGTATTTGTCATTGTTCTCTGCTCCTAAGTGCTTATTTAAGCTTAGTATATCAGTATAAGAACTTGTGGTTAGGTTTCATAAGCTGTCAAAACCTTTTGCCTCTTAAAACTCAAAACAGTCTAACATAAAGGGGTGTTTGGATTTGCAAGCTTGGCTGTGTTGTTGTGGATCTCAGAGGTTAACCATAGTTTAGACATCACACTTTAGGTCTCATTTGATAGTTTAAAGCATAAAATCAGTTAGTGTTAAGTAAAAAAGTCAAAATTAGCTTTCAACTAGTATAAGTAGTTAACTGTTAGGAGTTTTATCTTAAATTCTCATCAAATCATTTCATTATCAGTTAAGGTAACTTGATTTAGTGACATTGTAGCTTAAAATCACTTAATCAGTTAGTAAATTAGATCCAAAGTTCACCAAAGTCAAAGTGTCTTCAAGTTTCAAAAAGTCAAAAACCTATCTAAGTTAAATTGCTCAATCTTTGGTGATCTGTAATTAACTATATAGAAGGAATTAGCATTTGAGCTTTTACAAACTTGTTCACTCCCAGCTTTTTGTTTAGTAGTAACTTTTTCAGATTTTTGTAAAATTTATAAGTGGGTCCCACAGACCCTTGAACTGAGTTGTAGGGCAAGCCATTGCCCTGTGCATCAGCTGACCATCTCACCACCACCACTTTGGTGGTTGACTGTGGCCAACTCAGTGGGCCCCAGTGGTTCATTTTTGGTTTTCCCAACCCCCTCCTACCAGGGTACAAGTTTTGACCCTTTGTTTGACCTAGGAACAAGTGGACCCCACCTGGAATCCACCCCAAAGTCTGTCCCATTTCTGTGTTGAGTGCAAGTTTTCAAAAGTGCTTATTTCCATCTTTTTAGCTTATCACTGGTTGTTGCTTGCTGTTTCTGGCTTATTTAAGTCACTTTAGCTTATTTGTACCTAGTTTCATCATTGTGGACCCCACCTACAGTCATTTGTGCTTATTATGCTTCTTGGTCAATAAAAGTCAAACTGTTTAAGTAAAGGGGGTGCATATTGCTTATTTTTAAGCTTTGTAAAAAGTTGTTTCACAAAAGTATCTTATTTTCATCTCACTTTTAGCTGTCAAAAAGAAAAACACCAAAAATCCAAACATAAAAATAGTGATAGCTTCTATTTAATAGAAACTATCTTTTTCATTTTCCATTTCAGCTTATTTATAAGCACTTTTCCATTTTTATAATTTTATAAATTTTCTAGTACCTTTAAGTATTTAAAATAATTTTCTTAGATTTTTCCTAATCTGTTTACTATTTATTAGATTTAAAACTAGTTTAATTAATTAAATAGGTAATATTAGTTATTAATTAGTTTCCTTAAATTTTTAGTAACAACAGTAGGTTTTTATAATTTTTCTAGGTTTTATAAATTAGTTAAGACTTTTAGAAAATATATTTTTAGTTTCTACTATTCATTTTCCATTTTTCTTATTTTAAATATTTAAATTAGATTTAAGTTAATTAAAAGGTAATTAATTAGTGGATTAGCCTTAAACATAATTTTTAGAAGTTTTTATAATCTTGTAGGATTCCTGTGATGGTTAATTATAATTTAAATTAGTTTAATTAGTTTAATTAGTTTAATTAAGTTAATTAGTTTTTAATTAATAATAAAACCATAAAAAGACAAAAATATTTATTTTTATTTTTTATACTTTCTTCAAGTTCAAATTTAAGTTTAGAAATTGTTTTTGCAAGTTTTTAGTTTAATTTGTAATCTTTGTAATTTTTAGTTTATTTAAATTAGATTTTAATTAGTTTAATTAATTAAATAATATTTAAATAGTAAAATAATCATTTTTATAATTTCATTTTCATTTTCAATTTTCTTTTAATTTTAAGTTTCAAAAGTTTCAAAAACACCCCCTGTAATTTGTAATTTACCAAATCCCACTTTTCTGTCTGATTACATGAATCTTAATTGTGAATTTGTGCATATATCTTTATATCTGATTTTTGTGAATATTATATCTGTGTACAAATACCCAAATATCAGTAGCAAAATCAATTCCATATCATCTTGGCTACTGTCCTCAGTGCCACTCATTCCCAAAAATGATTTCCAAAGCACCATTTCAATCTCGCTGGGACTTAACGACCCGGGGACACACTATACTATCACCGGAGAATTGGAACGAGGCTGTCTTTGACTTATTGACCTTGGTCAATAATATCTGACCGCTTTTACTCCAATCATCAGTCATAGATGTAAGTTTCTTCCCACCCAAACAGATAAGCCATAAGGCTATTATAACAATGGACTGGGCTCGATTCTGATGGCCATATTATTTAGTTGGTTCGAGAGGGAGGACTTCGCAAATAATACATGTAAAGAAATTTAAATATACATATATATCACAAAAACCTTTGAACCTACTAGTAGAATTATAAGGATGAATATGGATATATAAAATACATATAAAAAATTCGACATAAGTAAAGTTATAAACAAGTTTTTTCATTTTCCTTTAGGCGACATTTTTATGCATGCAGATTTGGAAACTTGGTTGGATATAAACTATAAGGGTTATGTAGTCATTGCTTACACTATGATCTATGCTCCACCCGTCACAAATACAATGAATGGCTTTGGACCATCTGTGTTTTTGGGCAAGTATAGATCCAACCTGAAATGTTTTTGTAGTCATAAATAATGTGGTCAACTGCTTTAGTACTATTATTACTACAACGTCGCAGATGCGAGAAGCCCAAAACTAGAGTTGATTATCTAATTAACTGGACTGATGTAGGTTGTGTTTTATCTTTGTAATGTCCAATTGGCAAAATCGAAAGATGGATTTTATAAGAAAGTTGGTCAAACGGGTCGAATGGGTCATATAAGCTGAAAGTTGCCTAAGGTATATTTTACTGCATACAAATTACTTGTGAAAGTTTTATTTTATTGATCATATGTAACAAGTTAAAATTATGTAAGCACTTCTTTAAATGGTCAAAAGAATGTTACAGATCAATCCAACACAGCCTGTTAACCGAACCTATTTTCTGCACAAACCACCATTTTGCTACCTCAGGCCAAAACAATGGTAATAGCAATCAACTTAATGACCACAAGTGGAAATCAGTAGCAAGATTTGTGCTGTCATGGCTTTCACATGTTCTAGGATATTTTTTGTTAGCTTTAGTTCATGTACTGCAAAATAAAATGTGATTGAGCTCTCTTTGTATGTCAATAGTTGGGTTGTGTTTTTCATTTTTTAGGCATCTGTAAGCATTTAAATTTAGGGGCTTAGGGCTCAACTAGTTATCATAACAATTGCCTAGAATTGACAACTTTTTAGACACAAAAGTTGTAAAATTTAGTAGCGGGTGGCATGCATCAGCGTCCCACATCGGGAAAATATAGAAATGAAAGTCTATTTGTATTTAAGCTTGATAACTGCTATACTCGTTGGTGAGCTTGTTTTGGCGTGTACATATCTGATGCTCATATACACACCTTTGCTTTTCGCCTTTTTTTAAAAAGACCAGCATAGGTTCCTATCATTTTCACAAGGGCCACAGTAACTTCAACAATAATAATACAGATATCATTTAATTTGGAAAAAGATTTGTGCTGTCATGGCTTTCACATGTTCTAGGATATTTTTTGTTAGCTTTAGTTCACGTACTGCAAAATAAAATATGATTGAGCTCTCTTTGTATGTCAATAGTTGGGTTGTGTTTTTCATTATTTAGGCATCTGTAAGCATTTAAATTTAGGGGCTTAGGGCTCAACTAGTTATCATAACAATTGCCTAGAATTGACAACTTTTTAGACACAAATAATTCAAAAACATCACAGAACCAGAGCTATTACACTAACCTAACAAGAAAATATAGTCAACTGACATATCTAAGTTACACCTATGAGTACTTTGAACTGAAATGTTTGACAAACAGTAGATGATCAAGCTATATGGAAAAAGTATTAATGGTATTGCTGTTAGTATTTGAATGACAAGTTGCATAGGCATACCTATTTCTAGGCTGATCACCGTAAACTATACTTCTCAGAATTTGGCTTATATCTATTAGTGTCGATAGTTGTTTCTTATATCTATGCTGTCCAGAATCTCTTATTAAGATAATGACACTTTGGGAAATAATTGTATTGTATTAGTTAGCAACCTAAAACTTTAAGTGAAGTTTATCCTTCTTATATGGATTGCTAATATATTTCATTAGTTTTGTATAAAGCTTGAATGTATCTGTTCTTATTCACTTGTTGCAATTTGTTCAGATTATTACTATGTTGTTGATAGTGGGTACCCAAATCTGAAGGGGTTCTTGGCTCCGTATCGGGGTGAACGGTATCATCGTTCTGATTGGCAGGGTCGTGGAGGAGTTAGAGGAAAAAATGAGTTGTTCAACTTAATGCACTCAACGGTTAGGAACGTCATTGAACGAGCTTTTGGTGTACTTAAAGCGAGATTTCACATTTTGAAAGATATACCAAACTATCCATTAAGATGTCAAATGTTGATTCCCCATGCTTGTTGGGCATTACATAATTACATTAGGATGGAAGATAGGGCTGACAGATTATTCAATTTATATGGTGAAGATTATCTCGAAGTTTCAAGTGAAGGTTCTAACATAGTTGAAGAAGGAATCCCATTAGACATGAGCAATCACGATGAGATGGTTGAAGTGAGAAATACAATTGCCAATGACTTGTGGGAAAAATATACGAGTCGTCGTGCTAATCGAGGTGCTCGAGTGTGATCTTAAAATAGATATTGTCATGGGTGGGTTTGTTTAGAGACGAATTTATTGTTTTTATGTTGAATTTTAGTCATTTTAATTGTTTTTTCATGTTAGATGATGTTAAATTTAACTTTTTATTTTTATCGTATTAAACCTTTTTAGTCGTATTAAATTTTATGTTTTGTACGTTTTACTTTATGTCGAATTTATTATATTTATGTTAAATTTAGTGTCGTTTGAAGATTTAGTTGGTTAGTTTATAATATTTGTTTTTGTGTTTCAAATATGTCTTTATAATATTACAAATGTGAATAGAGAATGGAGATAGAAAACAACACTACTTGAACATGTTTTCTAGTTTTGCAAAATGGAAAACACAAACACATGTTTCTCTAACTAAACGCGTTTTCTAAATTTTCAATTGTTTTGCGGAAATCAAACTCCCTTCCCTTTTCCTACAAAACAAGAAATAGGAAATGAAGGAAAATGTTTTCCAACTAAACGCAACCTTAATAACCTTGTGACTCTCTCGTAGTACATCATACATAATTGGATCAACTCTCCTCTAACTACTTACGCCAATACAATACTTGTTCTTATGGAAAGGAAACTATAAGCGTCACAAGCCTCAACATTTTCCTTGTTTGTGTTTTGTGAGTCTCCACATTCAGAAGATTTACATTATCATTTTTCTACACTTTATGTTTTCATGTTGTGGTTTATTTGTCTCTTGTAGCTACGTACATACCTTACGATAACAATAAATATACATGCATTTCACGAGAATGAGTAAACTCATCTTCTCCATTTCACACACTAAACCCTAGTTGTATGTGAGCGTTACCCAGCTTTAGAGAAATGCTCTTGAAACCGAACATACGACTAGCCTAATCTCTGTTAGGCCAATTCAGTGCCGAAAGTCCTTTTATATAGATTTAAATAAAAAAACAACTTAAGTGAATACAAGTATTTGAATGTAACGAAACATTCATGGAGTCATCTTTAAGAAGTTCTTCAAAGTCTAAAGATATAGACTCATCACAACATGAGGCGGAACTCAGAGAATGATGACAAGAACCATGATCAGGATGATTGAGTGAGTGTATGATGACAACAACACAATGATTCCCTAAGATCTCCTCAACTCACTCAAGAAATTCTGAGACTTAAACATTTTGATAAAATGTTTAAGTCACTGAAATGTAGGAGGTAAAATATTTTGAAAAGAAAAGTGCAATGCACTGTCACAAAGTCAAAATGTTACTTTAATTGGTAAAAGTACAAAAACAGTTGTAATCACTCTTCCACCAAAAATATGTTGGTAACCTACTAGGAATAGAGTCAAAAGTATATAATGTACTTTTGCCTATCAGATGATGACATGTATCTTTTACCTCATGTGTATCTATTTTGTCCCCGCCTATAAATAGATTGTTGTATTTAGAGGTGGCAAAACGGGCGGGCCAGGCGGGCACGGGCTACGAGCTAAACGGGCGCGGGCTAAACGGACACACGGGCTAAATGGGCACGGGCGTGCGCATGTTATACGAATCGTCTTAGAAAATACCCAAAATGACGAAATAAATTCCTCAAACTTAACACATTTATATTTAAAAAATTAAGTATATTATATCTATAAGTTTTTCTTTAAAAATAATTGTAATGTTATCTAATTGAGAGAATGTGTGCCCATTTAACTTTCAGATAGGCAATATATGCCCATTTCAAAAAAAAAATGGGGACCAAATGTGCCCAAATCTTTTAAAAGTTTGCCCATTTAGCCAATTTTTTTGATTTTAGGCACAAATTGCCACCTCTAGTTGTATTGAAGGAAAAACTCATCTCTTGTATCAAAAGTTTTAAGCACTTTTAAGAGTCGTTTTTCCTTCTTCAAATAGAACTAAGTCATAGATTTTATACCTATTGGTTAGTATAATTCTTACTTAAACATAATAATTTGGTTTGTGTTTAAGTTTAATGAGGAGATCACATACACATACTTGTTATTCAATCCCAAGTGTTATTCCGCAAATACTTGGGTATAATTATACTAGGCATAATTATTTGATTTAAATCAATAAAGAGTTAAACGTTGAAAAAGACTTATATTATGCATAAATTGATTTTATGTAAATGTGTAACCATTGTTAGCATACATGTTACTTAAGTGTTAACTACTACATAGTTAATAAGTGAGTAAACGGAAACAACAATCTCACGTACATATTGTCATATTGTACATGTTGCATATTTCTTAAAACTCATTTAATAATAATAATAATAATAATAACAATAATAATGTCTGACCATTATGTGTAGCATAGATAAGTGGCTAGTGTGTGTGTGTGTGTATATATATATGTATATATATATATATACACACACACACACACACACACATATATATATATATATATATATATATATATATATATATATATATATATATATATATATATATATATATATATATATATATATATATATATATATATAGGGTTGCGTTCTATGCACTTATGCAGTACTAATATTAGATACAGTACTTTACAGTACTCATTTAGACCAATAGGAATTTAGTATTAACAAAAAAAATATTTAATTGAAAAGGGCATAATAGTCAAACACATTTTTAGTTCCTTTTTCAATTTTTTTTAATTAAAAACATTTTTAAATTCCTTTAATTTTCAGAATTATTATTATTATTTTTTTAGTATATATGGAAAATGAAGTGCAAGGATTTTTTTTCCTTTTAAATATTGCAAATTTACATATGTTTCATGTGTACAATTGTTTATATATCAAACTTGTTTTGCTTAAAATTGTAATTGCACATATGTTTCCGGTGTACGTTTTTTTAATCATCGAAATTTAGAACAAAAAACATAAACATAGACATACACATGTAGCCTCTAAATTTATAACAAACCAAAAACATAAATATTATACACAAAATTTGATATAAAATGAAATACAATCCAAATACAAAATGCATCTTGTTAAATACAGATGTGAACGTCATTCAAAAACATGTGTGCACTCTTCTAAGAACATTCGTGCACGCTACACTCTCTCGGCAAATTCATTAGAACATATGAGTTCCTTTCCAAGACACATATGCACTCCTTATATTTGTCTTGGTCTCCATATTTATCAAAGATGTTCAATACCTGAAATTACAAAACAATTATTATTTATTTTATCAGAAACAGCTAGCAAACACATATTCATAATTAGAACATATATGCATACATCTTTCCTTGACTTTATTTCGGCTTCAAAACACATATGCACTCTTCACTTTCTCATCAAATTTATTAGAACATATGTACACGCTTTCCAAGAATGTATGTGCATGTTGGGCTTTCTCATCAAATTTATTAGAACATATGCGCGCACCTTCCAAAAACATGTATGTTTGCGGTGTCTACGTTGCACTTTCTCGTCAAATTTTATAGAACATATGTGCACGCTTTCTAAAAACATATGTGCACGATGCACATTTATTGTAGGCATATGCCAACTAAATTTTTAAACATAACCACTAGTTATATCAAATTATGCCATATTAAATTAATTGTAAAACTAGTTAATAAAATAAAACTTAAACAAAACATATATGTGACGGACTATAATTCGTGACCCATGACAACCAAACAAATCTATAACCATAACAACTATAGCATAACACGTATATGCACAATATTTATTTATATCAAATTATGCCAAAATTACTCGGACGAAACTTACAAAATACGAGTAAATCAAACAACCCTATAAACTATAGACAATACCACTAACCCAAACAGTCCTATAAACTAAAACAAATGGAAAAAGGACAAACCAAATGGACCATGTCATACGACAGACCAAATAGAAAAAGGACCATTTGCTTGGAATTCATAAGTGTGTAACAAAATAAACGATAATAAGATCGAAATGCTATCAAGAACGCTACTAACAAAATAAACGTTTATAGACAAAAACAGTGACCTCGAAATTCGAAGTTTGCGTTGGTGTTGATGCTTCGAATCAAGGAAACCTGCAAACAAAAAGCACATTAAATAAATAGCAATTGAAAAACAGAAAACATTTTGGTAATAGAAGTCCCCAAAAAATCAAATATAACTAAACCAAAAAGTTTTTCCATATAACGAAACAAATATAGAAAAACCAAAGAAAACAAAAACAACACCTTGTCAACACGAATCTTTGCATCAATGATATTATCAGTACGTCATCAAATTCAAAAAAAATGTTGGATTTGGTGAATAAACTATCATCTAATCATACAAAGAAATATCCTTAGACATTCTAATATTTTACACCAAAAACATTTATCAAAGTTAACACATACAATTTAAAAAAAAAAAAAAAAAGTAACAACCCTGGTGGACTTAATTTTTTATCATCATAAAATAAATTAGAATGATGATGAAAGAGATTACTCATCCAAATTATGGATGAATGATGGTGATAAATTGAATATGGCTAGGTTTTTATTTGGTTGAAATGAATGTTGTTTTGATTAGATCCGCTAATCACGTGAATGAATGGAAATAGTTACGGTTTTCAAAAAATTGAATAAAAGCAAAATAACGAAATACCATCCATGCCCTGTTTTCATATATAATACTCTTTTAGCCTTAACAAAATAATACCTCATCTTTAGTTAAATTACATTTTTGGCACTTTTAATCTTAGCCTTTGATCAAACTCATCCAAAGGCCTAGATTCATTTTAATGGTACTGTAAAGTACTGTATTTAATATTGGTACTGCATAGAATAAAACACTATATATATATATATATATATATATATATATATATATATATATATATATATATATATATATATATATATATATAGATATGTATATATATATATATATATACATACATGTATATATACATACATGTATATATGTATATATATATATGTATATATATATGTATATGTATATATATATATGTATATGTATATATGTATATGTATATATATATATATATATATATATATATATATATATATATATATATATATATATATATATATATATATATATATAAGAGATCAAGTAAGAAGAATAATTAAAATAAGAAGGGTAAGAAGTAACTCTAGCCATATATTTCAACTTAGGAGGGAAAATTTGAAGGAAGATGCATCCACTTTAGTAGGTACATCTGAAATGTGTGATTGTGGTTACTTCTTATTATTTATATTTTAATTATTCTTTCTATTTGATCCTATATATATATATATATATATATATATATATATATATATATATATATATATATATATATATATAGGGTGAGGATCAGATACGTTTTTGTCTTTTAGTGCGGATGGTACGGACGAATCTCAGCCCTCCATCTAGTCAACCATCTGAAAAAGGCGGAGTAGCAATATCGTAAATATCCCGTCTTTTTTTAAGATTGTTACTATCGTATTAGCTTTTTTTCTGAAAAAAATTCAAAAAAATCTAAAAAAATTAAAAAAATAAAGAGGACAACAAATAATTAAGAATCGCTGAAAAAAATTTCAAAAAAAAATCGTTTTCATCGTTAAAGGTATTGTGATATTAGAATTTGATTTTGACTTTTTTACAAAAGTCAAGATCAGATCTTGACTTTCGTAAAAAAGTCAAAATCAGATTCTGAAAACTTTTTTTTAATAAAAAATTTAATATCACAATAACTTTTTTAATATCGTAAAAACTTTTTCTTAATAAAAATTGTTAATATCGCCGTAACTATCATGCTTTCTTAATATCAAAGTTAATTTTTTTTAATATCACTTTAACTCTTTCTTAATATTGTAATATCACGGTTTATTTTTACATGTAAAAAAGCTTAATATCACGGTACCACTCATAATATCGTTAATATCACATTAGCACTCATAATCAAAAAAGAAAAAAAGTGCTCAGAAAAATCTGAAAAAATAAAAAAACAAAAGAACACAACTAGAGTAAGGATCGCTGAGAAGGAAAAAAAAATTAAAAAAATCGTTTTCATGGTCAATTGGTACCGTGATATTAGCGTCAGATGTTGATTTTTTTACAAAAAGTCAAGATTAGATCTGGAATGGGCGGTCCAGATCCATCCGCACGTCCGCACTAAAAAATTGTATCCGCACGTGATCCTCACTTTCTCTCTCTCTCTCTCTCTCTCTCTCTCTCTCTCTCTATATATATATATATATATATATATATATATATATATATATATATATATATATATATATATATATATATATATACACCCTCTAATCATCCTTTAAATGCCATACACATGCATAAAATATTAGTCGGCATAAAATATTAGTCGGAATCTAATGATATAGAATGTTGGGTCTGAACTTTGAGGTCAATGTCATAAACATGTGTTTCATCCTTTTTACATTCTTTCTGATAACTCGCACATGTTTCTATTTCCGCTTGGAGTTAGACATCCATACTTGTCACTTGCCTACCATAAGTAATTAGCCGAATGCTAAGTTTTATTTTTTTCTTTTTTTTTCTTCTTCTTTTTTTCTCCTTCTTCTTCCTCTCTCTTTCTCTCTCTTCCTCTCTCTTCTCCTTAGACTAAGGGCCTGTTTGTTTAATTTTTTATTAAGTCCTTTTAAACTAAAGGTCTGTCTAGATATATGTAGTTTGTTTGTAAATAAATAAATGGTTGTTTGTTTTATGTGCTGAATAAAATGTCCAAATTAAAAAAAATTGTTATTATACCTTTTTATTTAAAATAAGTGTTGAATTAAAGGTTAAAAGGTGGGAAGGTAAATATGTAAAAGTAGGATAAAAGTGATGACTTAATATAGAGACGCTCACTGCCATAACTTTTTCTCAAAAGCCGTCCATTTAAATTTAGCACCAAATAAACACTTAATTAATAACTTAATAAATTTACCTATTTATGAATTAAGACTTTTTAAGTCATGATAAAACACTACCTAAGACCCTTATAAATATATGTGGGATTCACCTTTATTAGAGCCACTTAACGAGGAGAGGTTAATACTTTTTGTCTTGAGATGTAAAGGAAGTAAGAGAAATATGTGGGTCCTGTTTAAAAAAAATACTACTCCCTCCGTCCCAAAATTTTAGTCCAGTTTGACTTTTTTAAATCTAACTTTGACTTTAAATATTTTTGCTTGTGTTACATAATACTTGATGCAAAATATATAAATAGATTGGGTTTTAAATATATTCTATTATGATATAATTTTCATCAAGTATTATATAATAAAAATTAAAATATTTATGGTCAAAGTTTGATTTAAAAAGTCAACATGGACTTAAATTTTGGGACAGAGGTAGTATTAGATATTTTGTCAACCAAATCCTTTAGCTAAGGATAAAAAGAAATACACCCTAAGCTTGTCCTTGATCACATTGATTTGATAAGATTGTGATAGTGATGTTCCCTTATAGTTAGTATTAACTAGAAAGTTAAACTAACCAAGCTCCATAACTTAGTAATATAAAGATTAATTTGACAATCAGTAAAAACGTAAAAGATAAAAGACAAGATATTTTTTAACGTTTAATTCTTATTAGAAATCAATTAAAGAATTATACCCAAGTGTTTGCGGAAGAACACTTGGGTTTGAAATGACAAGTATGGTGTATTACTCCTCACTAAACTTAAGCTAAGCTTAAGTAGCAACTAATGAACCAACTGCGCTATCTCAGGGACGGTTGCTATTTGGAGAGAGTAAAGATTGGTTTGAGGATCTAAACACACTCCTTGTGTTGGTGATACTTTGAGTATAACTAACTAGCTCGCGAAATTTACTAGCTAATGCTTAGAAGATTTTGTGTATCGAATGTATTGAACAGTTGTATTGATGGAACACTAAAGTAAAAACAATGAGTTAACCAAACAAATAACTTCAATATTATTAATAATACGAGTGATCTAGAATGTCACTAGGGTTTACAACCTTGAAGCTTTCACAAAGATGTGTATGAGATATATGAAACACCTAACCTAGGACCTCCTTTTATAGCACAAGGAGTCCTTTACAAGTAAACTACTTTGATACAATATTCGTATCAATCTAAACGTATAAGATATACATAATATCTATTCTATAGTTATCTCCAAGCATATCTTCATGAACCTGTCTTCAGCTCATAAGCAGTACAAACATCTTGTACTAGCAGTACTAAGTTAGTTAGTACTGCTAGTGTTATCTTTAGAAGTTCCAACTTTGTCTTCAATAGTTTGTACTGTTAATTTAATTCCTAACAATCCTCCCCTAAACTTATGATTTCTCTGCAAATCACTAAGTTTCTTCAATTAAACTTCACTCTTCTGATCTGAGGGGAATTCTTCCAAAAACATACTTTCTTCTTCTGAGCTTCTGTCTCTCTTTCACATTGATCATGAATTCTCTGCAGCAAATCTTTAACTAATTCTGTTCTTTCTTCACATATGAGCCTTGAAGAAAGCATAACAGTGAGAACTCCTGATCTAAGAGGATATTCCTTCTCTGCTAACATAAAGACATCCACTCCAGTTTGTGTAGAAACATGATAAACACTGCAAGAGTCATATAGTTTCCATAAGGTGCTTAGGTTATGAGCTTCAAACCTCCAATGTCTGTCACTTAGATCAGGTTCATATAGTCTCTGAAAATGAACCCATAACTCCTTTGCTTTAACATCAGTGAATTCACCAGACTTGGATTTCTCTTTTACCAATCTCCACAGAGTGTCTAAATCTTCCCTATCACAAGATCTGATAAGGTCTTCAAATTGTGTATAAGAAGCAGTCTCACAACCAACTCTGATTATCTTCCAAGCTGATCCAAATTCATTTGTATAAATCTCTCAATCTATTATACGGTGTTTTGCTTGTATGTGATCCATATATATGACTTCAG
Organism: Artemisia argyi; assembly: GCA_030686995.1. Taxonomy (NCBI): domain Eukaryota; kingdom Viridiplantae; phylum Streptophyta; class Magnoliopsida; order Asterales; family Asteraceae; genus Artemisia; species Artemisia argyi. The sequence goes on from CM060690.1 coordinate 91,885,980, forward strand.
GAACTATGTTGATCATCTCATCAAGCTGCTCTTCAGTTAATCCTTCATGTTCTTTTTCTTCTCCTTTAGCTTCTTCTTTTTCTTCATTAGCAGCTTCTTCTTTAATAGGTTTTTCTTCAACTGTTTTGAGCTTCTTTGGTGATTTTTCTGTATCATCTTCTTCTATTGGCACAAACTGTTGAACCTTCCTATATGCAATATAATACAATCTTTCTATCTCATCGTGTGGTTTCCCTTTCAGTTGATTAGCATTCCAATTATCTTGATGGATCAAATACTTCTTCATACCAGCAATTATTTGAGCCTTTGTAGGTTTCCTTTTTCTTTTCTGACCTTGCCTCTCCTTGATTGTCTCCATCAAAGCATGTAGTGCTTCTTCTTCATCATTCCTTGAATTAATGAAATCAACAAGTTGTGCTGATCTTTCTTCAACTGTTAAGCTCTTATCTGCAATAAGTTCTTCAGCCTTTGCCTTCACAACTGGATCTGATTCAATTTGATCTTCTTGAGCCATAAGAGAGTCTGAAGCAATCTTTTCATTCTGCAGTCTCTGAGCTTCCATAAAGCTAGCAACTTCTTCTTCATGCACCTTTCTTGCAACTTCTGCATCAAAATCAATTTGAGCTTGAGTTCTTGGTTTCACCTTCTTTGGTTGCTCATCTTCTTCTTCTGTCATGGGAGCTTTTCCTTTCTCTGCTCTTCTTCTCTCATACTAAGATTGCTCAGCAGTATCAACTGTGGTACTTGGTTGTGCCTCTTGAGTTTGTATTGCTACTTCTGTTAACCTAGCAGTACCTTCTTGAGCACCTGTAGCAGTACCTTCTTCAAAATTCATTGGCTCAGTACCTTGATCATCTCCTTCTCCAAACTCATTATTACCAGCAGTAGTACCATTAGTACCTTTTTCTTCAAAATTTAATTGCCTCCCCTGAATCCTTGAAGATATCCTCCCCTGTTTGGAAGAATTTCCACCATCTGGGTCATCATCAGAGTCACTAGAACTTGAACTGGTAGATTGAATGATTGTGGTCCTCCTTGTTTAACGCTTAAGATTAATGTCCAAAATGTATTACAACTACATAAATGGTATAAATTGAATATGCACCATATTATAAAATTTTCCATGAAAAGGTTATCATACCAAGATTGAGAATTACTCCATTTGATAAGCGTTTAAAGCTTAAGATTGTCATGAAATAATTTCCTATTTCAGTTTCATTTGCAATGACAATTAACAAAAGCAAGGGTCAATTGCTTTCAAAAGTTATTTTGTACCTCCCCCGTCCTGTTTTCACACATGGACAACTATACGTTGTTGTCTCAAGTGTTAAAAGCAAAAATGGTTTGAAGGTTGTCGTTTGTGATCAGGATGGAAATATGTCTAAAAGTAATACAAATGTCGTATACAAAGAAGTACTTCATGGTATATAAATAAGGTTCAAAAGGTATGTACAATATACATATCACATGTTTTTTTACCATACATTATATTATAATAGATTATGAATCACAACCTACTTTTACTTACATTTTCTATGAAATATTATGTGTGCATGGAATGGACATTTGCTATTAAATTGATTAGCGCTCACATACGTCATTTGCTATTCAAGACCGTCAAATTTGAAGATGACAACAACATCGATGTTTATTATTTTAATTGTTACAAACTCAATTGATTGTCAAATAATTCATATATTATCTCATTGTTTCTCTTATATATTAATGGAACATGTTTACGTTCGTTGTTTTCTTATTATCTCTTTTCATATTTTTTTTATATACCCCGTGAATCCACGTGTTTTTAAGCTAGTTGTAGTATATGATATAATTCTTAAGTGATAATTAATATATTAGCAACCTTAACAGAATACATATAAGCACGAACGGAACTTAGTGGGGACCAGGAGGGGTCGTGCCCCCACCCCTGGAAAAGTTTTAAAATCAATTACCACAACAGACACTTCTCACACTCAATTACAAAAATAAACACTTTCAAAGGAGTTTACCAAAATCGATAATTTGGGCGAGCAAACCATTTACTCTCCAATTCATTTTCAGCTACATATCCTCATTAAAAGACAAAATACACAGAGAGCAAATGTTTTACTCTCCCTCCCAATTGCTTGCCGCCTCACTAAAAGACAAAACACATAGAAAGCAAATGTTTTGCTCTCTCTCCCAATTGTCCGCCGGGTTAAAACTGTGTCGATTTTTGTAACTCTCCTTTCGAGGATCTATTTTGGTAATACGTGTGTATATATCTTCATTTAAAAAATTCTCTCAACTTTTTAGCCATAAGTACATTTTTAACCCTTACACATTGTGGTGGTAGACATTATTAGTACGAACATTAAATGAAAATGTAAATCGGCCCCCTCAAAACAAATATGTTATAGATTGACCCTTCAAATTAAGCTTGTCAAGTTCCGTCTATGATAATAAACATAGAAAACTAATACATAAATTAGAACTAATTAATGTATTTTTGATGTTAAGTGACACTGTTTTTGTTTTAATGAAGTTGACTAGCTTTGTCATGAGGAAAAAAAAAAGATTTTTGTGGGAAGCCCTTGCCATTTTTTTAAGGCTATATATAATGATTCAGAGAATACTAGGAATCAAGTCTTATTCCTTCTTACGAATGGCGCTTCAACTCTATCAAGTAGTTTCTACTCAAAGTATCTTTGTTTTGTGTAAACCAAAGAAATGTTTGCCACAAATTCTAAAACATCACAGAAGACAACAACTCTCCATACAATGTGTATCCAAGACTGAAGTTTCTCAACCTGATAGTCGCATGGTCTACCAGCCAACTATTTGGAGTGACGATTTTATCAAACTCTTAGATGCCAGTATTTCGGTAACTTGTCATACTTTTAGGACCCAAAAGTATCGTGTTCTTTTGTCTTCATTTTCAGCTATTGTCCACAAAAATATTGATTATATAAAGTATATCCCAGATATATAAATTAATTATCATCCTATATATTATGAAAAAACACAGATCAACTATGAGAGGGTGAACGAGCTTGAGCAGAAAGTGAGGTCATTACTGCACACTGATTCTGAAAATGGTAGTTTGAGTGTCTTGCAAGTGCTGGAACACATCGATGATATAGAAAGGTTGGGCCTTGGCTATCGGTTTCAAAATGATATCCTCAGAGCACTAAACACAATTGCAGACAGAAATACTTTTAAAATCGGAGAGAAGGAAGACAGTGTTTATACGGCATCTCTTAAATTCAGGCTTCTTAGAAAACATGGTTATAACGTGTCCCAAGGTACTTCTAATTTCTTCTTTATATACGTCAGGATTTTCACTTGAAGTCCTATAGATTTCCATCGCTCGTGATTAACTTCTTAGTGATTGATGCATTGTAACTGAATACAGATTTTGTAAGGTGATTTAAGGACAGCAGAGGTGACTTCATGGGATTTCTAAAGACAGATCTCAAGGGGTTGATAAATCTATATGAAGCTTCATATCTTGCTTTTGAGGGAGAATGGGATTTGCATGAGGCCAAGTTATTCGTAACTGAATATTTGCCTAATTTCAAACGTAGAGAATCTGGTGCACATGAACTGATAAATCATGCACTGGAACTCCCCTTGTATCGTAGAATGCTCAGATTAGATGCAAGGTGGTACATTGATGCATACGGTAAACGAAAGGATGCAAATATACTTATGTTAGAGCTCGCTGCATTAGAATTCAACATGGTTCAATCACAACTAAAGGCAGAACTTCAAGAACTATCAAAGTAAAGCTAGCCTTTTATATAGATTCTCCATATACATAATTGAAATAATTGTTGAGATAATAATATTTTCAACATCCAAAATTCAATAACAGCCTTTGTCCCTTTCCACGACAGGTGGTGGAAAAATATAGGTCTAGCAAGCAAGCTAAGCTTCGTTAGGGACCGACTCATGGAATGTTTCTTTTGGACAGTTGGAATGGTATTTGAACCTCAATATTATTCATGCCGTGTAGGGCTCACGAAAGTTGGGGCGTTAATTACTGTAATTGATGACATCTATGATGTTTATGGTTCTCTAAATGAACTCAAGATCTTCACCGATGCTGTTAAGAGGTTTGCAGTTTCGAACATCACTGATTTAATAATTTCCTCACTTGGTTCAAAGTTTATAACCACTTAACTACAAGTTTTCAAAGCAAATTTGTAATCATTCTTTTTCAGGTGGGACATTACTGCAATAGAACATATGCCTGAGTATTTACAAGTAGGCTACCGAGCTCTTTTCAACACCGTCACTGAATTGGGCTTCAACACTCCGATTGCACTACCAATCCTAGCAAAAGAGGTTAGTGTAACCATAATTAATAAAGGACTTTGTATACAAGTGAGTATTAACTAGCTTGTTATAATAACCCCTCTTTTCGTGCGGAAATAATAGTGGGGAGATTTATTAGAAGCGTTCTATGTGGAAGCCAAGTGGACTCATAACAAATACATTCCAACACTTGAAGATTATCTGAATAATGCTTGGCGATCGGTCTCTGGAGTGGTTATACTTACGCATGGTTACTTTTTAGTCAACAAAGAAATGAAGAAAGATACGATTGAGTCCTTAGAGAAGTATCACGAGCTCTTTAAATGGTCGTCAACTATTTTCAGACTATGCAATGATTTGGGTACTTCATCGGTATGTTTTATTACTCCGAGTATTCCTACAATGTTTTACTTATTCATTTTTGTCTTGATTCCGTATTTATTTTGGCATAGGATGAGATAAAACAAGGCAAAACGACAAATGCAATATCATGTTACATGCACGAGAATGGTGTTTGTGAGGAAGTTGCCCGTGAATATATAAAAAATCTGTTCGATGAAGCATGGAGGAAAATGATTAAAGCCCAAGTAGCTTGTTCTCAAGAGTCGGCAGATCCATTCATTGATATGGCCATCAATCTTGCTCGACTTTCACATTGTACATACCAATATGGGGATGGACATGGAGCTCCAGATGCTAGAGCCAAAGATCGAGTCATATCTGTGATTATTGAGCCCGTTAAAATCAGGAAACGGAGCACCTATAAAATAAATTGATAGAAACACAACATAATATTCATATATAGCATGATGTGAAATAGGCCTATATATGTACCAACCATGGATTTGAATAATGATAATGTGGTACATTCCTCATTGATTGTTGGCAGTAATAAAATAACCCTACCTTGATTACCAAAAAAATTTAAACCGCCAAAAATGTTACTTTCATACTTAGATACTTTTACGATTATAAACTGTAAACTGTCGCGGAACATAAATATACAAAGTCGAGCTTATAATATCATATATCCTTTCTAAAACTACAAAATATTGTGTTGAATTAGCCAATTTATAAATTAATATTGGACATGGCGTATCATATGTGGTGCTAAAATCATCTTAATTATGCACTTTAAAAATGAAATAAAAATGGATGTATTATATGTTAATTAAGGTTTAATACACAGAATATCAATGTATTTTACTGAGCGCATATAAGATCCAAAAATTGTCCAATATTAAACATTTACTTTCATTTTATGTTCAAAAGCTTATTATGTTATCTTTCAGTTAACCACTAAGAACTAGTTATGTGGCAATTTTATTTTATGGTGCGTTTGATATATAATCCGGAATCATTAAATGTATTTTTCTAATTAGAGGGGTGTATGGGATTATGGATATCAATTTTGTTATTGTTGTTTGTATATAATTTTATGTATCGGTATCACATTTAGCAGGGTTCACTTAAGTGTTTCAATTTCATTATTTTTGTGGTGGATATAATAAGAAATGTGGGGCTCACAGGAATGGTTAACAAAAGACACCTTTCCTCCTTGGTTTGCATCTGTTATTGTTGGAATCATACTTTAATAATAAATCTTCAAGCAAACTCTTAGAATGACTATGGATGTCATTTTTTGATTCCTATACCCTCTAAACAAACGCCTCCTTAAATGATTGAAAGGTGATGCCGCGTCATCGATCTTCTCTGACAAAAAAAAAAAAAAAAAAAAAAAAAAAAAAAAAAAAAGTAGTAACTTGTTCTGAAAAAGAATTACGGCACCATAACTTTTAGCTAGTGTTTACCGTTAAGATTGTACCCACTCGAATTCATAAGTTGTGTTATGATTGCTTCTTTCATAACGTCTTTCAATTATGTGCTTTTCACAAATATCTGACTAAAACTAGGAATTGCATGACTCCGTACCACAAAATATTAGCCAAGAATACCCCATACCACACACGCGAAACACATTTACCCAAACTATCATATATATAAACAAACTATCTTGTAACCGATTGACACATATTGAGTGGAAGGCAATGCGCGTATCACTTTCAAGATAGAGACATAGAAAGGAATCTTGCTAACGTTGGACCCTGCTAACCATGTGTCGCTATCCCCACAAATTGATTAAGCACATATAAAAATATCTTGATGCAGACCATATGCTGCCATATATCGAACCCTTAAATGGAAAAACAAAACCCTCTTGATACCTAGGAAAAACATAACTTAAGAGCATTTACTATGATAAACTTTTTACAAAGGTTTATACATTAATATATTAATAAATTTTAGATTTTTTAATTTTATAAACCTACATTCATTATGATATAAACCTTTGCAAGTTCATAAAATGTCTTTTTTAACAAATGCATTAAATGTATTAAATTTATAAAGAGGTTCAAGAATTAAGACCTCTTCATGCCACATAGACATGAAATGAGTGTCCACTATGGTTGAAATAAACATAAAGCTTTTCATCATTCTTAAACCTTTTCATAAACCCACCATAGTGGATGTCCTAATAAGTAAAAATGAGCCACTTCGTTGATATTCCAAACTTAAGATAAAGCATGAAAACAATGTATATGACTTGGATGAAGTTTCTACCATTAAAGCTGGCAGTCTGATTGAATCAGTGATAGAGTACTTAACCACCAAGATTAACCGAAGTCACAAAATAGGAAATAACTAGTACGTACTGTAATGAAGAAATGACACCACAATAAAAACAATCAAGCCGCTACAATAAAGATGGCTTTTGGGACCTTTCTATATTTGGTCTTACAAAACATTTTATAAGATCAACTAAATTTTGAGTCATGTTATAGTAGTTTATATAAGACACTTTAATATGTGGATCTTAATAAACTAAGCGCATCCAAAATGATAGTTACATGAAAAAAGTTTATAACTTGTTTTAATAGTAGCGAGTTTATATTTCATATCCATGTAAACCAAGGCTTGGGCTTTTCACTAGTGGAAAAAGGATTATAGATGAACCGATCTATAAAATATGGAACAAATTTTGATTTTTTTTTTTTTTTTTTTTTTTTTTTTTTTTTCTCATTTTCAAACGTCATAAAATATTTGGGGCCCATTTTTTGAATTTTTGGAACACTCCACCTAAATGCCGTTCCAAAAAATGTGTTCCGTAAAATCCTTCAATCACTTTTTGAATTTTTAGAATGCTTCAACTAGAAACCATTCCAAAAAATACGTTCCAAATAATACTTTTTGTAGTAGTGTTTCTGAACAGAATCTTTTGTTTTTTACTTTTCTAGACCAGTTACCATAGGCAACTTGAATTAACCAACCATGTGTCGCCACTTGTCCGACATGAAGTACACCACTTGCTCAAAAAGTACACAAGTTGCCCTAACTTATAATCTGTAAAGTGACACTTGTCACGTGCAGATTTTTGTTGCCTAAAAAGTACTGATTGCCCTAGTATAGAAAAACAAAAACAAAAGATTCCGTCCAGAAAATTCCAAGTCTTGGGCAAGAGGAGTAATTTTGGTATTATTATCTATTAAAACAAAAAGGTCTAAAATCTTGGATCTTGTCATAGTTTAATGTGTAAGTTGAACATTTTATAAACATGAAAAGGTTTATAAGTTAATATTTGATAAACCTTTTAAAATCTCATATTTTGGATGCTCTAATTAACATGCCACTTTATCAGCGAGGTCTCATTATACTAATAGAAAATTATAGGCTACTTGACATAAAGGCTTTATTATATTGCGTTTTACAAGACGCTTCTGTTTGGTTTTATTATAAAAGAACTTAATACGACACTTAATAGGTGGGTCCTATCATGTTGTATATTGGTGTTGATATTGACTTAATTAATGTATAAGGATTTAGACGTTGGTTTAGCTCGTTACTTAGTCGTATAGGATATGGAATGTTTGCTTGCATTGCTTGCAAGACAAGCAACCGAGTTTACTAGTTTCCTTAGGATTCAACCGACTTTGATCCAAGTACTTCTTGGATCGGTTCCCCCCCCCCCCCATTCTCTATAAATAGAAATGAGGGGTTGTAATTTGGGTCATACGTGTGGGTTTCTTCTTTAGTCGGGTTTCATGCGTGCACGGGTGTGTCGGTTCACTTTACGATTTCGGTATTTCACATACTCGTTTCTGGGTTGTTGATGGCAACTTCAAGTGTTCAACAATTGGTCTCTAGAGCTTTGGTTCCTAAAAGTGGAAGTGAGGTCGATCTCGTAAAGAGTTTCTTGTTGGTCGATCGTTCGACATCAAGGTTTCTTGAGGTTTTGGGTTTTCGACGATTCAAGGTTGTCGAGATTTTACAAAATTTTTGGGTTTACACGAATCGGTTTGCAAGGGTTAGTATATATCGACAAGGTGACTTAAGCGTCAAGGGGGATCAAATAAGACAAAAACAAGGGTATTAACTTGTTATATGCATGTGAACGTTCTTGAAAACTACATGCATGTGTTCTTGAAAACAAGGGAATTAGCTTCTTATATGATTGTGGACGTTCTTGAAAACTACATGCATGTGTTCTTGAAAACAAGGGAATTAGCTTCTTATATGATTGTGGACGTTCTTGAAAACTACATGCATGTGTTCTTTGCTAATTACGTACACGTGAAGTCATAGACTAAAGAAGGTTGATTTTTATTTTCTAAGAAGTTAATATCTTAGGATATTGTTGATTTAAGGCAAGGTTTTTTTTTTTCATACAGGTACTTTGTTTAGTTCAGTGTTGTGAGGTTTATATCACAAGGTTATCAGATAAACAGAATGTTTGGACAATTAATGATACGATTGAATCCTTAGAGAAGTATCACGAGTTCTTAAAATAGTTGTCAACTATTTTCAGACTATGCAATGATTTGTTACTTCATCAGTATGTTTTATTATTCAGAGTATTCCTACAATATAATTGCGTCTTGATTGTGTATTTATTTTGGCATAGGATGAGATGGAACAAGGCAAAACGGCAAATGCAATATCATGTTACATGCACGAGAATGGTGTTGTTTGTGAGGAAGTTGCACGTGAATATATAAAAAATCTGATTGATGAAGCATGCAGAAAAATGATCAAAGCCCAAGTAGCTTATTCTCAAGAGTCCGGAGGCGGAGATCCATTCATTAATATGGCCATCAATCTTGCTCGACTTTCACATTGTACATACCAATATGGGGATGGACATGGAGCTCCAGATGCTAGAGCTAAAGTTTGAGTCGTGTCAGTGATTATTGAGCCCGTTACAATCAGGAAAAGAAGCACCCATAAAATAAATTGATAGAAACATGCACAACATAATATTAGCATGATGTGAAATAGGCCTAAATGTACCAACCGTGGATTTGAGTAATGATAATTTCGTACTATTCCTCACCGATTGTTGGCCAGTAGTAAAATAACCCTGCCTTGATTACCAAAAAAATCTTAACGACCAAAAATGCTACTTTCATACTTAGATAATTTTACGATTATAAACTGTCGAGGAACATAAATAAACACAGGTGCATTCAAGGTTTGAATATATAAAACCTTCATATGTAGCCTACAGATTCGAGCTTATAATATCATATATCCTTTCTAAAACATCAAAAATTGAGTTTAATTTGCCAATTTATAAATTAATATCGAACATGGGGTATCATATGTGGTGCTAAAAATCATCTAAATTATGCACTTTAAATAGAAAAAATAAAATAAAACAAAAATGGATGTACTGTATGTTAATTAAGGTTTAATACACACAAAATCATTGTATTTTACTTTCATTTTTTGTTCAAAACATTATTATGTTATCTTTCGGTTAACCACTAAAAATTAGTTATGTGGCAATTTTATTTTAGTATCCGTAATTATTCAATGATTGAAAGGTGATGCGGCGTAATCTTCTCTGACAAAAATTCATGTATAGTATGTTTTCCGCCAAATTTTCTGTCGTCGGTCATTTGTCTGAAAAAGAAATCACGGTTCCAAAACTTTTAGCTAGTATTTACCGTTAGGGAAAACTATTTTAAAAGGTAATATACTTGCCACGGGTTTATCTTCTGGGTATCAAACTAAAAAATTTCAGATTTAACATTTTTTTTTTTTTTTTTTCATCTTATGGGTAATATGTGACTTGCTCAACCGGTATCAAGTTTCACCACCACCCAGAAAATGAATATGTGACAAGTATAATACTTTTTTTATAATTTGCCCTACCTATCACCACCCACTCCGACGACCACCGCCGCTTCGGCCACCTCAACCCACCACCCACCTTCTCCTTCCTCCTTCCTCCTTCCTCTGACAGATCTTAATGTTAATCAACATGAAACACTGAAAGGTAAGTTGAAGAGACGTGTACCTTTTAAGCTCCATAGATTAGCCACCAAGAAGATAATCATTAAGCAAATAATCTTGACTCGTAGAAGAACTAAACTCAAATACTTATGAATCCAAGGAGGTTAGACAAACACATAAAAGTATTGAACATGATATTTTTATCCTTTTATCATGAGCTCCTACTAGAGATAGAATTACTCCTACAATTCTCTTCTAGGTTTCACAAACACAACTTGTTTTGTTTTACTTGTTGATGGTGCATTTTTGTTAAATCCTAATCCGGTTTTATCACTAAATGACTTTTGACTTTTCAAAAGGCTTTCAAGAGCTTTTGAACTTTCTTCAAATTTAGCAAGGATTTTTCCTTTTTCATTTTATCTTTGAATTTCATGTTTGTAATCTAGACATAATTTGCATTCTAAATCAATTTCAACATGACTCTGAAGTCTAGACATTTTATCTTCTAACATGATTTCATTTTCAAAATTATTCACAAGAGATTTTGAAGGTTCATTGTTGAAGATAGTTTTTAGGTCCATGTTGCACAAAAGTTTAGACTCATTTTCTCGTTTAGAAAACTCTAGGATAAATGTGTCAAAGCAAAAATGTTTGGTTTCAAATTGTACCTTGCTTGATGTTTTATCTAGTTGATAATCACAAACCGGATAGTAGGCTTCCTCTTCATCCGTGTCATTCCATGAAGCGTAAGCAAGTCCACTTAGAGCTCGACGTAAGTAATCATCTTCACTTACACCTTCATTTAAAATATTTAAACTAGTAGCACATGTATTTTTCTCAACTAAATGTCTATCTATTAATTTTTCTAAGACTTCTAATTCATATGTGAGATCAAGTTGATCATCTTTGACTTGACATATTTCTTGATGAAAGTTTAACATATTTTTCCAAATATCATTAGCCGTTTGACAAAAATACACTCTTTCATATTCGGTCTTTGGTAAAGCTTTATAAATCATTATTTTAGCTTTAGTGTTTTTATCAAGTTTAGGATAGTCATCTTGGTTTTCAAAACTTGTTTTCGTTTGTTTGAAATCACCAATAGAAATAATATGCCAAAGATCATGATCAATTGATTTCACATAGTTTTCAAATTTACTTTTCCATTTAAGGAAATTTCCTTTTTTAAATAGCGGTGGGTTTTGAATAGGTTGCCCTTCTTTGAGATTTTCAAAATCCATTGATCGATCCAAGTTTTAAAATACAATATATTTTAAAGATCTTGAGTAACGTAGCTCCTGATGCCAATTGTGGAAAATTAGAAGGGGGGTTGAATAGTTTACCGCTTTTTAACTTGATTATCTTATAAAAACTTTACATTTGTTTAAAGATATAAAATCAAATTACTTGTTTGATTCTTTGAAAAGCTTTATGTGCAGTTAACAATTCTAACTAAGGACAATATATAATAAGCAAAGACAAAGAAAGAAACGATCAAACCATAACACGATTGTTTATCGTGGTTCGGCTACAAGGACTCTTTTTCCTTGCCCTACATCCACGCCCCGAGTTTCCAACTCGAGAGTTATAAGCACTAATCAACAAGCTCCTTTCCCGGTGGAGAAACCTTTACAACGTCGCTTACACTTTTACCGACACTAAGCTAGATGTCGAGTTCTTTTACAAGGGTACAACCACTCCCGTCGTCGCTTACACTTTTACCGACACTAAGCTAGATGTCGAGTTCTTTTACAAGGGTACAACCACTCCCGTTAGTTCTTTTACAAGGGTACAACAACTCCCGTCACACTTTGTATTTTGAGGCCTAAAATACTAACCGATCACTTCTACACACAATACAAATGAAGTATAAACTACCAAAGCTTATACATAACAAAGCTAACAAGTCTTGCAACTTTTGAGTTGAAACTTGTAACTTCTTGGATGAACTTGTGAACTCCCTTGCTACATAAGAGGATCACACAAGTCAAATGTTACTGAGTTAGTTGAAAGAATATGTGAAATATATGTCCTAAAATAATGGGTGAAAATTTACAATTGGCTTAGTATTTATAGCAAAACAAACAACAGGTCTGGCGGATACGGCGGAACCCTCAGATGGGTTCCGCCCGTGTACCCCCAGGGTTCCGCCAGGCTTGCAGTTGGTTTTGCAATAAATCATTCTAACCAACCAAAGTCACATCAAATAAAAACTAGTCAAACACAAACTTGTGCAAGAAGACTTATGGTTAGTCAAACACACAATCTTTCCTTAAATGTATATTGACAAACTTACCATAAATGTGATGTGACATGACACATTCTAAATAAAGAAATAAAAATAATGTTTTGCTTAAAAAAGAAATGTAAACCTAGTTATACAAGACTTAAAACTAAAGTGATGTTATTACTATAAACTAAAGTTCATATTTTATCATTAACAAAACTTAGCAAAGATCGTAAAATATAAATAAAGTTTTTAGGCGATATTTGTATTAACAGCAAGTATTAGAGAAGGTTTTCACACTATGTTGTTTAAGATCTCTAAATCCGAACCTATAAGTGCCAGATGTTTATGACTAACTCTTGAATGCAGGATTTGCTTGCAGGTATCCCTGGCGGTTGTTGTTGATTGCTGAAAAGATGCTTATCCATCACCTCATGTTCACACTTCACAATTGATAATTAAGAAATCATGACTGTTTGAAGACTTTTTACAAAGCTTCCGCAACTCTGATGCAAAATATCATGATCCAGAAAAGTGTGAGCATGACAGTCCAAAGAAAACAACGTCACATGGAGATGATACTGCTAGAAATGACTTGTAGGTGTACGTTGGATGATGATATCATGGAATTCTTAAAAATCATCCATGTCGAAAGAACAATCATCACAAATTCACTACTTACCGTACAAAGATTGCACTTGAAGAATCAAAAGATACAAGCTAGAGCTAATGATCAATTTACAGAATGCTAAGCTTCAATTTGTTTTTTCTGGGGTGACCTCCCTTAGGGGGAGATTTTTAGTATTAAGAAAAAGGATCTGTCACCCCATGTATTTACATACTTAGCATGGCTCTTAGTTTTGTTTATATTAGATTAGATATAGTCACACTATGGAGGACGGACAGGTCTTTACCCACTGTACACCCAATCTACAGTCCACAGGAGGGCGTTTATTATAAGTGTATATATACCCTCTTCCCACCAAGGGAGAGGGTTGGATGATTCAATAATACACACACAACTAGTGTGAATTTTCTCTCTCAAGAACATCCCCTCTCTACTCTATTTCTCTCTCTAACCTCAACCATGGTTACCATGTTCTTCCATCTTCCAAGACCACCTGAATCATCACAATAATCAACATATACGATCCTACACTTGCCCTACTCCACTCCCCGAGCTACCTACTTGAGAGTTCGTAATCACTTCACAACAAAAACTCCTTTCACTTGGCGGAGAAGCCTTCACAACGTCACTTACACTTTATCCGGTTCAAAGTTAGATACCGGGCTTTTCCATGAAGTAAAGCCAAACCTTTGTCGCCTACACTTTATCCGGTACAAGGTTAGATACTAAGTCCTTAGCACGGCGGACCAAACCAACACACCTAGCACAACATAACTAAAGGATCCAACATCCTTTTATACCTAACGACTCAACATATCTACAAAACCCTTTAGAGAAAAAGAAAGAACAAGATGCACTTCTGTGATCTTGAAGGAGAAGAATCCTAGCAACTCATATCACGAGCTTGCAAGTATTCGAGAGGTTGTGATCTCTCCTTTTGGAATTAACTTAGAGAATCACAAAGAGAGACTACATAGAAAGATCCTTGGATCTGTGTTTAGAGAGTTTACAACTTAGAGAATCACTATTTATAGGCAAACTTGTCCACTGTTCACCAGGATCCGGCGGATCCCTTCCCAAAAAGATGCGGCCAGTGTAGGGATGAGCATATCGATCTGATTCCCGTAACCGAACCGAAACCGTACCGAAACCGTACCGAGTCCCGATATATGGTACGGTACCGGGACTACTAAATAAGGCTAAAAGAAATCGGGACCTTTCGGGTTCGGGACGGGACTTATTCGGGAAATCCCGTCCCGAATTGATGCTCCTGTTTTTTTCCCGGGCATGAAAGGTGTGTACCGATCCCGTACCGAACGGGATTCCGGTACCGGTTCCGGGACACGGGACCGAGAAATCGGTACGTATCGGGTTATTCCCCGTTTTTTTTTTTTTTTTTTTTTTTTTTTTTTTTTTTAACTTGAATGATATTTAAAACTTGTATTGTACAAATAATATAGATGTTTGTTAACCTCTACGAATGATATAATCACTGATATAGTGATATCAAATGATATAATAATCATTGATATCGAATGTAGAAACATGGACACCCATTCGAATGACACAGATTAAACTTTAAAGTCATTAAACATAAATATTAAACATACCTCAATTGTTTTCCAATGATAAAGATTGAGATGACTTATGTGATTGATAATAAATTAGGGTTTAAATTTTTTGAAGATTTTGTGAAAGAGCCGCTGTTGTTACTAATTAGTAGCAGTAGGTTTTTTTGTTTTTTGTTTTTTGTTTTTTGTTTTTGTTTTTTGTTTTGGACCTTTGGTTAACCCGTATGCATGGAACAAATGGGTTTTTGGATACAATTCCCTAAAAAAACATGGAGTATTCTAATTCCGGTACCCAATCAGGATTTCCCGAATAAGTCCCATCCCGAACCCGAAAGGTCCCGATTTTTTTTTAGCCTTATTTAGTAGTCCCGGTACCGTACCATATATCGGGACTCGGTACGGTTTCGGTACGGTTCTGGTTCGGTTACGGGAATCGGATCGATATGCTCATCCCTACACTGGACGGATCCCTCTAGGAAAGGATCCGGCGAATACGGCTAATCAAAGACCAAATTTTTGTCTATAAATATTGTGTCATTTCTTCATTTCTCTCCACCATTTCACACAATATTCTCTCTGCGTTATTGCTTCTCTAACCTTAGATTTTAGGATCATCCATGTAGCTTTTTCTTTAAGAGAGAATCGAGCAAAGAGATATGTTACATGATTAATTCTCTTGTTTGGTACGACCATGGAATGAACTTAGATGAAAATAAAAATATAATTACTAACCAATACCTTATGACCATTGCTTTTATTAGTTTGTGTTATCATTTTATCATATCATTCAGTGACGGAGCCAGGGTTTTTCATTCGGGTGGGCCGAAACAAATACGCAAATGTGTAAACTTTAAGAGTCTTATGATAAAGGATTTCACTAAATTCGTCTAAACCAGAATCTAAACTAAAAGTCAATTTGCAATATCTTTCTTAGTATCTATTATTGAATTACCATATTAACGATCATCATCCACTAAAACTTTCAGTACGTAAAAATAATGAAAAGAAATTAAACATAACAATCTATGGAACCAAATAGCAAGTTAGTTTGTATGGGCTATAGTTTTGTCTATTCATCAGTGATCAGTTTTGGTCTTTCTAATCCAAATTGTTAATTTGCATGTGATTTTTGGGTGGGCCAATTGCTCTTTGAGTAGACTTGCATGGTATAATTTACGCATGCTATTAGTATCTATAAAATGTTTTGGGTGGGCCTTGGCCAACCCATTGCACCATTTGGCTCCGTCCCTGATATCATTCTACTAACAATAAATAGTCTTTTATAAACTATCAAATTTCACATTTCTACGCATCAAATTTACTTTGAAAATATTGAAACATCACAAAGTGAAGAGAAGGAGAGAGACACGCGGCTCTGTTTTTTACTAAATTTTATTGCATATGTCATGCAAATGACCCATCCCTTTTATACCTCATGTAAATTTTAGTCTGATCTTTTGATTCTAGTGGGGAATCCACCGAAAAAACGTTAACCTTATGTTAATCGATTCTCTTCATTCGCCTCTTTTTAAAAAGTATACATAAACTTGGATGAGAATAAATAAAATTCCATTCTTTTTTCCATTCTCATATGCAAACAAACAATAAAATACCTCTTCATTCCATTCTCACTTATTCATTCACTTCTACAAAACATAAAACGACAATTGTACTAAAAAAGTGCATTTTTAGGTAAACCACTCCCTCCAATTACAAAATAGTTCGATTAAACGAGAGAAGCTTTAAATCACTAGGGATGAGAAGTTCATATTCATATTCACCAATTGATATATCCGGCCAAGAATTAATTAAGGCTACTTGGTCGACCGATTCGGTCGTGGGTGGCATTTGATGTGGATACTCGGTCGACTTCGATCGATCGAGTTTTTTTTTTTTTTTTTTTTTTTTTTTTTTTTTTTAATCGATCGCAACTACGACCGATGTAAACAAACACAAAACTCCAAAATGTGTTATTCATACACACAAAAAAGACATCTCCCTCTTTATTATTTACTGTTTATTCAATTTTTTAATAAAAAATAAATAAAGATAAATAAATAACTTGAATAGATGTTGCAGGTAAAAAAATAATAATAAAAGTTATGAGATCTATTAATAGACTTACACAATTTATTTTTTGACAAGTGTCATACACCTTTTTCTCGTTCATCATTTTCTGCCAATTAATTTTTCAAATACGCCAATTAAATCTTAAGGTTTAATTTTAGGTATAAGTCTTAGCCTCTTAGGCATACAAATCATTTTTCAAAAAAATAAAATAAAAATTGGCAACATCACAACCTAGTCGACTAGTTGATAAGGTTAAGGACTGGGCTGTTGGGCTTGTAATTTGGACTAGGCCGGATGAATTTAGTTTTTAAGTTATCCGAAGGTGCAAACCAATCATTTCTATCTTTTTCTAATTTTTACTTAACACTGATAATATGTCATCTGTTGTTGAAAAAAAAATTGAAGGTCGTTTTAGTGGAGCAAAAAGCCATATGTAAATCACTAGAGAGAGAAAGCTATACGGCAGACAAAATAAAGGTTGTCATAAGTCAGTGGTGTGTGTAGGCCCTACTTTACAATTAGCAAATCTGTGTAATTCATATTCGATCTTGTTAAAACCACAACTGGAGGAGTCCACACGTCTTGTACGATAATACGAAATTATCAAAGTCATAAACCATACAGTATTATTCTTTACCAAATTCGTTGACTTGAAATTTTAGTCTTCTAGAAACATGAATAACTCGAGATATTCAGCTCAAGTCCAATTTGTTCTTTTCCACGAAAGTAGTATAATACTACTCCGTTTCAAAATTGTAATCCCTATGTTTTATTTTTTTTTTAATTTTTTTTTTCAGCCAACTAAAAAAGAGTTCAATAGATGAAAATGTTATTTGATTAATGAGTGAAAATGCTATTTGATTGATTGAAGAGTGTAATAATCATATTTTTTTTTTAAACTATGCATTTTTTTTATGAGAAAAATAATTTTAAGACGGTGAAGTATAAAAAGGAAAAAATATATATATGAAGGGCACGTATCATTGTAATGTTGACTCTGTTCAATTTATAATATAAACATGGAAACAAACGAACCTTCGAAATTGTTTAATTATATATGTCGAAAGCATATACTTGTAGTAGTTAATCACACGGTTTGTCCTTTTTGTGAAACACGTATAACAAGAAATAATGATACGATGGCCGAATGGCGTGATGACTTTTATATACACACATCGGTCCTGACTCCGGACCCATCGTTTACATTAGACAATTTTCAAATAATGCAGAATGTATTGATCTATAAATTTTGATTACTATTTAGAACTGTGATAAAGGTGAGATTGTAAGAGTTAAAGTCAAAAAAACAATTATTTAGTGGTTTTACGTTGAACGTGTCGTTGAAAGTGGCCCGTTCATTTCTGGTAGTGTTACATGACGATTCAACTGTCAGATGATAAAAATTCCTGTAGGTATAGATATTCGAATCAGGCTATGAGTATCACAGCGATAGTATGTGTTTGGTATATGGATATATGGGTTTTAAAAGTTAAAATCATACCTTTAAAAATGGGTATTCATTAAACCCATCATGTTGCTTGGGTTTAGCAAACCTATTATTTTTTTGTTTTTCCTTTTAAATAGACTATCATCGTATTATATTCATAATCGTCATATTAAAATATTTCATTTCATTAACTTTTTTTCTTTATACATGATAAAACAACTTCATTCAACGATCCCGTGATTGCTCTCTTGATGATTAGAATAAGGTAAAGCTTTGAAGATGTATGCATATAATGTTTCTACTTTTCTCTATGTGTGCCTTTTCTTTTCTTTCCTTTTTTTTCCATATTAAAGTAAAATATGCATATGAGTTGCATGTGTTTTATTGCAATATATGTATTGATTCTAAAAAGCATTTCTTTTTCATAAATGAATATTTGTTGTAATTCAATAATTGTTTCAAAAATTCAAAACACATGTTAAAGTATTTATTGTATGGAAGATAAAAACTTATATTACTTAGAGCACTCCCATTCATAAAACGGGTTAAAGTTTAATACAGTGACACGTCAGCACCACATCAACTTTAACATTTTCACCTTAACTCACAAAAAAACACCCTCAATCATAACTCAACTTTTCAAATATTTTCAAATTAAACCCTAAACTAAAACTAATATTTCATTTATTAAAAACCATAATATTCACTTTTAAAATATATTACAATACGCACAAAAAAAAGTTACAACGAAATAAAAATACATTACAAAATAAAAAAAAATACATTACGAAAAAAAAAAGAAAAAAAGAAAAAAAACTTATTTATTCTTGACGTGGAGGCAACCTATATTTCTTGATGATTCGGACCTTTTCCATATTGACCAACGCCACATAATGTGGATCTTTGTCTTTTGTATCGAGCAACAAAAATTCAAACTCCTTCAACCTCATTTGGGTGGCTTGGTTTTCTACGGTCGTCTGATACGCCCTGGCCGCATCTTTACGTTTTGCCTGAAACTCTTGGTGCATAGTCTCCGCGAATTGAGCCGACGAAACAGACCCTCTGGTACTCGTGCCCCCGTGCTTGTCGTTGTCTTGGATTTTTGTTTCTTCGAAGCCCACTTTTTTCCTATCGGGCGTGGTTCTGCATCATGTCCAAACAATGCCTCATTTGTTTGGCTTGGGACATCACCGGTTAAATCAATCGGATCCGGCGAGTCCCATTTTTTATGAGCACGCAAAACACCCCAAGCCGCCTCATTATTAAACGGGGCCAATTTGTTGTAACACCCCCAATTCATGGATGCAGCGGAATTCAAAATGGGTGTTACTCGATGGCACAATAGTCACAATAATAGAAAACGAACTCTAATTGAGTCATTTTAAAATATTTATCATTCAAATTATATAAATATCAGAGATTACAAAATGAGGTCCCAGATGGTTCCATGTTTACAAATTACATTAAATGAGTTTTCGAATGATAATAAATTTTATAGCCCTCTTGAATATCCGTGCTCCTCCGTGCCAGCCTCGTTCATTATGGACCTGAAATACATGCTTAAAACAGTCAACACAAAGGTTGAGTGGAATTCGTGGAGTTTGTAGTTAAATCGTTGAACACAATAATCGTAGTGTGAGCTATAGACTCACACTCATAGTTAGAAAATAAAACCTTATTATTGCACTAAGCCCATGCAACCAAAGCATTAACATCGAACCAAAAATTGGCATTATAGAAGCCCTACCAAGGTAATATTGCCATTATACCTCTAAATCTCAAATATAGTGCATTTGTTTGAACTCGTAGTTGTTCAACACAAATGGGATCCGTCAATCCCAATAGATCTATTCACAATATTCGCGCTCACTATAGCTAGTGACTAGTGGTTCATGATATAGGGACTTCGAACATGGAAATCGTTACTTAGTGACAATAAAACATAGTCGGGTAAGCATACAGTAGAAAGCATTGTGTTCGAGTAGAAAAATAATAGCATGTATCCCCCCCTCATGAGTTTGTAAAATAGTTAAACAATAGAAAGTGGGGCTACGAACTCACCTTAAGTTATGTAGTAAGTAGTGAAAATGATGGTCGAATCGCGAAGGTTTCTACGAGCAACCTATAATAGAATGTTGCGACTTAGGATTGGAGTAAGGAATATGAAGAATTGCCTATATATGTCTTGCATTTAGTCCATGATGTAGTACTTAGTATAGTGTAAGTCTTTGAACAAAAATGGTTTATGAAACATGTATAGTTTGTATATCGCTTACTACCGTTCGGGCCGACATAATTCAGAGGCCATGTAATAAACGTTCGAGGAGCCAGGACACTTTAATTCGTAAATCCACAACTCATCTCGACGGTTTACTTTAATGAACCCCTCACATGAGGCTCCCTACTTTTGTAGTATTTGATAAAATATATATAAGTTTTTGATCCGAAAAGTTACATGTCCAAATAATTGAATAAACTTAGGAAAGTTTACTTTTGGATGAAGATTGTTATTACAATGAGTTTCTTGAGTCTAGTATGAATATTACTTGTAAAGTTTCATGGTTATTTTGATGGAGTAGATCCAAATTGGATGTTTATGTTGCCATTAACTCTTTAGTTTATGTTTTCGACTTAGAAAGCCATAAGGTCTTTAGCCGTGGCTTTGGTCATTGCTACCATGGTCTTAAGACTCATCCTTGGCCTTAGCCATGGTTGTGGTCTTGGCTTTAGGTCATTAGACCTCTTGGTTATAATTAACTATAACCATTATATGGTCATTTGGTCTTAAAAAGGGGCTGTTAAGAATTTGAAGAAAATATCACTCGTAAAGCGTTTTCAGGGCTCGAGCTTTTTTTTTATCCTGAATGAAAACGTCATTCCGGACAACTTTCGTGTTTTAACTTTTTGAAGAATCGGACCAGAAGGGCCACTTTCAAAATGGTCATAATGTTAACAGGTTATTTTAGGCAGTTTCGGCGTTTTGGTTTCGCTAACTTCTTTTGGCCATAACTTTTGACTCGTGTACTCGTTTTAGGTGGTTCAAATTGTTATGTTTTCCTTTTTAAGTCCTCTATAATAGTAGGTAAGTGTTTCATATTATGGTTACTCTATTTTGGTCATGGTTCTCAATATAAGTCACTAGTTTTCTTGTTTACTTAACATAAGTTAATATATAGTTTCCAAAACTCGTTTTAATAGTTTTTATACATCATGAACATAACACAAAGACCATATATAGAATGAATGAAACATAATAAGCATGAAAATGATATTGAGTAAGAAAGTGTATTAGGGTTTCTTACAACTTTTGGCCTTAATGAAAAGGGAACTCATGAACTAAGACAAGATCTAAATCCTTCAATCGAAAACCCTAGCTTCCAATCCTTCAACACTACCCTTGCTAACCCTTGCTAGGCTTGGTCTAACCTTGTAAGAACCTTATGTGTTCAGCCCCTAACCACCTTGTGTAGCTAGTAAATTTACCATGGAATCACTAAAGAATGCAAAGGACTTGATGTGGTGAACTTGGAGCTTGAAACTTGAAGTAATACTTGAAGTTGGAAATCAAATGAAGTGTGTTTGGTATTTTTGATGGTATGAACGACTAAGAAGAGGGGTCAAGGGGTTTTATAGTGAGTTGAGGAGGTTTCAAGGGTGGTGACTCCTCATTCTTGCTAGGTATGTTTCACAATCTTAAGGAAACTTAGTTGTTAAGTTAGCATATGTGTAGTAATTCTATCTAGATCAAACTTAGTCATGACATGTGCCCTTATGAGTCATAAGAAACGCCACCTATGGCTGTATTTGAGGAGGTGATAAGCTTATGAGTCGTGTTTCTTTCCTGCTAAGTCTTTACATGTGTTGCAAGACTAAGTAAAACTTAGTTATTAAGTCATGACACATGTATGTATCGAATAAATTCAAGACTTATCACCAAGCCACCAAGGCTTGGTGAATCACTAAAATTTCGTCCATGGTCTATCTTGGATGATTAGGTATGAGTTTTTATGTTATCTAGCTTTTACGGAGTGAGTTTTGGTCCCGTTAATTGCTAACTGTAAGTGGTTAAGTCATGAAACTTAAAATCTGGTATCTTAAAAATATGAAACTTATAAATATGTTAGAACTTATTAATATAACATATCTTAGTATATTTAATAAGTGATAAGTTCTATCGGGTTGCTTAAATGCTGTTAAAACTGGAAACGCGGGTCTAAAACGCGTAATTCGCGTAAAACGCTGAACTGGAAAACGTAAAATTCTAAAACTTTTGGAATTGCCGTAAAATGAGAGAAATTCGTATTTCTATAGTTTATAGTGTTTTATGGACATATCAGGATGCTGGAATGACGTTTAAACCTAAAAGTAAATTTCGGACATGGTTTCGTGATTTTTGCAGAAATGATCCAACGAGTGTCAAACTCTCGGATTATCATTAAAATAGTTTAACTTACAAGAATATGAAATAAAAATTTCAGGAGTGAATAGTGAAGTGAATACTAATAGTGAATAGTAAAAATGAATAGTAATCCGAAAATGCGAATTGTTACATTTGTGCTCCGCACGATACATTTCTTTCGCCCGTGTGAGGATATCCATATCATTTTCCTCACTTTTTTGAACGCGTTTAGCATGTTTGAAACACGCATTGAACTTTGCGCAATCACGGTTCAACGTTCTCCACTTTCATTGTATCATATCTTTGTCGCGGTTCTGAAATTTGTTTTTATTAAACTCATTTTGAACCCGTTGCCAAAACGTATCTTTCGATTGGGAACGACCGACTTGTGAATCCTCGCTAGCGGCCACATAACACTTTGCAAGTAATTTTTCTTCACTTGCTTGCCAACGTGTAATGATGCCTTCTTCGTTTTCTTCATCATCGTCGACTGATTCGGGGTCTTTGTTTTTTTTGACTTTCTTTTACCACGAGATTTTACTTTCTTTGGTGGAGAGGTAAGTGTTTCGGGAACTTCGTTTATTTCCGTTTGGGAATGTTGGGATTGTTGATTGAATTGGAGATTTTGAAACTCGGTATTTAGGGTGTTTTGTTGTTGGCTATCTTGCTAATACCTTAACGCTTAATGTTGTTGGAAAAGTTCTTGACTCGACATAAAGAATTGGTTTGGGTTATCCCAATTCGGATTTGATGATGAACCCGCGTATGGGTTCCCCAACCCACCGAGGAGGTTCGTTAACGAGTCGTTGTCGTTGTTGTTGCCTTATGACTACCTTTTTTTTTTTTTTTTTTTTTTTTTTTTTTTTTTTTTGCTATTAGAAGTGTAGTAGAGAATATAATGAGTAGTTAAAGTGCGGAAAAAAGAAGTATGTTAAATGGGTATATTTATATTAGTTGGAAAAAGGTTTTGATTTTTTTTTTATTATTATTTAACCATATGCCCATTAGTGGGGGGTAGAAATGTAAACTTTTTTCGAATTCAAACGGCTAGTATCCGTTAAAGGGGGTTGAATGATTTTTTTTTTTTTTAATTGCAACTTAACGGCAGGTTAAGCACATAACGCCCCACGTTAACGCCGAGATAACGCAAGACCTCGCAACGTTAACGCGAGGTTAACGCCGGTTAAAACCCCCTTAACGCCATGGATACATGATGGTTATGCATGCTCTTATAGTCATATTACGTCAAAGTAAAAAATTGAATTATACACATTAGGAAAACAAAAGAAGAAATAATTTGAAACATGATCTCGAACCTAAATTTCTAACACAAAACAAACAATAATTTTCAGATAATCATACTCATTGCCATTTCATCAAACTATAAAACCTATACTTATGGTGATTCCTAGCTAGAAACCATACGCCACCTGAGTTTCTTATTGATTACAGTAATATTTATAATAACAATTACATAGAAAACATAACAATAGACCTTAACCTGACAAATCGGGCTTGGGCTACTTAATCTATTTTATTATCTAATACCTATCGTAGTTCAAGTGGCGAAAGCGCAAAAACATGAACCGGAGTAAAAAAAAACTTAGAAACATCAAAGTTAAAATATCCACTAGCGAAAAACATATTTTGAAACTGCAGCAGCAAAAGTAAAACCAAAGAAAAAAAATGTCATCGGACGATAACATGGGCATTTTGGACCAACACCTTTTCTTTTCTTTTCTTTTTTTAACTGATTTGGAACTACACTGACATATGAAAAAAGATTAAAAAAGAAAAAAAGACGATAATGATGGGATCTAGAAGGACATTGAAAACTTAATAAATGACATGCAAAAGAGAAGATGAAAATGTAAAAATTAAAAAAGATGAAAAGATACTTATAAGCAAGGTTATAAATAGCGTGAGGCGTGGTGTGACGGCATGGTCAAACCTCAAGTCTTAGCATGAGGCGTGACGGCATGACATTTTTAAAACGTGAAATAAGGCGACAAAAAGTATTTATACATTTATAGATTTATATCTCATTTCATTAGTATATATTATTTTATATACATCGAGTTTACAAAAAGTGTTATACATAAGCAATAAAATCAATAAACTCTCTTTACATTTGTAATCTTCTTCAAATACTAGTAAACTTCTAAACCCCAAATACCAGTAAACATCAAATACGATGCCCAAATTCCAATTACTAGTAAATCCCCTAAACGACTCAAATACCAGTACACCTTATCACACCTCATCACATGCCAAGCCTTAAGACGACGCCTTGGTCTATTGCGTGGCGTGGAGGTGACGCCTCGTGCCTTTGCGAGGCCTTTGCGGTGCCAAAGCGCGCCTTTTAGAACACTGCTTATGATAGAAACCGATTCGAAATGGTTATTCTCCTTCTAAACTATAACTAAACGAAGAACTAACTCTTGAACTAATTCATTCTTTTTCTTCTCTGATTTCTTTCATGCGAATGTTACATATTTATATAAGTAAAATATGCAGATTACACACTCTAACTACTTGACCCACTAACTTACAAAAGGGAAATATGCATGCATGAACTTCCACAAAGTGGAGAGGTTGCTTGAAACTAACCTAAAAACTAGGACACGTACTGACAAACATTCATAGAATCTAATAGTAATCTCCACTTAATTTGACGAGCGATAAAGACTTGGTCTTTATGTGCGTATCAGCTTATAAGTGAACACATATATGGCAGTAAATCCGAAAAGGATTTTGCTTTGTTTAGATTTAATTTAAAGAAAACAAAATAATAAATAAATAAAAGAGAGAAACATACGAATAGAAAAGGTTTTTTTTTTTTTTTTTTTTTTTTTTTTTTTTTTTTAAGAGCCAAACCTTGGTTGTTGTTGCAAAGAAAAATTAACAAAAAGAAACAAAAGAAGTGCTAGAACTGAGATTTGTTTTGGAGCCTTATGACTAAGAAAAGCACCGGCCACTCAAACATAGTATTTAACAAGAATTAGTATACCTATAATTGTTGACCAAGACTTAAAGAAAAGATTTGAACGTAAAATAAAAAATAGAAAAGATTGCATTGCTATATGTTCCTGTTATAGATCAAGCCTACGAATTTGCAGTGGCGGCGATTAGCATGTGCAAGTGATGCAACCGCACCGGGCCCCCATTTGTAAGGGACCCCCAATTTAGTATACATCCATTAATATTTATAGTTTTATGTATAAACGTTTTAAATTTTTATATATTATCAAAGTTGAACCGGGCCACATACAAAAAATAGAAGACAAACTTTAGGTCACATACAAAAAAAGTGAAAGATTTGGATTATGTGGGCCTCATTTGTGATTTCGCACCGGGCCTCCCAAATCAATCAGACGGCCATGCGAATTTGCTAGTGAGTTTTTTTTTTTTTTTTTTTCCCCTTCCCCTTCTTCTTCTTCTTCTTCTTCTTCTTGAAGTATAGAAGCGGATTATGGAGATAGAAGGACTAGGTTTAAAGATGGTGATGTAGATTGAGGTTTGACAGGCGATATACAAGTATTGGCTCAAGTTAGCTAACTAGGTCTTAGGATTTGATATCATGTTAGAGATAGAATTCCTCATAAGTATTGAAATTCTTGTTAATCAAGCTTGAGCTACCTAATAGTATATTTTATCATCTATGGGAGACATCTCACATGCGTTTAATGTGAATTACATACTTACATAAACTGAATTTCAAATATGTTGAAAATTTGTTAGGTGTGAGACAGATGTCTCGATACGTATGAGAGATTGAGAGTAGATGGTCGATCATATCCGGTTGGATCTCATAAAATAGAGTTGAAGAAAAATCAACATACCCTAACCAAGTATTAGTAAATATTATATATAATATTGCATGTCTTTTTTTTTTTTTTTTTTTTTTTTTTTTTTTTTTTTTTCAAATGATCAGACAAAATTTATAAGTTAGAACTTGTAAAAGAGTTTATTACACTATTTGTGGGTTATTTGTAATGTGTACGTATAGCATATACACATACGTGTATTGGTTTTTCGATTCGTAAAATGGTTGTGGCCGTTTGTATTTGTAATGAGATATTTTAATTACATGGATAACTAATCAAGAATATCGCTAATAGGATCTACTATAGTGCTTTACAAATAGGTTTGTAATAGGGAATTGATTGGCACACTAAAAAAATTGATTGAGACACTCAATGTACAAACAGTTGAAACACTTTATATTTACAGTACAACTGTTTAATGCACTGTTTTGAGTGTCATAATCAAATATGAGAGTGTGCAAATCACCTCCCTTTGTAATATGATAAAGAGTTTCATACTTTTGTTAATCATAGTAAAACTTATTTGATACTTACTTGACATGAAAATGTCTAAGATCTTTAACTTCTTTACAATTTAATGAATTTGAAATATATGTAATTTTGTAAAGTTTTAAGAAGCTCATGTGTGAAAATATATTTATACGATAGAAAAGGTTTAAAAATTAACGATATTGATCGATTATAAACTTTTATAAACGCTATATACAAATTTCATATTCATATAGTCAAACTATATAGGTGTCTTAAGAGAAGGAATTGTTAACGACAATGTGCATCTTTAGTCAAATTGTTTACAAAGAAATAAACTACTACGTAGTATTATTTAACGATATTTGTCGTTTGAATGTACATTCTTCAAGCTACTATTTGGATCTTCTAATAGATTTGCGTTTTTATACTATATTTCCAAGTTTTTTCCGATCTTTAGCATATATATACACCTAACATACACAACTTAATTAATCAACTCATTTACAAACCTTAGAAGATCTAGCTAGCTCTCCTACATACATATTTCGATCTTTTGCTAGCACTTGAGCTATGGCATCGAGCTCGAGCTCTGTGTTTGTGGTTGGATTCCTGGTAGCCTTACTCTCTTTGTCATTGTGGACAGCCTCTGCTGATACTGTCGAGACTTCATTTGTTGTAACAATCTACTTCTCTTCTCATGCCCCCACTTTTAGATATTTCAATACAATGCTCTTTGCATGCTAAAAGTTTAAAAATATTATTTTCCTTGACAGGTAAGGAATTTAACGGTGAATCGATTGTGTCAAAATCAAGTAATTACTGCAGTTAACGACAGCCTTCCAGGCCCAACTTTAATGGTTAAAGAGGGAGATACACTTATTGTCCACGTCTTTAACAGATCTCCGTACAACCTCACCATTCATTGGCATGGTGTGTTTCAAAGGTTAACACAATGGGCAGATGGTCCTGAATTCATCACTCAATGCCCAATTAGGCCAGGAGGTAACTATACTTACAGGTTTAATCTCACCGGACAAGTGGGAACCCTTTGGTGGCATTCGCATGTTCAATGGCTCAGAGCTACCGTTTATGGTGCTCTAGTCATCCGCCCACGTGACGGTCAAACATATCCTTTTGTACAACCTTATCGTGAAGATACTATCTTATTAGGTACGTTCCTATTTCACATCTTTCTAGTTTGCTTAATTTATGATATATACATAATCATTTTTGTTTACATACTATACATAAAATATGATGAAACAATAATAATATTACAGGAGAATGGTGGAATGCTGACCCTATCGATGTTGAAAACACCGCATTAGCTAGCGGAGGCGCTCCTGCTAATGCCGATGCTTATACCTTCAATGGTTGGCCCGGTGATTTGTTTAATTCTTGTGTTTCAAACAGTAAGTACATCAACACCTAGAAATCACAACATCTGGAACGTTACTTAATATATATATATGGTTACTAATTAGTGTTATCTTGTTTAATTTTTGTGTTTGAATTATGTGATCAGACACATACAGGCTAGACGTTGAGCCGGGAAGAACATACTTGTTGAGGATAATCAACGCTGCCCTCAATACTCAATTCTTTTTCAAGATAGCCAACCATACCATGACTGTTGTTGGAGCGGATGCAGCCTACACAAACCCATACCAAACAGATGTTCTCGTCCTTGGTCCAGGCCAAACCCACGATGTCTTATTGACTACGAATCAATCTACAGGTCTGTATTACATGACGGCTAGTCCATATGCTACTGCAGTCGGTGTTACAATCAATGGAAATACCACAACTGGAATCATTGCTTACCAAAATTCCACACAAACAACACCACCAATTCTTCCAGATATACCTGCTTCAAATGACACAACCACTGCTTTCGCATTTTCAAACAACTTAACATTGTTAGATGATTAGTATTAGAGTATTTAGCCCGTTATCTATTTGGCCCATATTGTATATTATATATACACATGTACCGAACATTATTATGGATGAATACATACGAATTACATAAACCTTCAGTTAGATGATTAGTATTAGAGTATTTAGCCCGTTATCTATTTGGCCCATATTGTATATTATATATACACATGTACCGAACATTATTATGGATGAATACATACGAATTACATAAACCTTCATGGTATCACAGCTACTCGATCTCCACCTTCCGCAATATAAACACTAAACCCATCGTTTTTTTTTCTTTCTGTGTTTCGTTTACCAGCTTTATTGCTTGTTTGTCGACCGTGTGTGTTGTCGACGGGTATTCTATTGTTTGTCGACCTTTGTGTGTTGTCGACCTAGTTATTTATTTAACTCCCTAAACCCTAGTTCTTGTTGTCGACTTTGTTACTGTTCTTGATTTGAAGACTATCGTTGGTGTTTATCATTCCCAGTCCACCTGCTGGTTTTTGAGTTGGTTTGAAGAAGATGTAATGGTCGACTGTTGTTGAATATAGTTGATATTGTTTGAGTTGTTTTTTTCTTAATAGTCAACTCTTTGATTTTTCCTCCTACACCTATTATTAATTCCCTACAAACCCACGTGCACTTTTGAATAGTTGGTGCTGTTTTTCAACACCATCGTATTAATTAATTACCCACCCAAGTCCTATTATTGTTTTATACTACACACCCTAAGCCATCGTATTAAACCATGACTAGTGATACGACTCCTCCCGCACCTATTCTTACCTTATCGGATAAACTTATGGCCATGAATCACTTAACCACTTTTGTTCCCATCAAACTTGATGTTGATGAGATGAATTACTCCTCATGGGTGTATTATTTTTCTCATCTTTGTCATGGCTATGGCATTTTGGACCATCTTGTTGATCCATCCGAGTCCTCCTCTACTACACCTTCTTCACCACCAACTAGGGATCCGGAATGGCTAAAGGTTGATTTCATTATTCGGTCTTGGATCTTTTCCACACTTGCATCGAATCTTCAAAAGCGGTTGGTTGTTCTTAATCCCCAAACTGCCAAAGAGGCGTGGGTGTACCTTCAAACAATTTTTCAAGACAATAAACGCCCAAGAGCTATGGCTTTGAAGGCGGAGCTACGGAATTTGAAGCTTGGGGACTTAACAATTGATGCATACTTTCAGAAAATTGAGTCAATTGCTTCAGTGTTGAATGGTCTTGGTTCTCCTCTTAGCCATGACGATATTGTTACGTTTGCACTTGAAGGCTTACCAAACACGTATGATGTGATTTCTACAGTTATTACTAGTAGGGAACCCTTTCCCGACCTCAAGACAGTTCGTTCTTTATTGACCACGCAAGAGATGCGTATGAAATCAAAGGTTCAAGACCCACTTGTGAATGCTACATCTATTTCTCCTATGGTCCTATTGGCAAATAATAATGCTCGGCGTTCGTCTAATCCTTTGGAAAAAGTGAACAAACCTTGTTTTCTTTTTGCTAAAGGTCATTGTCGTTTTGGTGAGGCGTGTCGGTATCTTCACAATGGTGTTCATGGTAAGTCTACTTTACTACCTTGTACTTCCAGTTCATCATCTCCTATGTCGGATATGGATACATTGCGACAATTGTTAGCTAAGTTGGGGTTTACCTCTACACCTAGTCAAACTACTACACCTGTTGCTTATACTACCAATACCTCTCCTGTTGCTTATACTATGAATAACCATCCGTATGGACCGGCTCAACTACACAACCAATCCCAGCCTCTATATTCGGCCCAAGTGTTTCCACAGGGGGTTCAAGGTTTCCCACAGGGGGCGGGTCATAATGTTACTCAAGGGGTTCACGGTCTACCACAGGGGGTTCAGTTTGGGGTGACAAGTTTGTTTCCACAGGGGGTTCACATTGCGCCGGGGGTTCCATTTGCTGCAGGTTCTCAGCAGTCGCAGGGGGTTCAGTTTGCAGGTTCACAACCTGGGGTTCAGTTTGGTACAGGTATGGTTCAGCAAGGACCATCACTAGCCGGTTTTCACCTGGGTCAACCACTAGCATCAGGTTCACAGGGTTTGGGTCAAGAGACACTTTTACCAAATGCTTTTAATGCCACCACTCTTCAGGAACCTGCTGCTGGCAACTGGAATATGGATACAGGTGCGAGCTCTCACCTTAATGATTCTGTACATAGTCTTAGTTATATTCTTAATGAGTGCATTTATCCGTCTGTTGCGGTTGGTGATGGGCGTTTCATTCCCGTCACTAACTCTGGTCATAGTATTTTGTCTACCCCTTTCCGTCCTCTTCGTTTAAATAATGTTTTAATCATTCCACATATTGTAAAAAATCTTATTTCTGTCCGTCAATTTGTTCGAGATAATTATTGCACTGTTGAGTTTGATCCATTTGGTTTTTCTGTGAAGGACTTCCTAACTCGACGGGTACTCCTCCGTTGTGATAGCACGGGTGATCTCTACCCTGTTACGAAGCTCTCTCCTATTCCTCAAGCATATCTTACCAGTCAGTATACGTGGCATCAACGACTTG
Organism: Artemisia argyi; assembly: GCA_030686995.1. Taxonomy (NCBI): domain Eukaryota; kingdom Viridiplantae; phylum Streptophyta; class Magnoliopsida; order Asterales; family Asteraceae; genus Artemisia; species Artemisia argyi. The sequence continues at coordinate 91,917,706 of CM060690.1, forward strand.
GTCATCCAGGGAGTGAAGTGTTGCGGCGTCTTGTGTCTAGTGCTTTCATTTCTTGTAATAAAGAGAAGCTCCCCGTTCTTTGCCATGCTTGTCAGCTTGGTAAACATGTGAAGCTTCCGTTTGTTAGTTCGTCTAGTTCTGTTACTTCTTGTTTTGACATTGTTCACTCGGATTTGTGGACATCCCCAATTCCGAGTCTTTCTGGTTTCAAGTATTATGTTTTGTTTCTGGATCATTATTCTCAGTATGTTTGGGTTTATCCGTTAATGAATAAATCTGATGTTTTGTCTAAATTTCAGTTGTTTCGTAGTTATGTACGTACTCAGTTTAAGTGTGAAATTAAATCGTTTCAGTGTGATCATGGTGGTGAATTTGATAATACTGCCTTTCATCAGTTATTTTCAAAACATGGCATCCAGTTTAGATTTTCTTGCCCTCGCACCTCTCAACAAAATGGAAAATCTGAACGCATGATTCGTACCATAAATAATCTTATTCGCACTTTATTGTTTCAAGCACACCTACCACCAAACTATTGGACCGAGGCTCTTAATATGGCTGTTTATTTATTGAATATCTTACCTTCTCGTGCCATTAATAATGAAATACCATTTACTCGACTTTTTGGTGCAACACCTGATTACAGTGTCCTTCGTGTTTTTGGATGCCTTTGTTACCCACATATCGATACCAATCATAAACTGGGACCCCGTGCCACACCTGCAATATTTCTGGGACACGCCGCCAATCATTTTGGCTATCGTTGTCTTGATCTCAACACCAACAAAATTATCATCTCTCGACATGTTACCTTTGATGAAACGGTTTTTCCGTTTCAATCCCATCCTTCCAAGCCCACACCCTCCTATGATTTTTTGGATGATTCTTCGAATCTCATTTCCACTATTATCAACACTACACCAATTGGTTCACCTTCCCACCCAATTCCTACTACACCTGTCAATATACCTGCATCACCTGCACCACCTACACCTCCACCCACTCCACCAAATGATCCTGTTCCTGTACCTACACCTCCACCCTCTCCACCACATGTTCCTGTTCCTACACCTCCACCTGTTATATCTACTCATCCCATGGTCACACGTTCTCGTGTCGGGACTACTCGTCCTAATCCTAAGTATGCTGGTCATGTGTCTACTGTTTCTCCTTCTCCTAGGTCATATAAGGATGCTTTTAATAATCCCAATTGGCGCAATGCTATGTATGATGAGTATAATGCACTTGTTAAGAATAAAACTTGGAAACGTGTACCTCGACCTGAGGGTGTCAATGTTGTTAATTGTATGTGGTTGTTTCGTCATAAGTATTTGGCTGATGGCACTCTTAGTCGGTACAAAGCACGTCTTGTTGCCAACGGTAGTACGCAGATTGAGGGAGTTGATGTTGATGAGACGTTTAGTCCGGTTGTTAAACCGGGTACCATTCGGACTGTTCTTAGCTTAGCTATTTCTCGACATTGGCCTGTTCACCAACTTGATGTCAAGAATGCGTTTTTACATGGAGATTTAGCCGAAACTGTTTATATGCATCAACCTCCCGGTTTTCGGGATCCAGAGCATCCGGATTATGTTTGTTTATTACAACGGTCTCTTTATGGTCTTAAGCAGGCACCTCGGGCATGGTTTCAGCGCTTTGCTACTTACATTACTACTGTTGGGTTTACTCCGAGTCGGTGTGATTCTTCATTATTTATTTACAGACAGGGTGATGATACTGCTTTTCTGTTACTATATGTGGATGATATTGTGCTCACTGCTTCCTCTGATAGTTTATTACAACACATTATTGCTTCTTTGCATAAGGAGTTCTCTATGACTGATTTGGGTGCTCTTAACTATTTTTTGGGTGTGTCGGTTACGCGTGACTCTTCTGGGATGTTTTTGTCACAACGTAAGTATGCTATGGAGATTTTGGAGCGTGCACATATGGTTGGTTGTAATCCTTCTCGGACTCCTGTTGACACTGAGTCTAAATTGGGTGATGATGGTGATCCTGTTTCTGATCCTAAGTTATATCGGAGTCTTGCAGGTTCTCTTCAATATCTCACCTTCACTAGACCTGATATTACATATGCTGTGCAGCAGGTTTGTTTATATATGCATGATCCTCGAGAGCCTCATTTCAATGCTCTCAAGCGGATTTTACGGTATGTTAAGGGGTCTCTAGCCTATGGTTTACAGTTATTTTCTTCCACTACTAAGTCCTTGGTTGCTTATTCTGATGCTGATTGGGCTGGTTGTCCTACTACTCGTCGGTCTACATCTGGTTATTGTGTTTTTCTTGGCAACAACTTACTGTCCTGGTCCTCTAAGCGTCAGCCAACGCTTTCTCGTTCAAGTGCTGAGGCTGAGTATCGTGGTGTTGCAAATGCTGTTGCTGAGACATGTTGGCTTCGGAATTTACTTCGTGAGCTTCATACACCTTTGTCATCAGCTACTATTGTTTATTGTGATAATGTGAGTGCCGTGTACTTGTCCTCTAATCCTGTTCAGCATCAGCGGACAAAGCACATTGAGATTGATATTCATTTTGTTCGTGATTTGGTTGCTACTGGTCAGGTTCGAGTTCTACATGTTCCTTCTCGGTTTCAATATGCTGATATTTTTACCAAGGGGTTACCGTCTGCCTTGTTTGCTGAGTTTCGTGACAGCTTGAGTGTTCGGTCACCTCCCGCTCAAACTGCGGGGGAGTGTTAGATGATTAGTATTAGAGTATTTAGCCCGTTATCTATTTGGCCCATATTGTATATTATATATACACATGTACCGAACATTATTATGGATGAATACATACGAATTACATAAACCTTCAAACATCTCTTGTGACTAGCCCCTTCTGGTCACCTGTTCCACGCACAGTGGATGAAAACATGTTTATAACTGTCGGTCTCGGTTTAACACCTTGTAATTCCAGCCAAAATTGTTCAGGGTTTTTCGGGCAACGATTATCAGCAAGCATGAACAATCGTTCATTTGTTTTACCATCCCAAGTATCTCTTCTGGAGGCCGTTTTCAGAAATATTAGTGGTGTTTACACAACAGATTTCCCGGATACACCACCTTTAGTATTCGATTACACAAACGTCAATAACAGTTTCAATCAGAGTCTTTTGTTTGCACCCAAGTTAACAAGTGTAAAGAGAGTCAAGTTTAATGCTACGGTTCAAGTGGTGTTTCAGAACACAGCCTTGATTGGTGTTGAAAATCATCCCATGCATTTGCATGGATTCAACTTTTACGTGTTGGCTCAAGGGTTTGGCAACTACAATCCTGCAACTGACTCCCAAAATTTCAACTTGGTTAACCCACAAGAACGTAACACAATTGGTGTTCCCGTCGGTGGTTGGGCTGTGATCAGATTCCGAGCTAATAATCCTGGTAATTAAACACTTGGTCATTCTCACATTTTGATTTTTAATTTAAAATACATATAACATATCTTAATCACGCATGATTTACCTAATTGACCGATTCCTAACTCTATCTTGAATAGTTTCTTGTTGACTAATTAATTAATATTTATTCTTTAAAATGAAATAAATCTAGGTGTGTGGTTTGTTCATTGCCATTTGGATGTACATTTGCCATGGGGTTTGGCAATGGCTTTCTTGGTGGATAACGGTGGTACGCCGGAATCAACACTGCCACCACCGCCTGCCGACCTTCCACAGTGCTAGAACCGGGAAAATATTTTGAGCTCATGAGTTGTTCAAATATATATACAAGGAATTGCCCTACATGTTTTTAAGTTAAAAAGTGACTTTATTTTCTATATTATTCATTGTAGCATTAATAAACTTTACGTGTATGACTGATATTGTTTTTCAGACGAAGTATGATATGTAATATTTCAATATTATCTATATATTCGTTGCATATGATGTATGCAAACTATTTTGGATCAATTTATATATATTCACATGTTGCTTCTTAATAATTAAGGAATTATGAGTTGAAATTTGTTTATGTGTGAAAGGTATCGAGGTTGTCTTTGGGTGGGTAACGACTATAAAATATCCATGCGTTGCGATGGTGTATTAGTTGATCATCTAATTACTTTATTTCTTTGCAAAAACAAAATTACGTATATCTATATAATTTGATTTCATACATTTTCATATAACTAAATTGTATAATACAAGTTATATTCTTTATCTATTAAGATCTATGTCATTCAAATATTTGTAATCATTTTGACCTATTACCGAAAAGTAAGAAGTTTAATTTAAAATTTTAATCACTATTTCTTTTTAAAAGCCTACGTGAGTTCGGAACATTGCAATGTTGGACTCCTTTTAAATGAAATATAATGAGCTCTTAATTGGGTATATTTTATAGCAAAATTGTTTACTTTTCATCTATTACCAAGCAAATAAAAAGCTGATATTAACTACTTAAATATCTTCTTATTGGTATATTTTTGAGCAAATACTATAAAAAAACATTATACTTGTATTAAAATACATTTTTGAGTATCGGATAATTTTTTTCCTAAAATAGGTATTGAACTTTCATTTTTTGGTCTATTTGAGACACTTTGTGACATTTTTGCTCATTAAATTATTAAAAATTCAGGGGTAAAAATGTCACAAAGTGCCTCAAAGAGGCCAAAAAATGAAGTTCAGTACCTGTATGAGAAAAAAAATTTGATCGATACACAAAAGTGACTTTCTTTGCAAGTATTATGCTTTAATATGGTATTTGCCCTATATTTTTTGTGAGAAAATTGCTAAACATTTACTTATTAGATATTTGATAACTAATTTTTTTTTATATAAAAAAATTGTAAAAGGTAAAATGATACAAAGATTATTTATTTATTTATTTTTTCTTAAAAATCCTAAAATAATTTCATAAAATCGGGTATGTTAGTGCATTAAAAAGTTGTGAATGACCTATTTTCGTAAATGATCAAGCAATACATCTCCACAACGCGCGGGTATCTAATACTCGTTGCTCCACAATGAACGTCCTATTTAAATGCAAAAAGGCTAAAATGTTAGCAAAGATCATAGGAAACTAAACTTGTTACCTGTACTTGGAGTTGGGGACGGATCCACACTTGTCTTCGTAGAAAGGAAACAATGCATGCAGCACATACGATGATTTGCCAATTGCCCCTCTCTATCGACAGTGACGAACGAATCCAATGCATTAAGTTCTTGCTCAGGGACTAAGTGATTGTAATAAACTAATGTAATTTAGTAGTTGCACTAGCTTAGGGACTAAATAACACTTCTTTGAGAGTACTGGCAACCCTTTATTTATTATTTATATATCAAAACCATAACAAAGGCTATATGAACATCTCAGTTACACACAATTTCGCATGATGCAGCTAAACTGCAACCTGACAACATATTATAATGTTATATAAGTTAACTAAAAGTTCAAAAATTATACGTAGTAATAACATATCAATATTTCAAAGGACCATTTATTCCTTTTTTTTGTTTGTCTTATGTAGTTGTTTCACTAGGGATGGAAGATGTCATTTCATGAGTATGCTTGTATGCTTAACTGGTTATACATTTTAAGAGTGCTTAACCTCAAAATTTATATTTTAAAATAGATAAAAGAACATTACAAAATTTCAACGAACCCAAAAACAATTCCTGCTATGATGTTCTAAAATTACATTTTCAATATACGGATTCGTCTTACGTTTCTTTTCTTTACTGCTTGAGATGCTGAGATGAGTATGCTTATATCTTATACCCGCGCAACAACTTATATCTTATACGGCCATACCTAAAAGGACCTGCACAACAACTAAAGATTATATATTATCATAACGCCTATCGAATAAAGTTGTCTAAACACTCGATCTTGAGCATATAGATACACAAAAGTTGGCAAACAATTGTCATTTGTCAAAACATTTTTAACAACCGGCCTGGTAGTAGAATACCTCCTATAGTCTTTATGGGTCACTAAAGATAATAATAATAGGAACGTGCTTCTATTACAAATTGGAGGGCAGAATAACGGGTCAGTACGATCTATTTGCATATAAATGGGACGATTGTGGTTTATATTTTATGTTTTATTTGTAATGAGTCGAAAGGGTAAACAACAAAGTCAGCTAAAAAGTAAAGTAGCCAAAGGAATGTTGAAAGTCACCCAATGTGAAATGGTAGTCAATCTTATTCGGGTGTTTTAACAAATACCTAACAATTTACATATTCATTAAAAGTTCAAATTTTTCTCAAAAGCATACTACAAAACAAAGTAACCTAATCTAAATAATCAGTTTGTTTTTTGAAGCAAATATTGTTAGAATTTAAAAACCAAAAAACACGTATTGCGGAAGCTAGGAACAAGTATAACACATAATTATTAACCAAAACATAATAGGAATGTACCGTGATGATTCTAGCCCGAACAAGAATCAAATAAGCAAATCTTGGTCTTGTGTAAAATAGATCAATGATAAACCCCTTATCGTTTTGTTTATCGATCTCTTGATAATAACTATAGTAAGTTATTACCTCGTTCTTATACACACAAACTATAACGAATAAAAGAGATTGCAAGATCTAATAAAACCACTTGATTTTTGTAAAACAAAAATCGATCCAAAACACTAGGGGTGTTTGGTCGATCGGATTTGAGCAAGAAAAGGAAGAAGAAAACTTTAGGGTTATGTGTGTGCACAAAAGGTGAGAAACAAATAACCCTTGTATTTGTATATATATACTAGATGAATCTTGGAGGATAAGTTGTATTGGGTTTGGGTTTCCCCTAGCCCCATTCAACCGGCCATGAACCCACAAGGGGTGTTCCGGATCCTTCTTGTCTCCTAAATACATTCTAGTCCCTTTTCTTTTTTATTTAACGATAGTTAGTACTTACGGTTAACAACTAACGACCGTTAAGTCCCTCAAGTGTTTAAATAATTACATATTTACATAACATTTAATATATATAATTATTATACTTTTATTCTTGTTTGTAATGTGTGCAATCCCGAGGTCTCGGTTTCGATACTAGTCATTTACATATTAATATTTATACGTAACTTTTAACAGCTCCCACTCGTATATCTACTAATAGTAAAATGACATTGGTTGGCGTCTTGCAACACTCCAATGCCCCCAGCACGACTCGAGCTAGTTTTCCTGGAAAACCTTTAATGATTCATCATTATAATTATCCTTTCGTTACTAATACTACATTAATAAAGATATGGGATTCTTTATTAACTTTCCGTTTCTCGTTTCTTTATGATTGAACAAAATTACCAAAACATTTGAACGTATTCCAGATAGACTTTGGGCGTGGTCACGCAAATATTTTGTCAACCCTACGAGGGGCTCAGAAGTATTAAACTTCTGAACAAATCAGAAGGAACACATTCTTTCTTGACTACAAGAATAACCCATGGACTTTGCAACACTTCTGAAAACAACCCTTGTAACTCCCTATTACGGTGAGCGGTAGATTGCTTTACAAAAATGCACTACATTCATGACTCTTATCTGGTATCTCAAGTCTGAGGATAACTTTAAATATGATTCTCACAATTATGAAATCATATAGTTGGGATAAGTCCTATATTCAATTCATTGAATATCTTGTGAAATTGGTATGACTACGCATCAATATACTTTAAAGTATATTCTAACCAATACTCAAATTTGTCTTAGTTTAATGATATTCCCATATCATTAATCAACAACGGACAATTTAGAATAACAATTTATTCATGGATTTAAACATACAAATATAGGATATATTATTAAGACAATGATAAATAAATATAAACAATATTTTATTCCATTAAAATAATAATTGTACATTACATCCTTTATCCAAATACTAATCACAAATGGGCATGAAACTTTCAGCTAAACGAAGTCATATGCCTTCAGCATGCTTATAAAGCTTGGTGCCAGGTAGAGGTTTTGTTAACTGATCTGCTAAGTTTTCATCTGTGTGAACTTTGAGCATCTCGATTTCACCTATCTCGACTTGTTCTCGAACATAATGATGCTTAATCGGGAAATGTATGGAGCCTTTCATGATTCCAGGTTCATTGGCAAATGTAATTGCAGCTGAATTGTCACAACACATTTTTATAGGTCTTTGAATCGATGGCATAACCCCAAGCCCCGAAACAAACTTCTAATCCAAACAGCTTCCATTGCAGCTATCTACTCACTTTCTGTTGCAGACATTGCTAGTGTACTCTGCTTTTTGTTCCTCCAATCCAAAGCTCCTCCATTAATGACAAAGACATAACCCGTCTGAGACTTCGTATCATCCTTATCACCTTTCCAAGAAGCATCGCAGTAACCTGTAACATCAAGTTCTGCAGATGGAGTACCCCCATAAACTAAGAACATCTCTTTAGTAGCCCTAAGGTACTTAAGAATATTCTTAATAGCAGTCCAGTGAGCTTCACCTGGATTCTGCTGATATCGACTGGTTAAGTTCTAAGCAAATGCCACATCAGGCCTTGTACTTTTCACCGCATACATAATAGATCCCACAGCTAAACCATAAGGGACTTTCTTCTTGCGTTGCACCTCTGCAGGTGTTGAAGCACAAACTTTGCTACTCAAGCCATATTGTTCATGCATTGGCAAATATCGTTTCTTGGAATTTTGCATATTGAATCTCTTTAATATTTTATCAATGTAAGCACTTTGGCTTAATCCAATTAATCGCTGAGATCTATCTCTATATATCTTGATTCCCAGAATAAATGCAGCTTCCCCTAAATCTTTCATAGAAAACACTTTCCAAGATATGCCTTAACTTTTTGCAAACTTGGAATGTCTTTCCCCATGATCAATATGTCATCGACATATTAAATTAGGAAAATTACATCACTCGTACTAGCTTTGTGATATACACATGGCTCATCAAGATTTTGAGTGAATTCATACTTTTTAATCTCACTATCAAATCTTTTATTCCATTGTCGTGATGCTTGCTTCAATCCATAAATGGATATTTGAACTTTGCATACACGATTTGGGAATTCTGGATTCACAAACCCCTCAGGCTGCGCCATATAGATGTCTTCATCTAGACAACAATTTAAGAAGGTGGCTTTGACATCCATTTGCCAAATCTCATAGTCATAGTAAGCGGCTATGGCTATAAGAATCCTAATAGCCCTAATGTCAGCTACAGGAGAAAAGGTCTCTTCATAGTCAACAATAAAAGTTTGAGTATAGCCTTTAGCTACCAAACGAGCCTTATAGGTGTGTACAATGCCATCCATATTAGTCTTTTTTTCTTGTAGAGCCATTTACTCCAACTAGCTTGGCACCCGGAGATAGGTCTACTTCTATCCAGACTTCGTTATCTTTCATGGATTGCATTTCTCCATTTATAGCAACCTGCCATTTTTCCTTTTAAGGACCATTCATGGCAGCCCTATAACTAGTAGGTTCATCAAGATCCCCTAGTATAGTTTCCTCACACTCTACGTTAAGACATAGATGTTCAGGAGCTTTCACAGGTCTAGTTGACCTACGAATGGGAACCACTTCAACTTCAGGTAGAGGACCTAAACATTCAGGTTCCACAGGAAGTTGGCTAGTGTTTTCAGAAGGTATAACATCTTCATGATCGTCTTCCAGATCATATACTCTCTCACTGAATTCTTGAGATATGAGCTACTTTTCCAAGAAGTCTCCATACATTGCAACAAAAACTTTGTTTTCAGGTGGGTAATAAAAGTAGTAACCCATTGTTTCCTTTGGGTATCCTATGAAGATGCACTTTACAGATCTTTGTTGGAGTTTATCTGCTGAGTCATGTTTAACATACGCCTCGCAACCCCAGACCTTTAGATAAGACAAGTTAGGAGCTTTTCCAGTCCATAACTCATATAGTGTCTTTCCACCTTCTTTGTTGGAACCATATTTAGAATGCGAACCGCAGATTCTAAGGCGTAATCCCAAAACGAAAAAGCAAGAGTTGTTAGATTAAACATAGATCGTATCATATCTTGCAATGTATGATTCCTTCTCTCAGATACACCATTTTGTTGTGGAGTATATGGAGAAGTAAGGTGTTGGACAATTCCCTCCTTAGCTAAGTAATCTATAAACTCTTGACTCAGGTATTCACCACCTCTATCGGACCGAAGAGCTTTAATCTTCTTTCCAAGTTGCAACTATACTTCTGTAAATAAATATAACCATAACGGCTGTTATCATCCGTAAATGTTAAGAAGTAGCTAGCACCTCTCCTTGACACATGTCTAAGTGATCTACACACATTTGTGTGAATTAGACCAAGTAGATCAGAAGCCCTTTCAATCCTATTTTAAAGGGTTTCTTTGTCATCTTCCCAGCAATACAAGATTCGCACTTATCAAATGATTCATCATTGATCTTGTCTAAAAGCCCATCATGTTGCAGCTTTTCCATGCGAGCCTTGCCAATGTGAGCAAGTCGACAATGCCAAAGATAAGACGAATCTAGACCTTTCTTGATTCTCTTATGATTGATGCTATACATTGAATTATTTTTAACAAAAGCATTATCATTATTATTCATATCAATTTCAAAAATACCATTCACAGCAATAGCATTAAAATAAAAAACACCATTTAAAGAAACTGAAATTTCATTGCTAGTAATAGTATTATCAAAACCAAGGTTCAACAAACATGAAAATGAAATAACACCTCTAACAATTGACGGTGCATAATGATAATTATTTAAAGATAGTACTAGGCCCGAAGGCAACACTAAATTAAAAACTGCCTATAGCTTCAACTTCTGCTTGTGCTTCGTTACCCACGTATAAGAATTGTTCTCCATAGGCCAATTTTCTCTCAACTATAAACCCCTGCAAGGTATTGCAAATATGAATGCCACACCCTGTATCATATACCCATGAATTCAATTTAGGAGTAAGAGTGAATAATTCAATCATAAAGAACTCACCTGATGTACTGGGGTTACCAGTCTCATTATTCTGCTTCTTCTTTCGCAAGTCATGAATATAGGGTGGACAATTGCACTTCCAATGGCTCTTTTCATGACAGTGGTGACAAGCCTGATCTTTCTTGTTTGGAGGATTCACCTTGTTCTGCTTAGGTTGATGTTGCTTCATCTTGGGTTGTGGTTGATAGGTCATGACCTGCTTGCCTTTATCACCCTTCCCTTTGCCTTTGTTCACATGCGATTTTTTCTGGGTTCTTCCCCCATGAATTGCCAACACTTGCGGGGTAGGAGCCTTGACCTTGGCTGGTAGACCTTTCTCATAATCAACAAGCAATGTGAGTAAAGACTGTCTTCCCCGAGCAATGCATGTTGAAATTCTGAACAAAACCAGCAAAATCCTTGTTAAAGGACCTGTTGATCAAGTTCACTTGCACATTCTCGGGGTAACCAAATCCAATTCTGTGAAGTTGATCAAAGTAGTCTTTCATCTCATTCACATAATCTTCAACTGGTTTACCATTACCATGCTTGCAGCTGTGTAGTTTGTCAAGAGACTCATACAATTCAACTGCAGGAAACTTTTCATAAGACTTTTGAGGTTCATCAAGCAGGTCTTTAGGAAATTAGTACTCAAACTTCTTTTGTAACCGAGCGTTCATACTAGTGAGCATTAAACAAGCAACCTCATTGTATTTAGCATGCTCAAGTCTCCAAGCTGCCTTAACCGGTTCCAGTTCAGTTTCAGCAGGTTCCAATTGACAATGAGTGGTCAAGTAATTCAACTTGCCGGTCACCCTCAAGACAATTCTGAGCGATCGGTACCAATCATTGAAATTCTTTTCAGTCAGTTTTTCCCTCTCAAGATGACTCTTGAAAGCAGAAATCACAGATGGGTTATCGGGTTGAGCCATATCTACAGATAAAAGTTCAAACATTAGTATTTTCGATAATAAATATTTTCAAGAAAATATAATACCCAAGGCTATATTCATATAACCAACTAATTTTCTTGAAAATCTAGGATCCAACTTTACATAGATTCCACCACATCAGTTGATCTGCTAGTGGTGAAAGTATAAAAGATGGTAATCTGTCGAACAATAATTGGCAAACAAGATTTCCAATTTCTAGATCATTATGGAATTTACATCAAATTGATTCATCAATTTGCCTTGTAAGCATGTTTCATCCCATCCCATGCCTTAAGTTCTAGGTCTCACGCACAACTTAATTAAGTCGTCTACCTTAGAAACTGTAAGATTACTATCTATGGTCTCACGCATTAACAGAATTTTTACCTTGTTATTAAAATTTAGCCTAGGTCTCACGTTTACTAAATTATAACTCCAAGTGTTCCTTATGGATAAATGGCATGTAACTTAAATTTTAGGGTATTTATTTTTGATGTGACAATCAAAACATGTATAAAGATGCATGCACTCATCTTTATAGCATAACTTTTCAAAACCTTTTTATAACCAATTCTTAAGATTAATACAAAAAGTTTTACTTGAGGTATCGGGTTCACCAATTAAAGAAGAACCTACAATTATCGTCCACAAAAGTGGAATTGAGGTAATTCACCCTTAAGATGACATTGCATAAGAATGAAGATAAAAGAAATTCGTTTAAGACGTATTCATAAGTGTGATAACCAAGGCAGAGTCTAAGGCTCTTTCCAAGCCTTCTTACCTTCACTATGAATTTGTCTTAAAGGAGTTACTTTTAAAACCATGTGTACAAAAACATCAATCAAGCAAAAGTTTATGGATTAAATCTTAAAACATGTAATAAAGTATGAATCTTTCTTAGTCTCACCGGGGAGACAATTACCGTGCGAAGCGAACCACTATTGGCACATAAGACACCGCAAGAATCAATCTTTATTACTTAAAGTTTCACCATTGTTAGTCCAAATTATTTTCTTTATAAAAAATTACCCTTTTATTGCTTACAATCATGTCCAACAAATAAAACAATTAATAAAGACAAATCATAACAACTAATAAACATAACAATTATAACTGTGAAACAATTAGCCACATGCAATCTTGATTAGAAATGCTACTAACAAAATCAATTATAGGTTTGAATATGCATATAATCAACTAAGGCCTTCTCTTCTTGAAGAAAGTGAGCCACATACATTGACAAGTCAATTGTGTGGGCCAAAGTCAATCACATATAACATAGCACATAAATTGATTTTAATAAATATATTGAGGTCTTCCTCAATTTTAGATCTATCTAAACATTTGACATAAATAATAAACAATTAACAATTCATGACTAACATGCATGTTTTGTCACGGATTAAAGCATCACAATTACCAATTAGGTCACAAGTACGTTCAATTAACCGGTTAATGACCTAGGGTTTCTAATTAATTACAAGTTAATTAATATAAACCACAAACCCTAATTAGGGTTTCATGGAAAATCGACCCCCCCCAAATAGGGTTAGGGTTTCGAAATTTAAAAAAAAATTAAAAAGAAAAACCCTAGATCAAAACATGTATCTAAAACAATTAAAGATCCAATTTTTATTACGTTTTAGTAATCAATTACATGTTATACATGGCTCGTGATGCCACTGTTAGAATTTAAAAACCAAAGTACACGTATTGCGGAAGCTAGGAACAAGTATAACACATAATTATTAACCAAAACATAATAGGAACGTATTGTGGTGATTCTAGCCCGAACAAGAATCAAATAAGCAAATCTTGGTCTTGTGTAAAATAGATCAATGATGAACCCCTTACCGTTTTGTTTATCGATCTCTTGATAATAACTACAGTGAGTTATTACCTCGTTCTTGTACACACAAACTATAATGAATAAAAGAGATTGCAAGATCTAATAAAACCACTTGATTTTTGTAAAACAAAAATCGATCCAAAACCCTAGGGGTGTTTGGTCGATCGGATTTGAGCAAGAAAAGGAAGAAGAAAACTTTAGGGTTATGTGTGTGTACAAAAGATGAGAAATAAATAACCCTTGTGTTTGTATATATATACTAGATGAATCTTGGAGGACAAGTTGTATTGGGTTTGGGTTTCCCCTAGCCCCATTCGATCGGCCATGAACCCAGAAGGGGTGTTCCGGATCCTTCTTGTCTCCTAAATACATTCTACTCCCTTTTCTTTTTTATTTAACGATAGTTAGTACTTATGGTTAACAACTAACGACCGTTAAGTCCCTCAAGTGTTTATATAATTACATATATACATAACATTTAATATATATAATTATTATACTTTTATTCTTGTTTGCAATGTGTGCAATCCTGAGGTCTCGGGTTCGATGCTAGTCATTTACATATTAATATTTATACGTAACTTTTAACAAATATATTGTTTCATTCGCTTGAAATTCCAATATATCAATACGAATCTTTGGTCGAATTGATCTGAAACAAACAACATAGTCCATTGTCAAAAATTAATAATCTTTAACAAAACAATACTAAGAGCCTAAGACAGAAATCAAACACCGCCAAAAAGTTCTTCAATACAACAAAATAAGGAAGGAACTTTAGCACATCAATCCTCAACTTTAAACTTTCACAAGTCTTCCTTACGTAGAAGAAATTCCAGCAAGCTTCTCCCTGCTTTCAGCATAATCTTTTTCTTCTTTAGCAGTAGGACATGTAACCGGGTTAGCATCAGCAGGTGTAGTTTGACATGAATTTCCTATACATGATACAACATCCTTCAAATAAATGGCAAAAGGTGTATATGAAACTATATAATACAAATGGCAAAGGGTGTATGTATAAGTATATTACACATTATAGTCTACTTATGGACAAATATAAGTCAAGTGGGGGATAACATCAAATGTATACTATATTTAGCTATCATTTATCCCACGATTGCTCATTTATTATATGTTTATTGGTGTGTGAATATTCACACACCTTTTTCTGTCCATATTAAGACCAAAACAGACACAAACTAACCTTAAATGCCAAAGATATTGTGTTTTTATGTTTGTGATCGTACAGGAACGGATATTTCAGAAATTGGCATAAATCAGGACAAAAACGAGCACGAGTTTGGAAAACGTGTCAAAAGGCAGAGCCGGGGAAGCAAATTACCACTTTTGAGCTCAGATTGTCAAAACACACCTTGGAGAATTTCAAAATGCCAAAAATAGTTCTTGGAGCAAAAGTTTTCAAAATTGGCAGAAATGGTCCCTCAAGTTTGGAAATTGATAGAAATGGCCCCTGAGCATTGGATTTTGGAAGAAAAAGTCAATAATGCTCCTTGAAATTCACAAGTTATCAAGTTTAGTCCATGGGTGAAAAGTTTAAGGAGTTTACAAGTTTGGTCCCTACAGTTTCAGTTTTGGCATAATTAGTCCTTGGGATATTCAAATATGGAAATTATCAAAATGGTCCTTGTACTATTCAACCTTGGCAAGAAACAACCCTTGGATAACTTTGGAAAAACTTCAAAACCAACCCCTCAAAAATCAGATTTTACAACATTGGTCCTTGTAATAATTTCCAAAACCAAACGGACCCTTGTTTTATTATAAGCCAAATCCAATACCAAACACAATCCAAAATCCAAGTCCAACACACCCCAAAACCCACCCATGGCCTGGTCCACTTCACACAAGCCCAACACCCTCAACCCCAGCCCAACTTCCCTTTTATTAATTAAACGGGGGTCAAACACCCGTTTGACCATCCCCTTCCCTCCCATCTCCACAGCTTGCCCTGCTACCAGTCACATCCCACCACTCCCACCATCTCCATCACATCTACCACCCAAGCCACTATCCACCCACCAATTCCATCAGCATTAAATGCCACCACCCCCCAGTTGCAATTTAAGCAAAAAAAGGGGTCAACAAAGTTTCCCGCCAAAAACACGTGGAGGGCTAGGATGTGTTTCAGAGATCCAATGGTCAATTTTACTGCTGGGATTTGCTCAGAGAGTTGAAGGGAACCCTAATATGGCTTATAAAAGGAAGATGGAGAAGAAGAGAGAGGCATGTAGTTTAATTAGCTTAAATTTAAGTCGTATTAATGTAATTTACCTTCTAAGTTATTTTCTTTCCAATCCAAGTGTAATTTAAATCTTTTCTGAGTAATAGAAATCTGTTTTTAACCCTTAATTTCAAGTTTATGTGTATGGTTTAGTTTTTCACTTCAATTTGATCCAAAAATCTCATATAAGCTTAATGTTGTTAAAAATTATTGTTTAAAGTTCCTTTGAGCTAATCTCAGTACCCTTATAAGCTTTTGGAAGTTTGTAAACCATGTTGAGGCAACATTATCAAGATCTCCTTGTGTTTTAATGATAACAAATAAACCATCGAAACACATAAAATAACAAACGTTAGCCAAAATTCCCCGACTTCCATATCTCTTCCTGGTACGCCACCCACGCGTCGACGCGTGGGTAACGCGCCAGGCTACTGTATGGTTCGGAACGAATTTTGAAAGTCGGCTTTCCCCTCACCCGACAAATGTGGATCTTTCAATTAAGGTATGAATATGATAAGTGCTTCATTAGGAACACTCGAAACGGGTTTTAGACTTAGAGGGATTTAAAATTGCAAGCTCTTTTTGTCAAAATGCCAACTCAAATATTCTATCAAACGCCTCTAGCCAAGTATTTTCTAAACCTAGGGAGCTTATATATTTCACGTAACATCAAGTGGAAGTATTTATAGGCTCATATCCCGTGCTTACGTCTTCTTTAATCACGTAATGGGTTTACTCCCTTATTGGTCGAACTAAGTCAAAGGTCACTTTGCGTAAACGCATCCTTTCTCGCATGGGATATGCTTTACAATCACGGCAAAGCACTTAACTTGTTTACACCAAGTTTTTAGTTGAATACGTCGAGTCGTGGAAAGTCACGAGTTATGAGATTATGTGTTAGGAATACAAATATTCCTGTAAAAGACTCGGTCACCTAAATGTTGTAATAACATTAAGTTAGCTCGTAGTTAGTTTGTTACTTAGTTAGAATTAGTTTATGTAACATCGTGAAGAAGGACGGGTCTTTACCCACTGTGTTCCTGATCCAAAGCCCGGGTGTGGGCGTTTTTATTTGTTGTATAAATACCCCTCTCCCACCAAGGGAGAGGGTTGGACCTTCTCATTCTATCAATCTAATATTCTCTATTTTCTCTCAATGTTACAACTTTCTTTCTTTCCTCTTCCTCTTTTCTCACTTAACGCCACCAACTCCACCACAATCATCATGTTTGTGACTTAGTTAGTATCCTAAAATTGGTATCAAGAGCCAAGGTTTCATCTTTGGGCCTTGGTGAATCATATTTGGTGTGGTTTTGTGTGGTTTTTGTGAGTTAGAAGTGTTTTTATTGAAAACATATTAGTTTGATCATTCTTGTGTTATTTGATATGTTATGGGTGTACTTTCGTGATCCTTGATGTTAGTACGATATAGTTTTTCAGTTGGTTTTGCTACAACAAACGTTTATTTGAAGATTGGATTGAGTCGTTGTTCTTGATTGCGGTTTGCTCCACTGCTTCATTTCGTGGCTGTGGTTTGCTACTGGATTCTGTGGTTTGCTTGATAGCGATTACTATTTTGGGTATAAGGACAAAACGCAAGGACAGTGATTGTTTTGGACCTTTGTGAATTGCGGTTTGCGTTAGCGGTTTGGTGGCTAGAGGTTAAGTGTTTGTGGTTTGCTCCTGTGGTTTGCGTTTTTTTGCGTTTACCTCACTAGCATTTTATTCAACCTGCAGTTTACTTCTTATTGCGGTTTGCTCCCAGCGTTTAACTCACCTTGCGGTTTGCTTCTTTTGCGGTTTGCTCCTTGTTGCGACTACCTTACCTGATCTTGCGTTTAACTCTCATCTGTGTTAATCTCAGAATAGCGGTTACCTGTACATAGCGGTTTGCTTACTTTTTAGCGAGTATCTCTAATTTATTGGCAATTAACTAAGTGGTGAGATTCGTGTGATAGGTTAATCATTTTGCAATTCGTAAATTGTTGTAACTTAAGTCGTTTCGATTAATCTAATTGTGATCTGACGTTGTGAGTTAATCCTTACGACTTGACTAATCTCAATTGGATATACTGTAACTTGACTTGTCACAACTCGACACTTGGTGCAAACTGTGACTCATCCTGTATCTCTCTCTTAGTTTAACTTGCTGAGTATATCTTCCGGTTTCTTTTGTTGACTTTAGTAAAATCCCTAGAAAGAATCATTTCTCGGTTTAAGTCACAAAAGCTGTAAAATCCCGTTTGAAGACTTTGAGATGGCAACTGTTTCGGATGACATTCAAGCTGCTGGGTCCGATACCCGACCTCCTATGCTAGACATGACAGATTATGAATCATGGGCACAAAGAATCAGATTGTATTGCTTGGGTAAGGAAAATGGTGAGAATATTCTGCGATCAATTGATGATGGTCCAATGCAGATGGGTACAACCAGAGATGTTATCTCCATGGCTGAAGATGGATCTGTCACCCATGGAATTGACAGGCCACGCACTTACAATGACCTCAATGAGACTAAAAAGAAGCGTTATGATATGGATATTCGAGCCTCCAACATTGTGATACAAGGGTTACCCAAAGATGTGTACAAGCTAATCAATTTCAACACTGAAGCTAAAGCTGTTTGGGACAATGTCAAAATGCTTCTGGCTGGATCAGAATTGACCAAAGAAGACCGTGAGTCTTAGTTGTATGATGAGTTTGAGCATTTCAAAATGAATCCTGGTGAAAACATTACCGACTACTATGTCAAATTTCACAAGCTGGTTAATGACATGCGAATGATCAGAATGACAATGCCCAACATCCAACTCAACTCTAAGTTTGTGAACAACATGTCACCTGAGTGGGATCGTTTTGTTACAGCAGTCAAGCTCAACAAAGGATTGAGAAATACGAATTATGAACAATTGTTTGCATACCTACAACAACATGAGAAGCATGCAACATATGATCGTCAATTAAGAGAGAAGCTCAATCCAACTGCCACCAATGACTCACTTGCTTTCATGACTAGTATGTTGCCAACCACTTAACCTGTGTCATCAGTGGATCACTCATCTCTACAGTCACCTGTTGCCATGAATACCCATCTCGATTCAGGGTATTCTCATACTGACAAAATGATTGACAATCTTTCCAACCAAGTGTCTCTACTGGTTCAACATTTCAGAGCTGCACTCCCACCAACCAACAATCAACTCAGAGCTTCCTCAAATCCACGTAATCAGGCTATTGTGGAAGATGGAAGAGTAATGGTGTAGAACGTTCAGGGCAGACAAAATGTGAATCAAAGGAATGCTGCACGGGGTAACTTACAGAACCGAGTTGGAAATATGAATCAGGGATAAGGAAGGCAACCAAAATGTTACAACTGTGGGGGTTTAGGTCACATTGCCAGAAACTGCACTCAGCCAAAACGTCCTCAGAGCTCAGACTACTTCAAGGACAAAATGTTACTCATGCAAGCTCAAGAGAATGGAGTTGTGCTAAATGAGGAAGAGTTGGCTTTTATTGCTGGGAATGATGGAAAAACATTAGATGATGATGTGGATAAACAACCTGTTCAGGACTTAGCTTTTAATGATCCAAACATCTTCCAGGCTGAGGATTGTGATGCTTTCGACTCAGATGTTGATGACGAACCCACTGCTCAGACAATCTTCATGGCTAATCTATCATCTGTTGTCTCACCCTCACGACAATCTGGTCCCGCCAAATCATCCATCATATCTGAGGTACTGAAATGATATGATAAATGTGCTGTTAATGATGAACAAAAGACCTTCAACAATCTACGACAAAATAATGTTGGTGAATCAAATGAGGCTAAATTGGAGAACATTAACGTTTTCCCAACTGAGCAACATTCGGATCACAACAGTAATTCTGACATATCGTGTGGAATGTCTTTTGTTGTTTGTGACAATAATGTGATGCATGAACAAAAGATATATAACGAAGTACAACAAACAAACATTGCAGAATTAGATATTGCTAACATGGGAAATAGCAATATCGTCCCATATGAACAATATGTAAAGCACAACATCGATCCTGTTGTATCAAGTAATATATCCTCTGTTGATGACAATGTGTGTGAATTTGTTGAGTACACCACTGTTGCACCTGATGACACTCTGACCACTAGGATTAATATTCTTAAGGATCAAGTTAGGTGTTATGAACAACGTGCAAAATTTGAGCTAACCGAACGTGAAAAAAAATGGATTGGCAAATGCGTGCTTACATTACTGAACAAAACTTAAAGGAAATGGCCTTTAAACAAGAGATTAAATCTTTTCAAAATCAACTTGATCGTGCTGTTAAAGAAATTCAGGATAGTTTAAATATTCTAAAAAATGAATTTCAGGAAAGGAAACTAAACTGTTAAATGAATTTTCCAACCTTAAGCAATTGAAAAACAAACTTGAAAACAAGTTGTACATCCAAGGCCAAACCTGTCAAACAGCTCAAATAATGGAAAAGCACATTAAACTGCGGGATAAGCATAGTGATAAGGACTTAGGGATGCCTAAAACAAACTTCCTTAAGAGCGTTAGAGCCTCTCAACCTGCCCTCTATGATGCTAAGGTTATGCTTACACCCAATCCTGAACCCCCAAA
This sequence comes from Artemisia argyi, assembly GCA_030686995.1. Lineage (NCBI taxonomy): Eukaryota > Viridiplantae > Streptophyta > Magnoliopsida > Asterales > Asteraceae > Artemisia > Artemisia argyi. The sequence continues at coordinate 91,938,271 of CM060690.1, forward strand.
TAGTTGGTTTGATAAAGAATTGGATGATCTTGATTCTGCCGATAGACAGAGATTTGATAATAAAATGAAGGATCCCAAGTGCATTAAACACCGAGTCATTGTTAAGCCCCATGATTATTATGAACAAAACCGAGTGACTGTTTTTGCACCTCAAACTAAGTTAACACCAGAACAGATATTTTGGCTATTAGATGTTGAGAAAATGAAAGCTGAGGAAATTATGGCCAAGACTCCTCAAAAGTTAGCTGCCCCAATGGTGTATCCTCCTAATACACCAATGCACTTAGTTTAGTTGTCACTTCCCACGCAATGTAAAACTCTTATTAGCATATATGTTCTTTCTCAAATGTTCACTGATTTTGATAAAACATGCAAAAAGAGAATCACACCAACAGGAGCGTGAACGGAGCTTTGAGCTTACCAAAGAGTGTTACTTAACTCAAGTCATCCCGTTTTTTAAACTAATCAAAGAACACTTTGAGGGCTTACGACAATCCCTTGATGTTGAGCTAAAAGAAATGAAAGAGGTGTTTAAAAATGTGGAAAATAAGAGTAAACAAAATGCAATAGATCTTCAGCATAGTGAAATAGCCAGGAAAAATATTCTCATCATGAATGACAATTTGATTGCTAAATGTATTACACAAGATGTGTTCTATACTGCTACAGATTCTTCATTTAATGCTTGTCAGTTTCATGAAATGTCTATTGCTTTGAATAACCTTCACAATCGTGTTGTTGAGCTTGAGGGGGAGAATTTGAAATTGCATGAAAAAATTCAAAAAGATGATCATGACAACATGGTCAAGCATTTTTCTAAACTAGAAGTTGATAATCTTAACTTACAATTAAAATATCAACATTTAGAAGAAAAAATGAACATATCAAAGGCCAAGACATCTTCTGATGCTTCGGAATTTGATGCATATTTTAAATTAGCAAAAAAGGATGAAAAATTCAAGCTCACACGAACACGATCCGGTTATTGAGGGCTTAAATTGCCCAATTGAAGTCTCCCATGAATGTTATGATCGACACCCATAAACCAATGTCTGCAGATTCTCATAACTTTCAACTTCAAAACACAATCAGCTTACTTAGACATGAAAATGATTGTTTTCAAGTTGAAAATTCTAAAGTTAAACAACATTACAAAGAGTTATATGATTTTATTAAGATCACTCGTGATAAAACCAATGAAAAGATAACCTCTTTGTTTAATGAAATTGAGAATCTAAAGACAAGGGTGAAAGGGAAAATGCCGGTTATTGAAAGTGACAATATTAATTATATGGTCTGTAAAGGTAAAAAAATATGCATGTGAGGCTGTTTTTATTCCTCTTCCGCTTAAGAACAATGAGCTAGTCCATAGTGATTACCTTAGGCATCTTAAGAACTGCCTTGACATGACCCGTGAGACCATTGAAGAAGATAGAAAGGTGAGACCATCTGATAACGCCCTATCTGATATTTGCTTTCTCACCAAACGGTCACAAGAGTTGTTAGAATATGCCATAGGTACATGTCCCAAGATTCCCAACATGCGTGATAAAAATGGCACATCCTCATCAAGGAATTTGAAAAAGCTTGTTACCTTTGATATACCTTTGGCTAGTTCTGATTATAGCACATCACCACCTAGAAACCTAACAACTATGCAACAATCTAATGTTCCCTTCGTCAATTCTACAAGAGTAATCAATATCACTAAAGCTAGCGGGTCAAAGCCTAAAGGCAATACAAGTGATGAGGCGAAAAGTGTACCGCTTTTAAGGGGTCATTTAAGCCCGAATTCGTGATTATTTGATCAAATATTGCTCTAAATCGTTCCTTTTGTCATTTTAGGTACTTTTGGAGAGAAATCTGAAAAAGAAGCATTTTGGACGTTTTTGGAGCATAAAAGTAAAGAAAACGGCAAAGTCTTAATTTTCCTTGCTAGAACAGTACCTGATGGCGTCAAGACTCTCCACATGACGGCGTCAAGAGTTACAAAAGAGGTGGAACTGGAAAATACACGTGACGATCCAGAGAGTTTTTAAGCCTAGGACCTGACGGCGTCACCCAAGGCCGCCAGGGTCCAAACATTAGTGACGGCCCAGAGCATTTCTACATATGACGGCGTCACAAATAGATCTAGGCAATACGATTTTATTATGGCGGCGAGTTGACGGCATCACAATCTAACACATGACGCCGTCACGATATGTATTCTATATATAGTTTTCCAAATTTCATTCATTAGTGTGCAACTTTGAGGGAATAAACCCTAGTCCGAATTTTATCAGCTTTTCAAGGGTTTCAACCCCTTGATTCTTTCATGTTCAATTAAAGATAAGTATTCCTTCAAATCATACAATATGTCTATGTGTTGTTTGATTATATCTTACGCTTGTCTTCTATTTAACATGCTAGGCTAGATTTTCAATGTGTTTGCTTAGATGTAGTGAAACCTAGATGTTGATTATGAGTTGATTGTTTGTTTATAATTGTTACGGATGATTGTATTCGATGTTAGGCTTAAGAAAACTGGCAGACTTCCATTGGTAACTTGCTTGAACATCTTAAGAAACATGATCGGAGGTGTACTACGATTTTTGGTTGTATTTAATGCGTAGGAGAATTCTAATGATCCCATGTTAGGAGCTTTTAACGGCTCGACATAGGAGTGAAGTAGGATCCTATAGAGTTAGGGAATATTGTACACGGCCCTATGACTAGTATTAAGGAATATGACCCGTCATCCATGCAATTGTAACAAATTAATCAACCTGTAAAAGATATCTAGGGAGTAATGAAATCTAAGTAAACGCAACTTTCCTCATTATTGTTTCCACCACATTAGTATAATTAGTTTAATTTTCATACCCGTCATCCATGCAATTGTAACAAATTAATCAACCTGTAAAAGATATCTAGGGAGTAATGAAATCTAAGTAAACACAACTTTCCTCATTATTGTTTCCACCACATTAGTATAATTAGTTTAATTTTCATTTCTGTTATTTTATTTTGATTGCATCTTAGTTAATTGGGTTAGTTGGCTAGCAACTAATTCCACCCAATCCTTCAAAACCCGAGATTTTACTTGCTTTCATAAAAATATAAAAAATACAAAAAGAATCATCCCTCACCTCTAGACCTAGTTTAGTAGGCTACCTAATCCTAGTGACACTATTCTTGAGTTGAACGATCAATCCCCCGGTACTTGTCACTATACTATACTACAATGATAAGGTACACTGCCTGGTGGGGGTTGTAAGCTTCTCAGGATCCCTTGAGAGGTAAAACCTGTTTCGAGGGTGCGATCCTCACGTATCAAGTTTTTGGCGCCGCAGCCCAAGGAATAGTTATTTTCTAGGTTAGGTTTCTTTTTTATTATGTCTACTTGCTAGATTCCTTTCTAGTAAGATTTTATTTTTATTTTTAGGTTTTCTTTAGTCTATCTTATTTTTTCGTGTCTTTGTTCGTAACCCTTACCATCTGACATCATGGAAGGTGGTAACATCTTTGAACCCATCAACCCACCACAACAAAACCACCCACAAAACCCACCACTAGCAAACAAACCTCCTAGGCCCTGAACGTTAGGAGAGTATTCCCGTCCTAGCCACCAAGGCTATCGAAACACCATTGAGCTCACTCAAGGAGCCAATGTGTCCCCCTTGCGATCCGACACCATCCGGTTGGTGCAAAGCGGATGTGTATTCCATGGACTTCATTCCGAAGATCCTAACCAACATCTCAAGGATTTCCTTAAAATCGTAGATTCCATAGACCTTGATGTTGTAACTAGCGAGTCGACCCGATTACGTCTATTCCAATTCTCTCTACGTGATCAAGCTAGTCAATGGCTTGAACGTTTACCCGCGGGATCCATCACCTCATGGGATGATCTCACCACTCGATTCCTTGCTCAATTTTTCCCACCGGGGAGAACTACGAAGCTTAGAAATGATATCTTGATGTTCCAACAACGTCAAGGTGAAACTCTATATGAAGCATGGACTCGTTTCAAGGACTTACTCCAAAAAGTCCCTCAGCATGGCATAGATCTTTGGCGCCAAGTCCAAATCTTCTATGACCATATCGATCTCTCCACAAGGCGAACCATTGACCAATCGGCCGGTGGCAAGCTACGTGATCTAAGCGCGGAAGAATCATGGGAACTCATAGAATATATTTCTCTCTATGACAACGAAAGTTGGAATGATCCCCGTGATTTGAACAAAACGGTCAAGGCAATATCTTTGCCTTCGAACAATTCTAGCACTCCCGACCGTAGGATCATGGAACTTGAGGACCAAGTCAAGTTTCTCATGAAATCCTATGAAGCTCCTAAGCCTTCAAGCCAAGTGAACAAAATCACTTGCTCATGCGAATTATGTAGTGGTCCCCATGACACTCGTGATTGCGTGGAACTCCCCAGAAAAGTTTTTGCGGATTACGCATCCTCGCGTACCGACGAAGTGGGAGACAAGTGGTACACTTTCAAACCCGAGCCAAACCCTTACGGTGATTCCTACAACCCTTCTTGGAAGAATCACCCAAACCTTAGGTGGAAACAAAACCAAAACATGCCCCAAAACAATTCTTCCAATCCGCCTAATCGTTACCAACCAAACAGTCCATCCTCTAACCGTTCTTTCATCAACAATCCTTCCAATAACTATGGTAGTACCAATAATCTTGAAGGATTGATGTCGAAGTTTATGGCATCTCAAGAAGCTTGCATAGCTAAGTTTGAAACCGAATTCAATCAACAACAAACAGAGGTGACCAATAAGATTGACAACTTGTTGAAAGCCCTCAACAACCAAATGCTAACTACACCTCGGAAGGACACTAGGGACACTAATAGCGGAATCCAAATTAAGGACCCCTCATCATCCAAACATGTCCACTTTGTCAACGTTGTCACCATTAAACCAATAGATAAGAATATAGAAGAAAGTGACAAGGATGAAGTTGGAGTAGAAACCGGGACTAAGGATGAGATTAAGGAAGTTGAGGATATTAAGGGAGAAAAGTTAGAGGAAGTAGAAAATGTAGAAGAATACTTTGATAAGCTACCCACCAAGGAAGAACGGGAATATCACAAGGATTTATTCGATGATCCCGAGACACCATATGTCCTTGGTTCACCCCTTATTAAAGTAGTTGATCCCTCTAACATCAACATACCATGCAACATTAGGCATATGCATGTGTGGAAAGCTTACATCGATCTTAGGTCTCCTATAAACATCATGACTAGGACCTATTATAATTGGGTAATGAAGAAGCAACTTGGGTATAGGATGATGCCTAACACAAATTGGATGAGCAACTTTGTAGGAAGAGTGAAAGGATTACATGTTTTTGTAAGAAACTTCACTTACGTTACCGACTTTGTGATTGTAGAGGATATTCGCCCGGTAATTGATGGTTGCCTAAGTCAAGTAGTGTTCGGAAAACCATTTGTTGAGGCCTCTAAGATGAGTTATGACTCGTCCCTAGGGATAGTTAGATTCAAGGAAGAGAACGATGAGATTGTTTACCAAATGCCTTATAAGATTGAACAATACCGCCTTCTATCAAACCTTGAAACGGAACACAAGCAGGCGGTTTACTATAGGAATAATGAGGATAGACGTAAAGGAGTAGATTATGTCATGAGTAGAATACTCGGTTTTTACGTGGAATGTTTGCAACTAGGTCCGGAATACAAAACTAAGATTGGAGATAACCTAGAGAATGAGACCAATGATGAGGTTACGTAGTTGCCCATGACCTTGAATCTAGCTACAAGACTTGTAAATAAAGAAAAGCGCTTCTTGGGAGGCAACCCATGTTTTGTGTGTTTTTATTTGTTTGATTTTTAATTGCTTGATGTTATTTATTTCCGTATGCATGCTTTATTTCTATTGTTGGTAGATCATGTTTCAAACTAAAATTGTGAAAATGCTTTATTTTGTCGTTTAACTTCATCTTAACTTCATATAATGGTATTTTGGAAAAGCTGAGTGTAAGGGGAAACCCCAAATTTGTTTCTAAGAACGAAATTGATCTTGATTCGCCACATTATTAAATGAACATGTGTATTAGTATTTGTTAGAGTCAAATGCTTGTATCGAGTCATAATGATGTTTTGCAGGATTTTCCAGGAAGTAGGACATAAGTTTTTCCAGAAATTTTCTGGAAACTTAACATAAAGATTTCTGCAGGTCACTTCTGACGGCGTCAGGAATTAACACCTGACAGCGCCATGTGTAAAATTCTAGAAATTTTGCGAGTTTTGTTTTTCTAACGGAGTCTTAAAGTTTTTGTTAATTCTTTAGTTTTATAAACTCTAGGAAATATGCAAACATTCATTCCACAAGCATTATATCTAAATTTTTTTTATAGGATTTGTTAGTATATATAGATTGCCGCCGATTTTAACAGGTTATATATGACAAGAAGATGATTTATATTTATGGAAGGAAAGCTTTGAATGTTCATTTTCTTGGAGGAAGATCTAACCTTGTTGCCACACTATACACACCGAACGAATCAGGGGAGTATTTGTTTTCATTCTTTTACCTGTTTTACTTTTAGATCCTTTAATTGAACATTGGGAACAATGTTCATCCTAAGTGTAAGGGGAGGGTGAATGATGATACCTTATGGGATACTATTGCACTTGAGTTTGTTTTTTTGATAGTAGGTGTGTAATAAAACTAACAAAAATACTTGTTAGTGTAATTTTAGCGCCAATTTAAATTTTTTTACAACATTTAGGAGTGAAACTTTAGCCTTAACAAGCGTCTCATGGATAGGAGTTGTATGACTAGCACAAAACCGTACCATTTAGAAAAATTTTCCACCCAAATATGTGAGGTTCACCTTTAGATTTGATAGGAAAAGCATTCATTATTAGTGCTTATGAGTGTACCGGTAGCGTTTAGATTCTAGAACTTGCGTTAGTGATGCATCCCGAGACCGCTAGTGCGACTACATTCGTGTAGTAGGATTTACTACATGATAAGAGGCATTAGGATAACCCTTGTGTTAAACCCGTATTATAATTACTTGACCATTTAAGTCATATTACTTGACTAGTAAAGTCAATTAATTTTTCCCACACCTTAGCGTTGTACTCATTTTTTGTACACGAAACCCCTAGTACATCCCTCCGAGCCTATCTTTTCATGTCTAACTTTAAGCATTTTACTTAAAGGAAGAATTTGTTACAACCCACCCAAATGTGCAACCAAATCGCCTTAGCCTTCCATGTATGCACTCATCTTTAGTGCATTATTGTTATTTGTTTAAACCCTTAGTTAATTGTCTAACTGATTACATGATTGCTAAGTCGAGTCATATCTTGTACATATTGTTTTGGGACGATTGGGACTCATGGGTAAAGTACTTGTGTTATGGAGTAATGGGGAAGAACATCATGTATTACCCCCATATATGCATTAATTTTAAAAAGTACTCCAAGTATTTTGATTATCTTGATTCGAGTCATTAGATTAGTTTATTGTAAAGTATGTAAAAATTCAAGTGTAAGAGGAATGTACATTCCCTATGATGTATTATGTTGGATGGTAGGGTAAGAGTGTATGCAAAAAAAAAAAAAAAAAAAAAAAAGAAAGAAAAAAGAAATCGAAAAAATCAAGAAAAAGAAAAGAAAAGAGAAAAAAAACATATGGACTACCATCCCGTTTCATTCTATGTTTATTTTATGTTTTTGGTTATTTTTGATTTATTAGCTTAAGTCGAGTCTAGTCTTGGCTTAGCAACGCCATATTGTACATGTAATTAACCAAGATGATTAACTCGCCACCACTAAATATTGCCTTTATCCAACAAAACTGTGTTTTCCATATCCCTACACCTAACGTTATAACCCTTTAAAAGACCTCTTTGATAGTTTATCCTAGGTGCTTACGCCAAGTGGTGGAGGTTTGATCCTTTCCCAAGCCTATGGTAATCTATTTGCTATGATAGGTAGTGAGAGATGTTTTCCATTTCCTTATTGTGATATATACTTTATTACACCCAAGAGATGTGAGTATCTAAACACTATTTGTGAGGTGCTAGTGTATGACCTCCGTGCTTGTCTTTGGTTTTAAGTGGAATGATTATTTGTTGTAATTACTTTTATATTAGTGTTAAATGAACCCTAACTTGTATTTTGTTTAGAATAAAAGCACATTTGCTTGAGGACAAGCAAATCTCAAGTGTAAGGGTATTTGATGAGGCGAAAAGTGTACCACTTTTAAGGGGTCATTTAAGCCCGAATTCGTGATTATTTGATCAAATATTGCCCTAAATCGTTCCTTTTGTCATTTTAGGTACTTTTGGAGAGAAATCTGGAAAAGGAAGCATTTTGGACGTTTTTGTAGCATAAAAGTGAAGAAAACGGCAAAGTCTCAATTTTCCTTGCTGGAACAGTACCTGACGGCGTCAAGACTCTCCACATGATGGTGTCAAGAGTTACAAAAGAGGTCGAAGTGGAAAATACATGTGACGATCCAGAGAGTTTTTAAGCCTAGGACCTGACGGCGTCACCAAGGCCGTCAGGGTCCAAACATTATTGACGGCCCAGAGCATTTCTACACATGACGGCATCACAAATAGATCTAGGCAATACGATTTTATTATGGCGGCGAGTTGACGGCGTCACAATCTAACACATGGCGCCGTCACGATGTGTAATCTATATATAGTTCTCCAAATTTCATTCATTAGTGTGCAACTTTGAGGGAATAAACCCTAGTCTGAATTTTATCAGCTTTTCAAGGGTTTCAACCCCTTTGATTCTTTCATGTTCAATTAAAGATAAGTATTCTTTCAAATCATTCAATATGTCTATGTGATGTTTGATTATATCTTACGCTTGTCTTCTATTTAACATGCTAGGCTAGATTTTCATTGTGTTTGCTTAGATGTAGTGAAACCTAGATGTTGATTATGGGTTGATTGTTTGTTTATAATTGTTACGGATGATTGTATTTGATGTTAGGCTTAAGAAAACTGGCAGATTTCCATTGGTAACTTGCTTGAACGTCTTAAGAAACATGATCGGAGGTGTACTACGATTTTTGGTTGTATTTAATGCGTAGGAGAATTCTAATGATCCCATGTTAGGAGCTTCTAACGGCTCGACATAGGAGTGAAGTAGGATCCTATAGAGTTAGGGAATATTGTACATGGCCCTACGACTAGTATTAAGGAATATGACCCGTCATCCATGCAATTGTAACAAATTAATCAACCTGTGAAAGATATCTAGGGAGTAATGAAATCTAAGTAAACACAACTTTCCTCATTATTTTTTCCCCCACATTAGTATAATTAGTTTAATTTTCATTTCTGTTATTTTATTTTGATTACATCTTAGTTAATTGGGCTAGTTGGCTAGCAACTAATTCCGCCCACTCCTTCAAAACCCGAGATTTTACTTGCTTTCATAAAAATATAAAAAATACAAAAAGAATCATCCCTCACCTCTAGACCTAGTTTAGTAGGCTTCCTAATCCTAGCAACACTATTCCTGAGTTGAACGATCAGGTACACTGCCTGGTGTGGGTTGTAAGCTTCTCAAGATCCCTTGAGAGGTAAAACCTGTTGCGAGGGTGCGATTCCCACGTATCAACAAGGAATGATAGGACTTCGCCTGCTATGAGTGATCAAGGGAAGAAAGTAGAAGACCACCTTAGGAACAATAAGATTGATTTGAGTGAGAAGAATCGTGTTGATTCTAGTATTTGCGTTAAGCGTACTGTAATTAATTCGAATTCTAATGCTACTTGTAAGACTTGTAATGGTTGTTTAATTTCTGGTAATCATGATGAATGTGTTGTGTCATTTTTGAATTCTTCTTATAAATCCTCAGTTAAGTTTGCTAAGACACACAAACTGGAAAACCATACTTGGAAAGCAACGGGAAAAGTTTTTACCAATGTAGGATATCAGTGGAAACCTTCTGGAAGAAAGTTCACTCTAGGAAGCCAGTGCCCATTGACAAACTTGCCCGATCCTAAGTCTTTAGCGGTTAAGAAATGGAAGGCAACTGGTAGAAAATTCCCTTTAGTGACTCAATGCCTTGATATTAAGTCAGTAACATCCACTAGTATAGGTTTATCTGTGATAGCCAATGAAAATACTAATCCTGCATCTCTTAAGTATGCGTGTGCTAACCTATTGGGTCCCAATTACACTTGGGGACCCATGTTTTTCAGTTATTCATATCTGTCTGGTTTCAAATGCAGGTCGTACAAATCGTACTGTGGTATTTGGACTCAGGCTGCTCAAAACATATGACTAGGGATCGCTCTCGGCTCAGAAATTTCGTGAAAAAGTTTATCGGGATAGTTAGATTCGGAAACGACCACTTTGGAGCCATTATGGGGTATGGTGATTATGTGTTTGGTGACAGCGTGATTTCTAGGGTTTACTATGTGGAAGGACTTGGGCATAATCTATTCTCTGTTGGACAATTCTGTGACTCTGATCTCGAAGTGGCCTTCAAAAAACACACATGTTTTGTTAGAGAATTGGATGGAGTTGATATTCTTAAGGGAAGTCGTGGTACCAATTTGTACACTATCTCTATCTGTCACACCCCCAAAATACCTGAATGGCAGCAGAATGGAATACCTGGGGGTGACTGTCATAGCACCACAGTTACAGTTATATTGAATGACCTAAAGTGTCATTTTGAAAATACATCGTTTGATTTATTTAAAATATTCAGAGTTATAAAACATAGGTCCCAAAAGTCTTGAAATATTTAAGGAAAAAAAAGTTTAGTACAATCAAACATAATTCATAAGTGCATGAAAATCCAAAATGAGACGCGTCATCCTTGTTACTCAATGATATGACTCCATGCATGCCATGAAGAATATATCTTAGTTACTTGAAAATACATTGCGAAAACGGTCAACAATAATGTTGGTGAATAATCATAGGTTTGTAAGTTAAATCGGATGTACATTAACCACAAGTATAAAGTAAACCGACAAAATGTCAAAAAAATGCTACATTGGCTCTTAAGCTCATGACCCCGAAGTTAGATATAGTATCGTATTGGTCCCAAAGGAGTGTTTACCAGGCACTCAAATAGATTAGACATGAAATGCATCCGTTTTCCCGTTGGAGCAACCCAAACACGGATGGAGGAGTCACCCTCAATAGATCTATTCACTCACTCTCGCTTGGCAATATAATTAACGGTCCATGATAATAAAGGGGACTTAACTTGGTAGTAAGGCAACTTAAGCAATGTATGGAATTTAATACTTGGGCATGTACAAAAATAATTGATGCAATGTATTCTCCCCCATGGGATTTGAAATCAAAATATTGAATTAAAACGGGGCTATGGAAACTCACCTGAAGTGATAGTACAATGCGGTGAAATAATTGGGAAAACAAGGCGTGAACACTAGCCGCAACCTAAATGAATGAATATGATATACTTTAGATCATGAAATGATGTAGTGAATGTTCATACACATGATACCTATACCACTCGTAACTTGAAAATACTAGTTATTGTCAAAGTAAAGTATTTTCCATACTTAGGAAAAATAAGTCTAACTAGACTTTGTCACAACTCGTAATTTCATGTCCCTTTTCAAACATCAAAATTTCATTATTTATCTCAGAAAGTTACTATTCATCATTTACTATTCACCGATCACTATTCATCATTTTTGGTGCCAGTTTGAGATTCCGAGAAGCGTTCAAAAATTTTACTATTCATTTCCAGAGGGAAAACACTATTCATGTACTTTATTCATTTCGTCGTAAAGTTAGCTTACGGGTAACTAAATTCACGTAACCGGATTGGTTTATCTGCGAATTCATGCATCATCATTAGGGACACGTCATATTGACTGGAGTAGTCTACATATCATTAGTAACAACATCAGCACTTTAGGCCCTACACGGATATGCATTATTTTAATTTACGTATGCTTAATTTGTAATTAACGTTACCACTCAGTTTTTACTACTAACATATACCCGACACTCCTGACTACGATCCTAACATATTTTCATACTCATTATAATGATATAAAAATTATATTATTAATTTACCCGGTGTTTTCAAATCAATTGCTACATTTTACGGTCGGAGCTTATTACTCCGTCGGTTTGCGATATTTCAACCCGATAATTATTTTAACACCTGATTCTCATCAGGAATGTGATTTTATGATTTTTACAAGTTCGTCATATTTTATATCAACTCGTCACGATTTATTTTTAGTTAACTCGGTACCCGATAACACCTAATACACCTCAACTCCTATCTAAATCTTACAACTATTTGACAACTACATTAATTGGCACACAAACACCTATCTGCCACCCCATTTTTGCCGCCCCATGTTCCCCCCTAAGTCCAATTTCACATAAATGCAAAGACTAAAAATATCTACAAACACTTGTACATTATCTTATCATCTAGTACCAACAAATAAACTAAAAAAAAAAAAAACTCTCTCATTCTTTCCTTCTCTCTATCATTTTCGGCCAAATCAGGATCAAGAAGAAGAAATGGTTTTTTTTTTTTTTTTTTTTTTTTTTTTTTTTTTTTTTTTTTTTCAAGAATCAAGTGCTTAAACAAGTCCTAGTAGTGATCTAGTTTGGATTTTGAAATAAAAATCCCTAGTTTCTTAGGTTTTATTCACCCAAATCATCACCATCTTCATCACAAGTTCAAGTATATTTTTCTTACTCTTTTCATACTTTCATTATACTCAAAATAATATATTTGTGATTTGTTATGCAAATATATATGTTATTGTACCACTTTAACTTGATTTTTGCTATATAAATGGATCTATATAAATAACTAGCATACACTTGAGACCTATCATTTTTGATGAATTTTAGGACCCCATGACACCCTAAGAAGGTGTATGGTAGTTTAAGGGAGATATTGAAGTTGTTTGGATTGGTTTGAGACAAGTTAGACACTAGGAAACTCGTTTTTAAAACATCTATAAAAGTGACTCTAGGGTCGTTAGGCGTATCCTATCCTCAGGCTTATTTCATAGTTTCATAACATATATGCCACCTTTCCTAATTCCTCTACCTATGATTTTTCCATCTATACTCCCTTATAAAGGAGGCATATCCAATGCCTAAAACCGATCCACCTTCCAAAGCTAATATTAAGATTCAACACCCGAGCCTAGAGGCTATAAATACCGAACCTCCCCAAATAAACACACAAACCACTAACTTATTTTGATATCTCTCTCTCTCACTCTAACCTAAAATGCACCACCCAGGCACCCACTTATACACTTTCATATCTCTCTTTCACCGCCGCCGCCGACACCAACTAATTCTGCCGCCACCACTTCCAACAGCCTGTGTCGTCACTACCATCGTTTTACATATACATTCGTTAGGTGGTTTTGGCCGGTTGTTTTGTGTTAGGTGGTTTTGCTGGTAGTTTTGGTTTGTGTGGATTTGGTTGCGGTTGTTAGTGAATGATATCAAACACAGGTTTTACACAAATCTGATGGTAGTTAGATGAATTTGTTTAAAATCTCTATAGATCTGGTATCATTCTTTTTTGTGATTTTGAAAATTAACGCAAGAAACCATAAATTTTAATTTACGTTTTTGAACAAATAAGAGTTGTATTTGTTGGTACTTTTAAGTGGTTTCGGGTTTACATGGACACCATCTCTCTCGGTGGTTTTTGTGTTGTTGAGAAAATTACAGTGGTTGTTTTGGTGGTTTCAGTGATGGTTCAAGGATGGTTTTGGTGTCTTAATTTAAAGTAAATTTTTGTTTTTGTTTTTTGTTTTTTTGTTTAATAGATCTACAGACTTAGCATGGTGGGGGATCTTGATTCTTGTAATTTGAGTATCTGAACTAATCTTTTGCTTTTGTTGTTGTAGAACTTGTGATTTGGGCATGCTTTGGAACTGACATATACGTACAATATTCACTCACCTCTTTCTTTCTTTTTTTCCTTTTTCATATCTTTTTCTGAATTCTGATGTTGGGATCTTTATGCTTTTGTAAAACTTGCGAACCAAAATGATTGTAACAATTTATTTTTCTACATTATTTCACATCTTTTCTATATAGTTTAAGGGTTTTAAACTGATTTTGTTATTTATCTTTCACTATTTTGGTTTAAAGATTGATTTTTTAAATATGGCTTGATTTTTTTGCAATTTTTTACTACTTGAGTAATATCGTAACTTATTGTCTCGAAGACCTTTTTTGTCCTTAAAAATGTTGGAGTGAGTTGAATATACTACTTCTATTTTCATATTTCCATTTGGACTTATAGTTAATACTTTTGCTTTGAATTATTTTTGTACAATATTAATGAAGTTAAAGGTTAAAAAAGATTTGATTTTTTTATTATTAGTGAAACATAATAATTATAGTTTAGATTTGAATTCTAACCTTTGAGATGTATGACAACAACTTGACAAGATATTGTGTATAATGTTTTGTGTAAGTTAAAATTTATGCTGGGAATATATTAGATGGAAGATATTTTTCTTGGAAATTTTGTTAGTTTTAGTAATTTATAAATTTTTGAAATTTGATTTTTTTTTTTAATTTGAAATTCATTGAAATGCAATAACTTTAAAATTTAGAATATTTCGAATTAAATTTGAAACTTGAGTTTGAAAGTTTCGAAAGTTTTCCAAGTTTGGAGTTTGATATATTTCTTAATTTAATTTTTAAAGTAGTTTTAATTTTAATTTATTTTTTATGTTTAGAAAGTTACAAATCTTCTAAATTTTTTTGGATATTTCAAAAGTTTTAAACTTTCGGAAAAAGTTTGTATCTCATTACTAACTTTGAAACTTTTCAAAAAAAAAAAAAAAAAAAAAAAAAAAAAAAAAAAAAAAAAAGAATCTGTGAATGTTTGGGATCTTGAACTTTTTAAAAGCTTTTAAATCTTATTATAAATAACTAACAACCATTGTTAATAACTTAACCAGAATGAAATATTGCTTCCAAATAGATAACTGAGCCTAACATTATTGGGAACGATTTTCTAGAAAGGTTGAAACCCCATGTGGCTTTTCAGAATTTTGGGTCTCGAGGCGCGGAACCAAATTTGGATGATATGGGATTTGGTGTTACTTATATTTGAATTGCATTGTAAGTGGTGGTTCAAAAATATATGGTAAGAACATGACTTTTAGCAAGTGCAAATGCAAAAGAGTATGTGTGTATACTCTAATTAGACCCTGACAATAAGGTATAGGTTTGCAAAATATGAAAACATGAAAAAAAAAGTTAAAAATGAAACAACTTGGTGGAGTTTCACCATTGTTGAAAAAATAAGATAAAACTACATAGAAATGTTTTATACTTTATATACCTCAAACGGGTAAGATATGATATGGATCTTTCATATTGAGGGCCTACCACTACTATCAAAATAATTTCAATTATTATTCATGATGGCATACCAAACGCACCTTAAGATAGTAAGACAATGACATTTCAATGCAAAGTAAACGACACACTCTTTTAACTTTTTCAAAAATATTTCTTGACTTAATAACCAAATAAAATTGTGAATTCCTTTTAAGGGTGAGCATCGGTCCAGGACCTGACCGGACCGACTGGGCTGAGGACCGAACCAAATGTAGTCGGTCCAGTCAAACAAGGCCAAATAAACGGTTTATGGTCTGGACACGATCGGATTGGACTGGACCGAGGACCGAATTAGTCAAAAAGCCAAGACCGAAGATCGGATCAAATGTGATCGGTCCGGTCCAGTCTCGGTCAGTCCGATCCATTCGAGTCGTTTGCTAAGCACTAATTCCTTTAATTGAAGCTTTGTTAGGACAAACTCTCATCTACCCATTTATACGGAGTAATTTTGTAGTTTGACTTCAAGTTACGAATTTTTTGTTCAAATTTAGTAACTATCTAGGAAATTTGTTTTTTAACACTCACATCAACTAAAAAAAAAGTTGATTACAAGTACTTTGGAAAAAAAATCATTTTATTATTTTGAAAAAATTATTTTTATAGTTTGACTTATGATACTCTTTACATCAAAAATATTTGTATTATGACAAATAGCACATAATTACTCCGTATAAGAAAAATATATTGACACATTTTTTACTTATATCTCTCAATCTTGAACCATATGCTTATACGAAAACATTGATATCTAAATATCCGAATTCAACCAACTACATACAACTTAAAAAAATTGTACGATAGTCTATTATTATAAGTGATAGGTTACGAAGGACCCCTTAAAATACAATTTGTATTACGTACCATCCTTTTTTTCTCTTTAAAAAAAAAAAAAAAAATTGTTACAAAAATACCAAACTGAAAGTACGAAACATAAAACATAATGTTTAACACATCAAAATAATTAAACTGACAAAAAAATACTGAACAAAAACTATGTTACACTGTAAACAGAAAGAGAAAAAGAAATGTTTTGTAATTTTTTGTACCATTAGTAGTACCCTTATTTCATTTTTTTTCATCATTTTGGGAGTCCATGACTTTTTAATCTATGCTTCTAGAATGCAACTTAAAAAAATCCTTACAATTTTTGTTGACAACTACAATAAAATACAATGCAATCGGGAAAAACACGCACAACATTAACGCTAGCGGATTTTCTTGAAAACTATATATTGCCTCCGCTATGTAACAATGGCATAAGAAAATAGTTCTTTTGAAAAGATTCCTAACGCTACGAATAAACTTTGTCGAAAGAAAATTATCCGCCGCTAAAATTTTGTCGAAGACCAGACACCGCCGCCGATAGGCGCGGGTACTCTGCTAGTTCTTAACTATTTCGCTATCCTCTTCGGTAAAAGTGACGCTACATTTATTATCACATATTTGTCCTATACTAAGCAAGTTATATGTTAAATTATCTACATGCTCTACATTATCAATAGTAAGTGAGTCTTGAGAAATCGTACCTTTGCCAATGATTTTTCCACGTAAGTCACTACCGAAAATAACGTTACCTCCATTGTATGCCTTGTATGTAGAGAATAGCTTGCGGTTCCCCGTCATGTGCCTCGAACATCCGCTATCTTTGATCCATTCGTCAAGCTCCAAGTAAATTCCTAAACATATTTCGTCGGTTTCTTTTGCCATAAAACACTTTTCATCTCTTGGGTTTTCAACTTCTTCTTTGTCACTATCACTCCATGTTCCACTAACAAATGTGCCTTGATTTTCATAACCCGGTGGCTTTAGACATTCGCCAATGAGATGATTTGGACTTCCACATCTAAAGCACTTTCTTTTCCCATAGTTGTCACTTCTATTTCTTTGGAATGGTTTTCTTTTGTCTCGTGATGATCTAGTGAATCTTCCTCGTCTCTTGAAGAATTTCTTGAATTCTCTTACGGCCATTGCATATTCTTCGTCTTCACTTTCGTCACTTGAATCATCATCATCACTAGGTTCCTTTTTGGCTTTTAGAGCAATGGATTTCGTTTGTTCTTTCTTGACTTTGACCGTTTCCGAATCTCTTCTTATAATTTCTTCATGAACCTTTGATTGATGCCAAACCACCTAACTTAAATTAACCAAAAAAAATGGTCAACTAAGTCAAATAGCCTAGATCAATGCTCCGGGTAATATAATGTATCACCGGGTCGTTAAATCCCGTTGAGGTGTGAAATGTAACTTTAGCGTATTCGTAATCGGGTGTTATTCACAGAAAAAGGGTTGTTGTGAAAATTATGTGGAAATTATTAACAAATATAGCTTAGGAAAGCTACGTGAATGGTTACGGGAATTTGGAGTACGAAGATTCGAGCTAAACCTAAAAATGTACGTTTTAATTAAAAAAACGTAATCGGACGAATAAAACAAAAAGTACAACTGGAGGACTGAGAGGGGTAAAAGTGTAAATTTTGTATTTTTACAATCCTATTAATTAAAGAAAATTTTAAGAAAAATAAAAATTATTTTTACACTATTTAATTATTTAATATTAATTAATTACTAATTATCTATTTAATACTAATTAAATTGATTAGAATTATTAAAAATACTAAAAAGACTTAGAAAATTAAGAAAATTTTTATAAATCTAATTAACCATTACAGGAATCCTAAAAAATTATAAAAAGTTAATTCTAAATATTTTTAAGCTAAATAATTAATTATTATTCTAATTACTTATTAATTACTAATTAAACTAATTATATTATAAAAAATAGAAAATGAACAGTAAAAATTCTAGAAAAATTTATAAAAATGTTTTAACTAAAATAAAAGCTATAAAATTTATAAAAACTAGGTTATACTATTTAAAAACTAATTATGCTATTTAATTGATTAATATTAATTAAAACTAAATTAAACTAAAATTAATTAGAAAAACCACTAAAAGACAAAATAAAAATCTGGAAAAATTTATAAAATTATTTTAACCTAAAATATAATTTCTAAAAATATAAAAGTGATATATTACTTAGAAATAAATTAAAAAGAAAAATAAATTTATAACTCCTATTAAATAGAAGCTATCACTAATATTAAAATTGGTTTTTTGGATTTTTGCTTTTTCTAAACTGATAATAAACTAAAAACAACTAACTTTAACAAAAACACTTTTGTTTTAACCCATGGAATAAGCAATTGAAATGCTTATTTACCTCACAGTTGACTTTTGTTGACTGTGAAGGTTTATAAGCTCAAAAGAGGAATGTGGGGTCCACAATGGTTGAGATTGGTTTCTCTGAGTCTAATGAACACAAATAAGCAAGACTTAAGCTAATAAGTGGCCTGAATAAGCCAAAAATAACAAATAAGCACTTTGCTTATTTGTTGACTGAGCAGTTAAGGAACAAAGTTTATGGGTCAAACAAGGTAGGGTCCACAGACTTTGGGGTCAAACAAAAGGTCAAACCTTATTCCTGGGTAGGAGGGGGGTTGAAAGGTGCAAGAGTGGTGGTGTGGGACCCACTGGGTCAGTCACAAACCACCAATGAAGTTGGGTGTATGGCTGAGGTAACTGAGAGCAGGGCAGATAGGTTGCCCTGCAGGTCACTTTGAGACCTTGTGGGACCCACCAAACAAATTCTTAAAAATCTGGAAAAATTCACAAAAATCTACAAAGTGGTAGATAATAAGCACACCAAGTTTCAGCTTCTAACAACTAAGATCAAACAAGTTACACACCTCCCAAGATTGCTCAAAATGACTGAAACAAGTTTTGACTTTTAAGAGTTTTGCACACTTTGACTTTTATGAACTTGGGAAGCTGATTTAATGATCCAAAAAGCTAAGATAAGCTATATTAAAACTACTTTGGGTAAAACTTTAACTTATGAAAAGGATTTGTGGGATTTGGACTCCAAAAATCACCACAGTGGACTGTGGTGATTATACTCTCTTGATTTTGACTTTTGCAAGGGTTTGTACCAAAGTTCTTGTTCCCCTGAGCTTAATTATACCCAACAAACTATTACAAACTAATGGATGCTAAGATACACAGCTAGAACACACTGAACAAGCTAAAACCAAACACCCTTTTGTAAAACAGTTAATGGAAAGATTTCCACTTAAACAAGTATTAAGCACAAACAGATGATCACCACTTAATCTATAAGCTAATATTAAGATGCAATAAAATTAATTAGACAACTTAAGCTACTTAAGAGTAAAAAATGAAAGAGTGTGTAGCTTACAAAGCCTTCCAAGCTACTGAGTATGGACCAAAGAACCAAACCAAACAATCCTATGCCCTCCCCTGAGGTTCCTAACCCACAGCCTTCCAATATTCACTGTGCTCCATGCTTATACAACAAATGATCACCACTTTTTATTTTTGTTTTTATTTTTCTTATTTTTTTAGTAGATATTTAAAACTGAGCCTAGAGTTATCTTAGAAGCTTATAAAGCTTTCCAAAACTTGTTTTTAAGTTTGTATAAGCTACTGAATTACATGAACTCACATTAGAAACTTTTAAATAGAACTTGGAAATTTAAATTGAGACTTTGAAAAGTGAAAAAGAGGATTAAGCTTCAAACTGAATTTTCATTAATAAGAAGAGTTACATTACATTAAAAATAAACTGAAAATACAAAATAAGCTAAGAAAATTACACACTACAAGCTCATATGAGCTAAGCTATATATATCGACCTAAATTAAATTCCTAAGCCTTCCACATGGCCACTTTTTGAAAACTGATAGTCCCATAGACTTTGCTTTGACCTTCTGACCAAATCCCCATCGTCAATTTAATCTTCAATGCATCCTAGCCATTGATTGGCATTTTGGCGCCAATTTGAATACGGGGCAAAACTAGTGGTATTGGTGAGGGTTTTGGGGAAGCATTAATGGTGGTGGAGTTGGTGGGTGAGGGTATTTATTGTGGGGGGTGAAGTAGTTGAAAAGGCGAGGAGGGGGGGGGGGAAATTTCTCCCTGGTTTTGCGCTTGGTGTTGGGAAGAAGAAGGTCGGGGTTGGGGGTTTGACCTGGGTCAACGCCCAGGTTTTATTTAAAAAGAAAGTGGGCTTGTGGACTGGGCTTGGGGGTCAGCTGGGCTAGGGGATTGGATTGGGTATTTGGTTTTTGGTTTAATGGATAACAAGGGTCCGGATGGAAAGTCAATCACAAGGACCATATTTGCAAACTTTTCAAAGTTGAGGGGTGTGAAATGTAACTTCCCAAAACTTCTTCAAATGATCAATTTATGCCAAATACCAATAACCAAGGACCAAATTTGTATTTTTCCACTTTTTCCAATTTCAAAAATTCCCAGGGACTACTTTTGCCATATTTGGATTTTTAGGGACTAATCATGTAATTTTTGAAAACTTGCAACCCAATTATGATATTTTGACTTTATTTGACTTTTAAGACCTTGGGTTGACTTTTCCTTAAAAATAAATGCATAGGGACTAAAGTTGACAAGTTTTGAAACTCGGGGGACTGAAACTGCCAATACTGCAAACTTTGTACGTTTTTTCTTTGTTTTTGCACATTTTGCTTTTAAAACACATAAAACACAATCCCTGGGATAATTTAAGTATTTTGATATCTTTTTGATTGTTTTTGTGCGTTTTGGCAGTTTAAATATATCGAAAACGATGAGTGTTTGAGCACTCATCAATCCCCCACACTGAACTATTGCTAGTCCCTAGCAATCTTTTTAGAAAACTTGATGGATTTTAAACTCTTTACCAAAAGCCATCACTTCTGGAGTAGCCAGGTGTAAGAACTGTGGCACACCTGATAACCGTGTGATTTTGAGCAAACCACCAGCTTCCGACGGATTTGTTAAGTCTTTACCAAGAGCCGTTTGCTCCTGGACTAGCCAACTCTTGATGGACCTAGTCAACATCTTGGTGAGCTGATTACCAATTATGGATTTTTCCACGGCCTTTACCACAAGCCATAATCTTGCGGGCTAGCCAACTCATTTGTTTTCGGGGAGTTGATGAACCATACAATTTTGGGCAAATTGCCAGCCGTCAACGGATTTGAGTTGTCTTTACCAAGAGCCGTTTGCTCCTGGACTAGCCAATCCCTTTTGTCGCTTAGACAAGGCGGACTGATTACCACAAAAATTTTGAAATAAAGTGAAAAATTTTTGAAAATTTTGGCCAAAATGGGGGGTACTTGAAAGATATTTTGATAAAATTCGTTAGAATTTCCCCCCCACACTTAGAAATGAATATTGTCCTCAATATTCAAAGATCCGGCTATTATGCCGATGCTATGAACGTAAAAAAACGAGATTCGAATCTAACTGCGGAAATACCAATTTCACTTTATTTCTATATATACAACCCTTTTTTTTTTTTTTTTTTTTTTTTTTTTTTTTTTTTTTTTTTTTTGACTTATATACATATATACATTTTTTCAAACAGCGGGGGGTTGGCCATTCCCCCACACTCGGTGGTAGAAAATAGAAAGAATCAGAGATACGGGTGAAAACCCGTATTGTTGCTAGTTTTTGGTCATTGAGTCGCTAGCTTGACTCTATCCCCGAATTCAATTGTCCTTGGGGAAAGTTTGGAGATCCGGGACGACCATGGATGGTACGTCCTCTCCAAAGTAGTGCTTTAACCGATGTCCATTCACTTTGAAGTTAGGACCGTCATTTTGAGATAATTCGACGGTACCATAAGGATAAACTTTTGTGATGGTGAATGGACCAGTCCATCGGGTTTTGAGCTTTCCCGAGAAGATCTTGAGTCTAGAGTTGAAAAGAAGGACTCGATCACCAACGTTAAAAACGC
This sequence comes from Artemisia argyi, assembly GCA_030686995.1. Lineage (NCBI taxonomy): Eukaryota > Viridiplantae > Streptophyta > Magnoliopsida > Asterales > Asteraceae > Artemisia > Artemisia argyi. Next base: position 91,960,502 of record CM060690.1, read on the forward strand.
GGTTTTTGATTTTTGAGTCATGAATCTTCTTTATCTTTTGTTTATAGATCAAAGAGTTCTCGTAAGCTTGATCACGAAGTTCGTTTAATTCATTGAGTTGAACTTTTCTGTGATCACCCGCCGTTCTGAGGTCGAAATTGGCATGCTTGAGGGCCCAATAGGCTTTATGCTCAAGCTCGATCGGAAGATGAAACGCTTTCCCGTACACAAGTTTATAAGGCGTACACCCAATGGGTGTTTTGTAAGCCGTACGGAAAATCCCAAAGTGCATCATCTAATTTGTCCGACCACGATGCACGATTTTCTCCTACAGTTCTCTCCAATATTCTTTTAATGCCCCGATTGGACACTTCGACTTGTCCACTTGTTTGAGGGTGGTACGCAGTGGAAAGACGGTGAGTCACACCGTACTTTTGCATGACTTTGTCAAACTTGTCATTACAGAAGTGCGTACCACGATCACTAATAATAGCACGTGGAGTTCCGAATCGGGCAAAGAGAGCTTTTAAAAATTTCACAACTACTCGGGCATCATTTGTGGGTAAAGCTTTCGCTTCAACCCATTTTGACAAATAGTCAACTGCCACGAGTATGTATTTATTTCCGTGAGAGGATGGAAATGGCCCCATAAAGTCGATGCCCCAGATATCAAAGATTTCACAAACTTGAATTGCGTTCTGAGGCATTTCATTTCTTTGTGAAATATTCCCGTGGCGCTGACAAGCGTCACAGGACTTGACCAATTCTTGGGCATCCTTGTAGATCGAGGGCCAATAAAAGCCAGAATCAAACACCTTTTTGGCGGTGTAGTTGGGATTGTGGTGGCCCCCCGTGGGACCAGCATGGCAAGCCTTTAAGATTTCAGCGGCTTCCTGACCATACACACACCGCCGGATGACTTGATCCGCGCATATCTTGAACAAATAGGGGTCGTCCCAAAAGTAATGTTTTACGTCTTTGAAAAATTTATTTTTTTGTTGGGACGACATCCCTTTCACAATGAAATTACCCGCAAGATAGTTTGCAAAGTCGGCAAACCATGGGGTAATCGAGTCTCCACGAAATGAAACCGCATTGAGGGTTTCGAGAGGAAACGTTTCATTTATTTCCTTTTTCTCGAAATCATTTTGGTGAGGGTTTTCAAGACGGGAGAGATGATCAGCAGCCAGGTTCTCAGCTCCTTTTTTATCACGAATAATGATATCAAATTCCTGAAGGAGGAGAACCCATCGGAGGAGTCTCGGCTTTGCATCTTGTTTTGCAAATAAATATTTCAAAGCCGAATGATCCGTATACACTATGCTTTTAGTCAGAATCAGGTATGGCCAGAATTTTTCAAAAGCGTACACCACAGCTAATAATTCTTTTTCAGTGGTGGTGTAATGACTTTGTGCCTCGGTCATAGTTTTGCTGGCATAGTGTATAGGCTGAAAATGTTTTGTTTTGCGTTGCCCCAAGACTGCCCCTATAGCATAATCACTAGCATCACACATGAGCTCGAAGGGCAAGTCCCAATCGGGGGCAACAAGAATTGGTGCCTCGGTAAGCCTTTTCTTTAATGTTTCAAAGGCTTCGATGCACTCAGGGGAGAAGATAAAAGGAGCATCCTTCTCGAGGAGATGGGTCATAGGCCAGGCGATTTTAGAGAAGTCTTGAATAAACCTACGGTAAAAACCGGCGTGACCCAAAAAGCTCCTAACACCTTTCACAGTCGTGGGATGAGGCAATTTAGCAATGACGTCCACTTTGGCACGATCAACCTCAATCCCGTTTTTTGAAATTTTATGGCCGAGGACAATGCCCTCTTTGACCATAAAGTGACTCTTCTCCCAATTTAGACATAACTTTGTGTCTTCACAACGTTTTAGCATGCTGTCTAAATGGGATAGACATGTTTTAAATGAATCCCCAATGACCGAGAAATCGTCCATAAAGACCTCCATACTTTTCCCGATCATGTCGGAAAAGATGGCCATCATACATCGTTGAAACGTGCCCGGAGCATTACATAGGCCAAATGGCATACGTTTATATGCGAAGGTTCCATAGGGGCACGTAAAAGTGGTATTTTCTTGGTCTTGCGGGTCAATGGGAATCTGAAAGTAACCCGAGAAACCATCGAGGAAGCAATAGTACTCATTCCCCGCTAGTCTCTCGAGCATCTGATCCATAAAGGGCAGAGGAAAATGATCCTTACGGGTGGCGTCATTCAATTTACGATAATCAATGCAGACGCGCCAACCCGTAACCAAACGAGTTGGAATCAACTCATTCTCCTCGTTTGTGACAACGGTAATGCCACCCTTTTTTGGAACACAATGGATTGGGCTGACCCAAGGACTGTCCGAGATAGGGTAAATCAATCCGGCATCAAGAAGTTTTAAAACCTCTTGTTTGATAACCTCGTGAATTTTTGGATTCACCCTTCTTTGATGTTGGACCGCAGGTTTGAAGTCATCCTCCATTAAAATCTTGTGAGTACAGAACTCAGGGTCGATGCCCTTGATATCGGAGAGACGCCAAGCAATTGCTCGTTTATGAGACTTCAAAACCTGTATAAGAGCAGCCTTTTCCTCAACACTTAAGTCTTTAGCAATAATGACGGGCAATTTATCATCACCTTCCAGAAATGCATATTCAAGATGAGGCGGCAAGTCCTTAAGTTCAACCGCGGGGAAGTCATCAGTTTTCTCAACATTTTTGACTTCCTCCTTATGAAGTGTTTGTGGTAGAACAGGAAGATGAGAGGGATCTTCGTTTAATAACTTTTCAAGAGTGAGAATATCCCCCTCGAGGTCAATCTCTTGGTTATCGATTCCATCGGGAGTCGAATCATTGTTGAGATAGGCTTTAATTTCTTCTAAGATGAAGTCACTTCCCTCAAACGGAGTGAGGGAAGGAGAAGAATTGGCAATAATGGGGTGAGAAGATGGAGTGAAGTTTTCACTCGAAGAATCATCGACAAAACCTAAAACCTCTTGAGCGTACTCCTCAGACGCGACATCAATGACATCAATTCGGTTAACCGTTTCGGCGTCATAGTTAGAGGAGTACCTCGAAGTTTGATCGAGGTTAAAGGTTACAGCTTCATTACCAACACGAAGAGTTATCTCCTCTTCGTGCACATCAATTAACGCACGACCCGTTCTTAAGAATCCTCTCCCAAGAATGAGAGGAACACGTGGGTCAGCATCGAACTTAACAACAACGAAGTCAGCGGGAAAATGGAACTTTCCTACTTTCACGAATACATCTTCGGCAATGCCGAGAGGATGAGAGATTGAACGGTCGGCAAGCTCAAGAGTCATGCACGTAGGAGTAAGTTGAGGAAGAGAGAGTTTCTCCCACACTGAGTAAGGCATCAGGTTGATGCTAGCGCCAAGATCAGCTAAGGCGAAGCACTCAACCATCCCAGGGAAAACACATGGAATGAGAAATCTCCCAGGGTCTCCAAGCTTCTTAGGAAGCTTCTTTAAGATAACCGCAGAGCAGTTTTCGTTCAGAGGAGTCTTTGCCATTTCGTACAATTTTTCCTTGTTGCTTAACAAGTTCTTGATCATAGATGCGAATTTGGGCATCAGGATGATAGCATCCGCAAGGCTAACGTCAAAGTGCAAATCTTGAAAGATTTGATAGAACTTATCCATTTGGTAACTAGCCTTTTCGCGGAGCTTTTGCTCATTAAGTCTTGACGGGTATGGTAGTGAAGGTTTGGATTTAGGGTTCTCTCCAGGAGTTGTTGATGGTTCAAATACAACTCCCGGTTTTGGTACAAGTCCAGATTTTGGTACAATTTCCGGAACAACCTGAGGGTGGACGTGTGCGGTACTTCGTGGGCTAGTAAATTGCACCTTGTCCGTGGTTGCCTCAGGCTCAATTTCAACTTCCTCAGAATAAAGAGGAGGAGGCATAGGTGGAAGAGGAGACATAGGAGGAACTGGCGGCTCTTCATAAGCTTTACCACTTCATGTAGTAATAGCTTTGAGTTCACCCTTGGGGTTAACAATTGTATTAGCCGGGAGACCTCCTGATGTAGAGGGTGGAGTGAGATGATTCATAAGACTGGCAAGCATATTTTCAATCTTGCTTTGATTTTGATCAATTTTGTTGTTTGTTTGCATCAACTCACTCTTCAGCTCTTGACCCTGTTTGGCTATTGATGATTGGAAATCATTTTTCAAATTTGAGATTTGATTTTGCATTGCCCTCATTTTGGTCTCATTAACTTTGATGTAGTTATTGAGCTCGTTTGGGAGGGGATCTTGATAATTTGGAGCTGAATACCCTTGATTACCCCTTTGGGGTGGGTACTGATTGACGGGGGCAGGATTTTGATTTTGCAAATTAGGCCCCCTTGGTGGATTAGGATTAAACCTATTTGGATTTTGAGGAAAACCGGGTGGTCCACCCTGATTGCTAGCCCGGTAATTTGGTTCCACTTGAGGACGGTATTGGATACCTCCTTGGTTGGAATTGCCGGCTATTGCATTTACTTCGAATAGATTGCCTTCGGTGGCAGGGCAATTATAATATGAATGTGGACCACCACAAGTAACACAAACTTCTATCTTTTTGATTTCAGCTTGTGGAGAAGGAGAAGAATCTTTCTTGCTTTGGGCGAGAACAAATGCATGGACGGCTTCCGTGAGTTGATCAAGTTTAGCATCGGTGCTAGACTGAGCCACGGTCGATGAGGAAGAAGGAACAACATCCCTTTGGGAACAAACCGATCTGCTTCGGGGAATGCGAACCTTAGATTTATTCTCAATGATTTCTAAAGCATCCTTTGTGGTGCGATTCAAGAAGTTACCTCCAGCGGAGGCATTCAGAGAGTCTTGATCAGATTGGTTTACACCATTGTAGAAAGTATCAAGTGTCATGAGATCAGAGAAACCGTGGTGAGGGCATTTTCGGAGCAATTCCTTGTAACGATCCCATGCCTCACTAAAGGGTTCATCAAATTTCTGCGTGAATTTCATGATATCATTCTTGAGACTTGTGGTTTTGGAAGGAGGAAAGAATTCATTCACGAACTTTTTCACAAGATCTTCCCATGTCTTAATAGATCGTGGAGGTTGTTTTTCAAGCCAAACCCGGGCTTGTCCCTCCAGGGAGAATGGGAAGAGAAGAAGTTTGATTGCTTCAGAGGGGACATCTTTGCATTTGATGGTGTAAGTGATTTTATTGAACCATCGAATGTGATCTTGAGGATCGTCCCTCTCATAACCGTAGAATTGACGTGATGTGGCCAGATTTATTAATCCTGTTTTAAGCTCAAAATTATCGGCCATGATTGTTGGAACAACGATAGCATCTCCGTAACCCTCGACGGGTGCTTGGAGAAGCTCGTTCATAGTGGGTTCAGCTGCCATGATGATAGCTGGAGGTGGAACAGTACGGATTTCAGACCCGACTGATGGTGCAGAACGTCGACGAGGTCTTCGAGGTCTCTGAACCAGCTCACGTAATGGGCTAGTGGACCTTGAAGAACGAGTGCGCATGCACTAGGGATAAAAACTTTTTGGACAATATTTTTGTTATCGTCCCGTAATCCAGATTCGTTTCTCTTCAAGAATCACCTTAAAAGAAAACCGAATCAGAAAACGTTACGATATGTTTTGTTGGTTTTTTACTTTTTTTGGTGTTTTAACACTTTAGGAAAAGTGTCAATGACATTTTTATGTGTTTTGATTTTGAAAATATTCACAAGTGATGGTATTTGTACAGTGAGTGAGGTGAGATAACACTAATCTCGAAAAACGCTACGGAAACGCGCACACCTCCCCGGCAGCGGCGCCATAAATTGATTGATGCCAAACCACCTAACTTAAATTAACCAAAAAAAATGGTCAACTAAGTCAAATAGCCTAGATCAATGCTCCGGGTAATATAATGTATCACCGGGTCGTTAAATCCCGTTGAGGTGTGAAATGTAACTTTAGCGTATTCGTAATCGGGTGTTATTCACAGAAAAAGGGTTGTTGTGAAAATTATGTGGAAATTATTAACAAATATAGCTTAGGAAAGCTACGTGAATGGTTACGGGAATTTGGAGTACGAAGATTCGAGCTAAACGTAAAAATGTACGTTTTAATTAAAAAAACGTAATCGGACGAATAAAACAAAAAGTACAACTGGAGGACTGAGAGGGGTAAAAGTGTAAATTTTGTATTTTTACAATCCTATTAATTAAAGAAAATTTTAAGAAAAATAAAAATTATTTTTACACTATTTAATTATTTAATATTAATTAATTACTAATTATCTATTTAATACTAATTAAATTGATTAGAATTATTAAAAATACTAAAAAGACTTAGAAAATTAAGAAAAATTTTATAAATCTAATTAACCATTACAGGAATCCTAAAAAATTATAAAAAGTTAATTCTAAATATTTTTAAGCTAAATAATTAATTATTATTCTAATTACTTATTAATTACTAATTAAACTAATTATATTATAAAAAATAGAAAATGAACAGTAAAAATTCTAGAAAAATTTATAAAAATGTTTTAACTAAAATAAAAGCTATAAAAATTATAAAAACTAGGTTATACTATTTAAAAACTAATTATGCTATTTAATTGATTAATATTAATTAAAACTAAATTAAACTAAAATTAATTAGAAAAACCACTAAAAGACAAAATAAAAATCTGGAAAAATTTATAAAATTATTTTAACCTAAAATATAATTTCTAAAAATATAAAAGTGATATATTACTTAGAAATAAATTAAAAAGAAAAATAAATTTATAACTCCTATTAAATAGAAGCTATCACTAATATTAAAATTGGTTTTTTGGATTTTTGCTTTTTCTAAACTGATAATAAACTAAAAACAACTAACTTTAACAAAAACACTTTTGTTTTAACCCATGGAATAAGCAATTGAAATGCTTATTTACCTCACAGTTGACTTTTGTTGACTGTGAAGGTTTATAAGCTCAAAAGAGGAATGTGGGGTCCACAATGGTTGAGATTGGTTTCTCTGAGTCTAATGAACACAAATAAGCAAGACTTAAGCTAATAAGTGGCCTGAATAAGCCAAAAATAACAAATAAGCACTTTGCTTATTTGTTGACTGAGCAGTTAAGGGACAAAGTTTATGGGTCAAACAAGGTAGGGTCCACAGACTTTGGGGTCAAACAAAAGGTCAACCCTTATTCCTGGGTAGGAGGGGGGTTGAAAGGTGCAAGAGTGGTGGTGTGGGACCCACTGGGTCAGTCACAAACCACCAATGAAGTTGGGTGTATTGCTGAGGTAACTGAGAGCAGGGCAGATAGGTTGCCCTGCAGGTCACTTTGAGACCTTGTGGGACCCACCAAACAAATTCTTAAAAATCTGGAAAAATTCACAAAAATCTACAAAGTGGTAGATAATAAGCACACCAAGTTTCAGCTTCTAACAACTAAGATCAAACAAGTTACACACCTCCCAAGATTGCTCAAAATGACTGAAACAAGTTTTGACTTTTAAGAGTTTTGCACACTTTGACTTTTATGAACTTGGGAAGCTGATTTAATGATCCAAAAAGCTAAGATAAGCTATATTAAAACTACTTTGGGTAAAACTTTAACTTATGAAAAGGATTTGTGGGATTTGGACTCCAAAAATCACCACAGTGGACTGTGGTGATTATACTCTCTTGATTTTGACTTTTGCAAGGGTTTGTACCAAAGTTCTTGTTCCCCTGAGCTTAATTATACCCAACAAACTATTACAAACTAATGGATGCTAAGATACACAGCTAGAACACACTGAACAAGCTAAAACCAAACACCCTTTTGTAAAACAATTAATGGAAAGATTTCCACTTAAACAAGTATTAAGCACAAACAGATGATCACCACTTAATCTATAAGCTAATATTAAGATGCAATAAACTTAATTAGACAACTTAAGCTACTTAAGAGTAAAAAATGAAAGAGTGTGTAGCTTACAAAGCCTTCCAAGCTACTGAGTATGGACCAAAGAACCAAACCAAACAATCCTATGCCCTCCCCTGAGGTTCCTAACCCACAGCCTTCCAATATTCACTGTGCTCCATGCTTATACAACAAATGATCACCACTTTTTATTTTTGTTTTTATTTTTCTTATTTTTTTAGTAGATATTTAAAACTGAGCCTAGAGTTATCTTAGAAGCTTATAAAGCTTTCCAAAACTTGTTTTTAAGTTTGTATAAGCTACTGAATTACATGAACTCACATTAGAAACTTTTAAATAGAACTTGGAAATTTAAATTGAGACTTTGAAAAGTGAAAAAGAGGATTAAGCTTCAAACTGAATTTTCATTAATAAGAAGAGTTACATTACATTAAAAATAAACTGAAAATACAAAATAAGCTAAGAAAATTACACACTACAAGCTCATATGAGCTAAGCTATATATATCGACCTAAATTAAATTCCTAAGCCTTCCACATGGCCACTTTTTGAAAACTGATAGTCCCATAGACTTTGCTTTGACCTTCTGACCAAATCCCCATCGTCAATTTAATCTTCAATGCATCCTAGCCATTGATTGGCATTTTGGCGCCAATTTGAATACGGGGCAAAACTAGTGGTATTGGTGAGGGTTTTGGGGAAGCATTAATGGTGGTGGAGTTAGTGGGTGAGGGTATTTATTGTGGGGGGTGAAGTAGTTGAAAAGGCGAGGAGGGGGGGAAAATTTCTCCCTGGTTTTGCGCTTGGTGTTGGGAAGAAGAAGGTCGGGGTTGGGGGTTTGACCTGGGTCAACGCCCAGGTTTTATTTAAAAAGAAAGTGGGCTTGTGGACTGTGCTTGGGGGTCAGCTGGGCTAGGGGATTGGATTGGGTATTTGGTTTTTGGTTTAATGGATAACAAGGGTCCGGATGGAAAGTCAATCACAAGGACCATATTTGCAAACTTTTCAAAGTTGAGGGGTGTGAAATGTAACTTCCCAAAACTTCTTCAAATGATCAATTTATGCCAAATACCAATAACCAAGGACCAAATTTGTATTTTTCCACTTTTTCCAATTTCAAAAATTCCCAGGGACTACTTTTGCCATATTTGGATTTTTAGGGACTAATCATGTAATTTTTGAAAACTTGCAACCCAATTATGATATTTTGACTTTATTTGACTTTTAAGACCTTGGGTTGACTTTTCCTTAAAAATAAATGCATAGGGACTAAAGTTGACAAGTTTTGAAACTCGGGGGACTGAAACTGCCAATACTGCAAACTTTATACGTTTTTTCTTTGTTTTTGCACATTTTGCTTTTAAAACACATAAAACACAATCCCTGGGATAATTTAAGTATTTTGATATCTTTTTGATTGTTTTTGTGCGTTTTGACAGTTTAAATATATCGAAAACGATGAGTGTTTGAGCACTCATCAACCTTCAAGTTGCATATTAGTTCATCTATTGATAACGTCATCAAGTTCTTTGATTCTTTAATTGCCGTGACCTTAGCTCGCCATTTTGGATGCAATGCCCTAAGAAATTTCCTAACACAATTTTTACTAGAAAATGTCTCATCAAGTGCTTTTAAACTTGTGATAATAGTGTTAAATTTAGCAAAAGCATTATCAATTGATTCCTCTTCCGGAATCGTAAATTCTTCATGTTGTTGTACAAGAAGATCTATTTTATTTCTTTGACTTGGCTATTACCTTGGTGTGTAATTAGTAAAGAATCCCAAATTTCTTTGGCGGTTTTACACTTAAAAATTCTTTCTTATTCTTTGCGTGGTAGCGCATTATAAATGACCATTTTAGCCTCATTATTTTTTGCTAGTTTCTTTTTCAAATCATCATTTTGTTTTTCAAAAGATACAATTTCATCCATTTTAGTTTCAACATTATATTGAATAGGGGGAAAGTCACCAAAGGTAATAATATGCCAAAGATCAAGATCTTTTGATTTCAAATACGTTTCGAATCTATTTTTCCAATATAAAAATCCATCACTTTCAAATAGTGGTGGTCTTTGCATAGATTGCCCTTCTAAATATTTTTCAGATTCCATAGATCGTTACAAGTTTTAAAATACAATATATTTTAAAAATCTTGCTCGACCTGGCTCTTGATACCAATTGTGGAAAACTAGAAGGGGGGTTGAATAGTTTTACGTCTTTTTAATTTGTTATAAAAGATAGTTTTAGTGTTTTCTTAGTTTTTAAAATTTAGATTCGATAATATGTGATCTCAAGTCTTGCACAATATAAACAACTATCAATAAGTAAGATATAACAATGATAAGTAATGAAATAGATAAGAGATGGAAAGATCGAACCGCGAGACAAGAGATTTATAGTGGTTCGGCTACAAGGACACCTTCCTTGCCCTCGGTACATTAAGACCATTCAATACTCAACAGAAATCTCAAGATATCACAAAACCATTCGAACCACTATCACTGGCCTGATCACTAAAAATTCTACCATCTAGAAAGTATTGGCTTGACTGAATTACAGGATTAGTTTCGATACAACTGCTCACTAAGCAACACCATAGAGATAAATCCAACCTCTTAACCAAGACTATAGGTTGAACATGTCCTCACCAACAGACTTTATTCAAACATGTTAGACACCTATGCATTTGTGCAGACATACATACCTGGCTATTTTATCCTCTTAATACTTTCACTTTTAAATGGATTTTTCTCCAAACTACCGTTATACAAAACATGTATCTTGTAAGAAATACTTTTCTGAGGCACTTATTTTGAAAAGCAAAATTCCTTTTGGTTAATCTTTTACAAAACTATTGAATGTTAGGAAATTTTAAACATCGATCTTTGGTAAACCATATTATCCACCTTATGTTGAAAACTGTCCTATCTTGCATAACTATTAAATTTTGGAACATCAAGAAAAATGTTACTTAGAAAGTCGATTGCTTAAAGTTGTAAATTCATTTATTCAGGGAAGGTTTATGAACAAAACACACAATCTCAAAACAAACTTTGAAAATCAATCACTATATTACGTCACTTATACATTTAGGAGTTTGTGAATTGACGACATAGAGCTTGGGGAAAATCTTAGTAATGGAGACTAAGCACCGTAGGTGGAGAGAGACTCGATTCATGACATTCCTGCGGAGGAATCACAACCTTATCCTAATCTATTCTTTCCAATAACACCCTTTCACGGACTTAACCTTTTAAGTCATTCAAACACTTGTACATTATCTTATCATCTAGTACCAACAAATAAACTAAAAAAAAAAAAAAAAAAAAAAACTCTCTCATTCTATCCTTCTCTCTATCATTTTCGGCCAAATCAGGATCAAGAAGAAGAAATGGTTTTTTTTTTCAAGAATCAAGTGCTTAAACAAGTCCTAGTAGTGATCTAGTTTGGATTTTGAAATAAAAATCCCTAGTTTCTTAGGTTTTATTCACCCAAATCATCACCATCTTCATCACAAATTCAAGTATATTTTTCTTACTCTTTTCATACTTTCATTATACTCAAAATAATATATTTGTGATTTGTTATGCAAATATATATGTTATTGTACCACTTTTACTTGATTTTTGCTATATAAATGGATCTATATAAATAACTAGCATACACTTGAGACCTATCATTTTTGATAAATTTTAGGACCCCATGACACCCTAACAAGGTGTATAGTAGTTTAAGGGAGATATTGAAGTTGTTTAGATTGGTTTGAGACAAGTTAGACACTAGGAAACTCGTTTTTAAAACATCTATAAAAGTGACTCTAGGGTCGTTAGGCATATCCTATCCTCAGGCTTGTTTCCTAGTTTCATAACATATATGCCACCTTTCCTAATTCCTCTACCTATGATTTTTCCATTCTTAACTATTTCGCTATCCTCTTCGGTAAAAGTGACTCTACATTTATTATCACATATTTGTCCTACACTAAGCAAGTTATATGTTAAATTATCTACATGCTCTACATTTTCAATAGTAAGTGAGTCTTGAGAAATCATACCTTTGCCATTGATTTTTCCACGTAAGTCACTACCGAAAATAACGTTACCTCCATTGTATGCCATGTATGTAGAGAATAGCTTGCGGTTCCCCGTCATGTGCCTCGAACATCCGCTATCTTTGATCCATTCGTCAAGCTCCAAGTCAATTCCTAAACATATTTCGTCGGTTTCTTTTGCCATAAAACACTTTTCATCTCTTGGCTTTTCAACTTCTTCTTTGTCACTATCACTCCATGTTCCACTAACAAATGTGCCTTGATTTTCATAACCCGGTGGCTTTAGACATTCGCCAATGAGGTGATTTGACTTCCACATCTAAAGCACTTTCTTTTCCCGTAGTTGTCACTTCTATTTCTTTGGAATGGTTTTCTTTCATCTCGTGATGATCTAGTGAATCTTCCTCGTCTCTTGAAGAATTTCTTGAATTCTCTTACGGCCATTGCATATTCTTCGTCTTCACTTTCGTCACTTGAATCATCATCATCACTAGGTTCCTTTTTAGCTTTTAGAGCAATGGATTTGGTTTGTTCTTTCTTGACTTTGACCATTTCTGAATCTCTTCTTATAATTTCTTCATGAACCTTCAAGTAGCCAATTAGTTCATCCAGTGATAACGTCATCAAGTTCTTTGATTCTTTAATTGCCGTGTCCTTAGCTCGCCATTTCGGATGCAATGCCCTAAGAAATTTCCTACCACAATTTTTACTAGAAAATGTCTCGTCAAGTGCTTTTAAACTTGTGATAATAGTGTTAAATTTAGCAAAAGCATTATCAATTGATTGCTCTTCCGGAATCGTAAATTGTTCATATTGTTATACAAGAATATCTATTTTATTTTCTTTGACTTGGCTATTACCTTGGTGAGTAATTAGTAAAGAATCCCAAATTTCTTTGGCGGTTTTACACATAAAAATTCTTTCTTATTCTTTGCGTGGTAGCGCATTATAAATGACCATTTTAGCCTCATTATTTTTTGCTAGTTTCTTTTTCAAATCATCATTTTGTTTTTCAAAAGATACAATTTCATCCATTTTAGTTTCAACATTATATTGAATAGGGGGAAAGTCACCAAAGGTAATAATATGCCAAAGATCAAGATCTTTTGATTTCAAATACGTTTCGAATCTATTTTTCCAATATAAAAATCCATCACTTTCAAATAGTGGTGGTCTTTGCATAGATTGCCCTTCTAAATATTTTTCAGATTCCATAGATCGTTACAAGTTTTAAAATACAATATATTTTAAAAATCTTGCTCGACCTGGCTCTTGATACCAATTGTGGAAAACTAGAAGGGGGTTGAATAGTTTTACGTCTTTTTAATTTGTTATAAAATATAGTTTTAGTGTTTTCTTAGTTTTTAAAATTTAGATTCGATAATATGTGATCTCAAGTCTTGCACAATATAAACAACTATCAATAAGTAAGATATAACAATGATAAGTAATGAAATAGATAAGAGATGGAAAGATCGAACCGCGAGACAAGAGATTTATAGTGGTTCAGCTACAAGGACACCTTCCTTGCCCTACTCCACTCCCCGAGCACCTAAATCGAGAGTTTTCTTCACTATATCAGCAAGCTCCCTTATGGCGGAGAAAACCTTACACACCAATTTACACACCACAACTTCTTCACACCTAAATGACAACTTCTACACAACTTCTTCACACCAATCTATTTCACAACTAACTACTTCACGCCTATCTTCTTCACACCAATTTACTTCACAACTAACAACTTCACACCTAGCTTCTTCACTATAATCTAATTCCTAACTTTTCTTCTTCACACCAAACAACTAACTGATCACACAATCAATATACCTAGCACAACTATCTACAATCAAATATACATAACAATCTTCACAAAGAATAGTGTAAATAATCTTGATGATGCACCAACAACTTGTATGTGGAGGTCACAACAAGTTGTAATACTTCTTGTCTAGGGGGATAGAAGTATTCTTCTCTTGCACTTGAGAGGATAATGTTTGAATCACTTTGAAACAAAGAGTTATGTACTTATGATCAAAGGATTAAGAGAATAGAAATGTGGATCTAGAACAGAAAGTTTAGGAGTGCAAAAGGTGTGAAAATTCTGTTGGATGAACCAGTATTTATAGGGGAGAGAACTACTGTTTTGGAGCGTGGCCGGTCCCCTTAATTAGAGGCCGATCCCCTTAATGATTAAGGGGGCCGCCCCTTCAGAACGTTGGATTTTCTTGTCTTTTAGTGGGGAATATTTTTCTGGATAAAATTTGGCATTTTTGGTTGGAAATTTGAAATTATATATTTATAATGAATTAAACATATTCTTTTAATTCCAAAAGTAATTTTGTAAAAGATATAGAATGTTTAATACATTTTATAAAAATTCTAGTGATTAGAAAAATTTCCTTTGATCATGAAATACAATAAATACTTTGTTTATTCATACCTTAAGTGATATGGATGCAAAGACAAATATTAAGCACTAAAAACTTGTTTACGTCATAAGTTTTAGATTAATGAGTTTATGCTTTGTAATTATCAAAACATAGAGACATTGTTAATATGCTAACAATGTTTTTAAACATTATTTATGTCAACAATCTCCCCCTTTTTGATGATTACAAAACCTTAAACTCATTAAGTCTAAAAAATAATTTTTAGACAAGTATTATTAGAGTTTAACATTCTCTTCTCCCCCTTTTTGTAAAATTAAAAAGGTTAATGCTCCCCCTTGATGTATGCTCCCCCTCATTTGAGAGCACCAAGGGAATGAGCTATGGAAATCTTGGCTACACTAATTATTAGAATAGAACAAGACACATATACATGCAAAGCTATAATTATATAAATAAAAATAGATTTATTCAAGCATCATAGAAGTAATTAGCATTACAACATTCAATATGCTTAAAGAATATTGATTACAATAAAACAAAAGAAAAGACATAGTCCTATATTGCCTAAGAGAGCAATTGGACTTGCTTGCAACCCATGGTTGATTGTTTTATTTGCTTGAAGGAGAACATAAGCATAAAGCTTAGTTGTTAGATGGAGAGGGATATGGAGTGGGGTATGGAGCGGAAGAGGTGGATCTTATGATATTGAATTATGTTAAGGGTGGTATGGGATGAGGACGAGTGAGGAGATATTCGATCCAAGAAATATCTTCACTCAAGTAAAGGATTTGTTTTTGAAGGAAGATGCAACAAGGACAATAGTGAGTTTGGTTTGTAACTTGATCCAAGTTGAGAGAGTGAGGAAGGCAATTGTTGTAGGGTGATGAAGGAGGTTTCCCTTTGTTGCGTTGTGCAAGATGCATGGCATTGAGATCAGTAAGATCATGGATTTGTGATATTTCATCACGGAACTTTTGCTTTTCCGTGGCAATGCGTAGAAAGTCATTGTGTTGATATGGATGAATTGGGTTTGTGTAGTTGGAATTGTAGTGGGATGGTTGATCAAACTTGTATGGATCATTACAAATGGTTAGAGTATGAGATGAGTGGTTTGGCATGAAGGAAGATGTTTGGCCAATGTTGTATGGTTTGTAAAGAGGATCAAATGAATGTCCTTGTGAGTTTGGTGTAAAGTTTGGGAAGTAAGTGGTTGGAGGTGTTGAGTGATTTCCAACTTCATTGGTTATGATGGATTTGTTACGAGGGCTTTTTCTTCGCCAAACGGGTTTTTCCGTCATTCTTGCAAGCTTTGAGGCTTTTGGTTTTGGTTTCTTTGGAGAAGTCATGAAGGGATGAGTGAAGAGTTTTGAGGATTGGGGGTATTTATAGTGTAAGATTTGTGTGTTTATGGATGGATAAAGTTTGTTTGGGAGATTAGGACAAAATGTGTTGGTGAAAAATGGGAAATGTAGGTTGAAATGGGCTAAAAAGCAGAAAAGATTCTGTAAACCCGACCATCAGATGGCCGGTCCCCTTAATTAGGGGGCGGTGCCCTTAATAATTAAGGGGGCCGCCTTACAAAATTAAGGGGGCCGCCCATCTGGTGATTTCCAGATTGCCAGAATTGGGTTTTTGGCAGAAAATTTGCAGAAAGGTTGTGTGTTTGGATTAGATTTCAAGCAAGTTCAACTCCTTGAGGCAATATAGCATCTAATCTAACTATAATATAGCATGCATGCAACAACACTTAAGAAAAAGAGCAATCAAGCAATTAGCAGTAAGCAAGAGAAGGCAAACAAAGGCAAGGGCACTTAATCTTCCTAGAGCAACTATCTTAGATCAAAGGCAAAGGTAACTAGTGAGTGGAAAACTAGTGATGGAACAAGATGACAGCATTATTAATGAATTTGTTCCTAGTATGTGTCTATATGCAACAAATGTGGAGTTGTAATTGTTTCGACTCCTAAATGTAAAGAGAGATAACGATCCTAAGAAACAATCCAAAAGATCTCCTTGATTCAATTTTTGCTCGATCATGAAAGTCAAAGATATATATTAGATTATATACATTGACAATTTATGTGAGAGTTTATGCATGATTTTGGAAGACAATGTTTTTAGCGTTAGTCAACAATGCAAGGAAAATGATGTTCATGTGATTCCTAGATGTGAGAATAATTTTTAAAGAAAATTGATTGGGTTTTACAAAAGAGTTTATGCAAAGAAAATAAACTTTTCCAATTTTTAGTTTTGTGCGAAATAGATTCCTAGACTCAGAAATAAAGAAGTGGACGAAAAGTAAATTTTATGCATGTATAAATTTGTATTAGTTCAATATAATTTAGTCAACTTGTTCCATCATTCCTAATCCTAAACGCAAGTGGTTGAATAATTCACGCTTAAGGGGTTTTGTGAATATATCCGCAATGTTATCTTTCGATGCAACTTTTTCTATAGATATGTTTCCTTTTTGTACATTATCGCTAAGAAAATGGTGGCGTATTTCTATATGTTTAGTCCTAGAATGTTGAACCGGATTTTTACTTAAATCTATCGCACCTTTGTTATCGCACATAATGGGAACATTTTCTAACCTAATGCCATAGTCTACGAGAGCTTGTTTCATCCATAGTGCTTGTTGACATGCCTTTCCAACGCTTACATATTCGGCTTCGGTGGTAGAAATTGCAAGAGCGGGTTGCTTCTTCGAAAACCAAGATGTTAGACAACATCCCATAAACATGCAAATACGATTGGCACAATATAAGTAATGAAAAATCCCACTTAGATTAGATAATATGTGATCTCAAGTTTTGCACAATATAAACAACTATCAATAAGTAAGATATAACAATGATAAGTAATGAAATAGATAAGAGATGGAAAGATCGAACCGCGAGACAAGAGATTTATAGTGGTTCGGCTACAAGGACACCTTCCTTGCCCTACTCCACTCCCCGAGCACCTAACTCGAGAGTTTTCTTCACTATATCAACAAGCTCCCTTATGGCGGAGAAAACCTTACACACCAATTTACACACCACAACATCTTCACACCTAAATGACAACTTCTACACAACTTCTTCACACCAATCTATTTCACAACTAACTACTTCATGCCTATCTTCTTCACACCAATTTACTTCACAACTAACAACTTCACACCTAGCTTCTTCACTATAATCTAATTCCTAACTTTTCTTCTTCACACCAAACAACTAACTAATCACACAATCAATATACCTAGCACAACTATCTACAATCAAATATACACAACAATCTTCACAAGAATAGTGTAAATAATCTTGATGATGCACCAACAACTTGTATGTGGAGGTCACAACAAGTTGTAATACTTCTTGTCTAGGGGGATAGAAGTATTCTTCTCTTGCATTTGAGAGGATGATGTTTGAATCACTTTGAAACAAAGAATTATGTACTTGTGATCAAAGGATTAAGAGAATAGAAATGTGGATCTAGAACAGAAAGTTTAGGAGTGCATAAGGTGAGAAAATTCTGTGGGATGAACCTGTATTTATAGAGGAGAAAATTTTTGTTCTGGAGCGTGGCCGGTCCCCTTAATTAGAGGCCGGTCCCCTTAATGATTAAGGGGGCCGCCTAAGGAATTAAGGGGGCCGCCCCTTCAGAACGTTGGATTTTCTTGTCTTTTAGTGGGAAATATTTTTCTGGATAAAATTTGCCATTTTTTGTTAGAAATTTGAAATTATATATTTATAATGAATTAAACATATTCTTTTAATTCCAAAAGTAATTTTGTAAAAGATATAAAATGTTTAATACATTTTATAAATATTCTAGTGATTAGAAAAATTGCCTTTGATCATGAAATACAATAAACACTTTGTTTATTCATACCTTAAGTGATATGGATGCAAGGACAAATATTAAGCACTAAAAACTTGTTTACGTTATAAGTGTTAGATTAATGAGTTTATGCTTTGTAATTATCAAAACATAGAGATATTGTTAATATGCTAACAATGTTTTTAGACATTATTTATGTCAACACGAATGAAACAGTCACGTAACAGAATGTATTGGTCGAACTACATTTATCTTTGAATCTTGGTCCACATATTACTTTTGTTTACATAAACCAACTCATATTTGGGAGTGGGTCATAAACACACAGGTTACAAATATTTTATGGCGGGACTTGTAACTGAGTGGATTTACGATGCCTTTGCTGGGGAAATCTTCATTCATATGCATTACATTCTTTTTCACAAGACTCTATGAACTCACCAACCTCGTGTTGACACTTTAGCATGTATTTTCAGGTATTAAGTAATGGCACGCTACTGGAGGTTTTGGCAGGGCATAGCATGGTCATAGAAGACTCTGATTATTCATTCGGGGACCGTTTTAAATTATTTTAAGGGCCTACTTCCGCACTACTTTAACAATGTAAATTCAACTCTTTTGGTTAAACGATTTTGTTCTAAATGATGATAATGAAAACCATTTTGTACTTGTGTTATGGTACCAATTGAGTTACACCCCAGCTACATGTATGCTTCCGTTGGACCTGATTCTGGGGGTGTGACAGATTGGCATCAGAGCTTTGGCTATAGTGAACTGAGTGTTTTTAAAACCTAGACAATAGCTACTTTCATGAAAACTTAACCCTATGACCGTCACGTGCCTGCCTGCCAAGCTGAAGCCTCATTTGTGGATAGTTGCTGACATAGGTGATGAGATTTGTGTCTCATTATCTGGTATATTATATTCATTTATTATAGTTGATTACCATAATTGTCTTTCATATAAGCATGTTCACGTATCATATATGTCACCGCGTTATGTTTTTCTTTGCATAGTTTAATCTTTTGACCTCGAGTTTGGTCACTTACCTTAGTCTTTCAGAACGTCTTTGTATTTGTGAAGGACATAGTTTTAGTATAACTGAACTGAGTATTTCAAAATTCATGGAACCTCGGTGGAATGTAGACTGGTCATCTACATTCGACCCGGGATAGTGGGATATAGGCTGACCACCTATGTCTGACTCAGAGATGAATTTTGCAACACTGAGAATGGATATAATAAAATTTTGTCTGGATTGAATCCTCTACTAAATTTCCAAATGTTTCATTTATTTGTGTGTATACTATCGTTGTCTGAATATTCATACCTTTCATCACTTCGTGAACCGCCGCCTGGAAGCACGTCAACTGGTCATTTCATCTCATGAATCTTCACGTCTATGCGTGATACACTTACATCACAGTATTTTCGTTTATCACAATCTCATTTTGTCGTAGTTGTCACAGTCTTTTCCCTTCTCAGCATCACTATTTTCCTTTCCCCATCCCCATATATATAAGGAATGAGCCGACACTCTATAGATTCCTATGTCACTCATCACTCACTACTCCCTATATTGATAAGTGGATATTACCAATGACCTCCCTAGGAAAGACTTTCCATACCATCTATGAGGAGGACCCCTTGGTACATTAAGACCATTCAAAACTCAACAGAAATCTCAAGATATCACAAAATCATTCGAACCACTATCACTGGCCTGATCACTAAAAATTCTACCATCTAGAAAGTATTGGCTTGACTGAATTACAGGATTAGTTTCGATACGACTGCTCACTAAGCAACACCATAGAGATAAATCCAACCTCTTAACCAAGACTATAGGTTGAACATGTCCTCACCAATAGACTTTATTCAAACGTGTTAGACACCTATGCATTTGTGCAGACATACATACCTGGCTATTTTATCCTCTTAATACTTTCACTTTTAAATGGATTTTTCTCCAAACTACCGTTATACAAAACATGTATCTTGTAAGAAATACTTTTCTGAGGCACTTATTTTGACAAGCAAAATTCCTTTTGGTTAATCTTTTAAAAAACTATTGAATGTTAGGAAATTTTAAACATCGATCTTTGGTAAACCATATTATCCACCTTATGTTGAAAACTGTCCTATCTTGCATAACTATTAAATTTTGGAACATCAAGAAAAATGTTACTTAGAAAGTCGATTGCTTAAAGTTGTAAATTCATTTATTCAGGGAAGGTTTATGAACAAAACACACAATTTCAAAACAAACTTTGAAAATCAATCACTATATTACGTCACTTATACATTTAGGAGTTTGTGAATTGACGACATAGAGCTTGGGGAAAATCTTAGTAATGGAGACTAAGCACCGTAGGTGGAGAGAGACTCGATTCAAAACATTCCTGCGGAGGAATCACAACCTTATCCTAATCTATTCTTTCCAATAACACCCTTTAATGGACTTAACCTTGTAAGTCTTTCAAACACTTTTACATTATCTTATCATCTAGTACCAACAAATAAACTAAAAAATAAAAAAAAAAAAAAAAAAAAAAAAAAAAAAAAAAAAAAAAACTCTCTCATTCTTTCCTTTTCTCTATCATTTTCGGCCAAATCCGGATCAAGAAGAAGAAATGGATTTTTTTTCAAGAATCAAGTGCTTAAACAAGTCCTAGTAGTGATCTAGTTTGGATTTTGAAATAAAAATCCTTAGTTTCTTAGGTTTTATTCACCCAAATCATCACCATCTTCATCACAAGTTCAAGTATATTTTCCTTACTCTTTTCATACTTTCATTATACTCAAAATAATATATTTGTGATTTGTTATGCAAATATATATGTTATTGTACCACTTTTACTTGATTTTTGCTATATAAATGGATCTATATAAATAACTAGCATACACTTGAGACCTATCATTTTGATAAATTTTAGGACCCCATGACACCCTAAGAAGGTGTATGGTAGTTTAAGGGAGATATTGAAGTTGTTTGGATTGGTTTAAGCCAAGTTAGACACCAGGAAACTCGTTTTTAAAACATCTATAAAAGTGACTCTAGGGTCGTTAGGCATATCCTATCCTCAGGCTTGTTTCCTAGTTTCATAACATATATGCCACCTTTCCTAATTCCTCTACCTATGATTTTTCCATTCTTAACTATTTCGCTATCCTCTTCGATAAAAGCGACTCTACATTTATTATCACATATTTGTCCTATACTAAGCAAGTTATATGTTAAATTATCTACATGCTCTACATTTTCAATAGTAAGTGAGTCTTGAGAAATCGTCCATTGTATGCCTTGTATGTAGAGAATAGCTTGCGGTTCCCCGTCATGTGCCTCGAACATCCGCTATCTTTGATCCATTCGTCAAGCTCCAAGTCAATTCCTAAACATATTTCGTCGGTTTCTTTTGCCATAAAACACTTTTCATCTCTTCGCTTTTCAACTTCTTCTTTGTCACTATCACGCCATGTTCCACTAACAAATGTGCCTTGATTTTCATAACCCGTTAGCTTTAGACATTCGCCAATGAGATGATTTGGACTTCCATATCTAAATCACTTTCTTTTCCCGTAGTTGTCACTTCTATTTCTTTGGAATGGTTTTCTTTAATCTCGTGATGATCTAGTGAATATTCCTCGTCTCTTGAAGAATTTCTTGAATTCTCTTACGGTCATTGCATATTCTTCGTCTTCACTTTCGTCACTTGAATCATCATCATCACTAGGTTCCTTTTTGGCTTTTAGAGCAATGGATTTGGTTTATTCTTTCTTGACTTTGACCATTTTAGCCTCATTATTTTTTGCTAATTTCTTTTTCAAATCATTATTTTGTTTTTCAAAAGATACAATTTCATCCATTTTAGTTTCAACATTATATTGAATAGGGGGAAAGTCACCAAAGGTAATAATATGCCAAAGATCAAGATCTTTTGATTTCAAATACGTTTCGAATCTATTTTTCCAATATAAAAATCCATCACTTTCAAATAGTGGTGGACTTTGCATAGATTGCCCTTCTAAATATTTTTCAGATTCCATAGATCGTTACAAGTTTTAAAATACAATATATTTTAAAAATCTTGCTCGACCTGGCTCTTGATACCAATTGTGGAAAACTAGAAGGGGAGTTGAATAGTTTTACGTCTTTTTAATTTGTTATAAAAGATAGTTTTAGTGTTTTCTTAGTTTTTAAAATTTAGATTCGATAATATGTGATCTCACGTCTTGCACAATATAAACAACTATCAATAAGTAAGATATAACAATGATAAGTAATGAAATAGATAAGAGATGGAAAGATCGAACCGCGAGACAAGAGATTTATAGTGGTTCGGCTACAAGGACACCTTCCTTGCCCTACTCCACTCCCCGAGCACCTAACTCGAGATTTTTCTTCACTATATCAAGAAGCTCCCTTATGGCGGAGAAAACCTTACACATCAATTTACACACCACAACTTCTTCACAACTAAATGACAACTTCTACACAACTTCTTCACACCAATCTATTTCAGAACTAGCTACTTCACGCCTATCTTCTTCACACCAATTTACTTCACAACTAACAACTTCACACCTAGCTTCTTCACTATAATCTAATTCCTAACTTTTCTTCTTCACACCAAACAACTAACTAATCACACAATCAATATACCTAGCACAACTATCTACAATCAAATATACACAACAATCTTCACAAAGAATAGTGTAAATAATCTTGATGAAGCACCAACAACTTGTATGTGGAGGTCACAACAAGTTGTAATACTTCTTGTCTAGGGCGATAGAAGTATTCTTCTCTTGCACTTGAGAGGATGATGTTTGAATCACTTTGAAACAAAGAATTATGTACTTGTGATCAAAGGATTAAGAGAATAGAAATGTGGATCTAGAACAGAAAGTTTAGGAGTGCAAAAGGTGAGAAAATTATGTGGGATGAACCAGTATTTATAGGGGAGAAAATTACTGTTCTGGAGCATGGCCGGTCCCCTTAATTAGAGGCCGGTCCCCTTAATGATTAAGGGGGCCTCCTAAGGAATTAAGGGGGCCGCCCCTTCAGAACGTTGGATTTTCTTGTCTTTTAGTGGGGAATATTTTTCTGGATAAAATTTGTCATTTTTTGTTGGAAATTTGAAATTATATATTTATAATGAATTAAACAGATTCTTTTAATTCCAAAAGTAATTTTGTAAAAGATATAGAATGTTTAATACATTTTAAAAAAATTCTAGTGATTAGTAAAATTTCCTTTGATTATGAAATACAATAAACACTTTATTTATTCATACCTTAAGTGATATGAATGCAAAGACAAATATTAAGCACTAAAAACTTGTTTACGTCCTAAGTTTTAGATTAATGAGTTTATGCTTTGTAATTATCAAAACATAGAGACATTGTTAATATGCTAACAATGTTTTTAAACATTATGTATGTCAACAATCTCCCCCTTTTTGATGATTACAAAACCTTAAACTCATTAGGTCTAAAAAATAATTTTTAGACAAGTATTATTAGAGTTTAACATTCTCTTCTCCCCTTTTTGTAAAATCAAAAAGGTTAATGCTCCCCCTTGATGTATGCTCCCCCTCATTTGAGAGCACCAAGGGAATGAGCTATGGAAATCTTGGCTACACAAATTATTAGAAGAGAACAAGACACATATACATGCAAAGCAATAATTATATAAATAAAAATAGATTCATTCAAGCATCATAGAAGTAATTAGCATTACAACATTCAATATGCTTAAAGCATATTGATTACAATAAAACAAAAGAAAAGACATAGTCCTATATTGCCTAAGAGAGCAATTGGACTTGCTTGCAACCCATGGTTGATTGTTTTATTTGCTTGAAGGAGAACATAAGCATAAAGCTTACTTGTTAGATGGAGAGGGATATGGAGTGGGGTATGGAGCGGAAGAGGTGGATATTATGATATTGTATCGTGCTAAGGGTGGTATGGGATGAGGACGAGTGAGGAGATATTCGATCCAAGAAATATCTTCAGTCAAGTAAAGGATTTGTTTTTTATGGAAGATGCAACAAGGACAATAGTGAGTGTGGTTTGTAACTTGATCCAAGTTGAGAGAGTGAGGAAGGAAATTGTTGTAGGGTGATGAAGGAGGTTGCCCTTTGTTACGTTGTGAAAGATGCATGGCATTGAGATCACTAAGATCATGGATTTGTGATATTTCATCACGGAAGTTTTGCTTTTCCGTGGCAATGCGGAGAAAGTCATTGTGTTGATATGGATGAATTAGGTTTGTGTAGTTGGAACTGTAGTGGGATGGTTGATCAAACTTGTATGGATCATTACAAAAGGTTAGAGGATGAGATGAGTGGTTTGGCATGAAGGAAGATGTTTGGCCAATGTTGTATGGTTTGTAAAGAGGATCAAATGAATGTCCTTGTGAGTTTGGTGTAAAGTTTGGGAAGTAAGTGGTTGGAGGTGTTGAGTGATTTCCAACTTCATTGGTTATGATGGATTTGTTACGAGGGCTTTTTCTTCGCCAAACGGGTTTTTCCGTCATTCTTGCAAGCCTTGAGGCTTTTAGTTTTGGTTTGTTTGGAGAAGTCATGAAGGGATGAGTGAAGAGTTTTGAGGATTGGGGGTATTTATAGTGTAAGATTTGTGTGTTTATGGATGGATAAAGTTTGTTTGGGAGATTAGGACAAAATGTGTTGGTGAAAAATGGGAAATGTAGGTTGAAATGGGCTAAAAAGCAGAAAATATTCTGTAAACCCGACCATCAGATGGCCGGTTCCCTTAATTAGGGGGTAGTCCCCTTAATAATTAATGGGGCCACCTTACAAAATTAAGGGGGCCGCCCATCTGGTGATTTCCAGATTGCCAGAATTGGGTTTTTGGCAGAAAATTTGCAAAAAGGTTGTGTGTTTGGATTAGATTTCAAGCAAGTTCAACTCCTTGAGGCAATATAACATCTAATCTAACTATAATATAGCATGCATGCAACAACACTTAAGAAAAAGAGCAATCAAGCAATTAGCAATAAGCAAGAGAAGGTAAACAAAGGCAACGGCACTTAATCTTCCTAGAGCAACTATCTTAGATCAAAGGCAAAGGTAACTAGTGAGTGGAAAACTAGTGATGGAGCAAGATGACAACATTATTAATGAATTTGTTCCTAGTATGTGTCTATATGCAACAAATGTGGAATTGTAATTGTTTCGACTCCTAAATGCAAAGAGAGATAACGATCCTAAGAAACAATCCAAAAGATCTCCTTGATTCAATTTTTGCTCGATCATGAAAGTCAAAGATATATATTAGATTATATACCTTGACAATTTATGTGAGAGTTTATGCATGATTTTGGAAGACAATGTTTTTAGCGTTAGTCAACAATGCAAGGAAAATGATGTTCATGTGATTCCTAGATGTGAGAATAATTTTTAAAGAAAATTGATTGGGTTTTACAAAAGAGTTTATGCAAAGAAAATAAACTTTCCCAATTTTTAATTTTGTGCGAAATAGATTCCTAGACTCAGAAATAAAGAAGTGGACGAAAAGTAAATTTTATGCAAGTATAAATTTGTATTAGTTCAATATAATTTAGTCAACTTGTTCCATCATTCCTAATCCTAAACGCAAGTGGTTGAATAATTCATGCTTAAGGGGTTTTGAGAATATATCCGCAATGTTATCTTTCGATGCAACTTTTTCTATAGATATGTTTCCTTTTTGTACATTATCGCTAAGAATATGGTGGCATATTTCTATATGTTTAGTCCTAGAATGTTGCACTGGATTTTTACTTAAATCTATCGCACCTTTGTTATCGCACATAATGGGAACATTTTCTAACCTAATGCCATAGTCTACGAGAGCTTGTTTCATCATAGTGCTTGTTGACATGCCTTTCCAGCGCTTACATATTCGGCTTCGGTGGTAGAAATTGCAAGAGCGGGTTGGTTCTTCGAAAACCAAGATGTTAGACAACATCCCATAAACATGCAAATACCGCTAGTGCTTTTTCTATCTACGTAGTCTCCCGAATGATCCGAATCCGCATAAACGATGGTTTCTATGCCGGATCCCTTAGGATACCGTAATCCTAAGTGTATAGTGCCTTTAATGTATCGGAAGATACGCTTAACCGCTTCTAGGTGACAGGTTTTGGGATCCTCTTGAAAACGGGCACAAAGGCAGACACTAAACATGATATCGGGTCTACTTGCCGTCAAGTATAGTAAACTACCTATCATTCCTCTATACTTGGTGTTATCTACGGACTCACCTTCATCATCCTTTGTGAGCTTTACTTCCGTAGACATGGGAGTTTTCATGGGTTTTGAGTCTTCTAGGCCAAATTTCTTAAGCATTTCCTTAATGTACTTAGATTGATTAAAAAATATTCCATCTTCTAATTGTTTTATTTGTAATCCTAGGAAGAAGTTAAGTTCACCCATCATACTCATCTCAAACTAATCATGCATGATTTTGGCAAATTCATCACACATATCTTGACAAGTCGATCCAAATATAATGTCATCAACATATATTTGGACAATGATGAGATTTAGGTCTTTCCTTTTAGTGAAAAGAGTGTTATCTACCATTCCCATGGAATAATCATGTTTAATAAGAAAAGCTTTTAATCTATCATACCAAGCTTTGGGAGCTTGTTTGAGTCCATACAAAGCTTTCTTTAACTTATAAACATAATCAGGTTTTGCGAAGTCAATGAATCCTGGAGGTTGTGCCACATATACCTCCTCATTGATAAAACCGTTAAGGAATGCACTTTTCACGTCCATTTGGAATAACTTAAAATCTAGGGCGCATGCATAGGAAAGTAATATCCTAATTGATTCTAATCTATCTACGGGGGCATAAGTTTCATCATAATCAATTCCTTCTTGTTGATTATAACCTTGGGCAAATAACCTAGCTTTATTCCTAGTAACTACTCCATTTTCATCTAATTTATTCCTATATACCCATTTAGTTCCTATGATGGTCATATTCATTGGATTTGGAACTAATTCCCAAACATCATTTGCCTTAAATTGATTTAATTCTTCTTGCATAGCTATAACCCAACTTTCATCTTTTAAAGCCTCATTAATATTCTTAGGTTCTATTGCTGAGAGGAAACAAAAGAAATTGTTTTTATCTTGGGCTTGTGACCTAAGGGTTCTTTGGTTAAGATGTCCTATTATATTATTTAATGGATGTGATCTAGATTCTTTAACATTAACAATTTCATTGTTTCCTAATTGAATGTCTTCCTTATCATTTCCTATGGGCTTTGTTTTACTAACCTCAATAGCTTCATCTTCGACTAAGTCATCATCTTCTAAAGGTAATGTTTTAGGAGGTGGTGGTGTTTCATCAAATGTTACATTTAGTGATTCTTCTACCTTCATGGAGTGTTTGTTAAGTATTATATATGCTTTACTATTTTGTGAATATCCTAAAAATATTCCTTCATATGATTTTATATCAAACTTAGTGAGGTAATCCTTAGTGTTTAGAATACAACATTTACTTCCAAATACCCTAAACTAGCTTAAGTTTGGTTTTCTACCTCTTAGTAACTCATAAGGAGTTTTTCCTAGAATTCTCCTAATTGATACCCTATTTAAAATATAAGTCGATGTATCTACGGCGTGACACCAAAATTTTTGTGGGATGGATTGTTCATTTAACATTGTTCTACTCATTTCTTGTAGTGACCTATTTTTTCTTTCTACTACGCCATTTGATTGAGGAGTACGAGGAGCGGAGAAATTGTGAGATATTCCATTTAACTCACAATATTTTCCGAATTGTACTTCGTTATCAAATTCCCTACCATGGTCCGTCCTAATGGCAACTATTGAAAATCCTAATTTATTTTGAATCATTCTACTAAATATTTCGAATTTTTCAAAGGCTTGGGTTTTGTCACTTAAAAACCTAGTCCACGTGTATCGTGAGTAGTCATCTACTATTACTAAGGTATATTTGTTTCCTCCATAGCTCCGCACAGCGGATGGACCGAAAAGATCCATATGTAATATTTCTAGGTACCTAGTAGTGGATACTATATTCTTAACTTTGTGACTAGCATGAGCTTGTTTTCCAATTTTACTTGCATCACAAAAATGCTTGTCATATTTTAGATTAGGCAAATTTCTAACTAATTCCTTAGAGGCCAAAGATTGTATTTTTTGTTGCATGTTAGCATGTCCTAATCTCCTATGCCACAATGTAAACTTTTCATCTAGGGTTGTTAGGCATATCCTATCCTCAGGCTTGTTTCCTAGTTTCATAACATATATGCCACCTTTCCTAATTCCTCTACCTATGATTTTTCCATTCTTAACTATTTCGCTATCCTCTTCGGTAAAAGTGACTCTACATTTATTATCACATATTTGTCCTATACTAAGCAAGTTATATGTTAAATTATCTACATGCTCTACATTTTCAATAGTAAGTGAGTCTTGAGAAATCGTACCTTTGCCAATGATTTTTCCATGTAAGTCACTACCGAAAATAACGTTACCTCCATTGTATGCCTTGTATGTAGAGAATAGCTTGCGGTTCCCAGTCATGTGCCTCGAACATCCGCTATCTTTGATCCATTCGTCAAGCTCCAAGTCAATTCCTAAACATATTTCGTCGGTTTCTTTTGTCATAAAACACTTTTCATCTCTTGGCTTTTCAACTTCTTCTTTGTCACTATCACTCCATGTTCCACTAACAAATGTGCCTTGATTTTCATAACCCGGTGGCTTTAGACATTCGCCAATGAGATGATTTGGACTTCCACATCTAAAGCACTTTCTTTTCCCGTAGTTGTCACTTCTATTTCTTTGGAATGGTTTTCTTTCGTCTCGTGATGATCTAGTAAATCTTCCTCGTCTCTTGAAGAATTTCTTGAATTCTCTTACGGCCATTGCATACTCTTCGTCTTCACTTTCGTCACTTGAACCATCATCATCACTAGGTTACTTTTTGGCTTTTAGAGCAGTGGATTTGGTTTGTTCTTTCTTGACTTTGACTGTTTCCGAATCTCTTCTTATAATTTCTTCATGAACCATCAAGTTGCCAATTAGTTCATCTAGTGATAACGTTATCAAGTTCTTTGATTCTTTAATTGCCGTGACCTTAGCTCGCCATTTCGGATGCAATGCCCTAAGAAATTTCCTTACACAATTTTTACTAGAAAATGTCTCATCAAGTGCTTTTAAACTTGTGATAATAGTGTTAAATTTAGCAAAAGCATTATCAATTGATTCCTCTTCCGGAATCGTAAATTGTTCATATTGTAGTACAAGAAGATCTATTTTATTTTCTTTGACTTGGCTATTACCTTGGTGAGTAATTAGTAAAGAATCCCAAATTTCTTTGGCGGTTTTACACATAAAAATTCTTTCATATTCTTTGCGTGGTAGCGCATTATAAATGACCATTTTAGCCTCATTATTTTTTGCTAGTTTCTTTTTCAAATCATCATTTTGTTTTTCAAAAGATACAATTTCATCCATTTTAGTTTCAACATTATATTGAAAAGGGGGAAAGTCACCAAAGGTAATAATATGCCAAAGATCAAGATCTTTTGATTTCAAATACTTTTCGAATCTATTTTTCCAATATAAAAATCCATCACTTTCAAATAGTGGTGGTCTTTGCATAGATTGCCCTTCTAAATATTTTTCAGATTCCATAGATCGTTACAAGTTTTAAAATACAATATATTTTAAAAATCTTGCTCGACTTGGCTCTTGATACCAATTGTGGAAAACTAGAAGGGGGTCGAATAGTTTTACGTCTTTTTAATTTCATATAAAAGATAGTTTTAGTGTTTTCTTAGTTTTTAAAATTTAGATTAGATAATATGTGATCTCAAGTTTTGCACAATATAAACAACTATCAATAAGTAAGATATAACAATGATAAGTAATGAAATAGATAAGAGATGGAAAGATCGAACCGCGAGACAAGAGATTTATAGTGGTTCGGCTACATGGACACCTTTCTTGCCCTACACCACTCCCCGAGCCCCTAACTCGAGAGTTTTCTTCACTATATCAACAAGCTCCCTTATGGCGGAGAAAACCTTACACACCAATTTACACACCACAACTTCTTCACACCTAAATCACAACTTCTTCGCACCAATCTATTTCACAACTAACTACTTCACGCCTATCTTCTTCACACCAATTTACTTCACAACTAACAACTTCACACCTAGCTTCTTCACTATAATCTAATTTCTAACTTTTCTTCTTCATACCAAACAACTAACTAATCACACAATCAATATACCTAGCACAACTATCTACAATCAAATATACACAACAATCTTCACAAAGAATAGTGTAAATAATCTTGATGATGCATCAACAACTTGTATGTGGAGGTCACAACAAGTTGTAATACTTCTTGTCTAGGGGGATAGAAGTATTCTTCTCTTGCTCTTGAGAGGATGATGTTTGAATCACTTTGAAACAAAGAATTATGTACTTATGATCAAAGGATTAAGAGAATAGAAATGTGGATCTAGAACAGAAAGTTTAGGAGTGCAAAAGGTGAGAAAATTCTGTGGGATGAACCAGTATTTATAAAGGAGAAAATTACTGTTCTGGAGCGTGTCCGGTCCCCTTAATTAGAGGCCGGTCCCCTTAATGATTAAGGGGGCTGCCTAAGGAATTAAGGGGGCCGCCCCTTCAGAACGTTGGATTTTCTTATCTTTTAGTGGGGAATATTTTTCTGGATAAAATTTGCCATTTTTGGTTAGAAATTTGAAATTATATATTTATAATGAATTAAACATATTCTTTTAATTCCAAAAGTAATTTTGTAAAAGATGTAGAATGTTTAATACATTTTATAAAAATTCTAGTGATTAGAAAAATTGCCTTTGATCATGAAATACAATAAACACTTTGTTTATTCATACCTTAAGTGATATGGATGCAAAGACAAATATTAAGCACTAAAAACTTGTTTACGTCATAAGTGTTAGATTAATGAGTTTATGCTTTGTAATTATCAAAACATAGAGACATTGTTAATATGCTAACAATGTTTTTAGACATTATTTATGTCAACACGAATGAAACAGTCACGTAACAGAATGTATTGGTCGAACTACATTTATCTTTGAATCTTGGTCCACATATTACTTTTGTTTACATAAACCAACTCATATTTGGCAGTGGGTCAAAAACACACATGTTACAAATATTTTATGGCGGGACTTGTAACTGAGTGGATTTACGATGCCTTTGCTCGGGAAATCTTCATTCATATGCATTACATTCTTTTTAACAAGACTCTATGAACTCACCAACCTCGTGTTGACACTTTAGCATGTATTTTCAGGTATTAAGCAATGGCACGCTACTGGAGGTTTTGGCAGGGCATGGCATGGTCATAGAAGACTCTGATTATTCATTTGGGGACCATTTTAAATTATTTTAAGGGCCTACTTCCGCACTACTTTAACAATGTAAATTCAACTCTTTTGGTTAAACGATTTTATTCTAAATGATGATAATGAAAACCATTTTGTACTTGTGTTGTGGTACCAATTGAGTTACACCCCAGCTACATGTATGCTTCCGTTGGACCTGATTCTGGGGGTGTGACAGATTGGCATCAGAGCTTTGGCTATAGCGAACTGAGTGTTTTTAAAACCTAGACTATAGCTACTTTCATGAAAACTTAACCCTATGATCGTCACGTGCCTGCCTGCCAAGCTGAAACCTCATTTGTGGTAAGTTGCTGACATAGGTGATGAGATTTGTGTCTCATTATCTGGTATATTATATTCATTTATTATAGTTGATTACCATAATTGTCTTTCATATAAGCATGTTCACGTATCATATATGTCACCGCGTTATGTTTTTCTTTGCATAGTTTCATCATTTAACCTCGAGTTTGGTCACTTGCCTTAGTCTTTCAGAACGTTTTTGTATTTGTGAAGGACATAGTTTTAGTATAACTGAACTGACTATTTCAAAATTCATGGAACCTCGGTGGAATGTAGACTGGTCATCTACATTCGACCCGGGATAGTGGGATATAGGCTGACCACCTATGTCTGACTCAGAGATGAATTTTGCAACACAGAGAATGGATGTAATAAAATTTTGTCTGGATTGAATCCTCTACTAAATTTCCAAATGTTTCATTTATTTGTGTGTATACTATCGTTGTCAGAATATTCATACCTTTCATCACTTCGTGAACCGACGCCTGGAAGCACGTCAACTGGTCATTTCATCTCATGAATCTTCATGTCTATGCATGATACACTTACATCATAGTATTTTCGTTTATCACAATCTCATTTTGTCGTAGTTGTCACAGTCTTTTCCCTTCTCAGCATCACTATTTTCCTTTCCCCATCCCCATATATATAAGGAATAAGCCAACACTCTATAGATTCCTATGTCACTCATCACTCACTACTCCCTATATTGATAAGTGGATATTACCAATGACCTCCCTAGGAAAGACTTTCCATACCATCTATGAGGAGGACCCCTCGGTACATTAAGACCATTCAAAACTCAACAGAAATCTCAAGATATCACAAAACCATTCGAACCACTATCACTGGCCTGATCACTAAAAATTCTACCATCTAGAAAGTATTGGCTTGACTGAATTACAGGATTAGTTTTGATACGACTGCTCACTAAGCAACACCATAGAGATAAATCCAACCTCTTAACCAAGACTATAGGTTGAACATGTCCTCACCAATAGACTTTATTCAAACATGTTAGACACCTATGCATTTGTGCAGACATACATACCAGGCTATTTTATCCTCTTAATACTTTCACTTTTAAATGGATTTTTCTCCAAACTACCGTTATACAAAACATGTATCTTGTAAGAAATACTTTTCTGATGCACTTATTTTGACAAGCAAAATTCCATTTGGTTAATCTTTTAAAAAACTATTGAATGTTAGGAAATTTTAAACATCGATCTTTGGTAAACCATATTATCCACCTTATGTTGAAAACTGTCCTATCTTGCATAACTATTAAATTTTGGAACATCAAGAAAAATGTTACTTAGAAAGTCGATTGCTTAAAGTTGTAAATTCATTTATTCAGGGAAGGTTTATGAACAAAACACACAATCTCAAAACAAACTTTGAAAATCAATCACTATATTACGTCACTTATACATTTAGGAGTTTGTGAATTGACGACATAGAGCTTGGGGAAAAACTTAGTAATGGAGACTAAGCACCGTAGGTGGAGAGAGACTCGATTCATGACATTCCTGCGGAGGAATCACAACCTTATCCTAATTTATTCTTTCCAATAACACCGTTTAACGGACTTAACCTTGTAAGTCTTTCAAACACTTGTACATTATCTTATCATCTAGTACCAACAAATAAACTAAAAAAAAAAAAAAAACTCTCTCATTCTTTCCTTCTCTCTATCATTTTCGGCCAAATCATGATCAAGAAGAAGAAATGGTTTTTTTTTCAAGAATCAAGTGCTTAAACAAGTCCTAGTAGTGATCTAGTTTGGATTTTGAAATAAAAATCCCTAGTTTCTTAGGTTTTATTCACCCAAATCATCACCATCTTCATCACAAGTTCAAGTATATTTTTCTTACTCTTTTCATACTTTCATTATACTCAAAATAATATATTTGTGATTTGTTATGCAAATATATATGTTATTGTACCACTTTTACTTGATATTTGCTATATAAATGGATCTATATAAATAACTAGCATACACTTGAGACCTATCATTTTGATAAATTTTAGGACCCCATGACACCCTAAGAAGGTGTATGGTAGTTTAAGGGAGATATTGAAGCTGTTTGGATTGGTTTGAGACAAGTTAGACACCAGGAAACTCGTTTTTAAAACATCTATAAAAGTGACTCTAGGGTCGTTAGGCATATCCTATCCGCAGGCTTGTTTCCTAGTTTCATAACATATATGCCATGTTTCCTAATTCCTCAACCTATGATTTTTCCATTCTTAACTATTTTGCTATCCTCTTCGGTAAAAGTGACTCTACATTTATTATCACATATTTGTCCTATACTAAGCAAGTTATATATTAAATTATCTACATGCTCTACATTTTCAATAGTAAGTGAGTCTTGAGAAATCGTACCTTTGCCAATGATTTTTCCACGTAAGTCACTACCGAAAATAATGTTACCTCCATTGTATGCCTTGTATGTAGAGAATAGCTTACGGTTCCCCGTCATGTGCCTCGAACATCCGCTATCTTTGATCCATTCGTCAAGTTCCAAGTCAATTCCTAAACATATTTCATCGGTTTCTTTTGCCATAAAACACTTTTCATCTCTTGGCTTTTCAACTTCTTCTTTGTCACTATCACTCCATGTTCCACTAACAAATGTGCCTTGATTTTCATAACCCGGTGGCTTTAGACATTCGCCAATGAGATGATTTGGACTTCCACATCTAAATCACTTTCTTTTCCCGTAGTTGTCACTTCTATTTCTTTGGAATGGTTTTCTTTCGTCTCGTGATGATCTAGTGAATCTTCCTCGTCTCTTGAAGAATTTCTTGAATTCTCTTACGGTCATTGCATATTCTTCATCTTCACTTTCGTCACTTGAATCATCATCATCACTAGGTTCCTTTTTGGCTTTTAGAGCAATGGATTTGATTTGTTCTTTCTTGACTTTGACCGTTTCCGAATCTCTTCTTTTAATTTCTTCATGAATCTTCAAGTTGCCAATTAGTTCATCTAGTGATAACGTCATCAAGTTCTTTGATTCATTAATTGCCGTGACCTTAGCTCGCCATTTCGGATGCAATGCCCTAAGAAATTTCCTAACACAATTTTTACTAGAAAATGTCTCGTGAAGTGCTTTTAAACTTGTGATAATAGTGTTAAATTTAGCAAAAGCATTATTAATTGATTCCTCTTCCGGAATCGTAAATTGTTCATATTGTTATACAAGAAGATCTATTTGATTTTCTTTGACTTGGCTATTACCTTGGTGAGTAATTAGTAAAGAATCCCAAATTTCTTTGGCGGTTTTACACATAAAAATTCTTTCATATTCTTTGCGTGGTAGCGCATTATAAATGACCATTTTAGCCTCATTATTTTTTGCTAGTTTCTTTTTCAAATCATCATTTTGTTTTTCAAAAGATACAATTTCATCCATTTTAGTTTCAACATTATATTGAATAGGGGGAAAGTCACCAAAGGTAATAATATGCCAAAGATCAAGATCTTTTGATTTCAAATACGTTTCGAATCTATTTTTCCAATATAAAAATCCATCACTTTCAAATAGTGGTGGTCTTTGCATAGATTGCCCTTCTAAATATTTTTCAGATTCCATAGATCGTTACAAGTTTTAAAATACAATATATTTTAAAAATATTGCTCGACCTGGCTCTTGATACCAATTGTGGAAAACTAGAAGGGGGGTTGAATAGTTTTACGTCTTTTTAATTTGTTATAAAAGATAGTTTTAGTGTTTTCTTAGTTTTTAAAATTTAGATTCGATAATATGTGATCTCAAGTCTTGCACAATATAAACAACTATCAATAAGTAAGATATAACAATGATAAGTAATGAAATAGATAAGAGATGGAAAGATCGAACCGCGAGAAAAGAGATTTATAGTGGTTCGGCTACAAGGACACCTTCCTTGCCCTACTTCACTCCCCGAGCACCTAACTCGAGAGTTTTATTCACTATATCAACAAGCTCCCTTATGGCGGAGAAAACCTTACACACCAATTTACACACCACAACTTCTTCACACCTAAATCACAACTTCTACACAACTTCTTCACACCAATATATTTCACAACTAACTACTTCATGCCTATCTTCTTCACACCAATTTACTTCACAACTAACAACTTCACACCTAGCTTCTTCACTATAATCTAATTCCTAACTTTTCTTCTTCACACCAAACAACTAACTAATCACACAATCAATATACCTAGCACAGCTATCTACAATCAAATATACACAACAATCTTCATAAAGAATAGTGTAAATAATCTTGATGATGCACCAACAACTTGTATGTGGAGGTCACAACAAGTTGTAATACTTCTTGTCTAGGGGGATAGAAGTATTCTTCTCTTGCACTTGAGAGGATGATGTTTGAATCACTTTGAAATAAAGAATTATGTACTTATGATCAAAGGATTAAGAGAATAGAAATGTGGATCTAGAACAGAAAGTTTAGGAGTGCAAAAGGTGAGAAAATTATGTGGGATGAACCAGTATTTATAGGGGAGAAAACTACTGTTCTGGAGCGTGGCCGGTCCCCTTAATTAGAGGCCGGTCCCCTTAATGATTAAGGGGGCCGCCTAAGGAATTAAGGGGGCCGCCCCTTCAGAACGTTGGATTTTCTTGTCTTTTAGTGGGGAATATTTTTCTGGATAAAATTTGCCATTTTTGGTTGGAAATTTGAAATTATATATTTATAATGAATTAAACATATTCTTTTAATTCCAAAAGTAATTTTGTAAAAGATATAGAATGTTTAATATATTTTATAAAAATTCTAGTGATTAGGAAAATTTCCTTTGATCATGAAATACAATAAACACTTTGTTTATTATACCTTAAGTGATATGGATGCAAAGACAAATATTAAGTATTAAAAACTTGTTTACGTCACAAGTTTTAGATTAATGAGTTTATGCTTTGTAATTATCAAAACATAGAGACATTGTTAATATGCTAACAATGTTTTTAAACATTATGTATGTCAACAATCTCCCACATTTTGATGATTACAAAACCTTAAACTCATTAGGTCTAAAAAATAATTTTTAGACAAGTATTATTAGAGTTTAACATTCTCTTCTCCCCCTTTTTGTAAAATCAAGAAGGTTAATGCTCCCCCTTGATGTATGCTCCCCCTCATTTGAGAGAACCAAGGGAATGAGCTCTGGAAATCTTGGCTACACAAATTATTAGAAGAGAACAAGACACATATACATGCAAAGCAATAATTATATAAATAAAAATAGATTCATTCAAGCATCATAGAAGTAATTAGCATTACAACATTCAATATGCTTAAAGCATATTGATTACAATAAAACAAAAGAAAAGACATAGTCCTATATTGCCTAAGAGAGCAATTGGACTTGCTTGCAACCCATGGTTGATTGTTTTATTTGCTTGAAGGAGAACATAAGCATAAAGCTTAGTTGTTAGATGGAGAAGGATATGGAGTGGGGTATGGAGTGGAAGAGGTGGATATTATGATATTGTATTGTGTTAAGGGTGGTATGGGATGAGGACGAGTGAGGAGATATTCGATCCAAGAAATATCTTCAGTCAAGTAAAGGATTTGTTTTTTAAGGAAGATGCAACAAGGACAATAGTGAGTGTGGTTTGTAACTTGATCCAAGTTGAGAGAGTAAGGAAGGCAATTGTTGTAGGGTGATGAAGGAGGTTGCCCTTTGTTGCGTTGTGAAAGATGCATGGCATTGAGATCACTAAGATCATGGATTTGTGATATTTCGTCACAGAGTTTTTGCTTTTCCGTAGCAATGCGAAGAAAGTCATTGTGTTGATATGGATGAATTGGGTTTGTGTAGTTGGAATTGTAGTGGGATGGTTGATCAAACTTGCATGGATCATTACAAATGGTTAGAGGATGAGATGAGTGGTTTGGCATGAAGGAAGATGTTTGGCCAATATTGTATGGTTTGTAAATAGGATCAAATGAATGTCCTTGTGAGTTTGGTGTAAAGTTTGGGAAGTAAGTGGTTGGAGGTGTTGAGTGATTTCCAACTTCATTGGTTATGATGGATTTGTTACGAGGGCTTTTTCTTCGCCAAACGGGTTTTTACGTCATTCTTGCAAGCCTTGAGGCTTTTGGTTTTGGTTTGTTTGGAGAAGTCATGAAGGGATGAGTGAAGAGTTTTGAGGATTGGGGGTATTTATAGTGTAAGATTTATGTGTTTATGGATGGATAAAATTTGTTTGGGAGATTAGGACAAAATGTGTTGGTGAAAAATGGGAAATGTAGGTTGAAATGGGCTAAAAAGCAGAAAAGATTCTGTAAACCCGACCATCAGATGGCCGGTCCCCTTAATTATGGGGCGGTCCCTGATGAGGCGAAAAATAATCCGTTTTTAGGGGGTCATTTTAGCCCGGAATTGAATTTATTTGATCAAATATTGCCCTAAATCATTCCTTTTGTGATTTTAGATACTTTGGGAGTGAAATCTGGAAAAGGAAGCAATTCGGACGTTTTTGGAGCATAAAAGTGAAGAAAACGCCAAAGTTTTAATTTTCCATGCTGGGAACAGTAGGTGACGGCGTCAAGAGTAACTCCCTGACGGCGTCAAGAGCAAAATTCCATGACGATCCAGTAGAGATTTGAAGGCGTCACGAAGTAGGGCGTCAAGAGTAAAAGTCATGAAGGCCTGGAAATGATTATCACATGACCTCGTCAAATGTAGATCAAGGCAGTCCGAGAAGAGTTTTGGCGGCGAGGTGACGGCGTCACAAGTTTAGTCTTGACGCCGTCAGACCTCTTTTCCTATATATAGTTTTTTAATTTTCACATTAAAGGGAGAGAAGTTTTGGAGAAACCCTAAGTACGAATTTGGTGCGAATTTTACAGGTTTTTCAAGGGTTCCAAGCCCTTGATACCTTTCATGTGTAATTGAGATAAGTGTTCTTTTAATTCAATCAATATGTCTATGTGTTGGTTGTCTATATCTTGTTCTTGTCTTAATTCCATCATGCTAGGCTAGATCTATCTTGTGTTTGCTTGGATCTAATGAAACCTAGATGTTAATTATGTGTTGATTACTTGTTTATACTTGTCTTGGATGAATGATTTATATGTTAGGCTTAAGAAAACTGGCAGATCTCTAATTGGTAACATGCTTGAACGTCTTAAGAAACATGAACCGACGCGCACTAGGTCTTTATTGGTTGTATTTAATGCATGAGCCACTGTTTATAATCCCTATGGTTGTGCTGGGCATGGTATAGGAGGAGATAAGAGCTCATAGAATTGGGGAGTTAAGTGTGCCACCCCATGAATGGTATTAAGTAATACGATCCATCATCCATGCAATTATAACAAGTAATTAACATGTAAAAGATGTCTAGGGAGTAGTGAAATCTAAGTAAACACATTTTCTCCATTTACTGCTCACAACTTTAGTATAATTTAGTTTATTTTCATTTCTAGTATTTTATTTTGATTGCATCTTTAGTATTGGGTTAGTTGACTAGCAACTAATTCCGCCCAAATCCTTCAAACCCGAGATTTTAAATTGCTTTTCATAAAAATATAAAATACAAAAATAGTCATCCCTCACCTTTAGAACTAGTATTTAGGTTTTCTAATCCTAGCGACACTATTCCTAAGCTGAACGATCAATCCCCCGGTACTTGTCACTATACTATACTACAACGATCAGGTACACTGCCTGGTGGGGGTTGTAAGCTTCTCAAGATCCCTTGAGAGGTAAAGCCTGGTGCAATTCCCACGCATCAAGTTTTTGGCGTCGCAGCCCGGGGAATAGTTATTGTCTAGGTTAGAATTTCTTTTTATTAGGTCTACTTGCTAGATTCCTTTCTAGTAAGATTTTATTTTTATTTTTAGGTTCTCTTTAGTCTATCTTATTTCTCTGTGCCTTTGTTCGTAACCACCCGACATCATGGACAACGGGAACATCTTTGAACCCGTCATCCCACCACAACAAAACCCACCACTAGAACCCCTTAGGCCCCGAACCTTAGGAGAGTATTCCCGACCTAGCCACTAAGGCTACCGAAACACCATTGAGCTCACCGGAGCCAATGTAACCCCCTTGCGATCCGACACCATCCGGTTGGTGCAAAGCGGATGTGCATTCCATGGAATTCGTTCCGAAGATCCAAATCAACATCTTAAGGACTTCCTCAAAATCGTAGATTCCATAGACCTAGATGTTGCAACTAGAGAGACAACCCGATTACACCTATTCCAATTCTCTCTACGGGATCAAGCTAGTCAATGGCTTGAGTGTTTACCCGCGGGATCCATCACCACATTGGATGATCTCACCACTCGTTTCCTTGCTCAATTTTTCCCACTGGGGAGAATTACTAAGCTTAGAAATGACATCTTGATGTTCCAACAACGTCATAATGAATCTCTTTATGAAGCATGGACTCGTTTCAAGGACTTACTCCAAAAAGTCCCTCATCATGGCATAGATCTTTGGCTCCAAGTCCAAATTTTTTATGACCATATCGACATCTCCACGAGGCGAGCCATTGACCAATCGGCCGGTGGTAAGCTACGTGATCTAAGTGCGGAACAATCATGGGAACTCATAGAAGATCTTGCTCTCTATGACAACGAAAGTTGGAATGATCTCCGTGACTTGAACAAAACGGTCAAGGCAATATCTTTGCCTTCAAACAATTCTAGCACTCCCGATCGTAGGATCATGGAACTTGAGGACCAAGTCAAGTTTCTCATGAAATCTTACGAAGCTCCTAAGCCTTCAAGCCAAGTGAACAAAATCACTTCTTCATGCGAATTATGTAGTGGTCCCCACGACACTCGTGATTGTGTGGAACTCCCCGGAACAGCTTTTGCGGCCTACGCATCCACGCGTACCGACGAGGCGGGAGATAAGTGGTACACTTTCAAACCCGAGCCAAACACTTATGGTGATTCATACAACCCCTCTTGGAAAAATCACCCAAACCTTAGGTGGAAACAAAATCAACCTAATTCTTCCAACCCGCCTAATCGTTACCAACCAAACGGTCCACCCTCCAACCGTACTTTCAACAACAATCCTTCTAACAACTATGGTAGTACCAACAACCTTGAAGGATTGGTGTCTAAGTTCATGGCATCTCAAGAAGCTCGCATGTCTAAGTTTGAAGCCGATTTCAAGCAAAAGCAAAGCGAGATGACCACTAGAATTGACGCATTGTTGAAGATTCTCAATGACCGAGAAATGGGAGCACTTCCAAGCGACACAATCAAAAATCCGAAACTAAACGTTAATTCCATATCTTTATTTTCGTCACCCACTTCGTACCCACAATACTACTCGGTTAAATCCACGAGCACGTGTTTCAAACAAAACCAAGTTCTTCAAAAGGACCAATCAAATAAAACACCAAACATAGAGCCGGTCAAAAGCATAGTTGAAACACCTCTTACGCAAGACCTTGACGATAAATTCAAAGAACTTCACCTTGAACGCCCTGTCATTGATGTCTTAGCTCGCGCTCCTTACTATGGTGCCCTCCTAGAAAAATATGAGAAGTGTAAGCTAGGTAAAAATGGGACCGCCTTCGTTCAAAACAAGTTGCCTAAAAAGCTTGATGATCCGGGTATATTTGTTTTGCCTTGTAAGATAGGAAGATCCGAAG
This sequence comes from Artemisia argyi, assembly GCA_030686995.1. Lineage (NCBI taxonomy): Eukaryota > Viridiplantae > Streptophyta > Magnoliopsida > Asterales > Asteraceae > Artemisia > Artemisia argyi. The sequence goes on from CM060690.1 coordinate 92,002,061, forward strand.
CTTTCGACACACTAGCCGATTTAGGGTCAAGCCTCAACTTGATTCCCTTATCCTTATTCATCGCTCTTAAGCTAGGAAAGTTAGAGGAAACGGAGGTATTGATAGGGCTAGCGGATGGGAGTATTGCCCACCCGGTTGGAATGATTAAGGATGTAGTTGTTCACGTAGGAAAGTTAACTATATTAGCGGATTTTCACGTCCTAGACATGGTTAGTGACACTACATGCCCATTATTGGTATGAAGAGGATTTTTAGCAACCGCTAGCGCCATGATAGATTGTAAGGAGTCTAAGATAGTGGTAGGTGAAGGCGAAACTTGGTCGGTGTACGATGTAAAGAAGCATAGTTATGATTGTGATGATGAACCGACACCGCATTGGGTAGAGATGAATAGGAGACCGTCTAGATATGGACCTTGGATAGAAAGGAACTTTATAGGACATCAATCCCATTTTATCTAGAAAAAGACTTCATCGAAAAGACACATTTGGTAGAATAACTCATAGCTAGAGATGAGGAGCTAGATCCCTTTGAGGATCCATTAGTCTTTAGGAAGATGATTGAGTTCTTAAGCGTAATGCCCATTAACATAGAAAGGAATAAATGGAAAAGAGAGAGAGACAAGTGTAAATGGAGGTGGGACAAGCCACCTAAAGAAGGTGACGGATCATGGCATATGAGGATGACTTTGTATGATCCGGATGGAGAAAAGTTTGAAAGGTCATACCATACTAAGGAAACCGATAGAAAGTTGAAACCTAAGTTTGATCCCAAGGATGTCCTCAATGAGGAACTCACCCGTATCACGTAGTAACCCATGACCTTGAGTCTAGCTACAAGACTTGTAAATAAAGAAAAGCGCTTCTTGGGAGGCAACCCATGTTTTGTGTGATTTTATTTGTTTGTTTGTTATTTGCTTCCGTATGCATGCTTAATTTTTATTGTTGGTAGATCATGTTTCTAAACTAAATAGTGGAAATACTTTACTTTGTTGTTTTGGCCTAGTCTTAACTCCACCTAAAGGTATTTTTGCAAAAGATAAGTGTAAGGGGAAACCCCAAATATGTTTTCAAGAAACAAACCTATCATGATTCTCCACAATATTAAATGAACATGTATATTCGTATTTGTTAGAGTCAAATGCTTGTCTTGAGTCATAATGAAGTTTTGCAGGATTTTCCAGGAAGTAGGACCAAGTTTTTCCAGAAATTTTCCGGAAACTTAACATAAGAATTTCTGCAGGTCACTTCTGACGGCGTCAAGAGTTTACTCTTGACGGCGTCAAGTGTAAAAATCTGGAAATTTTACCAGTTTTGTTTTTCTAACGGAGTCTAATGGTTTTTGTGAATTATTAAGTTTTATAATCTCCAGGAGATCTGCAAACTTCATTCCACAAGCATTATATCTTATCTTCTTTTCTAGGATTTAGTAACTTATATAGGATGCCGCTGATTTTACGCAAGGTTGTCTTGTCTATTTTATCAGGTTTTACAGGTTATGTATGACAAGAAGATGATTTATATTCTGGAAGAGAAGCTTTGATTGTTCATTTTCTTGGAGGAAGATTTAACCTGGCCACCTTATTATCCATACCGAGCGAATCAGAGGAGTATTTGATTTCATTCTCTTTACTTTTTCACTTTTACATTCTTTACTTGAACATTGGGGACAATGTTCATCTTAAGTGTAAGGGGAGGGTAAAAAGTTGATACCTTACATATGCACGTTCGCTTGAGTTTGTTTTGTTTGATAGTAGATGTGTAATAAAACTATGAGAAATACTTGTTAGTGTAATTTTAGCGCCAAATTTAAAATTTTTTACAACATTTAGGAGTGAAACTTTAGCCATAGCAAGCGTCTCTTGGATAGGAGATTGTATGACTAGCACATAACCGTATATTCAGAAAAATTTTCCACCCAAATATGTGAGGTTCGCCTTTAGATTTGATAGGAAAAGCATTTATTATTAGTGCTTATGAGTGTACCGGTAGCATTTAGATTCTAGAACTTGCGTTAGTGATGCATCCCGAGACCGCTAGTGAGACTACATTCGTGTGGTAGGATTTACTACATGATAAGAGGCATTAGAATTACCCTTGTGTTAAACCCGTATTATAATTACTTGACCATTTAAGTCATATTACTTGGCTAGTTAAGTCAACTAATTTTTCCCACACCCTTAGCGTTGTACTCATTTTTAGTACACGATACCCCTAGTACACCCCTCCGAGCCTATCTTTTCGTTTCTAACTTTAAGCATTTTACTTAAAGGAAGAATTTGTTACACCCCACTTAAATGTACACCCATATCGCCTTAGCCTTCCGTGTATGCGCTCATTTTTAGTGCATTATTGTTATTTGTTAAACCCTAAGTTAACTATCTAATTGATTACATGGTTGCTAAGTCGAGTCATATCCTTGTACATATTGTTTTGGGACGATTGGGACTCATGGGTAAGTACTTATTTTATGGAGTAATGGGGAAGAACATCATTTATTACCCCCATATGTACGTTAATCTTAAAAGTGCTCCAAGTGTTTTGATTTTCTTAATTCGAGTCATTAGATTAGTTTAATGTAAAGTACGTAAAGATTCAAGTGTAAGGGGAATGTTCATTCCCTATGATGTGTTATTTTGGATGGTAGGGTAAGAGTGTATGCAAAAAAAAAAAAAAAAAAAAAAAAAAAAAAAAAAAAAAAAAAAAAAAAGAAAAAAAAAATCAAGAAAAAGAAAAAAAAAATAGAAAAAGGAATAAGAGAAAAAACATACGGACTACCATCCCTTTTTATTCTAAGTTCATTTTATATTTTTGATATTTTTCATTTATTAGCCTAAATTGAGTCTAGTCTTGGCTTAGCAACGCCATATTGTACATGTAATTAACTAAGATTGTTAACTCGCCACCAGTAAAAAACTTCCTTTATCCAACAAAACCGTGTATTTCATATCCCTACACCTAACGTTACAACCCTTTAAAAAGACCTCTTTGATAGTTTATCCTAGGTGCTTACGCCATGTGGTGGATGTTTGATCCTTTCCCAAGCCTATGGTAATCTATTTTGCTATGACAGGTAGTGAGAGATATCTTCCGTTTCCATATTGTAATTCACACTTTATTACACCCGAGAGATGTGAGTATCTAAACACTATTTGTGAGGTGCTAGTGTATGACCTCCGTGCTTATCTATTGGTCTTTAGTGGAACGATTATTTGTTGTAATTACTTTTATATTAGTGTTAAATGACCCCTAACTTGTCTTTTGAGTAGAATAAAAGCGCATTTGCTTGAGGACAAGCAAATCTCAAGTGTAAGGGTATATGATGAGGCGAAAAATGATCCGTTTTTAGGGGGTCATTTAAGCCCGGAATTGAATTTATTTGATCAAATATTGCCCTAAATCGTTCCTTTTGTGATTTTAGGTACTTTGGGAGTGAAATCTGGAAAAGGAAGCAATTCGGACATTTTGGGAGCATAAAAGTGAAGAAAACGCCAAAGTCTTAATTTTCCATGCTGGGAACAGTAGGTGACGGCGTCAAGAGCAAAATTCCATGACGATCCAGTAGAGATTTGAAGGCGTCACGAAGTAGGGCGTCAAGAGTAAAAGTCATGACGGCCTGGAAATGATTATCACATGACAGCGTCAAATGTAGATCAAGGCAGTCCGAGAAGAGTTTTGGCGGCGAGGTGACGGCGTCACAAGTTTAGTCTTGACGCCGTCAGACCCCTATTCCTATATATAGTTTTCTAATTTTCACATTAATGGGAGAGAAGTTTTGGAGAAACCCTAAGTACGAATTTGGTGCGAATTTTACAGGTCTTTCAAGGGTTCCAAGCCCTTGATACCTTTCATGTGTAATTGACATAAGTGTTCTTTTAATTCAATCAATATGTCTATGTGTTGGTTGTCTATATCTTGTTCTTGTCATAATTCCATCATGCTAGGCTAGATCTATCTTGTGTTTGCTTGGATCTAATAAAACTTAGATGTTAATTATGTGTTGATTACTTGTTTATACTTGTCTTGGATGAATGATTTATATGTTAGGCTTAAGAAAACTGGCAGATCTCCAATTGGTAACATGCTTGAACGTCTTAAGAAACATGAACCGACGCGCACTAGGTCTTTATTGGTTGTATTTAATGCATGAGCCACTGTTTATAATCCCTATGGTTGTGCTGGGCATGGTATAGGAGGAGATAAGAGCTCATAGAATTGGGGAGTTAAGTGTGCCACCCCATGAATGGTATTAAGGAATACGATCCGTCATCCATGCAATTATAACAAGTAATTAACATGTAAAAGATGTCCAGGGAGTAGTGAAATCTAAGTAAACACATTTTCTCCATTTACTGCTCACAACTTTAGTATAATTTAGTTTATTTTCATTTCTAGTATTTTATTTTGATTGCATCTTTAGTATTGGGTTAGTTGACTAGCAACTAATTCCGCCCAACTCCTTCAAACCCGAGATTTTTAATTGCTTTTCATAAAAATATAAAATACAAAAATAATCATCCCTCACCTTTAGAACTAGTATTTAGGTTTTCTAATCCTAGCGACACTATTCCTAAGCTGAACGATCAATCCCCCGGTACTTGTCACTATACTATACTACAACGATCAGGTACACTGCCTGGGGGGGGGGGGGGTTGTAAGCTTCTAAACTTGTGATAATAGTGTTAACGATCAGGTATACTACTGAATCTCTTCTTATAATTTCTTCATGAACCTTCAAGTTGCCAATTAGTTCATCTAGTGATAACGTTATCAAGTTCTTTGATTCTTTAATTGCCATGACCTTAGCTCTCCATTTCGGATGCAATGCCCTAAGAAATTTCCTAACACAATTTTTACTAGAAAATGTCTAATCAAGTGCTTTTAAATTTGTGATAATAGTGTTAAATTTAGCAAAAGTACTATCAATTAATTCCTCTTCCGGAATCATAAATTGTTTATATTGTTGTACAAGAATATCTATTTTATTTTCTTTGACTTGGCTATTACCTTAGTGAGTAATTATTAAAGATTCCCAAATTTCTTTGGCGGTTTTACACATAAAAATTCTTTCATATTCTTTGCGTGGTAGCACATTATAAATGACCATTTTAGCCTCATTATTTTTTGGTAGTTTCTTTTTCAAATCATCATTTTGTTTTTCAAAAGATACAATTTCATCCATTTTAGTTTCAACATTATATTGAATAGGGGGAAAGTAACCAAAGGTAATAATATGCCAAAGATCAAGATCTTTTGATTTCAAATACTTTTCGAATCTATTTTTCCAATATAAAAATCCATCAGTTTCAAATAGTGGTGGTCTTTGCATAGATTGCCCTTCTAAATATTTTTCAGATTCCATAGATCGTTACAAGTTTTGAAATACAATATATTTTAAAAACCTTGCTCGACCTGGCTCTTGATACCAATTGTGGAAAACTAGAAGGGGGGGTTGAATAGTTTTACGTCTTTTTAATTTGTTATAAAAGATAGTTTTAGTGTTTTCTTAGTTTTTAAAATTTAGATTCGATAATATGTGATCTCAAGTCTTGCACAATATAAACAACTATCAATAAGTAAGATATAACAATGATAATAATGAAATAGATAAGAGATGGAAAGATCGAACCGCGAGACAAGAGATTTATAGTGGTTCGGCTACAAGGACACCTTCCTTGCCCTACTCCACTCCCCGAGCACCTAACTCGAGAGTCTTCTTCACTATATCAACAAGCTCCCTTATGGCGGAGAAAACCTTACACACCAATTTACACACCACAACTTCTTCACACATAAATGACAACTTCTACACAACTTCTTCACACCAATCTATTTCACAACTAACTACTCCACGCCTATCTTCTTCACACCAATTTACTTCACAACTAACAACTTCACACCTAGCTTCTTCACTATAATCTAATTCCTAACTTTTCTTCTTCACACCAAACAACTAACTAATCACACAATCAATATACCTAGCACAACTATCTACAATCAAATATACACAACAATCTTCACAAAGAGTAGTGTAAATAATCTTGATGATACACCAACAACTTGTATGTGGAGGTCACAACAAGTTGTAATACTTCTTTTCTAGGGGGATAGAAGTATTCTTCTCTTGCACTTGAGAGGATGATGTTTGAATCACTTTGAAACAAAGAATTATGTACTTATGATCAAAGGATTAAGAGAATAGAAATGTGGATCTAGAACAGAAAGTTTAGGAGTGCAAAAGGTGAGAAAATTCTGTGGGATGAACCAGTATTTATAGAGGAGAAAATTACTGTTCTGGAGCATGGCCGGTCCCCTTAATTAGAGGCTGGTCCCCTTAATGATTAAGGGGGCCACCTAAGGAATTAAGGGGGCTGCCCTTTCAGAACGTTGGATTTTCTTGTCTTTTAGTGGGGAATATTTTTCTGTATAAAATTTGCCATTTTTTGTTGAAAATTTGAAATTATATATTTATAATGAATTAAGCATATTCTTTTAATTCCAAAAGTAATTTTGTAAAAGATATAGAATGTTTAATACATTTTATAAAAATTCTAGTGATGAGAAAAATTTCCTTTGATCATGAAATACAATAAACACTTTATTTATTCATACCTTAATTGATATGGATGCAAAGACAAATATTAAGCACTAAAAACTTGTTTACGTCTTAAGTTTTAGATTAATGAGTTTATGCTTTATAATTATCAAAACATAGAGACATTGTTAATATGCTAACAATGTTTTTAGACATTATTTATGTCAACACGAATGAAACGGTCACGTAACCGAATGTATTGGTCGAACTACATTTATCTTTGAATCTTGGTCCACATATTACTTTTGTTTACATAAACCAACTCATATTTGGCAGTGGGTCATAAACACACAGGTTACAAGTCTTTTATGGCGGGACTTGTAACTGAGTGGATTTACGATGCCTTTGCTGGGGAAATCTTCATTCATATGCATTACATTCTTTTTCACAAGACTCTATGAACTCACCAACCTCGTGTTGACACTTTAGCATGTATTTTCAGGTATTAAGCAATGGCACGCTACTGGAGGTTTTGGCAGGGCATGGCATGGTCATAAAAGACTCTGATTATTCATTTGGGGACCGTTTTAAACTATTTTAAGGGCCTACTTCCGCACTACCTTAACAATGTAAATTCAACACTTTTGGTTAAACGATTTTATTCTAAGTGATGAAAATGAAAACCATTTTGTACTTGTGTTGTGGTACCAATTGAGTTACACCCCAGCTACATGTATGCTTCCGTTGGACCTGATTCTGGGGGTGTGACAGATTGGCATCAGAGCTTTGGCTATAGCGAACTGAGTCTTTTTAAAACCTAGACTATAGCTACTTTCATGAAAACTTAACCCTATGACTATCACGTGCCTGCCTGCCAAGCTGAAGCCTCATTTGTGGTTAGTTGCTGACATAGGTGATGAGATTTGTGTCTCATTATCTGGTATATTATATTCATTTATTATAGTTGATTACCATAATTGTCTTTCATATAAGCATGTTCACATATCATATATGTCACCGCGTTATGTTTTTCTTTGCATAGTTTCATCATTTGACCTCGAGTTTGGTCACTTGCCTTAGTATTTCAGAACGTCTTTGTATTTGTGAAGGACATAGTTTTAGTATAACTGAACTGAGTATTTCAAAATTCATGTAACCTCGGTGGAATGTAGACTGGTCATCTACATTCGACCCGGGATAGTGGGATATAGGCTGACCACCTATGTCTGACTCAGAGATGAATTTTGCAACACTGAGAATGGTTATAATAAAAATTTTTCTGGATTGAATCCTCTACTAAATTTCCAAATGTTTCATTTATTTGTGTGTATACTATCCTTGTCAGAATATTCATACCTTTCATCACTTCGTGAACCGCCGCCTAGAAGCACGTCAACTGGTCATTTCATCTCATGAATCTTCACGTCTATGCATGATACACTTACATCACAGTATTTTCGTTTATCACACTCTCATTTTGTCGTAGTTGTCACAGTCTTTTCCCTTCTCACCATCACTATTTTCCTTTCCCCATCCCCATATATATAAGGAATTAGCCGACACTCTATAGATTCCTATGTCACTCATCACTCACTACTCCCTATATTGATAAGTGGATATTACCAATGACCTCCCTAAGAAAGACTTTCCATACCATCTATGAGGAGGACCCCTCGGTACATTAAGACCATTCAAAACGCAACAAAAATCTCAAGATATCCACCTTATGTTGAAAACTGTCCTATCTTGCATAACTATTAAATTTTGGAACATCAAAAAAAATGTTACTTAGAAATTCGATTGCTTAAAGTTGTAAATTCATTTATTCAGGGAAGGTTTATGAACAAAACACACAATCTCAAACAAACTTTGAAAATCAATCACTATATTACGTCACTTATACATTTAGGAGTTTGTGAATTGACAACATAGAGCTTGGGGAAAATCTTAGTAATGGAGACTAAGCACCGTAGGTGGAGAGAGACTCGATTCATGACATTCCTACGGAGGAATCACAACCTTATCCTAATCTATTCTTTCCAATAACACCCTTTGACGGACTTAACCTTTTAAGTCTTTCAAACAAGATTCAGGATACCCATGTCAATTAGTCCTAATAGACGAATTTGATTCACCTCAAACTCCTAGCGATTTCATTAAGATTCCTTTGGAACCACACCACCTATCATCTACAGACCAATGGTCAGAATTAGAGAATGATTCAAACATAGAAGATATGCTTAGAGCATGAGTGATTGACTCTAGAAATGGTTGGACTAACCATTTACCATAAACCAAATTTAGTTGCAACCATAGTTATCGCGCGAGCATAGAGACTACACCATCTGAGGCACTCTATGGTCGAAGTGCCAACATCCATTGACGGATCAAAATTTGGAAAGGCCCAACTCGTTAGTCTAGTAAGCATTCATGAAATAACTAGAAATTTCCTACAAAACAAGAATCAGTTACAAGTTTGATAAGTTGTAAACCCTTAGAATTTCAAGTTGGTGGCAGGGTCATGTTGAAAGTTCTGCCAAGGAAAGGCAGGATACCATTCAAAAAAAAAATCGGGAAGTTATACTCGATACATACTGGACCTTTTAATATTTCAGACAGAGTGGGTCTAGTGGCCTACAGACTTGAACTCCCATTAGAGCTCAGTAGCTTACACAATAAATATCATCATCTGTTCACCAATACCACTCCAGAGACCAACACAAACTGCACTTCGGGACGAAGTTCCTTTTAGAGGGGAAGAATGTCACAACTCGTAATTTCATGTCCTTTTTCAAATATCAAAATTTCATTATTCATCTCGGAAGTTACTATTCATCATTTACTATTCACCGATCACTATTCATCATTTTACTATTCATCATTTTTTGTGCCAGTTTGAGATTCCGAGAAGCGTTCGAAAAGTTTACTATTCATGTGATACTATTCATTTCCGGAGGGAAAACACTATTCATGTACTTTATTCATTTCGTTGTAAAGTTAGCTTACGGGTAATTAAATCCGCGTAACCGGATTGGTTTATCTGCGAATTCATGCATCATCATTAGGGACACGTCATATAGACTGGAGTAGTCTACATATCATTAGTAACATCATCAGCACTTTAGACCCTACACGGATATGCATTATTTTAATTTACGTATGCTTAATTTGTAATTAATGTTACCACTCAGTTTTTACTACTAACATATACCCGACACTCCTGACTACGATCCTAACATATTTTCATACTCATTATAATGATATAAAAATTATATTATTAACTTACCCGGTGTTTTCAAATCAATTGCTACATTTTACGGTCGGAGCTTATTACTCCGCCGGTCTGCGATATTTCAACCCGATAATTATTTTAACACCCGATTCTCATCAGGAATGTGATTTTATGATTTTTACAACTTCGTCATATTTTATATCAACTCGTCACGATTTATTTTTTGTTAACTCGGTACCCGATAACACCTAATACACCTCAACTCCTATCTAAATCTTACAACTATTTGACAACTACATTAATTGGCACACAAACACCTATCTACCACCCCATTTTTGCCGCCCCATGTTCCCCCCTAAGTCCAATTAAAATATCTACAAACACTTGTAAATTATCTTATCATCTAGTACCAACAAATAAACTAAAAAAAAAAACTCTCTCATTCTTTCCTTCTCTCTATCATTTTCGGCCAAATCAGGATCAAGAAGAAGAAATGGTTTTTTTTCAAGAATCAAGTGCTTAAACAAGTCCTAGTAGTGATCTAGTTTGAATTTTGAAATAAAAATCCCTAGTTTCTTAGGTTTTATTCACCCAAATCAGCACCATCTCATCACAAGTTCAAGTATATTTTTCTTACTCTTTTCATACTTTCATTATACTCAAAATAATATATTTGCGATTTGTTATGCAAATATATATGTTATTGTACCACTTTTACTGGATTTTTGCTATATAAATGGATCTATATAAATAACTAGCATACACTTGAGACCTATCATTTTTGATGAATTTTAGGACCCCATGACACCCTAAGAAGGTGTATGGTAGTTTAAGGGAGATATTGAAGTTGTTTGGATTCGTTTGAGACAAGTTAGACACTAGGAAACTCGTTTTTAAAACATCTATAAACCCGCTGTCCATTTTTCCATTTTTCTGGAAACTCAGTCGACATTGATAACTTTTGGACCAAAGATTTAGAATATACTTTCAAAAACGAAAACGTGGCCGCTTGAATCACTAAAATCCGAGTTACGACGAGAAAGATACGCTAAAAACAATTTTATGACGGAAATATATTTTTAGTTAAAAAGTGTGCAGTCACACGATTTTCAAGGGTGAAAACGAGGCCTTTACCGACATCTAGTCGTCCCGACTTATCAAAAATATATTAGTATATATTAATATGATTCCGGGGATATAAAGAATGTAGAAAACGAGCTTATAACGACCAAGATACAAGCGTTTGAATTTTAGACGATTTTAATATTTTCCTTCAGCCCAACACTTAGAAAATTTTCCAAGTATTAACCATTTCGCCAAATGACCAGGTTGAGAGCTATTTTTCTCATTGATAAACTCATTTCTGGAAAATTTACATAATAGACAAAACGTTATTTCACCCAGCCTAGTTTTCAAAACACCCAACCGTTTATCAAAAGGATTAATAACGAACCACTTATGGTCTTCCAAACTTTCCCGAAAACTGCCCAGAATATGCCAAAACAGCCCAAACACCTCACTTGACGGCTATTTTTCTTTTTGATAGAGACTCGTATAGACAAACTTCAGTTCTATGACTTTTTAGATAAGGTGAAAATATTCTCAAAACTACTGAGCTTCTTTCGTAACTCTTAATATTCACTATTTCGCGACTAGTTTTGCAAGACCATTTTGGTCATATTTTCAAGTTATGAAAAGTGTCATTTTACGACGAAAATACTATATTTACCGATAGAACACCAAACAAGGATCGTGGAGTACCGTTTCAACATATTTACATGAAAAGTGGTTATTAACTTAATGAGACATCAAAAATGTATTTTTCGACGATAAACATTATTTTCAAATTTCACGAGTGGTATCGATAACATACGTATTTGCATGTGTAGCATCATTTCATTGCTTACATTAGATCATATCATTCATATTAGGTTGCGGTTAGAGATCGTGCCTCATTTTGAGTATCCACTTTTGTCATCGTAGCTATCGCACCAAGTGAGTCATAGCCCCTACTCTTTCAATTGTTTTGGTAAACTCTTTGGGGGAGAATACATGCTCGTTTTCATCTAAATGTATACTTGATTTAATTGATTATGCTACATGTTTAGTCAAACATTTATTTGCTCCATTTATGGATTTGTTACTCATTTGAATGTATAGTATATTCAATTGCATCACACTTAATCCTTTTTACCTTTGGACCCAAACCTTTTCCACTATTATGCACACTTAACCGAATGAACCAGCTCCACCACTATGTACATACATGACCGAATGTACGGGTAATACGACTGAATGAATTGGTCACATAACCGAATGAATTGGTCACATAACCGAATGAAACGGTCACGTAACCGAATGTATTAGTCGAACTACACTTATCTTTGAATCTTGGTCCACATATTACTTTTGTTTACATAAACCAACTCATATTTGGCAGTGGGTCATAAACACACAAGTTACAAGTCTTTTATGGCGGGACTTGTAACTGAGTGGATTTACGATGTCTTTGCTGGGTAAATCTTCATTCATATGCATTACATTCTTTTTCACAAGACTCTATGAACTCACCAACCTCGTGTTGACACTTTAGCATGTATTTTTAGGTATTAAGCAATGACACGCTACTGGAAGTTTTGGCAGGGCATGGCATGGTCATAGAAGACTCTGATTATACATTTGCGGACCATTTTAAACTATTTTAAGGGCCTACTTCCGCACAACTTTAACAATGTAAATTCAACACTTTTAGTTAAATGATTTTATTCTAAATGATGGAAATGAAAACCATTTTATACTTGTGTTGTGGTACCAATTGAGTTATACCACAGCTACATGTACGCTTCCGTTGGACCCGATTCTATGGGGTGTGACAGACTTGTAAAAACTAGTCGTCATATATCGTATATAAATTGTTAGTGTTATATTCATCGTTTTGTAAACCTTAAAATAACGTCAATTAGTCGTATAAATAAGCCTTGAGTCATACGTACTTCATTAGTTAAGAATATAGCTCTTTAACAATATTTCCAGGAAATATAGTATTTAGTACGTAGTTTATTATTTCTATTAGTGACGATTAATATAAATATAGTTTTGACGATATTGAAACGTGTATATCTTTGTCATTTTAAGTTCATTATCCTCGTTCTTTATATCCACGGATTCGTCTTAACATGTATTAATATATTTTTGATAGTTCAGCTCCTTTAGGTTACGTCTAACGCCTCTCTTTGTCCGTCGAAAATCGTCCAACAGCATGTTAAATTTTCAGAAAATAGTTTTCGTCGTTAAACTTGCAAAAATCATATCTCCTTCGTTATAAGCTCGTTTTAATCCGTTCTTTCGCCCACGGCTTCATTTTTAAAAATATTTTCGAAAATTTGGATCAAAAATTATGCCTGAGTCCCTGAGTTTTCTGGGTTTGGCATTTTGGGACAGTAGGTTTATATATATGTTTAAAAATCAATTACAGGGTTTCAAACTAGTTTCAACTTCAACCAAATCACTTTCAATCACCACAAATCTAGTCTAATCTTACCATACACCTTATTAGGGTGTCATGGGTTCCTAAACATCATAAATCAAGTGGATCTAATAAGGGTTTCCATGTAACCATTTCTAGGGCTCAAAAGTTATATATATATATATATATATATATATATATATATATATATATATATATATATATATATATAATGGAGTGGTATAAACTAACACATGCATGAAATCTTGTATGAAAATCATATATTCATTGTAATAACTTGTAAAAATTATGAAAATGAGTTTTATAAACTTACTTTGAAGGATTAGGAAGTTTGGATGATGAAAACCTAATAATTCTTGAGTTTATATTTCAAAACCCTAACAAGGATAACAAAATAAACTAGTTTATATCTTGATCTTTAAAAATTGTTGATTCTTGCTTCTTGTTGTTGTTTGGCTGAGCACACAAGAGAGAGAAAGAGAGAAAATAAAGTTGATAGTTGTTTGAAAAGTGTTTAAGTGAAAAATGCGATGAAAAAGATATTATCTAAGTGTTTAGACAATTGTTAGGTAAGCATTTATGGGGTGTTGGTGGAATAAGCACATGAGGCTAGGAGGGGGGCTTGGGCCGGCGTGGAAAGGAGGGAAAGGGGGGGGGGGGGTGTTGGGTGATTTATTTAGGAAGTGACTGGAGTATTGTGTAGTGTTTAGTTAATTTTGGTTTAATCGGGTACCGGGTTTGCTAAAAATAAATTTTAACGAAGTTATCCGGGACATAATAAAGTCATAAAAGTTGTAAAAATATGTTGGATTCAAATATGGAGGGTTTGGGTGATTATTGTTTAGTTTCCACGAAAAACCATCGTAATTAGATTAGACGTACGATACGATTTAAATAAATTTCCTAAATACCGGGTAATTGAATTTCATAATAATTATGACGTTGTAAGGAGTCTAAAACTATATATCGAGATCATTGTAGTGAGTGTCGGATATGTTAGTCTCATTTATCGATCGCGTGTTAGCGTTTATTCAAAATAATTATACGTAAATCGTTAATTATACCAAAAATATTACTTTGAATATCCTATGAGTGGAATAGTACGAAAATGCTATAATGATGATATGCGGACTATTTCTAGCCCGTATGAAATGTCCCTAATGATAATGCATGAATTCGCAGCTAAACCATCCTGGTTACGTGAATTTAATTACTCGTAAACTAACATTACGATGAAACGAGTAATGCACATGAATAGTGGTTTCTCCAGAACTGAATAGTGTCATGTGAATAGTGAAATTTTTGAATGCTTCTCGGATTATCAAACTGACCTCAAAAATGATGAATAGTGATCGATAAATAGTGAATGATGAATAGTAATTGGTAAATAGTAATATGTTGAGGTTTGGAAAAATGACCTGAAATTGTGGGGTGTGATAGTCGCCTACCCAAAAGGGAATTCAGTCCCTGAATTCAGCTAGTGTTGGTCTTGGAAGTTGTCTTGGTGAAAAGATGTGGATACTTGAGTCGCATTTGGTCTTCCCGTTCCCAAGTAAACTCGGGTCCTCTTCGAGCATTCCAGCGAACTTTCACAATCGGAATTCGACTCTGCTTAAACTGTTTGACCTCGCGGTCCATAATTTCAACTAGTTCTTCCACAAAGTTAAGCTGGTCATCGAGTTGTATTTCTTCTAGTGGTATTACAGAAGACTCGTCCAAAAGACATTTCTTAAGGTTCGAGACATGAAACGCGTTATGTATGTTGCTGAGTTCTGACGAAAGTTCGAGTTTGTAAGCTACTGGACAAATCCTTTCCAGTATCTTAAATGGACCAATGTATCTCGGGTTCAACTTCCCGCATTTCCCGAATCGTATCACGCCCTTCCAAGGCGAGACTTTCAACATTACTTTGTATCTGACCTGAAATTCCAATGGTTTGCGTCGAACATCTGCGTAGCTTTTCTGTCTACTTCTAGCTGTTTCGAGTCTCTCTCGAATCTGGATTATCTTTTCTGTTGTTTCTTGAACCATCTCCGGGCTAGTACATTGTACGTCACCGACTTCGGCCCAACAAACTGGAGATCGACACTTATGACCATAAAGTGCCTCGAATGGTGCTGCTTTTATTCTTGAATGGTAGCTGTTGTTATAAGAAAACTCGATCAACGACAAATGGTTAGCCCAACCATTTCCAAAGTCAATCACACATGCTCGCAGCATGTCCTCATGTGTCTGAATAGTTCTCCCGCTCTGACCATCGGTCTGAGGATGGTAAGCAGTGCTCATGTCTAACTTGGATCTAAAAGAATCTTGTAATGACCGCCAAAAGTTTGAAGTAAAACGACTATCTCTGTCGGAAATGATGGAAACTGGTGCACCGTGTCTTGAGACTATTTCCTTGACGTAAAGTCTAGCAAGTTGTTCCATGGAACAAGTCTCTCTAATGGGTATGAAGTGGGCTGATTTGGTGAGACGATCAACAATTACCCAAATAGCATCGAAACCTCCTGACGTCTTGGGAAGTTTAGTGACAAAGTCCATTGTAATACGCTCCCACTTCCATTGTGGAATCTCTGGTTGTTGAAGTAATCCTGACGGTTTCTGGTACTCGGCTTTCACTTTAGCACAAGTAAGGCATTTGCTGACGTACGTAGCTATTTCTGCTTTCATGTTCGGCCACGATCCTGATACATCTTATCAGAACCTGGATGAATAGAGTACTTCGACTTGTGTGATTCATGCATAATCAATTCTCGTATTCCACCATAGAGTGGTATCCAACTTCGGTCCTTGAAGCATAACACTCCATCTGCTCTTTTTACAAAGCCATTTTTGTTTTCTTGCATACCATAAAGTTTCTACTGTGGTCGATTTTCTTCCTTGAGAGCCTCAATCTGAGCTTCTAAAATTTTTGATGGTAATGGCAAAATGATTGTCATTCCCAATGACCTAACTCTCAAAGGTTTGAGTTGTTCTTTTCGGCTAAGTGCATCTGCTACAACATTCGCTTTTCCTGGGTGATATCGGATTTCACAATCGTAATCACTCAGCAATTCTAGCCAATGACGTTGTCTCATATTGAGTTCCTTCTAATCAAGTATATGTTGTAAGCTCTTGTGGTCGGTAAAAACTACGCACTTGGTACCATAGAGGTAGTGTCTCCAAATTTTGAGTGCAAAAACTACAGCACCCAACTCCAAGTCGTGAGTAGTGTAATTCTTCTCGTGCGTCTTAAGCTATCTAGATGCATAAGTTATCACCTTCTCGTTCTGCATTAGCACAGCCCCAAGTCCTTTATGCGAAGCATCGCAATATACCACAAAGTTCTCAATCCCTTCCGGTAGTGACAAAATCGGCGCGCTACAAAGCTTCTGTTTCAATAACTGGAATACGGACTCTTGTTTCTCTCCCCACTTGTACTTTCGATTTTTTTGTGTCAGCTTAGTCAGCGACTTCACTATCTTAGAAAACCCTTCAATGAACCTTATGTAATATCCTGCAAGTCCTAGGAATTGACGAATTTTCATAGGAGACTTGGGTGTAGCCCAATCTTTTACTGCCTCGATCTTTGCTGGGTCGACTTGTAATCCTTGGCTATCAATGACATGGCTAAGAAACTGAACTCTTCATATCCAAAAGTCACACTTTGAAAATTTGGCATACAATTGCTCCTCCTCGAGTAGTTCCAGGATTGTTCTGAGGTGTTCTTCGTGCTCTTTTCTACTCTTGGAATAAATCAAGATGTCGTCAATGAATACAATCACGAACTTATCAATATACGGTTTGCACACCCTATTCATGAGGTCCATGAATACCGCAGGTGCGTTAGTTAATCCGAAAGGCATTACTTGAAACTCATAATGACCATAACGTGTTCTAAATGTCGTCTTTGGGATATCCTCCTCCCGAACTCTAAGTTGATGGTAACCGGATCTTAAATCAATCTTGGAATAAAAACTAGAACCTTGTAACTGGTCGAACAAGTCGTCAATTCTGGGGAGTGGATAACGGTTCTTCACCGCTAACTTATTCAACTCACGATAGTCGATGCACATTCTGAAAGATCCGTCCTTTTTCTTCAGGAACAAAACCGGTGCTCCACAAGGCGAGGAACTCGGTCTAATGAATCCTTTGTCTAAAAGTTCTTGTAATTGATTTGATAATTCTTGCATTTCCGAAGGTGCAAGTCGATACGGTGCTCGCGCAACTGGTGCGGCTCCTGGCACTAAGTCGATTTGAAACTCAACTTAGCGTGTAGGCGGAAGTCCTGGAAATTCTTCCGAAAAAACTTCTGGAAATTCCTTAACAATTGGCACATCTTCGAGTCGTTTCTTATCTGACTTCTTTTCCGTGATGTGTGCCAAGAATGCATAACAACCCTTCTTTATGTATTTCTCGGTTTTGATGCATGATATGATACTGAGTCTAGTTCCACTTCGCTCTCCACGAACAACCAAAGTTTCACCGTTATAAGGAAGGTGAACAACTTTCTCATCACAAATAATTCTCGCTTGATGTCGGGATAACCAATCCATACCGATAACAACGTCGAAACTTCCAAGTTCTATGGGCATGAGGTCTATATTAAATGGATGGTTCAGGAAATTTATAGTGCAACCACAGACAATGGTATTGGTGTTAACTAAAGACCCATCGGCTATTTCAACGATATAGGGAATGTCTAAGGTGGTTGGTTCTATATTAAGTAAAGGTGTAAATGCAATAGAAACGAAACTTCTATCCGGTCCTGAATCAAATAAAATGGATGCATAACGATTATTAACGAGGAACGTACCCGCAACAACATTCGGGTCCTCTCTGGCATCTTCTCCTCCCATAACATAAGCTCTTCCTCGAGCCATTCCAGCTTGGTTTCCAGTTCCTTGATTCTTCTTCTTTGGGCACTCATTCCTAAAGTGTCCAATTTCTCCACAGCCAAAACATGTTAGTGGTGGTTTCTGATTGTCACCCAAGATTGGAAGCCTGCAATCTTTGGTATGGTGACCAATCTTCTTGCAGTTGCCACATGGATCTGGGCAACGTCCTGGGTTATGATGTTTCTGACACTTTTCACACTTGGGTAGACTACCCGCATATCCTTTACCTTCAGTTGGCCCTGCAGCATAGGCCCTTGCTACTTCTTGCCTCTTAGGTGGTGGCTGAATAGCATTTCCACCTTGGTTGTAGTCAAACCTCCTCTTGTTGTTGTTGTTATTGTTTGGGTTGTTGTTTCGGTTATTGGGATAGTTGCGGTTTCGTTTGTTGTTATAGTTATTGTTGTTTCAAGTGTTGTTGTAGTTGGTGTTGCTCGAACGGTTATTGTTGTTGTTGACAGCAGACTTTCCTTTTACCACTTGGACCATGAGTTTCTGAGTTATTCGGATAGCCTCTTCCATTGTTTAAGGATCAAAAGAAATCACATCCCCTTGAATACTTTCAGGCAGTCCACCAATGAAGTTTTCTATCTTTTTCTCATCGTCGGGAACCATAGTTGGACATAGTGCAGCCAACTCTTGAAACCTCCTGATGTAGGTCTCGATGTCATCACCTTTTGTTACCAGCTCATAGAATTCTGTTTTCAACTTCTTCACCTCAGTATGAGGGCAAAACTTTTTAGTCATCAATTTCTTGAATTGATCCCAGGTGAGCTTGTAGGCATTTTCCATACCAATCGGCTGAGCATAAGAATTCCACCATGACATAGATTCATCCAGAAGCATACCAGTAGCAAATTTTACCTTGCTGACATCCGGACAACTGCACATGAGGAACACATTCTCGGTCTTTTCAAACCAGTGGATCAAAGCAACCGCTCCCTCAGTGCCCTTAAACTTAATGGGATCACTAATCTTGAAATCCTTCCAAGTGCATTCACGCCTATTATTGGGTGGTTCAACCGCCCATGTATTAGAAGCAGTCTTAGCAGCCCTTGCAGCAGCCTCGGCTCTCTCAACCTTTAGAGCTTCTACTATACTATCCCTGACCAACTTGCGGATAGCGGCTTGGGTCATAGCTGGTGTTTCTGGTGCAGCCTTACCTTTCCTTGGTGCCATACTTCTGATAAATCACAATGGACAACAACCATGAGAAAAATCATAATAGAAATAGTCATCGTACCAAAGGTATACACCCACAACAAGTATATATATATATAACCACAACAAGTATAAATACAACCACGACATGTACGAGCACAACCACAACCTGTATGAATATAACCACGACACGTATAGATACAACCACAACCTGTATAAATACGATAACAATAAGGAGCAACCACGAAACATCTTAATATAATCACAACACATGAATATAATACATGAAAATTTCGGCCTACATGGACCGATATAATATATAGCACAACCATTCCAACATAGTAGAGTCATACTTGATACATTTGTTTGTACAACAACCAAAAGAAAACAAGTTCTTGAACTATGTCCCACACCTCGGGACTAGGAAAATAGTAAAAGCTAATACAATACAAGTCTATGCCTAGGCTCCTCCGGATGCTCCAGATGCTCCAGGTCCTCCCCTAAGGCGGGAATCTCCCGATCCATCGCAACAACAATCTCCTCCAAGTGCTCAACTCAGAGCTGGAGGGCAGCCTCCCTGGTCTCTGCAGCTGTCATCCTCTCCTGAGCTAATGCCAACTGATGTGCCTGCTCTCCCTGCATCTCCTATTTCATCTGGGATCTATCCCGTATCTCAGGCAGCTCATCCATATGCTGATCAATCTGCTCCTGGTGCCCCATCTGCCGTGCCTCCAGTTTATGATAAGATACGTCAATGCTAACCCTGCCTAAGAGTAATCCCTCAACCTGCTCCTCGACCTCCTTAAGTCGACTAGTGAGGTTCTCGTCTACCCTATAACCCAACCTATTAATCTGCTCCTGTTGATCCCCTAACTGGGCATCCAAAGTCAAAGCTGTAGGTCCTCTCGCAGTAGCTGCTCTAGAACTCTCACCTATATGATATAATGGTGGTGGTGGAAGGTCGGAAGTCTCGGTAATGGGTGATGATGGAGTAGTAATCCTTGCACGCTTCCTGAGTGGCAAGAGTGGAGTAGGTGTAGAAGTAGTAGTAGTGGGCATAGCTGGTGGTGTAGGTAATGTAGGAACAGTAGGAATCATAAAAGTAGAGGTAACAGGGCGTACACTCTTTCTAGCACCTATGGTTGTCTTAAGACGAGAAAACATAAATATTGGTTCTAGGGAAATAGAAGTGGTAGGAGATGATATATCTGTAGATGCACGTGTAACATCTAGTGTTGCAATGGGAGAAATATGAGGAGTAGGAGCAACCTCTTCCTCCTCGAAAGGCTCAGTGTCTTCACCCGATGCCAAAAGTGGCGACCCGGGTGCTGGATGAAAGGGTTGTACAATAGCAATGGAAGACATAGCGTCCTCAATGTCGGAATCTGAGTAAAGTATGATAACGTTCGGATCTGAAGACATGTCTCTGCGATAATCAATGTGAAGTGAAAATAAATAACCCGTATAATGGAATCACCTAAAATAATAAATATGCACTTATGATGAAATGATGAGATGCTATGATGATGTGGTTATATTCTAGGGTCCATGATACATCCTAGTTCGCTATAACCTTAGCTCTGATGCCAATCTGTCACACCCCCAAAATACCTGAATGGCAGCGGAATGGATACCTGGGGGTGATTGTCATAGCACCACAGTTACCGTTATATTGAACGACCTAAAGTGTCATTTTGAAAATACATCGTTTGATTTATTTAAAATATTCAGAGTTATAAAACATAGGTCCCAAAAGTCTTGAAAGATTTAAGGAAAAAAAAAGTTTAGTACAATCAAACGATAATTCATAAGTGCATGAAAATCCAAAATGAGACGCGTCATCCTTGTTACTCAATGATATGACTCCATGCATGCCATGAAGAATATGTCTTAGTTACCTGAAAATACATTACGAAAACGGTCAACAATAATGTTGGTGAATAATCATAGGTTTGTAAGTTAAATCAGATGTACATTAACCACAAGTATAAAGTAAACCGACAAAATGTCAAAAAAATGCTACATTGGCTCTTAAGCTCATGACCACGAAGTTAGACATAGTATTGTATTGGCCCCAAAGGAGTGTTTACCAGGCACTCAAATAGATTAGACATAAAATGCATCCGTTTTCCCGTTGGAGCAACCCAAACACGGATGGAGGAGTCACCCTCAATAGATCTATTCACTCACTCTCGCTTGGCAATATAATTAACGGTCCATGATAATAAAGGGGACTTAACTTGGTAGTAAGGCAACTTAAGCAATGTATGGAATTTAATACTTGGGCATGTACAAAAGTAGTTGATGCAATGTATTCTCCCCCGTGGGATTTGAAATCAAAATATTGAATTAAAACGGGGCTATGAAAACTCACCTAAAGTGATAGTACAATGCGGTGAAATGATCGGGACAACAAGGCGCAAACACTAGCCGCAACCTAAATGAATGAATATGATCTACTTCAGATCATGAAATGATGTAGTGAATGTTCATGCACATGATACCTATACCACTCGTAACTTGAAAATACTAGTTATTGTCAAAGTAAAGTATTTTCCATACTTAGGAAAATAAGTCTAACTAGACTTGTAAAAACTAGTCGTCATATATCGTATATAAATTGTTAGTGTTATATTCATCCTTTTGAAAACCTTAAAATAACGTCAATTAGTTGTATAAATAAGCCTTGAGTCATACGTACTTCATTGGTTAAGAATATAGCTCTTTAACAATATTTCTAGGAAATATAGTAT